>JAJKFI010000013.1:12372805-12421136 GCA_029204185.1 Lerista edwardsae
GGATGGATGGATGGATGGATGGATGGATGGATGGATGGATGGATGGAAGTATTTACATACCGCTTTTCAACACAAATCTCACAAACTGGTTTACAGGCAAATAATAATGGGCACAAATTAAATGCTTACCAAATTAAACTGTGAGCCCCTAGCACTGTGGTCCAAAAACAAACCATGGTTATACCGAATTTAATGTTCACCAAATTTAGTAAATGTTCATTTGCACAACAATTTAGCTAGCAGAATTATACACCCCAAATGTGGGATTAGGGTTAGGGTTACAATTTGGGTTATATTATGTTAGGAACATTTACTATTTTGGAGAGACAAAAACATTTTTTTAACTCAAATACTTTACAAAAATGACGAGAACTCAATATGTGGTTATCACGTTAGGATTATTAGGTGGTCTAAAATTTGGTGAACATTTACTATTTTGGGGAAATGAAAGTATTTCTTTTAAGGAACGTTTTCATTAAATTTGGTGATCACTTAAACATGAGCCAATAATAATAATAATGAAGTTAAATGGCTCCCTGTCCCAAAAGGGCCCACCAGTTACAAAAATGCAAAAGACTACCAGCAATAGCCACTAGAAAAGACACTGCGCTGGGGTGAATATTTAGCAGGACTCTCCCCCTGCTAAATATAAGAGGAGCACCACTTGAAAAAGTGCCTCTTGTCCAGTCTGCAGGGGTTACAGATATAGATATATACCTGTAATTGTTAGTGCAATGAAAGCAAACCGCGAGACTGTTAAATTGAGTGTTCTGGGATTTATTTTGCTCAGGCTACACTCATAATTAAAACACACACCCATTGCCGGTAGCGCCCACAACCTGAATTTTGCTCTCCGAGAGAGGAAACTCATTGATTAATCCATGGGGTCGTTTGGGTCAACATATGCAGAGTTAATCATAGAAAGCCCTGCAACCAGGCCAGAAGCTGTGTGGGATTTTTTTATCGGTATGTAGGAGGGCAAACCAGGCTGGCCAGTGTGAAAGCAAGGGGGAAAAAAATCACTTTCCTGCTAGCTAAGCCTTTAATTGCAAATCGTCTCATTAGTTTAACTGTAAACATGATGACTGTAGCGAGGAGATGGTCTGATTCAGTGAGCTGCATCTCAGGACCATAGATGGGTCATCGAGTCTACTGGGGTGTGTTGTGAATTTGTGTAAATAGTAGCAGAGTTGGGGGCTTGGAGACCCATTCTAGCGCTTGCCTTAGCGCTCCGGAGCGAAGGATTGAAGCAATCGCCACATTTCCATAACAAAGTCTCTTTATTGTAGCGAAAGTAAGAAAGGTACAAAGGTTCAATCTGCCGGCTAGGAAAGCCGGTGAAGTCTGGGCCGCTCGCAGGCGGCGTTTCAGTGCAGCTTTACATCTTAAGCACACACAGTGAAAAACTCCTTCTAACAACAGAACAAAGGGATGCAGCCAGAGTGTATCTGGTAGGTGGATACCTGAAGACCCCTTGTGCCCCATTTTACCCAATGGGGTGACCCTTAGAACACTATGAGCTCATGGGAATGTGCAGTGTTTCCAGCCAGGGCTTCCCGTGTGAAACTGCCTGCTTATTCTACACTATCTTAAAAGGGAGTACAACTACTATCCCTAACAAGCTGGGAAGCTGCCTGCTGAAGGACACACAGGTGTACTATCTGATCCTGAGACGGAGAGACGGAATGCCAGTTTCAGCCAGTTCTGGACTGTGAGATGTGAAACTGCAACAGGGTGTACATTGTGTGTGCCAGGGCAACCTGCAGAGGTCCTCATCTCCTTCACAAGCTTGCCTCTAATGAAGAAGTCTGCGTTAGCTTGTAGGAAAGATAGACCCAACATAACGTCACCTTCAACCTTATTGGCCACTCATACTTGCTGCAATGATGTGATTAGTCAGGTTAGGGAAAAGGAGAGAGTGCAATCCTAACCTGGAGTTAGGCCGGCACAGTTAGGCCAGCAAAGTTTGGCCAGCACAAGGGACAATGTAAAACACGTTTGAACCACTCTTGGAGTCAGGAAGGATGACTCACGTCTGTGTCCTGTGTCTGTGTACTGACCTCTCTGACTCAGAGGGTGGTCCAAACATACTTTACGGTGTCCCTTGTGCTGGCCAAACTTTGCTGATCTAACTGTGCCGGCCTACCTCCAGGTCTGGATTGCGCTCTCAAAGGGCGAATGTTGCTAGCAAGCTAGCTAGGGCTTCAGGAATCCTCTTCTAAAAGACATGTCAGGAATCCTTGAGCCTAGAAGCCTGAGACAGCTGAGTGGAGAAGGAAACTTCAGTTAGCCTGAAGCTGCCTTTAGGATCAAACCAAACTGGAGGCTCCACAGGCTCCAGTTGTCGATATGTACCAAGATAGCCTTCATTTTCTGGTTTCAGTCCTGCCTAAATTCCTAAGGGTGCAACCAGGGGTTGGCCCTGCCCATGCAGTTAATAGGGACGAAGTGAAGCCATGGTCCGGTCTAACAATATGGCTGACGCATGGGTCTGGTCTAACAATATGGCTGACTCAGATCATTGCCGCGAAGGAGGATTGCCGCGGATTCTCGAATAAAAATCTCCCTGCACGCGTGTAAAAGTTAATTTCAACGTCTTTAATCATGCCTGCGTGTTCTGCATACTTTTACACGCGTGCAGGGAGATTTTTATTCGAGAATCCGCAGCAATCCTCCTTCGCGGCAATGATCTGAGTCAGCCATATTGTTAGACCAGACCCATGCGTCGGCCATATTGTTAGACCGGACCATGGCTTCAAGAATATGACGTCATGGCTTCTCCAGTTATTATAACTTCATGGGTGCAACCCCAACCGGCAGTTAGGCCGTCACATGTCCCCTGTGCTGGCCTAGGACTGTGACAAACGTGCCATAAGGCACATCTGTGACACTCCAGAACAAGCTAGGCTGGCATGAGAATTCACAACGGCCTGCTGGCACTAGAGCTGAGCACCAGGTAAGGCTGGCCAAGGTTAGTCAGTGGGGGGAAGAGGGTAGGGTGAGGTGGATAGGGGCGGGAGGGGGGCAGGGGAGGGTGGACCCCTGGGTGGGCTGGCATAGGGAGGGGGTGGAGCCAGGATCTGGCATTTAGGCCGGATCTTAACCCCAGCCCGGTCAGGTCCAATCTGGGCTGCTCAGATATGCACCAGCAATTTTGCTGGCACACAGCCAAATAACCCCAGGGGGTGGCTGGAGCATAACCCAGGAGAAAATACCCCCTAACCCTGAGGTGGCCTCGGGCTGTCTTCTATCCTGCTTTGGATACATCACAGGTCGGCCAGCCTGCTTGTTCCAACGCAGTATAGGATTGGGCTGTGTGACTACCACCTATTTTGCCTGGGGTGGTCTTCTTATAGTGTGACTTGCAAGAGTGTTCATTCTTCAGGGCTCAGCTCACTCCTTGTTCTGCCCACTAAACGTGTTCTGACCCTGATGGGTAAATCTCTTCTCTCATGTCCATGTACTTTATGTGCCCAGGGCCTGCGAGGTGAACATCTTGCTGAAACTAAGCAGATCTAGGTCTGCTACCTGGATGAAAAATCACCTGAGAACCCCATGTATGCATCCTTAAGCTCTACGGTGGAACAAAGGCCAAGAATGGATATAATAATTAATGCAGGCCTAAGGTTTGATGTAGGGACGTAGTGGTGCAGGGGGTTAAACTGCTGCTGCTGGGCTTTCCGACCGGAAGGTTGGGAGTTCAAGACCGCATGTCAGAGTGAGCTCCCATTGCTTGTCCCAGCTACTGCCAACCTAGCAGTTCGAAAGCACCTAAAAATGCAAGTAGATAAATAGGGACCACTTCGGTGGGAAGGTAACGGTGTTCCGTCCGCTATGGCGTAGAGTCATGCCGGCCACATGACCACGGAAGCTTGTCCTCGGACAAAACGCCGGCTCTACAGGCTTAGAAACAGAGATGAGCACCACCCCCTACAATCGGTCACGACTAGACCATTCGGTCGTGGGGAGACCTTTACCTTTTTAAGGTTTGATGTAGTGCACAGCTTCATACTTAGCAATTGGGGAGGTTGATTTGGGTCTGCCCATCAGGTCATTTAGAACAGCTATATTGTTTTCTAGTAGAACATTAACCCAGAGAAAAAAATATCACCACCCCTTGGATTTAATTCAGTGCAAGATGGGCTATTATAGAGGAAACCTGAGGCAGTAGCAGTGGCATAGCTAAGGCATCTACTACATGAGGTCAAAGAAGATTTTGTAGCCCTCCACCCTTCACAGCAAAACCAAATTTAATGAAGTAAATAAATAAAAATATGGTTAATTGGTCATAATTTTTGATCGAATACAGATATTCCAACACAGTTTGTTTCATTGCATTCAACACTAAATTATCTTTCTGATGAGATATATAACATATATACTGTATATATAATGCAAGTATTTATATACCACCTTTCTTTGGCCATTAGATTGCTCCTCTGGCTTTAATTCAAGGCGGTTTACATGGGCAGACTTTATCTCTAAACCCGCAATTGGTTTTTACAAATTACAGAGAAGTTCTATCTCAACTTCTCTGAAAGATACGTTTCAGAGATCTTATGTTGTTGTAGATCTCAACAACATATAGATGGAACTTCCGTGGTTTAGTCTTCTTTCTGGCCACACGATTGCCTTTCTGCTGGCTGGTAAGCGGCTTCTCTGCTCCCACCAAAGAAACAGCTGGCCCAGCACAACTCCTCTCTCACAGGCAGCTGGAGACAGCTCTTATCAGTTGCACTTCTCAAGGTCTGCCACTCACGGAGGCTTCTGGTGTTGTCGAACTGGCGACCTTCAGATCTTATCTTCGGGCAAATGGAGGCTTTAACCCTCTCGTGTGTGTGTGTGTGTGTGTGTGTGTGTGTGTGTGTGTGTGTGTTACTCTTCATCCTTAATCCAAGATTTTCACAATTTTGGCTAGTGTTGAGCAAAGCTTGTTGCCCCCCCTAAAGCTTGTTGCCTGGTGCAATTGCTCCCCTGCACCTCCTTAGCTACACCACTGTGAAGTTGAACCTTCAGTAATGTGCCTTGGAGAGGTGGAAACCTTGAACAACAAACCTTGTTATGGGTATGAAGGCATGTTTGCTGTTTTCTCCTGTGAAATGTTGGAGGGCATGTACAGGCTTGTCCCGGGATCCACCGGGGTTCTGTCCGAACACCCCCCCCCCCATGGATACCTGAAACTGTGGATACTAGGGACACCTTTTTAAAGATAGGGGAACATCAATGGTGTTGTTGCAGTAAGATTTTAAAAAAGAAATGTTTAATGCTCTTTTTAATCGGTGTCCCAGTATCCATGGTATCTGTGGATAACTGTGGATACCGAATCAGTGGATACTGGGCACACCTCTACTTTCTGGATCTCACAGATCTGCAGTCTGAGGCTTCATTCAGCATACTACGAAATGTCCTGCAGCCACATCCCTGTGGGCAGCTGCCATGCTGTTCCTGCAATATAATCAGCGATGGGATTAACAAATGACCTGGGGGAACGCTGGGCGGGACGGACGCGTAATTTGAAGCCCGTGATTGGCAGCCCGCGCGATTGGCATCCCGTCTGTTCCGCCCCGCTGCCGTCCCTGCCGGCTGCGTGGGCTGGGCCCGCTGCCCCTGGTTGGCACGCCCCACCGCTGCGTGCCCAGGCACCCGGGGGGGGGCCCAGGCGAGCAGGCACCCCTTCCGAGGCCTGGGAGGCCCGCGCAGCGGCGGGGAAGGTGGTGGGGCGGAATGGACGGGTAGCCAATCGTGCGGGAGTTCCGCATCCGTCCCGCCCAGCGTTCCCCCAGGTTGTTTGTTAATCCCATCGCTGAATATAATGGAATCGCATTGGTAGGGCTAATCCCACAGGTCTTTACTGTCCAAAATGGCAGGTCTGAGGCAAGCAGGAAATGTTTTCAGAATCGGGTTAGTCAAAGAACACTGTCATGACGCTTTCCTGCCCAGAAAAATTGGCTGCAGACATCAGAGTGAGGCAAGCCCTTGATGCTACAAGGGGAGGAAGATGACACTGAAGACAGAGGGCTGACAAAACCACATAAGCGTCTCATGCTGGGAGATGAATTCTTCTTAGTCCAAGTGACTTCAATGGGATTACTTCAGGAAAAAAGCGATTTTTAAAAGAATTGTGAACGGATGCCATCATGATTTTAGAATCGAGGCATTTTGACGCCTGGGACAAAAAAACCCACACATCTGATAAAATATAATAAAATAACTGACATTTTTATGCCTATTGATTTTTGAAGGACATTTTTATCCCATTCTCCAAATAGCTCATTGTAGTATACATGGTTCTTCCCTTTTTGCTTCACATCAATTCAATGCGTTCATTATTTGAGCAGGGGTGTTTTATGCTCCTCTTCACAAGCACCATTTCCCTCATTCCCCCGTCACTGTGATGATTGGCTCCTGACCTTCTCAGGGCACAATCCTAACTTGGAGTTAGGCCGGCACAGTTAGGACAGCAAAGTTTGACTTCCACAAGGTACACCATAAAGCTCGTTTGGACCACTCTCAGAGTCAGGGAGGATGGCGCCTGGCTGTGTGCTGGCCTCTCTGACTCCAAGTGGTCCAAACATACTTTATGGTGTCACATGTGCCAGCCAAACTTTGCTGCCCTAACTGTGCCGGCCAAACTCCAGGTTAGGATTGTGCTCTCTGTGTGGGAGAAACAAGAGAGGGTAAAATCAGACAAAATTATAGTCAGGCACCCCCTAGGGTTTTACCCTCTGACTTATCAGAGGGTCATAGAAAATTCCATGATTTTTTGCTTATCTGTGAGATTGACTTATACTTGAGTAGCTGCTGTAGGTATATGTGGGCAAACAGGTGAAGAAAGCAAATATCTTGTTGTCTTGTGTGCTCTCTGAGGCATCTGGTGGGCCATTGTGACATACAGGAAACTGGACTAGATGGGCCTTTGGTCTGATCCAGCAGGGCTTTACTTAAGTCCTTAGTTTCGTGGGATAGAAGAGAAAAACCCCTGAATGGAGTTGCTACAACATATTTTGTCATTCTTCCTGCTGTTGTCCGTTTTTAAGCCTATGTGACAACAGACTGATTGATCCTAAATGGAAAAGCTGATGTTTCTGTTTTACATCCAGGGAGTGGGGAGAGGTTGAGGGATTGGGTGGGCAAAAGAAAAAGCAACAAAATGTAGGAAGAGAAAGCTGCTTTAATTGGGCCCACCCCCTGGCTTGTTCGAAATTAGTTTGTGTCGGTCTTTTTTCGGTGATTCAATTTTAACTAGTGGAACTGAGTTCCCCCGCATTCCCCCTGCATGACATCACTGAATATATTCCTTCTCCTATTTTCTATGACCTGGAAAAGTCTAAATTTTTCTGATCCTCTGAGTTAAAGCAGAAGACTCCAAGTGGCTTAGTTCCTAATAAACCTCTCAGGGCCTTTCGTTTTCAGCCTTATAGCGTATAGTCTCATTTAATTGAAGCAAGCTTTATTATAATAGTGGCACTTCATCATACTGTTTGTATCCCGCCTGTTGAGTTTCACTTCCTTTGAATAAATATCTCCAGCTAAATCAAGATCCTATTTTGCGCCAATCTGTGATGTATTGGGCAAACATGGTTTAATAACTCCAGAAGGCATCAGTAAACGAAGGAATTGAAGGGCTCAGACAGTTCGCTTAATGTCCACTATTGACTTCTGCAAAGAGAGAAATTGACTTGAGACAGAGATGGTGTGTAAACAGCCTTGTTTTGCCCTAAGTACTTTCTGTTTGCATGTAAGGCTAATAGTATTCATTAGAAAGCTTCTGGCATGCAGTTTGCTAAGCATATATTGACTAATGCAGAAGATTCATTGACTCAAGAGAGAGGGAGAGTTAAGCAAGGAGATATAATTGGTTAAAGTTCTTTCAGATTTCAATGGTCTTGATTAGGAAGGAGTAAACATGACGGCTGTCCAGATTTGTTACGCAGATGTGTTTTGGAAACCAAGAACTAGCTGATTGTGTTCCTTATATTTCTTCTTCTTCTTCATTGATTCTATATACTTTGCGGTAGCACTTGAGACATTTTCCCAAGATCTGTTTGGAAGCCGCAGTATAAAAGTGGCAAAAGTCTCAGCAAGATTTAAAGCACAGTCTCCAAACCCCAGGCAAACAGGCCACATCCACCCCTCTGGAGGATCCACCCCTCTGGCCCCCACAGTTTCCCCGCATCTTGGAGCTAAAAATAGCTCAAGACCATAAAAAGACGCACTTTCGGGTCTCCCAGCATGGGTATATACCGCATTCGGCCACTAGAGGTGCTGAAAATAATGGAATGGAATGAAATCATTCCATTCCATTGCATTACAGGTTGAGCCTAATTATCCACAGATTTTTAATCTGCAGATTTGGCTCAGTGAGGGTCCCCTGGACCCATGTTGAGCAAAATTGGGCTCAACCTGAAGCCTGCAAGGGTGACTGGAGCTGCCTGTGTGAATTGCAGTTAAACCTTGTCTGGTTGTGGTTGCAGTTTTCTCAGTGCATTAAGCAGAGGAAACTATTAGCCCCATGATTCCATCAGGAAAGGATGCTCCCAAGCATGCTCAGGCTTGCCATTCCTGGTTTACAGGGGGCGGGGCAGTGGTGTCATCTAAATGATTTAAGAACAGGTACTCACTTTTGATTGGCACATGTCGGGACCCGCCCACCGGAAGTGACGTCATAAGCCAGAAGTGAGGTCGTGGCAGGAAGTGACATGAAAAAAGCCCTTTTTGAGGCCTCAGACGATTTTAAACTGACCCAACAGTTGCAACAGTATTCCACAGCACCCCCAGAACATGTTAAGGAGGCCTGGCGTCATGTTAAAGCCCCAGAGCAACTCATTTTTCAGTGGCAAGGAAAGGAAAAGCTCCGCTCGCTGCCTGCCCGCCTGCCTGGCTCTGAGAACATGCAGGCAACTCAAACATGCAGGAAATTCAAACGTTGCAGAGGGCGGAGTCGATGAGTGGGCGGGCGAATGGGCGGGGCCAGCTGTAATCCTAGAAACCGGTACTCGCATACCCCCGCGTACCCCCTGCATGACATCACTGGGGAGGGGGAATGTCTGTGGCCCCTCCCAATTATCCCTTCAAAGCAAATTGCCTTTTGCTGATGAAGCAGGGGAGCTTGCAGAAAGCAAGACTGACAGAGCAGAAAAGGAGTTGAGTCTTATTCTGAATTCCATCGGGATTCTCAAAGCCTAAATGGTTTTGGAGGTGTGCTTGCTGTGGGGTGTGTACATGTTTCACACCACTGGTTTCACTTGGTTTGGGGTTCACTGCAAGCACCTTTCTCTTGCTTCACCTGGCTGTTGGCCTCATAAGGAAAAAGCTGGATGGGCTTCTGTGGATCATTGTTTTCTTAGGACCTCATGGGGTTCTCCTGTGTGATGGGAAGGAAAACACCATCAAAATCTGCTCTTTTTTTATGAGATCAATAAACCTCAACTACATTAGCCTATTGCTGACTCTCTCCTTTTTTGTCTTTAAAAAACATCTAAACAAATGAGTGCCAACAAATTTTCCCAGCGCAATAAAAAAAGAGATTCCACCTGCGAGAGGGTGCATTTAGAGGTGATAAAAATTTCATGGAGCTAAATGCGTTCTCTCAGGCAAGAGCGAAGCTAAATCCCATCCTTTTGAGTTTTCATGTCTTCCGTTAAACTCTACACCATTAGCTCTTTGTAATCCGTACAATTCAATCCCAGGAGAGAAGCAGGAAACTAAATGTCTCACATTTACTCACCAAATAAAAACCTTCTGTTCCCAGAGACGTATCATATTCTAGACCGAGCTTTGGTTCGCACAAGAGTTTATGTGAGCGATACATGGGTGCAAAGACATAGGGGTGCCCCCATTTTTTCCTAGACAGAATAAAGGGCAAGATCCTGCACTTGCAAAAGGGAGTAGGCCCCCATTCAGGGAATGGGGAGTCTCGGACAATCATTGTTTTCAGAGGCTTCCGTCCAATGGAGAATGGATGTATATTTTCCTGCTATGCATTATGTATGATAACCCTACAAGACATCCTGTCTAGCTGGCTTCCAATGCTCCTGTCAGTTTAAATGAGTGTTGAGTTGAAATACCCCACCACACATAGGGTGCGATACTAACTTGGAGTTAGGCCAGCAAAGTTTGGCTGGCACAAGGGACACCGTAATGTATGTTCATCATCATCATTCATTCATAAACCTTTATTGGCATTAAACAAAAGTTAAAAAAAAAACCCAATAACAACGTTATCAATACCACCAGGGAGGAAGGGGGAGGGAAAGTGCACGTGGGAGTCCTACAGGTTACAAAGGAGAAAAAGACAAAGTAATCGCTAAATCAGATTAGGGTTTTTTTTCTTTATGACAGCCAGAAGGAAGTCAGCAACCATATCCGTGGTGGCCACAGATCTGTCACCAGTGGTGTCATTCAAATGATTTAGGAACAGGAACTCACTTTTGATTGGCACTTGTCGGGAACCTGGAACCAGCCACGGAGCCCGTTCCCCCTGAATGACATCACTGCCTTCGCCCCCCTGAATCTGGAGTCGCTCCCTTTAACCCTCTGAGTGCTGGCCAACCAAGAAGAAAAGCTCTTTGCAGAGGAATTGGGAGGGGGAGGAGGGAGAGTGAAGTGGGCGGAGTCAGCCCTAATTTTAACTAGTGGAACTGAGTTCCCCCGCGTTCCCCCTGCATGACATCACTGTCACCCAAGAGGGAACGCATAGGGTCAATCTAAGCAGAAAGGTTAGATAGCATTGGTTCAAGATACATATCACGCAAGGATTGGTGAGTGGGACAGTGACATAAGATGTGGACGACTGTGTCTGGTTCAAGGGAACAGAAATAACAGAGCCTACTGTCCGTAAAGTATGTTTGGACCACTCTTGGAGTCAGAGAAGCCAGCACATGGATGTGCGCCATCCTCCCTGATTCCCAGAGTGGTCCAAATGCACTTTACGGTGGCCCTTGTACCGGCCAAACTTTGCTGCCCTTACTGTGCCGGCCTAACTCCAGGTTAGGATTGCGCTCATACAAACATAACACATCACCACAACTTGCTTAGTAAGTTTGAGGGACATTTGGGTATTTGGGGCATGATTCGTGCCGATCACACTCCCACACTGGCAGGGTCCCCCTTTTATATCCATAAGGCTCCAGACAGATGGTCATTGTAAAAAGTGGGTCCCAATGCTAAAAAGTTTGAGAACCACTATCTTAGTGCATTTTCATGCGGCCCTGTCTGAAAGCCTGGTAAAATTCATATTTAAAAGGACATACGTTCAGAAAAAAAAATAGGTGCTTCTTTTTCCATTTGTCAGCATCATGCTTGCAAGAATGCATGCTTCTGTATTCCTCTTAAATTCAGCAGATGCCGTACAGACTCTCGTCTGATGGTTCATTCACTACCTGTTTGGCTTCCCCCCCACTTGACACCCTGCCACCTTTGGTGGAGCAAGCAATTAAAAGTGATGAGGGTAAAGGGTTAAACTGGAAGTGTCTAGTAATGAAGACACCAGGCCCAAATCTCTCTTTCTCTCATCCCTCCCTCTCTCTCCTCCCGGGCATTTGGTGCGCCTTCCAGCATAAGCTTCCGATAAGCATCACTGAACATTTCCACAGTGGATATGCACATATATTTTTAAACACACTTTCCCTCCCCAGCCCCCTCTGCTCCCGTAGAAATGATAAATGACGAGCTCTGCTGTTTATCTGAAACCCTAATTACAGATTCTGCTCTCTTTGAATGTTAAATGTGTACAGTGGTTCCTGAGACTTCAAACCGATCCAAAGAAGGCAGATCTAAATCCACAGAGATCTGAGCTTCAAGTAAACACAGCCATATTTTTTCCTTTTTCTTTTTAAATTCAAAAGTTGCTTCAGTTGCAAATTACATACGTCCTCAGCTTCCGAAAGTGAGGGCAAAGTAGCCTTAGCCTCCAATATTAGTTTGTTTTTTAATGCACAGTTTACATTAATTAAAGGAGAGAGTGGTCTTAAAGTGATGTTATTTCTTTGGAAAGCTAAACCGCCTGACCTCCTGCTTTAGCATGTAATGCAAGCAAGGTTTAAACGCCTCTCCTGCAGTTTTGGATTGCTCCACTGCAGCCGTCTTCAACCTCGTTCGCGCTACGACCCGAATATATACAGTATAGGAACCCCATGGTCGATGCCCCCACCTCCCAGGACCCTCATCGCCCCCTCCCCGCCCAGCACTGTCCACTGTAACTAAACATGAGACCGAACAGAAAAGGTTACCATGAAACCTGTCACTGGTGAAAGCTCTTTTAGCACAATTACTAAGAACCTGAGCACAGCCGGGACACCATCTCCTGGTACCTGAAGGGGTCCACCAGGTGCCTCCCCCTTTACCCGGGGGTGCTCTAGACTTCAAACCTTTTCATTCCCATCACTTGCCGTGACCCCCCCAGTTGAGGCTTTGTGACCCCGTTTGGCGCTGCTCTACTGCAAAAACATCCATATTGATTTGTTAACCATTGCAAGAATTGGTAGCTGGGAGAAGGAGCTCTCAAAGTCTGTCTAGTCCAGAACTGTCCCTCTCTAAGAGTGCCTCTTCAGGTCCCAGGCAGAGAGTCCTTTTCAGCCCCAGCACCTGAGAACATTTTAATTGGAGGTGCCGTTAATGTGGCTGTTAGGCCACATCCAGAGGCATCATCCAGGCGGAACGGCCCGGTACGCCGTTCCGCTAGTTCTGCGGACGGGCCCAGGCCGCGCTGCCTCTCCAGAGGACGGGCGAGCTGCTGCTGGGCCCGCCCTCCCTCCCTCGTGTCCCGAATTGCTCTGAAATGGAGCGATTCGGGCGCTGTGAGGCTTAGGGAGGCGTGGCAGCCCTCCGTCATAGGAGCGGAGGGCTGTCAATCATCCGGGCGTTCCAGTTCCTGGCGCGCCCGCATGACATCACTGGCCACATCCATGCCTTGGTCTCCAGGACACATGGCCCCGATTCGGGCTGCATGGTGCCTATATAGCAGGCACCGATTGGAGGAGCACATAGGGGAGGTTGGAGCCTCCCCTGGGGGAAGTTCGTAAATTTGCCCTTGCGCCAGGGAGGCTCTTGGGCGCTCCCAAGCTGTGCTGGCTACAGCGCAGGCCCGCCAGCCTTTCTGTTCCTGTGCAGCTTAGGACTGTGCTCTTAAACACTTCTCTCTGGGTCCCTCTGAAGGTTTCCAACAAGACAAAAGTCAGCACGATGCAAGAACGCTGGCTTGTACAGAAAGCCAGTCTTCTGGCCTTTCCTGGCTTCTTCCGTCTCTACCCAGGTTTGTTTTAAACTAATCATAAGAACATAAGTACATAAGAAGAGCCCTGCTGGATCAGGCCAACGGCCCATCTAGTCCAACTTCCTGTATCTCACAGCGGCCCCACCAGGTCCCCCAGGGAGGCATGAGACAACAAGATGCTTGCATCCTGTTGCCACTCCCTTGCACCCGGTACCAGTAGCCCACCACCTTTGTAAGGAGGTTGCACAATCCATCATTGCCTATAGCCCACGATGGACCTTTCCTCCAGAAATCCGTCCAATCCCCTCTTAAAGGCATCAAGACCAGATGCCATCACCACCTCCTGTGGCAAAGAGTTCCACAGATTAACTGCCCGCTGGGTAAAAAAGTACTTCCTTTTATCTGTTTTAACTCTCCCAACCCTCAGTTTTTAGCGGATGCCCCCTGGTTCTGGTGTTTTGAGAGAGGGAAAAGAACATCCCGCTACCGACTCTATCCCTTGCATGCATAATTTTGTATGTCTCAATCATGTTCCCCCTCAGGTGCCTTTTTTCTAGGCTGAAGAGCCCCAAACGCTGCAGTCTTTCTTTATAAGGGAGGTGCCCCAGCCCCTTAATCATTTTTGTCGCTTTCATTTTTGTCGCTTTTGTCCCCAGGGGGTGGGGAAGACGGCGAAACGGAGTGGTACGCAACGGGCGGGCTGCTGCTCACCCGTTCCTCCCGCCCAGCGTTCTGGCTGCATGACGCCGCTGGCCCAATCCTTCCTCCCCCTGACCTCCCTCAGCCCCATTCTAACCTCTCCCCACTTCCCCTCCTGCCCCAAGCATACTCACTGCTGGCCAGTGTTGTGGGAGCACCAGCAATCCAACTGGCAACACCAGCAACACCCAACACTGCTTTACTCTACGTTTACAGCACTCAGAGTTGGCAGTACGAGCCACCCCTATTTGACTTACACATATCTGTTAGCTATGTTACATGAGAGGCCACCAATGAAGTCCGAAGCCTATTTTGCTTCTTGTAGTTTGTTTTTTGCTTCTGCTCTGCATAATCTAGCCCAGGCTAAATGTTTTTAAAGTCCCTGTCCTATTGTTTAAGACTGTCCAAGCAGTGCTGCTTGGCAATTTGGATAAGCATGACTTGATCAAAACCAATCTCCTTGCATGAACTCAGCCATCAAACGATTAGTTAACATAACTGTAAAATGATATCTAACAGGGCCCCAAACAAAGCTATAATTTGGCTTTGAATAAAGGGAGACACAGAGTTACTCTCTGTGTAACTCTCTGTGTAACTTAATGGGTTCAAATTTGTGGGCTACTGGTACCGGGTGCAGGGGAGTGGCAACAGGATGCAAGCATCTTGTTGTCTCATGCCTCCCTAGGGCAGCTGGTGGGCCGCTGTGAGATACAGGAAGTTGGACTAGATGGGCCGTTGGCCTGATCCAGCAAGGCTCTTCTTATGTTCTTATGTTCTTACTTTTTTGTAGAAGTCGCTGGTTTTTTGTTGTTGTTTGTTTGTTTTCCCAGTAGGGTTGTTGACTTTGCCAAAGGACTGTGGTGGTCCTGTCCTGATTGTGACAGGGGGCCCACAGAGCGTAAGGCAAGCACCCATATAGATAAAAGAATGGTTAGGAATGTGACCAGTCTGATAGCGCAATCCTAAACTGTAGTTAAGCTGGCACAGTTAGGGCATCAAAACTTGGCCTGCACTAGGCTCACCATGAAGTATGTTTGAACTACTCTTAGAGTCAGAGAGGCCAGCACACAGACGTGTGCCATCCGCCCTGACTCCCAGAGTGGTCCAAACATACTTTACAGTGTCTCTTGTGCAGGCCAAACTTTGCTGGCCTAACTGCGCCAGCCTAACTCCAGGTTAGGATTGTGCCCTGAGTGATTCGCAATGGGTTCAAATTTGGGTGAATCAGGAAGGAAGGAGGAAATTGGGGTGAATGAGCCCTCCTCACTCATTTCAACCTCCATAGAAACAAAAGGAGAAGCCGGTGAACGAACAATTACATACACATGCAAACCAGCTCCAAGATCTATAGAAATTGGTCATATTGGGTCTTTTTTTTTTTTTTGCTTGTACAGTTGATCCTGACAGCTCTTAGGCCAATCAGTACACACAGCTTTCACAACTGGTGTTCAAAAAGGAATGAAGACAGTTTAATGGTAATATACTGTTTCCTAAATGAACAGGTTGAGAACACGGTCCAAAAGTGGCAATTTCCATGTTCCTTTTGGGTTTTTTTCCCCCATTCAGAGAGGTGGAAGGCATTGATTGAGTAGGGGCAGTGACGTCATTCAGGGGGAACGGACCAGAACGGGCGTTCCGGATCCTAACGGGCTCCGTGGCTGGTTCCAGGTTCCCGACAAGTGCCAATCAAAAGAGAGTTCCTGTTCCTAAATCATTTGAATGACACCACTGAGTAGGGGGACATGTCAGGATTGGAACAGACGTAAGAGCTTTTTACCATGCGCCAAATGGCAGTTAAAAAGGTTGAAGACACACGTTGCGCTTGGGCGCGGCGCGCAGGGGGGGGGGCTCACTCTGTGAAACAAAAGCACTTTTCTCCTTGATTTTGGAATAAACAATAATTAAATCAAGGAAGCTGCAACAGTGACATTGCTGAAAATCGAATCCTCCCACCATAATTGCATAGATACTCGTTTAAAAAAACACACACAAACACAAAACAACAAGGTAACTTTATTCATCGTTTTTGTATCCGCCAAATGTGACACTTGCTGGTGGTTGCCTCATAATTTATAGCAGCGTTAGGTGACAGTTCCAGCAGTATCTGCCTTTTCAAAATATATGCACGCATGCATGCGATGTGGCCAAATAAATATGCTGTTTGAGAAATTGTCTTCCGCAATGCATCTATACAGTGAGCTGTTTCTCCACCCTATTAAGGTGCAGCATAATTAATGACTTGGAGTGCATGTGCTTTTCTTGGGGTAACCTTTCATATATCCCAAATTCTGCTGAGTGGTCTGCCTTTTTTTTTTTTTGTCAGCTTGTTTTACTTCCCATGCATTCCAAAAATATCATTGGAGTCCGTAGCCATCAACAACATGTATCATTATAGATTGATTGGTTTGCAATATTTATATCCCGCCTTTCTACATTCTGCAGATGTACACAAGGAAGCGAACAACAGCATACAACGAGAATGAAAATGCCAAAGCATAAAAAATACATCCGCTAAAATCAAATAAATGTCACAACTGAAAACAGCAGCAGATTGGATAACTAAATAAGGCCCAAGGCCTCCTCCTCCCTCCTGAAAACAAGATGTAATGTTCTTTGTTTGCTTCCAGACAGGGGAGAGAGTCCAACTGAGAGCTCTGGGGAAGGAATGGCAAAATCAGAGTTGTTGTATGTTTTGAAACAATCTTCATCCCATTCAGGGATCTCTGCAGGAGTGCCTAAGCATATGTGGAGGTCCACCGATAGAGCATTCCCCATTTTAAATCCTCTCCTCACAGAGGAGAGGGGTAGCTTTTTTAAAGAAAGACAGGTGGCCTTCTTTTGTAAAAAGTGGCAGGAATCTATTACACACACACACACACACACACACAGGGTGCAATCCTAACCTGGAGTTAGGCCTGCGCAGTTTGGCCAGCAAAGTTAGGCCAGCAAAAGGGACACCCTAAAGCACGTCTGGACCATTCTCGGAGTCAGGGAGGATGGCACACGTCTGTGTGCTGGCCTCTGACTTGGAGAGTGGTCCAAGTTTACTTTACAGTGTCCCTTGTGCCGGCTAAACTTTGCTGGCCTAACTGGGCCGGCCGAACCCCAGGTTAAGATTGTGCATACGGACACGGACACACACACACACACACACACACCACTGACCAGTAGTGTAGGTAGAGGAGGGGAAGCAATAAGTACTGCAGGTGTCAAAATGCCATATTAACAGCCTCTCCAACTTGCCCTTGAGCCCATTCCAGATAGCGCCAGCAATGTGCGGGAGATGCTGTTTGTTTGGGCAAGTGCCTGTGATTTGCCATCGCAGCCCAGAATGGCTCTGATGGTGAGTAGGAGGGCCTGCTTACAGAATGCATTGCTGCACCTGCACTACTTACTGTTTTGTTCCCCTTCTCACTATACTACTGCACACCACTTCAAAGCAATAGTTACTACTTTTCACAGGACGTGATGGCTGGATATTTTGGTATGCCGCCGATGCCGCATGAAGACAGCACGGTATCAATCTGAAAAGAAGGCAGTGGGTGGGGTGTTTTCCTTCAGTCATTTGTAGCAACCACCTCCAGTGTCCCCTTTCCCCCTCTTTTGTAACTGATGTAAAAGCACCATTGCAGCATTGACACATTGAGGATTTTATCAGCTATTTCCTTAAGATGTGCCTTCCCCGTGTGTCATGGAGTCTCTGATTTCTTTCATGAGGAAACTGCAGAAGACTCTCTAATGTTGTAAGTCTGGCCCCATGTGTCTGAGAGCGCAATCCTAGCCTGGAGTTAGGCTGGACAGTTTGGCCAGCACAAGGGCCACCATAAAGTAAGTTTAGACCATTCTTGGAGTCAGAGAAGCCAGCACACAGTCGTGCACCATCCTCCCTGACTCCGAGAGTGGTCCAAACCTGCTTTACCGTGGCTCTTGTGCCAGCCAAACTTTGCTGGCCTAACTGTGCTGGCCTAACTCCAGGTTAGGATTGCACTCTGAGTTGGACAGAGGGATTTGGTTTCAGCAGTGTTTCTTTTTTTTTAATTATGTTCTGACAAAAAGATAAATCTGATAATGGAATGATTATGGGCATTTAACTTCCCATTAAGGCGTGCACAAGCATCCCGTCTATTAGGTAGATTGCTGGAGGCCTGAGCAAACGGGAGACCAACCGTGTGGCTAATGGTCTCCCATCATACTCCAGAGATAATGGAGACAGGGAAAAATCCATTTGTCGCAATGGGAATCAGCTGCCTCTTGGATGTAATGAAAGTCTAGCAAGTACTTTAAAAATAGCCGGTGGTAGTTTCCCTGGGAATGGCAGTAAAGTTCAAGAGCTTGCTTGAAAGGTCAAAGAAACGGTTATATAATTGCCTTGATGTTTGTCTGAGACTCGGAGCCTGGTGTTAGAAATGAAAGTCTGGGCCTTACATCCCGTCACCATCCTTTTGTGCAGTTTGTACAGCTCATCTCACTCTCCCTTTCTCCTTATCACTTTATATCCCTCTTGAAGGGAACTATCCTAACCAACTTTCCAGCACTGACATAGCTGTGTCATTGGGGCATGTGCTGCATCCTGCAGTTGCGGGGGGGGGGGGCAGTCACAAAGAACTCCTCAAGGTAAGGGAATGTCCATTCCCTTGCCTTGGAGCTGCATTGCCCTTACCCCAGTGCTGGAAAGTTGGTTAGGACTGTGCCCTAATGCTCCCCCTTCCATAAGCAGAGGCGGACCTACAGGGAGGGCAGAGCTCTAAGTGTTGCAAGAAGCCTTAACCTGTCATGTAAATCCCTCTTCTCCCTTGCTGCTGTAGCCAGTAAGCAACGCCAAGATGTTGCTGTTCCCTGTGAGGATTGGCTAAAATGGTGCAGGAGAGGAGTGATTTCCACTGCAAGGTAAGGCTTCTTGCAAAACTTAGAGCTTTACCCTCCCTTAGATCTGCCTCTGTCCATAAGATCAGAGCTCAATCCTAACCTGGAGTTGGGCTGGCACAGTTAGGCCAGCAAAGTTTGGCCAGCACAAGGGCCACCATAAAGCACATTTGGACCACTCTTGGAATCAGAGAGGACAGCACACAGGCCTAGGGAGAGGAGAATATGGGAGTCATATTTGACGAAAGCCAAGGACCTTTTCAGTGGCCAAAAAGCTTTCATAAGAAGGGGTCTGGGTGGAAGAAAACCGTATTAGGTTTTAAAGGTAAAGGTTTCCCCACGACTGAATGGTCTAGTCATGACCGACTGTAGGGGGCGGTGCTCATCTCCGTTTCTAAGCCTGTAGAGCCGGCATTTTGTCCGAGGACAAGCTTCCATGGTCATGTGGCCAGCATGATTATACACTGTAGCGCACAGAACACTGTTACCTTCCCATCGAAGTGGTCCCTGTTTATCTCCTTGCATGTAGGTGCTTTCGAACTGCTAGGTTGGCAGGAGCTGGGACAGGCAACGGGAGCTCACTCCGTTGCTCAGGAACTCCCAACCTTGCGGTCGGAAAGCCCAGCAGCAGCAGTTTGACTGTGCCACCACGTCCCTTAGGTGGTGGTTTAGGTTTTAGGAAGGTGGAAATGATGTCATTTGTGTTGTAGAGAACTTGTTTACTCCACTGTATTAATACTCATGACTAAGAAAGATTTATTGGGGACAGCCATGGTAATTTGATGGAGCAAGGATTCTATTGTGTCTTTGTGGGTTGTAATGGGTCTGTAATTTTTGCTCTACTATCAGAAGAATAAAACCTTAAAAATCTTTACTTGTAAATCTGTTCATTGGGCATTAACGTTCAGGGAAAAGGACCATTAAATTTCTATCTTATCGCATCACTCTGTAAAGCACTTGTGTATTGTACATTGATGGTAATAGATCCCTGTCGTTTCCCTTTCCAGTGAAATTCAGTGGCTGCTCAGAGACCAAGGGGATTCAATACGAGACTGACAGCTTGGACTTCAAGGTGAGGACGGACGGAACTATCTACGCCACCCAACGGGTGCAAATCCCCTCGGAGCAGACAATATTTATGGTGACGGCAAGGGACAGCCAGGCCCTAGAAAGATGGGAAACAATGGTCAGGTTACTGGTGGGAGAGAAATCACAACACAAGGGACACAAGGTAAAAATAATAATGGTAATTTGAAAAAAAATCCAATCAAGCACTGATTACGTAAAATAAAAGCCCAAAGCAAATGTTGTTCTCTTTGGTGCCTTAAGTGAGGCCAATATCCATGAAAAACAACTACTGTGAACTGTATTGTATGTTGGTGGATTGACTGTAACTTGATGCAGGTCTCTATGTTATGCTCCAGTCTTTGTCTTGGCTTCTAGTTAATTCTACAGTTCAAACTGTCAATGTTTTGATATTTCAAACGCAGAAGATTTTGGGCCACCGTACTCAAGAGACACCCCCTGCTGCCAAATCCCTTTGCAAACTCTAGTTGTTGCTTACAGCAGGACATGCAACAGAGCAGCCTGGAACATACCACTTCAGACTAAGGATGGGGGAATCACTTGTCTGATGAGCCCTTTCCTCATTTGAAAAAGACATACACACCCTGTATGTAAAAAGCTTGTCAGTCAAGTACAAGACTTTGCTGAAATCCTCCTCCCTGGTGCTCTAGCTTTCCATATGCAGGATTGCTGCTGCTGCTGCTGTTGTGCTTGGACTGGGATTTTTAGGTGCTCTAGTTTGAACTCTATTCAAGCGTTTCATTTCTTCTTCCATCCCCATACAGGAGCGTGCAAACCTGTAATTCTTCTGTCTGTGGTCTCCAGTCTTCCGTCTGGACGACAATCCAAGAAGGGCTATATCTTGCCTGAATTAGGGCGCAATCCTATACTGTGCTGAAATGGCGAGGCCGGCCAGCCAACACCATATCCAGTGCAGTACAGGAGAAGCTGGAGCCTCCCCTATGTGCTCCTCAAATCTGTGCCCGCTAAATAGGGGCCATGCTGCCTCCCAGACGGGCTTAGGATGCAGATGTATGGCCGCCTCCCGAGCCCACCCATGCCCCACCCCCCCACCTCCCTCCCTCCCCACCAATCCCCGCCCTGGAATGGGGCGGTTCCTCCCTCGCACCGACTGGCTTCGGTCGGTGCCAGGAAGGCTCTCCGCCGGCTCTCTGAAGTTGACGCTACTCGTAGCATTGGCTTCAGAGCATTAGCGTCGATGCAGGGGTGCTGCTTGGCACCCCCGCGTCAGCGCTAATGACGTGGCACCGACGCAACAACGTTGCCTCAGCGCTATGTCCATTTTAGAACACTTTCTTTTCAGTACAGTTAAGGGATACAGAAGTATCTTTGATAGCCACAAGATTCTGGTATAGCTTCCTTCCCCTGAGAGCTTCTAAACTATGCTTGGGAAAACCCTGCCTGTGTTGGCTACTGTTTCCTTCAGACAAGTGTTGAACAGGGTGTGACCAGAGAGTACAGTGGGTGTGGCCAATGATGTCATTCAGGGGGAACGGACCAGAACGGGCGTTCCGGATCCTAACAGGCTCCGTGGCTGCTTCCGGGTTTTGGGGTTTTTTTTTTCTCCCAACATTTGAATTTGAACTCAAAAGTGAGTTCCTGTTCCTAAATCATTTGAATGACACCACTGGGTGTGGCTAACCAGTACACACCCCTTTCTCTCTCCATTGATCCACTATAGAGACTGCACACTCCTTTCTCTCCCCACAGAATGATTGATGGAGAGAGAAGGCAGGGATGCTGCAAATGCAGATGGTTTGCTTTTTAGCATGAAAGCAGGAGTAGGCCTCCTGGGTGTACAGTGGAGGAGCAACAGGTGGGTGATGGAGAGCTTATCCTCCCACACACAGCTTTCCCCACCCCCTGCCCCCAGATCAATTTCTCCCCAGCCGGGTCTAGTATCAGAGCATATTTGGAGGGAGGAAAACGTAGACAGGAAGAAATTACGGAAGACTCAGGGAGAAGAGAGGATGGGATATGGATTAAAGTGGTGCACCTTGACCCAGAATTTCTGTGCGTCTTACACCTTCTATCTGTGCAAGGACAGACCAGTTCCTAATGAGGACAGCAAAGTAAATTGAAGTCAGTCAGGAAATCCAAACGTATTACTAAGGAAGAGATTTTTCTATCTTCCATAAGGGTCACGTTCTTCACAGGCATGCAATTAGAGAGAGCACTCACCCTGAATATCAGTTGCACCTCTCAGATGTGATGGCTGGACATGTCACATCCTCAAGGCGGGCCTCTGAGCCCTTGACCATCATGCTCTCAGAGCAAAAGGCCTGGCCAGTCTTCCCTTCCTGTCTTGCTACCCCAAAGTGAGAAGGAGGGAGGAGAGGGTTGCAACGAAGAGATCCTACAGGCCGTCTCCTCCCACTGGAAATGATGTTTGGACTACTTCTTCCCCTTGGAATGATGAATCACGGAATCATAGAGTTGGAAGGGATGTACAAGGTCATCTAGTCCAACCTCCTGCCTGTAGCAAGGCATCCTCCTAGAGCATCTCCAGCAAGTGTCTATCGAGCCTCTGCTTGAAGATCTCCAGTGGGGGGGAATCTACCACCTCCCTTGGCAACCCGTACCACTGTCGAACTGCCCTTATCATCAAGAAATTCTTCCAGATGTCCAACCGGAATCTCCTCTCTTGCAGTTTGTACCCTAGTTCTACTGTCAAAGGCAGGTTCAGACTGCCTAGCCATGAGACTTCTGTGCCAGCCCCATCATATCCAGCTGCAAAAGACCCCTTTATTCCACTAAAAGAGACACCTGTTGGACCTCTGCATAGCTACCTCCACTGCATAGCTACCCAAAGGTGAAGCTCATTTTTTCTTGGAGGATCGAGAAATAACCATGAGACTGGGATGTCTGCCAAGAGCCATCTGGATCTGGCCTTATGGGCCAGTGTAGGTTGGGTTTTGTGTTGGTTCCGGCTCAATAACCCAGCATCCTGCTTTCCTCCAAAATAGGGTTAACTTCCTATTTATCCACCCAAACCTCTGGAATAGGGCAGGCTAGAACCATGAAGCATACATAAATATCAGCCTATCAGATGAACAGGTTTTCCCAAACAGAAACTGCAACTCACAGTAGCGAGGCCCTTGTGAATAATTCTCCAGCCATGAATTCTCCAACCGATGTGCAGGCTTTCAAGTTAATGTGGCTGAAGGGGAGAATTGACTTCTTTATTCTTACAAGGCCACTTGATCATTCTCTAGACTGAACTTTGATGAACTGGGAGGATTTTTCACGTGTGTGTCGGCCTTCTTTTGTGGAGATGTATTGCCCCCTCTGGTTGAGATACAACCTGCGAGCGAATGGGTGGAAAGGGAAGCGTAATTCTCTGCTACAGTAAAACAAGTGTTTCTTCAGGACAGACCAGGCCCAACTCACATCACCTTCACCCGCAGAACTGAAAAATGAACGTGGTCCTGAGGCCCCTTCTGTAGAAATGTTCATTGCCCTAAATTCCTTTCATTGACCCATTTGTTGCGCCCTGTAGCTTTATAGAATGGCTATTTGTTATCCATGAAGGATCCAAGTTTGTGATCTGAAGATTTATTATGTGGCACCAAAGAACTGGAGGGTTGGAGGAACCAATTTTTTAAATTGCTTCTTCCTTCTCCTGATCTCAAGGAAGACCGGTGACTAAAATCAAACCTTCTCGAGTAAAATCTCACCTTGCTCTGTGGGCGCAATCCTAACCTGGACTTAGGCTGGCACAGTCAGGCCAGCAAAGTTTGGCCGGCACAAGGGACACCATAAAGTATGTTTGGACCACACTCGAAGTCAGAGAGGCCTGCACACAGATGTGCTCCATCCCCCCTGACTCCGAGAGACCAGAAGCTTCTCTCACTATGCGTGAGTAAGTTAGAGTGTCTTTACTACCTGTTTGGCAGTGGCGGCCATGCTCTATGACAGCTGGGTAGCTGTGGTAGGAGACTGTGACCTGTGTACTGTAGTATATTATGGACTTAGTGAGTTAAGTCCACGGAATATGTAATGAGGAGAAGTACTGTGGAATTGCTTATTACTGCCGGATACATCTGTTTTCCTAAGGTGTTTGGACCTGGACTGTATTGCTGACTATTCTACCTGCCTAATTGTTGGAACTATTTTAATACAAGTCTCAATTAAGGTGTGGGACGTGATGGCACAGCGGGTTAAACCGCTGTTGCTGGGCTTTCTGACCGGAAGGTTAGGAGTTCAAGACTGCGTGACGGAGTGAGCTCCCGCTGCTTGTTCCAGCTCCTGCCAACTAGCAGTTCGAAAGCACCTAAAAATGCCAGTAGATAAATAGGTACCCCTTCGGTGGGAAGGCAATGGCGTTCTGTGCACTACGGTGTATAGTCATGCTGGCCACATGACCACGGAAGCTTGTCCTCGGACAAAACGCTGGCTCTCCAGGCTTAGAAATGGAGATGAGCACCACCCCCTACAGTCGGTCACAACTAGACCATTCGGTTGTGGGGAAACCTTTACCTTTACCAATTAAGGTACCATGCCTGTTTCTTGCCTCATTCGTTTGGTTGCTGCTGTACATGGGTGTTGCTCTACTCTGCTGGCTTCCGCACTTCCATTAAGTTTGGCTAGCCATAATAGGGACTTACTTCTGAGTAGGCATGCTTAGGCTTGTGCTGTGCGTGTTGTAGTATTGCTTTGGTTTGTTTGTTTGCTTTTTTGAACTATTTCATACTTTGCACAATTGCTTGGCATCTCTCGCTTTGTATTGTCTCAAGTATGCTACTTAAAATGGCCGCGTGCACAGCAAACAGAAAACCAGCTCCGATGTATTTTAACTTTAGGAAAATATTTGGTTGGCAATTCATCTAATATTAATTCAAGCTGAACCCTGGTTCAAGACAGAGAGCGCCATGGCTTTTTAAAATTCATATCATTCTTTTCCTAAAAGCCTTATTAGTGTATAGTTGGAGGGTGAAAAAACAGCGGAAAACAAGACTAATGACAAGGTCACGGACTATATTAGTGTGTGTCATTGGAGTGGGATGCTGAAATTCTGTTTTCTTTCAAGCTCCTTGCTTCTATGGGCAACAGAAGAATTTGTTTGCAGAAGAAATGACACCAGTTCACAGGATTATTTGAAGGATATCAAAGCAGCACTAAAACCCAACATTATCAAGATAAATTCCCAATACATTTTCTGGCACTTCCCCAATGCAGCTCTTTGGGAAAATAGATCTGCTGTATTGTTTTCTGGCAATCTGATAGAACGAAAGCAAACAGACACACACTTAACAGGCACTGGTGCAAAAATGCATTGATTTTACGGCAGTACTGTACTTAAGATGCATGTATTTTACATTATTCTTATGTTTCCTCGTATGGTTGGATAGGATGACCATGTCAACAGGTTTACCTTAGAGCCAGGGCCGGCCTTAAGCCAATGTGACCAATGTTGTCACATTGTGACCATTGGGTCCTGCACTTCGGGGGGGGGGGGGCCCACCAGTACAGCAAACAAGTTACCCTGCTGCAACCGCCACGATCTCTATGGGCTGTAGGCCAGTAGGGCAAGCAGAGCAGCTTTCCCTTGGGCCCTCCCACCTGCCCCTGTCTCTGAACGTCCCAAAATGGGCCTCCGTGAAGCAGTTGTCAATGACGTCATCATGTCACCACCAACCTTTTGTGGAGGCCGTGCACGGCATCTCAAGTGCTTTCCTTGGTGAGTGGGGGCCCTGCAGGGAGGGGGGGGGCTGTGGAAATGCCACAGTGGCCCCACCAATCCTAGAGCCAGCCTTGCTTAGATCTCATTCTGGAGTTAGGCCAGCATAAGCTAAGCCAGCAAAGTTTGCCCAGCAGAGAGCCACCATAATTAGGCCATGATGGATTGTCAACCTCCTTACATTAGTAGTAGGCTGCTTCAGAGTACCGGGTGCAAGGGAGTGGCAACAGGATGCAAGCCTCTTGTTGTCTCGTACCTCCCTGGGGCACCTGGTGGGCCGCTGTGAGATACAGGAAGCTGGACTAGATGGGCCTTCGGCCTGATCCAGCAGAGCTCTTCTTATGTTCTTATGAGAGTGGTCCAAACATACTTTATGGTGTCCTTTGTGCTGACCAAACTTTGCTGGCCTATCTGTGCCGGCCTAACTCCAGGTTAGGATTGCACCCACACACACTTATGCCATTTCTTGGAAGGGAATGTTGAGGACAAATGATCTCCAGTTTTTTTGTAAACTGGTTTATTCTTAGGACGCAATCCTAAACTGCGTTAGGCCGGCATAAGCTAAGCCAGCCAGGTTTGGCTAGCACAAGGGCCACCATAAAGCGTGTTTGGACTACTCGGACTCTGAGAGTGGTCCAAACATCCTTTACAGTGTACTTTAGGAGCGTGCCCAGTGATGTCATGCAGGGGGTACGCGGGGGTACGCGAGTACCAGTTTCTAGGATTATGGCTGGCCCTGCCCATTCGCCTGCCCACTCGTCGACTCCGCCCCTGCAATGTTTATATTTCCTGCACGTTTGAGTTGCCTGCACGTTCTCAGAGCCAGGCAGGCAGGCAGGCAGCGAGCGGAGCCTTGCCTTGCCACTGAAAAACGAGCTGCTCTGGGGTTTTGGAACTGTTGGGTCACTTTAACATGATGCCAGGCCTCTTTAACATGTTCTGGGGGTGCTGTGGAATACTGTTGCAACTGTTGGGTCAGTTTAAAATCATCTGAGGCCTCAAAAAGGGCTTTTTTCATGTCCCGTCCTGCCGCGACCTCACTTCCGGCTTATGACGTCACTTCCGGTGGGCAGGTCCCGACACGTGCCAATCAAAAGTGAGTACCTGTTCTTAAATCATTTAGATGACACCACTGAGCGTGCCCTCAATCACTTCAAATGGCAGGTGGTGGTTTGCATGTCGGAATGCTTCTCCATGAAGGAGCCATTACGAGCAGCCCGATCCTATGCTTGGCGGTCCCTGGAGGAGCAGCGGTGCCAAAATGGTGACTGCTGCATCCTGAGGCCACTGAAGCCACCACCACGGTGCCATGGAGCATTGCCTCCCTTAGCCCAAGTTACGCCACTGCGGCACCACTGGGTCTCCTCGACTCTTCCCCTTCTATTGAGTGAGGATTTGACCACCCAGCTCATATACGGGGGGGGGGGGTAGGATCCAGTGGCAAAGGCTGCTGGCATCCCGGCCTCTCACACAGGCCCAATCCACCCCTTCCTCTGCTCTGTTCCACCCACTCCCTGCCTCCCCCTCCACCACGATTCAGCTTACGGTGAACGGCGCTATGGCTGCACCAGTCAGTGCATCGCTTGTGCTGGGGGGGGGGGTCAGCACCTGCTGCCCCAGTGCTGCCCCAGCGCCAGTGCTTCCTCCTTGTCAGATGCCCTAAACATGTTTTACGGCACCCAGAGCCGATAGCACACTCCTACTGCCGGCGATAAAGTCCTTAGGATCGGATTCACAGTGAGAAACTAGCATGTCAGGAGCTGTCTGGGGCAAAAAGCTGAATGCAGGGTGGAGAAAGAAGCAGGACATGTGCTCAGGGTAAAATCGGAAAAAGCAGCAATGGGCACACTGGTATATGTGTAGGATTTTCTCCATGCGATCTGGAAATCTGCCTTTTTTTTTTTTAATTCCTGATCACATGGGACGTGGTGGCGCAGCGAGTTAATCCGCTGCTGCTGGGCTTTCCGACTGCAAGGTTGGGAGTTCAAGACTGCGCGACGGAGTGAGCTCCTGTTGCTTGTCCCAGCTCCTGCCAACCTAGCAGTTCGAAAGCACCTAAAAAGGCAAGTAGATAAATAGGGACCACTTCGGTGGGAAGGTAACGGCATTCCGTGCGCTACGGCATAGAGTCATGCAGGCCACATGACCACGGAAGCTTGTCCTTGGACAAACGCCGGCTCTACAGGTTTAGAAACGGAGATGAGCACCGCCCCCTACAGTCGGTCACGACTAGACCATTCGGTCGTGGGGAAACCTTTACCTTACATGGAGAAAATTCTCCATAGATACAACTCTACACCTCGGAGCTTAAAAATAAAGCTTTTCTACAGGAATTATGATCCCAAGATTTATTTTCCAAAAGCAAGTTAAAAGGCGATAGAGAGAAAAATTAAAAACATGCACACGCATCCCTAAACATATCGTCAAATACATGATCCCGCACCTCCCCCTCCTCCAAGCATTATGACCAATTTTGGAAAGGACTAAAGATGAAACTAGATTAGAAAGCTGCACCCCGGAGTATCATATTGTAGGCGCCAGGACAGGCATCAGAAGTTGGCCAGCTCAGGGACTAGCTACGCGCCTGTCCAGCTGACTCCTGTAGCCCCCCAATATTCACCTTTATGCTGAGCAAGGGCAAAGCAATGCGCTCATCTGAGCAGGACTCTCCGTCACTTCCTTCCAAGTGTGATTGGTTGAGAGTTGGAGGCAGGAACAGAGACTTGTGCAGGCTTTTTCTCCGTCCTCTATCCCCTGGCCGATCTGCTTTCTCCCAGGAAAAACCTCAGGGTCTATATTGCTTTGTATGGCCTAAATTGGGAGTAGAAGCTGCTGTTTAAGGGTGCAATCCTAAAGTGAGTTAGGCCAGCATAAACTCAGCCAGCAAAGTTTGGCCAGCACAAGGAACACCGTAAAGTATGTTTGGACCACTGTCGGAGTCAGAGAGGCCAGCACACAGACATGAGCCAACCTCCCTGACTCCGAGAGTGGTCCAAACATGCTTTACGGTGGCCCTTGTGCTGGCCAAACTTTGCTGGCTTAGTTTATGCAGGCCTTACTCCAGTTTAGGATTATGCTCTAAGGGCTCAATCCAACCCAGCGCCGGAATGGTAAGGCCGACCAGCCAGCGCCATATCCGACGCTGGGTTGGGGGAAGCTGGAGCCTCCCCGCAGCACAGGAGCGTGCACTCCCTTACTGTAGGGGAGGCTCCAGCCTCTCCTATGTGCTCCTCGGATCTGTGCCCAATAAAGAGTGGGCGCAGATCCGAGGAGACGGCGTGGCCAGAATCAGGGCTGCGCTGTCTCGCTGATGGGCTTAGAATGTGGCTGTATGGCCACCTCCCATCCCCACCCAGGTCCCACCCACCTCCCACCAGTCCCTGTCCTGATACTTGGTAGAGAATCCCTTGCACCGACCATCTTCAGTTGGCACAAGGGAGGCTCTCTGTTGGTGCTCTGCGAGCAGCATCGGCTTCAGCTCTTCAGCGCTGACCTGGGGGTGCTGCTTGGCGCCCGCGCACCGGTGCTCCGCCCCTTGAATTGACACGATGATGTCGCGTCGATGCAAGGGGCACGCTTGGATTGCACTGCAAATATCATATAACATCCACTTACAGACATGACAGGGAGCACAACCCTAACCTGGAGTTAGACCAGCGCAGTCAGGCCAGCAAAAGGACTACCGTAAAAGGACTACCTTGGACCACTCTTGGAGTCAGGGAGGCCAGTGCAGAGAAGTGCACCATTCCCCCTGACTCTGGGAGTGCGCCAAACACGATTTGCGGTGGCCCTTGTGCCGGCCAAACGTTGCTGGCCTAACTCCAGGTTAGGGTTGCACTCTCAGGATATTTTGGTCCCTTAACAAGAAAATGTCAGTGGTGCCCTGTATTGGTGAAA
This sequence comes from Lerista edwardsae, assembly GCA_029204185.1. Taxonomy (NCBI): domain Eukaryota; kingdom Metazoa; phylum Chordata; class Lepidosauria; order Squamata; family Scincidae; genus Lerista; species Lerista edwardsae. Next base: position 12,402,244 of record JAJKFI010000013.1, read on the forward strand.
GCAACAATTGTAGACAGTGAAACAATGGATCATTCCCTGCTTTTTAATAGGACACTATCAGCTTGTCTAATGGTAGACAAGACGGCCTCTGACTTTAAATGTCAACTCCTTTTTCCTCCTGGAAAATATTTGAAAATATTACCAAGATCTAGGCATACGAATCCTACAGCACTAGATGAGTCATAAACGATCGGCATTTTTTTTTTCATTTGAAGCAGACTCATAAACTAAGCCTTTTTTTCCTGGATAATACAAGTGGTGTTATAAAACTGTAAGAACTTCAGGGTTTTTTTGGTTGTTCACTCTTGCAAGAAACCTGATAGCAATTCAATTAGAAAATGCAAATGAGGTCACAGATTTACCACCGGAGTGCTGAATTACCCCGGAGAAAATGGAGTGATATTCTAGAATAACAGTAAATGCTTAAGATAAAGTTTTCTCACACTGTTCTCATCCAAGATCGGCTATTTTTACAGTTGAATGTGTTGATGGTGCCTGTGGGTATATTCTGAAAAAAAAGAGGGGGGGGAAGAAAAGTCTTGTTTATGAAATGAATAATTTGGCCTTATAGTTGCACGTCAGCGTTTATGAAAGTTACACTTGAATGAAACTGCATTCCTGGGGAAAAAAAGCGGGGGAAGGAATCAAAGCGGGATTTTTGTTATTTTTATATTAATTTCTGCTGAATTTTGATTAGAAGAACTCTTGACACCACATACAGCGAAGTAGCTTCTTGCAAGTTTAATTAAGAGGCAAACAATGGACACTATAATTGCCCATATAGAATGGATTGTTGAGCTACCAGTTTTTGGCAGCAATCCTAAGCAACTTTACAGCACCGGGATAAAGGCAATGAAGCTCCGACATAAGGCTACGAACACTCCCGTGCCATGAGGAGGCCTCCATGGCAGCTCTCCCCCCCCCCCAACTGCAGGATGCAGCACAGGCCCCATTGGCCCAGCTATGTCAGTACTGAAAAGTCTGTTAGGGTTGCACCCTGAGTCATCCAACCCACAGTTGTCTGCTATTCCACAACAAAAGAAAAGCCCAATGCAGTGTGACTATTCCACATGTTGGGAAGCGGATTGAGGGTATACAGACTGTGTTGCGTACTTTGGGGTTCAACGACCTAGCTTGCACAATTTGTGCACTTAAAGTGCATTGGTAGTAAGAGGTGGGGGGAACGGTGATAACGAAAGACAAATACTTAGCATCATTTCCTGCACTTCTCATTCTTTTAAATGAAACAAAAAAAAAACCCCAAATCTGCCAAAAAACGCTTAACGTTATTTGTTTTTTATTTATTATTTAATGTGGTGTGCACTGACACAGTAACACCTGTATCATCAACCTAGTACACCTTTTCAGTGATTATAATGTAAATGTTCAATAAAAACACCCAATCTTTCTGTACTGCTAACTTGGGAAACACCGAAATCTGCAAAGAAATAAAACTGTTTTCTTTAACCTCTGCCGCTAGCTCATTGGAGTCAACATACCCAGGGCCCCGGGGGAAGGGGGAGTGCCAAGAGCCACTGGAAATCAATAACCTGGAAGTGATGTCATGGCCGGGAGTGACATCATGGGACAAGAAGTGCCATCATTGTGACATAACCAAATGGCAGTCCTGAAATGCAAACTGGCCTTCTTGGAGTGCAGCATATTGCACAACTAGGAAACATCCCTTACAGAAAGCAGGATTAGGACAACATATGATGTAAAAGCACTGAATTAAAAACAATTTAAAAAACAACAACACAAAAACCCTCACTTGAAAATTCAAACTGTTAACGGTCACAAAAGGAATATAGCAAGAATAAGGTCTGCAGTTTCCAAGATGGCGGCTGCCAGCTTTCCGCGACCCACCAGACATCAGGTTTCAACCTGCAGTTTAAGAAACACTGACATAAAGCAGTGCGGCCCATTGAGGGAAGCCTCTATGTATACTGTGTAAACTCCAGGAGTCAGAACCCCCCTGTCCAACCTGGACCCCTGTAGTATGGACCTTCCCCCAGGGGAAGGCGTGGAGCCCAGGGAGGGGGAGCTACACATATCCAGCAACTCTTTTGATGCTTCCTCAGTAACATTAAAGCTCTTGCAATGTCAAAGGTCAAGGAAATATGCGGGGGGGAGGGAGAGAGAGAGAGAGAGAGAACTACCCATGAGGATAGGACAATTCAATTGAATGAGGACAATTCAATGAAGGTGTCGACCCAGTGTGCAGCAGCAATTAAGAAGGCCAATTCCATGCTTGGGGTCTTTAAAAAAGGGGTTGAGAATAAAACAGCCAATATTATCATGCCATTGTACAAGTCGATGGTAAGGCCGCACCTGGAATATTGTGTCCAGTTCTGGTCGCCGCATCTCAAAAAGGACATAGTGGAGCTGGAAAAGGTGCAGAAGAGAGCGACGAAAATGATTACGGGGCTGGGGCACCTCCCTTTTGAAGAAAGACTGCAGCGTTTGGGGCTCTTCAGTCTAGAAAAAAGGCGCCTGAGGGGGGACATGATTGAGACATACAAAATTATGCATGGAAGGGATAGAGTCGATAGAGGGATGTTCTTTTCCCTCTCTCAAAACACCAGAACCAGGGGGCATCCGCTAAAACTGAGGGTTGGGTGAGTTAAAACAGATAAAAGGAAGTACTTTTTTACCCAGTGGGTAGTTAATCTGTGGAACTCCTTGCCACAGGAGGTGGTGATGGCATCTGGTCTTGATGCCTTTAAGAGGGGATTGGACAGATTTCTGGAAGGAAAGTCCATCGTGGGCTATAGGCCATGATGGGTTGTGCAACCTCCTTACAAAGGTGGTGGGCTACTGGTACCAGGTGCAGGGGAGTGGCAACAGGATGCATCTTGCTGTCTCATGCCTCCCTGGGGCACCTGGTGGGGCCGCTGTGAGATACAGGAAGCTGGACTAGATGGGCCTTTGGCCTGATCCAGCAGGGCTCTTCTTATGTTCTTATGATATGCGCTGTGGCAGCATCAGCCCTTCCAGGAGACAGGGCAACAGTGGCATAGGAAGGAGACATCTCATGGGCTCATTATGCCTTGGGCTTTTTGATGTAACCACAGTGATGTAACCTGCCCAGCTGAAGTACTGAATACTATTTTACTAATTATCAATAAGGTAAGCTTGATTCTGAATTTTGCACCCTTCCCCTGGTTGCGCCAGGCTGCCCCTATGCTCCCAGGTGCATTACTGTTTTAGGTAACTGGCATGGTTAACTGTGTCCTTAAGGCTAGTGTGCCAGGCTTGTTTTTTTTTTTGTTTTGTTTTGTTAAGGAATATTGTTTTCCAGAGAAGCTTGCAATTAACTGATAAATACGAAGGTCTCTGCATTTCATCTCAGGAACCATTTTGACAACGTGTTTCATCTCTGCCAGCACCGAGTAGTGACAGCGTTGGGAACGAAAATTTGAAATTCTAGCATTTTGAAATCCTTCTTGACATTTTGAAACTTTTTAATCCGATTCAGGCAGACTTCTCTCGCTGGCTCCTATCAGTCACTGCATGCCAGGCTACCAGTGAGCAGAAGGGCACGGGGGGAGGGGCTCCCAGATACGATCGAGAAATTTGACAACAGCAAATGAAAAAGGGGGGAAGCTAGTGTAGTGTGCATTCTTAAAAAAAAGAGTGAATGAAACATTGCAAATATATCCAAGCTGATTTTATTATGTTGATGATAACCCCTGCTAATTGGGCAAGAGGCACTTTTTCAAGTGGTGTTCCTCTTATATTGTGTCGGGGGGGGGATAATTTTCCCTATTCACCCCTGCTTTTCCAGTGGCTTTTCTTTTTCTTTTCTAATGGCTGTTGCTGGTGATGTTCTGCTTTTTTTTTTTTAGATTGTGAGCCCTTTTGAGACAGTCATTTAACGTGGTTTTTTTTTTGCCTGTAAGCCGCTTTGTGAACTTTTGTTGAAAAGCGGTATATAAATATGATTGATTGATTGAATGTATTTTATCAGTAGCTTGCATAAAAGTCCCCCCCACACAATTAGCCATATATGTGTTCCTTTCCTTGCTTCTATCATACATTTCATGTATATTATGAGGAAGGTTCTTAGGAAGTAGGATTTTGTGTGTGGAGGTGGGGAACACCGCCATAGATGGGAGCCTATGGGCCCAATCTTCTCCAACATTCCAGCGCCCATGCAGCCATCCCAATGGGGCAAGCGCTGCATCCTGCAGTGGGGTGGCAATCACGGAGTCCTCGTCAAGGTAAAGGGCTGTTTTTTGGCACCCCAAAGGATGCTACCAAGTTTTAAACAAGGCCGTAGTAATTTGTAGTTGATCGCCGTAATTTTTGGCCTATAATTCCACTTATAAGAAAAACATTTTCAAGTTTTAAAAAGCAGAGGTTCTCCACATTATATATTGCCTTCCCATTAATGCATTTGAGGCTGCTTACCATTTAAGATAATGACTTGCAACATAATTGCAAGCTCCTGGGGGCAGAGGCCTGACCTCTATGCTGAAAGTGTCATGCACAATTGTTGCGGAGTAACCATAATAGATGCAGTACCAAAGGAAACTGTAGGAGAAGAAGAGGATGTGAATATTCAGGTATGAATTCTCATGCAGTGTTGATGGATTGGTTATATAATGACCAGATGGACTCACTGCCGATGGAGGCAATTCTGGGCAGTTGGTCCCAGCCAAGCAGATGGAGAAGCCCTTGTTGTCTTGCCTACATTCTCTGATGCAGCCAGGGAAGCATGTTTATGTTACTCGTCTCTTTAAATTTTGCATTCAATGCCTATCTGGACCTGTGGCCCATAATCATGAAGCTCTTACTGTTTGGAGGGGCCAACTTTCTTGCAGAACCCGATCCTCCATGTGCTCCATTTGCAGGATAAACGACACTCCTGCCCCCAAACTCTTGTCTGCTCAGGAAAATGTTCCCCTCCTGCCGCACCCACCCACATGTCAGATTTGCCGAGTGCAAATGCACTGCACAGTTTGCGAGTCTTGTGTCACCCGTTTTTGTCATTGTGTGATGTCTCTGTTAGTGTCTCTCGCTCAGGTTTTTTTTTTCTCCCCCGTCTGTCAACCGGCGATTCCTGCGCTTGCCAACATTGACAATTTTTCTTACTAATTGACTCTAATGTGAACCGTTCTATGCGGGCCCCACTGTTAACTGAAACCACTCCTCCCCGAAAGTAATGAATTTCTTGCTTAACTAGCTGATTAAAAAAATATTTCATACCATTGCAATTGTGTTCTATTCTGTAAACGGGGAGGTAATTTTACCTAATGAGTTCCTAAGCAAACACAACAGCCTTGACTTTGTGCGGGCTGGTTTTGATAAAGGTCGTAGATGCACCAGTGCCTCTGTTTGCCTGTGGAAATAGTGATGTTCAAACAGTTTGATCTTGCACTTCAAACAACCTGTTAGGATGGTTCCTGTTTGCTTCCAAAATGAAGATACTTTTAAAGAGCAAAGAGGGGTGTGTGTGTGTGTGTGTGTGTGTGCATCCACTCCCAACGCTGTTCATTATCTTTAAAGTGGAAGTTTGCTGCCCAATTCCCATTTCTTTGTCAATTAGCAAATGCCTTTTATGCAAACACATTAATTTAATGCCCCCATTGAAGCACTGCGCATGGAAAAAACATCTTGCTGCTAAAATGCCAGTTTTTCAGAGCACTTTGACACAAATCGCTCATGAATAGCAATTTGTGTTTTGATGCTAATGGGACGTGACGCGAAGCTGCCTTTGATTAAATTCACCATGGAGCTTACAACTATTTGTAAATATGGCTGATAGGTAGCCATAATAGCTGCTAACAGAAGGATGAGGACATTGCGGGGGGGGGCGGATATAAACCCTAACGAAGATAACGGTTTAGCGTTCATCAGCTTAAGTGAATGAAGGTTTGGAACAAAGGCGATCATTGAACATTCTGGCCTTTTTTTTTTTTTTTTAATTCTTGCTGCTTGTTTTTTTTGGGGGTGGTGGTGGTGGCTGATATTCATGGATTGGCAAATTCAATTCTGACCTAAATAATGTGATAATACTTAGGCAAATATATGTGCATGTGTGTGTACGCGTGCATGCATGCTCAAACGTTTTTCCCACAAGTCTTCCCTATGTCCTGCCTGACAGTACTAAATGAAATCTTGTCCTTTTTGCATTAAAAAAAAGAACCAGCTCTTTCCCTCTCCAGTTCCTAAAGGCAGCAAATTAGTGTATTTGCAGAATTCATGCAAAGCTTGATCCATGTATCTCTCTGCTTTTCGCTGTTATTATTTTGAAAAATAGACAAGCTATCAGCGGTGATTTCTTCTTGGTGGACAAACTGTGACTAAGTTTTTCACATCTCATTTATTCTCACAGCTTCTACTTGAGAGGAGGCACCCCAAGGGTATCTGCTGACAGGGAGCTTTTTGCAAGCTCGCAGATCCAATGCTTTCTCAAGCATTGTCTGGAATATTGCAGGGAAGGGAGTTCCTCGTTAACGAGAGAGACCAGCCTGGCGCACATGGTACACGAGGGCTGACCGTGAGTGCGGTGGTGGAGTCGGGCACATGACCCTGCACGCCGTCTCACACTTCCAGTCTCATGAGATGCATGTTGAGGACATAAATGCAAAAACATGAGCTGCAGGCTCTCTCCCCTTGTTTGGAGCAGGCAGAGTCATGCTAACTGAGTGGCTGTGTGTATGAGTGGCAATGCCACACATTACTTTAAGTGCATGATGACGTACCTCTGCCCCAGCTCACTGTTGCCACTGCGGCGACACCCATTTCCTCCTCTACTCTGATTATTTATTTGGATGACTTCCACTGATTGATGTCTGATGCTGCTGACGGGTTGCTTTCTGCTCTCCAGGTACTGTAATATTATGACTTGATTCATGTGTGTCACATGACTTGATTCATGTGATGTTGTGCCGTGGGGCATTGGTACCCTGAACCCGGTGATAATTAATGCTCCAAACTGACTAGTCAAAAAGTGGCATATAAAAGTGGCATTATCACACCTGCCCCCTGAACTTCATCACACAAAATCATCACACAAAATCAGCCTTGGACAGTTAGGCCAGCAAAGTTTGGCCGGCACAAGGGCCACCATGAAGTAGGTTTGGATCACTCTCGGAGTCAAAAGGTCCAGCACACAGACATGCACCATCCTTCCTGACTCCGAGAGTGGGCCAAATGTGCTTTACAGTGGCCTTTGTGCTGGCCAAACTTTGCTGTCCTAACTGTGCCAGCCTAACTCCAGGTTAGGATTGCACCCTCAGCGTCTTGTGTCTAAACCAGGCTGGATAGTGTTACTAAGGGTGCAATCCTAACCTGGAGTTAGGCCGGCATACGTAGGCCAGCAAAGTTTGGCCAGCACAGCAGACACTGTAAAGTATATTTGGACCACTCTCGGAGTCAGAAAGGCCAGCTCATAGACATGCGCCATCCTCCCTGAATCTGAGAGTGGTCCATACGCACTTTACGGTGACCCTTGTGCTAGCCAAACTTTGCTGGCCTAACTGTGCCAGCCGAACTCCAGGTTTGGATTGCACTCTGGGGAGCAATTTGATTCCCAGTGATTATCCCTTCGTTGCTTAATGGCTCAGTCCTATTGTTTGCCACCAGAACTAGTGGAACTCACTTTTTGGCCTTTGTGAATGGTGATCCATAAGTGTGGCATATCCATGTGCTTCCAAATCACCACCAGAGAGGATGCGGAGACCCAGTGCACAGTGGCAGGAAGAGGAATGCCCACAGATGACGATGAAGGGTCAGGTGGGCACTTGTAGCACTTGGCACAGGCGATTTACAGTGCATGCTATGTGTTTCAGGCCGCGGCAGCTTTGGGGATTATTTGGGATCTGAGAAAGGAGCAACCAAGGCTGAGGTGCTGAATGCTTTATTTCAGAACCACGCAGGCAAGCAAACCAGGACTTAGGGTGTGCTAGCAGGTGACGTGCAGGTGTCGAAGGTTGGGGGACTACTACCAGAGGTGTCATCCTACTGGAACGGGGCGGTACCCTGTTCCGGTAGTTCCGGGGAGAGCGGGACAGCGCGCGGCAGACTCCACGGGCGGGACAGGGGGCGGGGAGCTACAGCTCACCCGTCGGTTGCGGCGTTCCGGATCCTGGCGCCAGCAGCGTTCCAGTTGCTGGCGCCAGTGAATGACGTCACTGATTACTACTCAGTGCAAGATTATATAGGGAGATGCTCGCTTAATCAGTGCTAATTGGCCAAAGATGTCAGAGAATAATAGATGTGCTGGCCTGTTGCGAGGGGGGGGGTTGGGTTTCACGCAGCTGCACGCAGGTGGCAACAGTTAGGCTGATGAGGGAAAAAGACATTCTCACGGTCGGGAGAGGAAGCTGGACTAGATGCGCCTCTGGCCTTATCTAGCAGGGCTCTTCTTCTGTCTTTAAGGCCCAGACTGAGTTGCAAGTTATTATAGCTCCTTCCCCACAGAGCGGGTAGCAAATTCTGTTTTATTTACCTCATATTTACCTCAGAATGCCATATACAAGAGAGTGGCAAGAGGATGCAGGCCTTTTGATGTCTTGTGTGCTCCTTGAGGCATCTGGTGGGCCATGGTGGGGTACAGGAAGCTGGACTAGATGGGCCTTGGCCTGATCCAGTGGGGCTCCTCTTCTCATCATCATGTTCTCATCATCCAATACACATCAGGTCGGGCCCTTGGTTTGTGTCCAAGTCCTTGTCCTCCCATGGCAACAACTCAGGCAAGAGCTCCCAGCAGTCTACAAGACACAGAGGTCGTTTCTGGCCCTTGCACTAGCTGCTACACTATCCCTTCTGGAGGAGCCACCGTGCTCCCTTTGCCTCCTCAGAGGCTAAACAGCCTCCCCACCTCCCCACAATAGCATTCTAAAAGCAATAAAAGCAATAATTAAGTGGGGGTGCTCCAACCCTAAGCACACCATGTAATTTGAGCACTGGGAAGAGACAATGAGGATTAGCTCCTTCCAGAAGAGACCGGGTCAATATGGACCCACAATTTGGTTTCTCAATCATGCATTAGTCAAAGGTAATCAAGAGCAGTGATGTCATGCAGGGGGTACGCGGGGGTATGTGAGTACCGGTTTCTAGGATTACAGCTGGCCCCGCCCATTCGCCCGCCCACTCGTCGACTCCGCCCTCTGCAACGTTTGAATTTCCTGCATGTTTGAGTTGCCTGCATGTTCTCAGAGCCAGGCAGGCAGCGAGCGGAGCCTTTCTTTTCCTTGCCACTGAAAAATGAGTTGCTCTGGGGTTTTAACATGATGCCAGGCCTCCTTAATGTGTTCTGGGGGTGCTGTGGAATACTGTTGCAACTGTTGGGTCAGTTTAAAATTGTCTGAGGCCTCAAAAAGGGCTTTTTTCATGTCACTTCCTGCCACGACATCACTTCTGGCTTATGATGTCACTTCCGGTGGGCGGGTCCCGACATGTGCCAATCAAAAGTGAGTACCTGTTCATAAATCATTTAGATGACACCACTGATCAAGAGCCAATAAAAATGGTAGACTGGCAACTCAGAAAGCAAAAATGTCAGGAATTGTGCTGATAATTAAAAAAAAAAAACATGCTTTATTGCCATCCTACTGCAGTTGTTGTTTGTTTCCATAGCAAAAACAAATATAGTATGATGTGGAAGAAATTGTGTTTGCTTTCTGGCGCTGATATCTATAAAATTAATACTCCTTAAAGGACACGCATTCAGAGGCGCACTCTCTTTCTACCCAGGATAGTGGTTTCTGTTCCCAAACATTAGCATGATCCAAACTGGCAGTGCTCTGCTGGTACACAAAATCTGATATTATATTATGTAAATGGGCTGGTGATTCGCTCGGCTGGATAATAACGTCCAGATGTCTCTGTAGCCAGGGGCTGACTAATATCCCAGGCAGGTTGGCTGGAAGGGGAGAACTGCCAGCTGGCTGGACTGGTTACTGCTAACTGTAGCGTAAGGTGAAAGCCAGTTTTATTTCACACTCACTGGTTCTGCTTGCAGTCAAATGCAAAGGCAGGGAGGGGCTCTGGAGTCTCTGCCTTGCTTTGTGAGGTTGTGTGGCCATTGTTCACCAGATTGCCTTCACATTTATTTTGATAAATATGTGGTCTTGTCCTAGTTTATAGCCAGCAACACAAAGGCACAAGCTTCTGTTCAGGCTCCTGTGATGGTGTTAGGAAGGTCCGGAGTGCGTCTTCCCCCTGCTTAGCAGAGTGGAAGCGTTCTGGGGCAGCTCAGGAATGCAGCCAGCTCCAACAGAAGTCAAGGACACAGCAGTTACCTCTTTCTCAGAGACTTGTATTTGTTATAGATGGGGAGCAGGCAAAAGAAGGTACATAATCGGTACAATGGTCAGGTACACCCAGGCCAGTGGCGTCATCCAGGCGGAACGGCCCGGTACTCCGTTCCGCTAGTTCCGCGGAGGGTCCGGGCCGCGCCACCACTCCAGAGGATGGGCGAGCTGCTGCTGGGCCCACCCTCCCTCCCTTGCATCCAGAAGAGCTCTAAAATGGAGTGATTCCGGTGCAGTGAGGCTTGGGGGGACGGGGCAGCCCTCCGCCATAGGGGCGGAGGGCTGTCAATCATCCGAGCGTTCCGGTAGTTGGCGCGCTCGGATGACATCACTGACCCAGGCCCAAACGGAGGCGCAAGCGCGCCCATGGCTGGCGCCGAAACTGCACCCCCAGGACGTCGCCCCACCCCCATGCGTCGCTCCGACACACCTCCCTGCACCCAGAAACGCTCCATTTCGGAGCGTAACAGAAACCAGGGAGGGCGGGCGGCCCGAAGAGTGCACAGTTTCCCCCACCGACTGCGCACAATGGTGCCCCGCCGCTGCCCGGCGCCCATGGCTCACGCCGCCCCGGGCTACAGTTCAAATACGCGTCTGGGTACATCACAAAAATAAGAATAACAAAACAGCCACAGCACACCACTCAGGCATTAGTTCTCTGCCTATATACTAGGCTCCAACAATCAGGGAGACGGCTGAATCACTGTCTCATGACTGTGCACTCCTTTGCAGTCACTGGCCCTCATTAGCTGCAACACAGGTGGGCTGCATCAGCCCTGTTCCTTGCATTATCCCACTTGCAAAAATCCTACTTGAGTCTGCTTAAAGGAACCCGACAGATGGCAAGACCGGTATCGGCACATCAAGGGATTGAGAAGAACCAGAGTTGTGGAATTGTGAAGCCAGAGTTTAGCACAGATTCTACAGCCCACGTAGAGACTAAACAGAGATGGCTTTGGTCCTGGGGCAGGCTGTAAGGCCCTGGGAGTTTTCCAAATGAGTAAATATTCCCTGGAAGTTGTGAGACCACATTGGAATTGTTTGGTTCCATATTGTGCATGCCTTAGTTCTAAGGGCTTGCTGCACTGCGGGATTTGTGGTGTTCACTGTAGAGTGTTGTTCAGTCGCTAAGTCATGTCTGCCCCTTCACGACCCCATGGACCACAGCACGCCAGGCCTCCCTTTCCTCCACTAGCTTCTGGAGTTCGCCCAATTTCATGTTCATCGCTTCGGTGACACTGTCTAACCATCTCATCCTCTGCCGCCCCCTTCTCCTTTTGCCTTCCATCTTTCCCAGCATGAGGGTCTTTTCTAAAGAGTCCTCTCTTCTCATGAGGTGGCCAAAGTATTTGAGCTTCAGCTTCAGGATTTGTCCTTCCAGGGAGCAATCGGGCTTGACTTCCTGTAGGATTGACCGATTGGAACTCCTTGCAGTCCAGGGGACTCTCAAGAGTCTTCTCCAACACCATAATTCAAAAGTATCTATTCTTTGGCGCTCTGCCTTTCTTATGGTCCAGCTCTCACATCCATACATTGCTACTGGGAAAACCATAGCTTTGACTATGTGAACCTTTGTTGGCAGGGTGATGTCTCAGCTTTTGATTAAGTAGTCTAGGTTCGCCATAGTAGAGGTTCCCAAACTGTGCACTGAGCACCTGAGGGCATCACAGTGAACTCACAGGGGCACCGCAGGATGTCTCCGGCAGTCGTGTCCCTGGCCCATGCATCACCCAGGGCCAAATCCACAGATTGCTGCTCCCCCCTTCACCTGGAGCCTCTGGAGTCTCATGCTAGTCCCGTCACACATGGCCTACCTGGCCCTCAAGTGGGCCTGGAGGGTAGGCGGTGGTGTCTCTGGAGGGTGGGTGGCGGCAGCTCTTGGGGCCCGTCCACCATGGCAACCAGAACCATGTGACCATCTGGACCCCTCCCATCAGGTTCAACTCTGCCCCCCCCCGGCAGCCTTCTTGGCTCTCCTGAATGCCACCATCTTGTCCAGGCCAAAATGGTGTGAGATCTTGCATGATGCTCAAGAGATCCTGAAAGATTTTTCAGAACAGTGTTCTGAACTCCTGAAACTTCAAATTCCAGATATTATTTCCAGGAAATTTATGTGCAAGCACTGGATTTGGTTCATGTAGGCTGTATTTTAATGTTAACATCCAATGTGGATAACTGGGGAGGGGAGGGGTTTCAAGGTGAACAAGACATGTTGGGTAGGGTGGGAGGGAAGGCACTCTCACTCCTTCTCCACCCATATGACCCACCTTGGGAAGACATATTGTCCAGCTTTGCCTTAGGTTCAATGCATATCCATCAAGGCAATTAGAGAATTATTGTTATTGCTATTCCTTTTATGGCATTCAGGACCTGTTGTGGTGTATTAAACAGAAGACTTATGGCCAAATCCTATCCAGTTTTCCAGCCCTGGTATAGCCATCTCAATAGGTTGTGTGCTGCCTTCTGTGGTGGGAACAGGGGCATAGCTAAAGAAGTGCAGGGGTGTGCAATTGCACCGGGCAACAAGCTTTTTTTGGGGGGGGGCAACAAGCTGAGCTTGACATTAATGACCAAAATTGTGAAAACCTTGATAAGTATGAATAATATCCTCATTATATATCCTTGGAAAGATAATTTAATGTAGAATGCAATGATGCAAACCAGAGTGTAATATCTTTATTCTATCAAAAGGTATGGCCCAAAAAACTAGAGAAAACGAAAATGCAATTATGATGTCACTTCCTGTTGTGATGTCACTTCCGGAGGAACATTTTGCCCTGTGCCCTGGGCTACACTTTCACAAGCTACACCCCTGGGTTGGGGGGCAGTCATGGAAGCCTCCTCAAGGTAAGGGACCACTTGTTCTCTTTCCTTGGGGCTGCATTGCAGCCTCATCACCACCAGAAAATTGGATATAATAGGATTGGGCCCAAAATGGGCCTGGCATTCTTCCTCTTCAGAGCTTAGCTCACAAAATTGACTCTGCTTTTGAACATTGGAACACATGTAGAACGTATTCAAACACGGTGGGAGAAATTAATACTGTGAGATGACATTGTCAACAAATGAATATGAAAGAGAATTCTTGTTTTTGTGGGTTTATAGAAAGGGAGTTGGGGGTGGTGATGCCACAACTTCATCGAAAAGCAAGCCTGTGATTCATGCTCTTTCTCACCTCCCTCTTTCTCTTCATTTTACACCACTGGGAACCACCAGAGCACAAGCTGGGATTTTTTTTTTTTAAACTTGCAAGACTAAACTGGGAACTGGATTATGTCTTAGGTGAACAGGGACTCTTCCCCCCCCCCCAAAGGCAGATATCCGAATCTTCCTCCCTGGTCACTTCTCTTGCTTGAGAAAGTGCTGGTTGCAGGATTTCCCCCCTAAATATCCTATGCCACTTCAAACTGTGGGTCGCGACCCACCATATGAAGAAAGGAGCCATTTCCCCTTATGGGGAGTGGCCCCACAGGTGACTGCTAACAACGCCGCACTGATTGAGGCACTGCAGGCATTCAGGGGCCAGTGCCAGTGGTGGTATCTAAAGCGGGAGGAACCGGAATGCTGGGCGGGACTTACGTGTGATTGGCTGCCCGTCCGTTCGGTTCCACCACCTGCCCACCCACCGCGCGGGCTGCCCTGGCCTCAGAGGGGGCGCCTGCTTGCCGGGGGGGATGGGGGGGCGGCCGGGTGCCTGGGTGAGCAGCGGTGGGGCGTGCCAATCAGGGGCAGCCCACGCAGCGGGCAGGCATGCGGCGGAACGGAACGGACAGGCTGCCAATCAACCGTACGTCCCGCCCAGCGTTCCGGTTCCTCCCGCTTTAGATACCACCACTGGCCAGTGCCCTACCTGGAAGGAGTCCTTAGGGGGTGCAGAAGGCTTGCAGGCCTCCCTGATGCTAACAATAGGTCCGCTGCAAGCTCGGAGCTCACTTCCTGTTTGAATGCTTGCCACTGAGCTATTCTTAGCATCAAGGAGGCCAGCGGAGGTGTCAGCCAGGTCCCCTCAACCTCTGCACCGCCCCCGCAAGCACTTACAGAGCGCACTGGGGAGCCTCCCTGGGGCAAGGGCACGTTTGTCTCCTTGCCCCAGGGGAGGCTCCAGCCACCCCATGGGGTTCCTGAGATCTGCTATTTAGCAGGCACAGAACCAAGGAAGCTGTGCGTCCCAAATCAGGGCTGTGCGGCCTCCTGACAGGGCCTTGGATGCAGCCTAATGGCCAAATCCGAGCCCTGCCCCCTCCCCAGGCCAGGACACCCACCTGTCCGCCCACCCCGGCCAGTTCCTCACTCCCACACACCCGCCCTCCTCCTAGAACCTCCCTTGCACCAGCTGGCACAAGGGAGGTTCTCCATCCGGCACTCTCTCGGGCCGACACTGCTGGTAGCATCTACCTGAGAGCTCTGGCACCGAATATTGCACCTGAGTAGGACTTTGAAGGCCACTGCCCTATGCATTTTCAGCCCTGTGTTCTTCCATGCTGAAGCACATCTGAGCAGGATTTGGGATGAACCCAACCATCATCCTGCGGTGGAAGGTATTGGAGTGGGGGGACACTCTACTGTAAAGGACAGTGTGCGAAGATTCAGCCCTCTGAAATTGAGTTGTCTTACTGGTGTGTATCCCAGACATGGTGGAGGGATTGCTGAGATTCCGCAAGTCCAGCGACTGCCATCCCTTCCTGCTGTTTCGGATAGGAAGAAACGATGCTTCCAGAAGAAACCTTCAAAGGCTTTTTCAAGAGAGTACAAGGCTTTGGGAACACAAAGGAAGAAGATGTGGGGGGGCATAACTGGTGTTTTGATCTGTTGCAGGTCAAGGCCCAGCTATGGAAAACAGGCTCATGAAAGTAAACAGCTGGCTACAAGCGTGGTCTGGTCAAAAAAGGTTTGGATGGTTAGATAATGGGCTCTGCTACCAGCATGAAGGACTCCTGGCAAGGGATGGGTTGCACTTTGTGAGGACTATCTTGCAGACCTCCTCAACAAAACTTGAAACAAAATATGGGGGGGGGGGGAAGAGGCAACCATCTGCAACCAACTACAAAGGCAGGTACAGGAGACAAGAATGCCAGGCACAAAGGTAGAACCAGACTTATGGGGGGACTTGCAAGAAACAACACCAAGTTGGAACTAGTTGGAGCTGATGCCCACACTTGCCAGTGTCTATAGACTACTGCACAGAGTGTGAGAAACAAACAGAATGAACCTGAAGTTCTACAATGGGAATGCAGATATTATTTGATAGCTGTGACTGACACTTCGGGCGCAATCCTAAGCAGCGCCGGACTGGCGAGGCTGACAGGCCAGTGCCATAGCCGACGCTGCTTAGGAGAGGCTGGAGCCTCCCCGCAGCAAGGGAGCATGCGCTCCCTTACCATAAGGGAGGCTCCAGCCTCCGCTATGGGCTCCTCGGATCTGTGCCTATTAAACAGCGGGCGCAGATCCGAGGAGACATGCCACCTGAATCGGGGCCTCACGGCCTCCTGAATAGGCTTAGGATGCGGTCATATGGCCGCCTCCCAAGCCCGCCTACTCCCCGCCCTCCCCCCCCAACCCCAATGTCCTTCCTGCCGCCAATCCCACTGCTGCCTCTTCGCGGAGGCTCCGCGTGCTGGCTGGATTCCACCAACGCAAGAGAGGCTGAGCATGGGCGCAACAGGACCGGCTCTGTTGCTGGAGCGCCGATGCGAGGGTGCAGATCAGCACTCCTGCATCGGCGCTCCGCCCCTTGCGTCAATGCTATGACGTAGCGTCGACACAAGGGGCGCAATAGGATTGCACTGTCCGTGGGATAAGACCCATGGGTGGAATGAAGTTGAGGGGAATAATTCGTTTAAAGTGAACAGACCCAACAAAAAGAGAGGTGGAGTTGCATAAGATGGAAAGCGTGTATACACCTGTACCAAAGTGCAAAAATCTGAGCTTGGAAGCTTGATCTAAATAGTCTGGGCGAGAAGAAGTGGAGAGAGAAATAAAAGAAATAAGAGTTAGACCAGCACAGTTAAGCCAGAAAAGTTTGACTGGCACAAGGGACACCATAATGTATGCTTGGACCACTCTCAGAATCAGAGGCCAGCACACAGTGGGTTGCAAGCCAATTTCAGGTGGGCCATGAAGCATCTAAAGCAGCCAGACTGAAAATATGGGAAGATGGGATGCTGGAAAGGGGAGGGCTGTGTGGCTGTTTTGGTTATGTCAAGGCTGTAAATAGGCTTTTCTCTTTCTGATTCCCTTTGCTGTTGGAAAATGGCTGAGAAATCACCCAAGTGATTGCTGCCTTCTCAGGAAAGCAGCAGGCTCTGGGGGCACAGTGACAGCACTTCTGGCCATGACATCACTTCTGGTGGGGACGGGCATTCTAAAAAGTGGGTCCAAGTGCTAAAACTTTTGAGAACCACTGCTGTACATTGCATTGGGCAGCAGCTATTTCAGATGGATGCCCTGCCTGGAATTGGAAGGCCAATTCCATGCTTGGTAATTAAAAAAGGGGTTGAGAATAAAACAGCCAATATTATCATGCCATTGTACAAATCGATGGTAAAGCCGCACCTGGAATATTGTGTCCAGTTCTGGTCGCCGCACCTCAAAAAGGACATAGTGGAGTTGGAAAAGGTGCAGAAGAGAGCGACAAAAATGATTACGGGGCTGGGGCACCTCCCTTATGAAGAAAGACTGCAGCGTTTGGGGCTCTTCAGTCTAGAAAAAAGGCGCCTGAGGGGTACATGATTGAGACATACAAAATTATGCATGGAAGGGATAGAGTTGATAAAGGGATGTTCTTTTCCCTCTCTCAAAACACCAGAACCAGGGGGCATCCGCTAAAACTGAGGATTGGGAGAGTTAAAACAGATAAAAGGAAGTACTTTTTTACCCAGCGGGTAGTTAATCTGTGGAACTCTTTGCCACAGGAGGTGGTGATGGCATCTGGTCTTGATGCCTTTAAGAGGGGATTGGACAGATTTCTGGAGGAAAGGTCCATCGTGGGCTATAGGCAATGATGGATTGTGCAACCTGGTGGTTACTAGTAAAGGTGGTGGGCTACTGGTACCGGGTGCAAGGGAGTGGCAACAGGATGCAAGCATTTTGTTGTCTCATGCCTCCTGGGGCACCTGGTGGGCTGCTGTGTGATACAGGAAGCTGGACTAGATGGGCCTTTGGCCTGATCCAGCAGGGATCTTCTTATGTTCTTATGTTCTTACCTCCCCTGGCTGGTTTCTCCAGTTTCCTGGGGAGCCATGGCTTACAATTTGGGAACCGCTGCCATAACAGAAAGGTGGCCCAACCTGGCAACAATTGCAAAAGCAAGGAAGGGGGGCATCACCTTTCAAGAGACATAGAGGAACGGTAAGTGAATACTTAGTTTCAATGACTATGTCCCAGGACCAGATAGATTACACCTTGTAATACTGGAGGTACTTGTGGATGTGTTCTGAGAGCCACCATCAGTAATTCTTGACAACAGCTGGAGCACTAAAGACAGGCAAATGCCATCTCTACCCTTGGCAAAAAAGGATAACTATGGACTGGTTAGTTTGGCTTCATTCCCTAGAAAGATCCTAGATGATTAAGCGGGACATCTGTGAGCACTTAGAAAATAATGAGGTGTTTTCCGAAAGTGGGCTTGTCAAGAACGTGTTGTGCCAGACTGACCTCACCTCCATTTTCTGACAGAGTGACTAGTCTAATTGATTGTGGGCAAGCTGTGGACATCATGTACCTAGCTGTCAGAAACATGATTGGACAAAAGTATCCCATGTTGTTGTCGTTGTTATTTAATTGGATTTATACCCCACTTTCCTGCCCCTTATTAGGGCACCCAAGGGTGGCTCACAGCAAAAATTAAAATGAATACAAGCTAAAAATTCAAACAATGGCATCAGCAATTAAAAACATCAAAGGATCTCAACATTGTGCAGTAAAATACTATCATTAAAATTAAAGGTTAAAAATTAAACTTAAAATGCCCACCCAACATGTCAGCAACTTAATGAAACGCCTCTAACAGAGAAGTCTTAAGGCCCAGCCGAAAGATTGCTAGAGAGGGTAAAGGTAAAGGTTTCCCCACGACCGAATGGTCTAGTCTTGACCGACTGTAGGGGCGGTGCTCATCTCCGTTTCAAAGCCTGTAGAGCCGGCGTTTTTGTCCGATCATGTGGCCAGCATGACTCCACGCCGTAGCGCACGGAACGCCGTTACCTTCCCACCAAAGTGGTCCCTATTTATCTACTTGCATTTTTTAGGTGCTTTCAAACTGCTAGGTTGGCAGGTTGGGACAAGCAACAGGAGCTCACTCCGTCACGCAGTCTTGAACTCCCAACCTTGTGGTTGAAAGCCCAGCAACAGCGGATTAAGTCGCTGTGCCACCACATCCCTAGAGAGGGAGCAGTTCTTAATTCCAAGGGAATTCCAGAAACGTGGAGCTACCACCAAGAAGGCCCTATTTCTGGCCGCCATTCCCCTCACCTCATCTGGTGGCAGCACAGTCAGTAGGGCCCGCTCAGGTGACCTGAGAGCATGGGTAGGATTAGATGGGAAAAGGCAGTCCCTCAAATACCCAAAGGTATATTCACAGTCCCTTGAGCTCTCTCTCTCTCTCTCTCTCTCTCTCTCTCTCTCTCTCTCTCT
>JAJKFI010000013.1:12432105-12443932 GCA_029204185.1 Lerista edwardsae
CAATCAATCAATCAATCAATCAATCAATCAATCAATCAATCAATCAATCAATCAATCAATCAATCAATCAATCAATCACATTTATATATCGCTTTTCAACCCAAAGTTCACAAAGTGGTTTACAGGTTTACAGGCGAATAGTAATAGTAATAAAGTTAAATGGTTCCCTGTCATCACACTCGGAAAGCCTTCTGAAGGCATCAGAAGGCATTTAAACAATGCATCCGGTTTTCCAACAAAACAGAACGTTTTGTTGAACTGCCTTCTGATGCCTTCAGAAGGCTTTCAGAGCGCGACAGGGCTGCCAGTGATGGAGGCAATGGACATCACCTGGGGGCACTTGCCCCCCTCCCAAAGATTGGTAGGTTCCCTCTCCACTGTTCAGCTTCATGAATATGTGCATGGGATTTAAGCAGTGGTGTCATGTAGCCGGAATGCTACTCCGGCCTAGCTCCGCCCACTCAACGCCATTCGCCCCGCTCCGTGATGGATGGGGTGCTGCGAAGTGCCCGTGGCCGCGGAGGGGGCGCCTGCTCTCCGGGGGGGGACGGGGGGCGCCAGGTGCCTGGGTGAGCGGCAGTGGGGCGCGTCATCCGAGGACAGCCTGCACAGCGGGCAGGACGGCAGTGGAACCAGAACAGACGGGCTGTCAATCACAGGTTAGTCCCGGTCAGCGTTCCGGTTCCTAGAGCCCTGGATGACACCACTGGATTTAAGTCCAGCAACTGGTGTTGTGTCGAAGGGTTAAACCCCACCCTGAGCACCCCAGCCCTGATTCCACACAGGCCTCATGTGGCTGAGTATGTTTTTTTTTTAAGTCACCCCCAGTCAGGATGCCGGGACACTCCCATGTTACGTTTTGTTTGCATCACTTAGAGCTCAGCCCTAATCTGGAGTTAGGCCAGCAAAGTTTGGCCGGCACAAGGGACACCGTGAAGTTCGTTTGGACCACACTCAGAGTCAGAGAGGCCAGCACACAGACATGCGCCATCCTCCCTGACCCCGAGAGGGGCCCAAACACGCTTTATGGTGGCCCTTGTGCTGGCCAAACTTTGCTGGCCTAACTGTGTCGGCCTAACTCCAGGTCAGGATTGCACCCTTAGTGTTATTCCTTTGACAGCTGAGCTTTGTCTCGATTGGCCCAACAAAGGAGCATGACAGGACGTTGCTTTACTGTGATCATCCAGCATCCTTTTCCAACCTCCTTGAAACCAGCTTCCGGGAGAAGGGTAGAATTATCCATCACAGCCCTCTGTTCTCGAGGTAGCTTGCTGTTTGGAACTTAGCATTTCAGAATCCATTAACCTCTAACTGTATGAGGGGAAAAAACAACAGATGGTATTTGCCTGCAGTCAGACACTGTTTGTTGAGTGCGGGCCCAGCAAGTGTTTCCATAAAAGGTAACAGAGCCCCTGTTTTTCTTAAGGAGGCCCTGGACCAAAGGTAGAGCAGAAGCAGGCCACGTCTGATTTCACGCACCAGCCCCCCAAATACATGATGCTGGTTCAGCACCTCTGATATGACATCAATCAGCTCAGAAGGAAAAAACCTTTAAAAATGTAGGTGGTTTGGACCTGTGGTGCAGTGATGTCATGCAGGGGGAACGCGGGGGAACTCAATTCCACTAGTTAAAATTAGGGCTGACTCCGCCCACTTCACTCTCCCTCCTCCCCCTCCCAATTCCTCTGCAAAGAGCTTTTCTTCTTGGTTGGCCGGCACTCAGAGGGTTAAAGGGAGCAACTCCGGATTCCTAGGGGGGCGAAGGCAGTGATGTCATTCAGGGGGAACGGACCGGAACGGGCATTCCGGATCTTAACGGGCTCCGTGGCTGGTTCCGGGTTCCCGACAAGTGCCAAACAAAAGTGAGTTCCTGTTCCTAAATCATTTGAATGACACCACTGCTGTGGTGGTCCTTCAAATAGTGCTGAGAGGAAACCAAGCTCCCTGATGAACGTGGCCACCTCCCTATCCTGGGCCATGCCCAGTGGCGGACCTTGTGGGGGGTCCAGGAGGTCAAGGAGCCAGAGTGGAAGAGGAGCTGCCGCTGCCACCACTCACCCACCCACTCAAGCCGCCATGATCGCAAAGGCGAGGGGTGCTGGCCCCACCTGCCCACCTCTGTGCTTGGAGCACTTGGAAATGGAGTGTGGGGTGAGGTGGGGTGGGGTGGTGCCGGAGTGGGAAGCCAGTGCTGGGGGTGGCAATTGTTGGCCCAGCCGGGCTGGATCCTCAGCTGGATCCGCCACTGGTCACTCCTAAGTACTCCCCACATGCTCTGACGTACATCAGTGTTCTTCAACCTGTGGGTCAGGACCCCAATGAGGTTATGAAGCCTCAATTTGGGGGCCGCGGCAACTTTTCAAAGCCTGTGCAAGAGAGGGCTTGCATCCGATCCAATAATGGCACTGCCTTCTCAAAACTGGGTTCATGAGAATAATCCTGCCGAGCTTCTTCTTGCTGTCTTCTCCTGCAGTTCCAAAGGTCAACCCTGCATAGGCTGCTACCTCATAGGGTTGTTGTGAAGTTGCGAGAAGTAGGGGGAATCGGGGCAGGGGGAGTGGGAGGCGAAGGCAGATCAGGTTTCAGGAGTGGGGAAGGATTGGTGGCGGCTGTATGTTCTGGGGTTGTGGCATGAAAAAGGTGGAAGACCACTGACATACATGGAGCAGTACTCACTGCCACTGGAAATGTGCATTGATAGCTGCTTTCTTTTCACCCTGCCAGGGGTCCAGCTGGCCAATAGTCCTCCTTGCAGGGTTTCCAAAGCATGGGAGAAAGATGGGTGGGCAGTGTCTAAGACACTCTGGTACATGTGATGATGTATCTTGAGCAAATCCGTCCTCTTGTACATGACACGGAGCTCTTGGAGAGTGGAAAAGGAACTGAGCTGATTCAGAAGTGAGCATCAGTGCGCTCGGAGGGAATTGTCATGTCGGTGAAGGGTACTCAACAACCACAGCATGTATGCCCAGGCATACTCTGCTTTAGGAGCATGTATGCCCAGGCATGATGAGAGAGATGGCAAGGAGCAGACAAGGAATGCTACAAATATGCCTGTATGCCCCCCCCCCCAGTTTGCACAAAAGGTTTTTTTTAAGAGACCTTTTGAATGCTCTTTCCCCATCCCCACTACTGTTGTGGTTGTTGTGCTTCCTATTCCAAAGGAACCCTTGAAAAGTCCAAAGGACATTTGAGGCAAGCTGAGATAAGGCACAGGGATTGTTCATTGCTTGTTTCAGCTGAGCGCCAAAGTAAACAGGTATTGTGAAGAAGTTGTCTTTTTTTCTTAATTGTCCATTAGCTGGAGAAAAGCATAATGTGGCTCTGTCTGTGATAAAGCAGGCATTCTGGACAGTTTATTATTATTATTATTTTCTTAATTGGCCATTAGCCAGAGAAAAGCTTTTCTTTTCAGGTACAGCAATAGACCACTTAATCTGCACAAGTTATATAGCAGAGCTCTTAGAAAACAAACACTACACAGACAGACAGGAGTGTGCACTCTCTCTCTCTCTCTCTCTCTCTCTCACACACACACACGCACGCACGCACGCACGCACGCACGCACGCACGCACGCACGCACGCACACACACACACACACACCCTAAATTTCTGTATGCTACAAAAATAAAACTTTCACGTATCCGTGACCCAGCGTGAACAGTCTAAAGAATGAAGCATCCATCAAAAGGCCATATTTTGCATCAAAATTCCCATTTTATGAGCATGCAGTACAAAAAGAGGCTCCCCCCCCCAAACTGAGGAGATAAATGGATTTCAAGGATCAGGGAATAAACCTACCCCAGGCAGCAAAGTGCAGCTTCCAATGACCATTGCTTTTCCCAAGGGTGTCCAGTTAAGAGCACAATCCTAACCTGGAGTTAGGCCAGCACGGTTAGGCCAGCAAAGGTTGGCCGGCACAAAGGCCACCATAAAGTGTGTTTGCACCACTGTTGGAGTCAGGCAAGATGGTGCACATCTGTGTGCTGGCCTCTCTGACTCCAAGAGTGGTCCAAACATATTTTACAGTGTCCCTTGTGCCAGCCAAACTTTGCTGGCCTAACTGTGGCCGCCTAACTCCAGGTTAGGATTGCGCTCTGAGAGTGATCCAAACATACTCTATGGTGTTCCTCGTGCCAGTCAAACGTTGCTGGCATCACTGAGCCAGCCTAACTAAGAACATAAGAAGAGCCCCACTGGATCAGGCCAAAGGCCCATCTCGTCCAGCCTCCTGCATCTCACAGCGGCCCACCAGATGCCTCAGGGAACACCCAAGACAACTAGATATGTGCATCTCGTTGCCACTCCCCTGCATCTGACACTCTGAGGTAGCCTAACTCTAAAGTAAGGAGGTTGCACTAGCCATCATGGCCTGTAGCCTGCGATGGACTTTTCCTCCAGAAATCTGTCCAGTCCCCTTTTAAAAGCATCCAGGCCAGATACCATCACCAACTCCTGTGGGAAGGAGTTCCACAGATTAATTACCTGCTGGGTAAAAAAGTATTTCCTTTTATCTGTTTTCACTCTCCCAGCACTCAATTTTAGTGGATGTCCCCCGGTTAGGAGTGTGCCCTGAATGAATGTGACATCATCAGGTAGCATTGCTCCAAAGAACACTTGTGGTGAAAAAATGGCAGCCACAAATCCATGGTCATCTTCCCTCAACTGATGGTCTGAAGAGAACTTTCAGCTCAGCTGTCGTATTTTCTTCCTCCAGTACTAAAATGCCTTGTGCCACCTCTGTAGTGGAGGTCTCCTTCGCTTAACAGCATAAGAGCATCATGTGCTCTCAAGCAAAACCAGTGATTCTGTTGTTGTCACTGGGACACTGATGGTTCCCCTTTACATTTTCTGGCCATCTTTGGTCAATCAATGAATCAACAGTATTTCTATACAGCCTGATCCAGCAGGGCTCTTCTTATGTTCTTATGTTCTTACAGGTTGATTATTCATTATCACAGGATAATCTTGGACTACTTGGGACGGGAAGGTGTCTGGATTTTGGAACAACTGCAAAACTGTAATGTGAAATGCTTCTTCTTGCTCCTTTCACGGCTACCCATTTGGGAGTCAGCTGGCCTCTTTGACGCTTTCCAACAATGGCACACACTACAGAGAACTCAACAGCCTGTGTGTGGGACTGAGCGCAAGACCTTCTGCTAGTGTTCACACTACAAAAATGTCTGGATTTCGCAATAGTCTGGATTTGGATATCTGAATAAGGGATCATCCACCTGTACCACTTTTCTGTGGTCATTTCACCCATAGTGTCCTGGGGGTGCTAAAAGTGGAGTATCCACATGCCTTTTGCCTTTCCTGACTGTCCGGGAAAGTTAAAAGGAGTATAGGCTGGGCAGACTTTACCTTTGCAGCAGGGGTGTGTATGTAGGACAGTGTGTGTTTCATGTATGCACCACTGGGATATAGGGGGTAGCACAGGCTTGCCCCAGCATCCCTTGAACCTGGTGCCAGATTGTTATTTTTGACTGTGCAGTGGTTGCCAAAGGTTCATCTGTAAGGTATCCAAGAACTCATTCCAAGAGTATTTCCTGGCCCCAGAACTTTACTAGTGAAATTTATGCTTGTTTTATTTTTTTAGTTCACAGGCAGTTGAAAATTGGGGGGGGGGAGAGAGAATCCTAGCCTGGAGAGAGGCTGGCACTGTAAAGCGCATTTGGACTACTCTCAGGGAGGATGGCGCATGTCTATGTGCCAGCCTCCCTGACCCTGAGAGTATTATTAAAGTGCTTTACAGTGCATTTGTTACACTCCTAAACTGGCACAAGGGACATGAACCAGCCTAACTCCAGGTTAGGATTGCGCCTTTAATCTCAGCTGCTACAGCAAAGAATTGTACTGAGTACATTTTTTCTTATCAGCAAAAAATGTGCCAAACTCCTGCATAAATTAATGGGAAAGGGAGAGAATGAGAAATGACTCATGCTATGGCAGCGGTTTCATGAGTCCATGTGGATGTTCTTGTAAACAATTGAAAATGAAAAGCAGAGCTGGAAGGGGTTCATATTTAGGCCTCTGCATATGGCCCGGGCCCCATTGCAGTATTCACCATGCCTGAAAGTATCTGAAGAAAACAACTAAACCCCTTTATCTAGAATATAATAGAGTAAACGTGCTGAAGTGCTCCGTGGTATCAAGGGACTTGTAATTTCCAAACACTAAACAGTGGTTCCCAAACTGTGGGGATGCACCAGTGGGTCATGAGCCAATTTCAGGTGGGTCGCGAAGCACCTAGAGCAGCCATCTTGAAAATATGGGAAGATGGAACACTGGAAAGGGGGAGGGCTGTGTGGTTGTTTTGCTAGTGCCAAGGGCATGTTTGTTCCCTTCCCCTGGAGCTGCACTGAGCAGCACTGGGAAGTTTAGGATTGTACCTACTGACTGACTGCTGACCCAATCACACAGCGAGATGATAATCGCATGGTGTAGTGGAATGTCCAAACAACACTGCTCATTGCCTGAGGATACACTCGCATGTCTTTATCTAGTGGCAAGGCAGCACACCAGGGGATCAGAGATGTGCCCGCTCACATGTTTCTTTGCATAGTAGTGTGGACAATATTTCAGCTGGCCAAAGTGGTGATCACTTTCCCAATTGTTCACTCGGGATAGATAATTTCCTGATCATTTTATCGGGAAAGAAAGCATGAAACATAAGTCTATCTGTGCCTTGTAGCCATAACTTAGAGCACAACCCTAACCTGGAGTTTAGCCAGCACAAGTTAGGCCAGCAAAGTTTGGCCGGCACAAGGGACACCATAAAGCATGTTTGGACCACTCTCGGAGTTAGGGAAGCCAGCACACAGACCTGCGCCATCCTCACTGACTCCAAGAGTGGTCCAAACACGCTCTACGGTGGCCCTTGTGCCAGCCAAACTTTGCTGGCCTAACTGTGCCGGTCTAACTCCTGGTTAGGATTGCACTCTTATAAGGATATAAGAGGGATATAGAGGGATGTTCTTTTCCCTCTCTCAAAACACCAGAACCAGGGGACATCTGCTAGAACTGAGGGTTGGGAGAGTTAAAACAGATAAAAGGAAGTACTTTTTTACCCAGCAGGTAGTTAATCTGTGGAACTCTTTGCCACAGGAGGTGGTGATGGCATCTGGTCTTTAAGAGGGGATTGGATGGATTTCTGGAAGAAAAGTCCATCGTGGGCTATATGCCATGATGGATTGTGCAACCTCCTTACAGTAGTAGTAGGCTACTTCAGAGTACCGGGTGCAAGGGAGTGGCAACAGGATGCAAGCATCTTGTTGTCTCATGCCTCCCTGGGGCACCTGGTGGGGCCGCTGTGAGATACAGGAAGCTGGACTAGATGGGCCTTTGGCCTGATCCAGCAGGGCTCTTCTTCTGTTCTTATGTTCTTAAGGATACCCCATGCAAGTTTATTTTTTTTCCTCTAAAGTCCATGTGGGCTCTGATTTTTGAAAAAAAATATTCGATTCTTCCATAGGAAAGCGTTATTCTCCTGGAATCTGCTGATAGCTCTTTAAAGTAAACAAGCAAAAAACAACCCAGCAAAACTCAGTTGCTGTTTTGTTTTTGTTTTTTACCAGTAGAAATTATAGAATGTAGAAACCCAACAATTGCTGATCATTATACATACATACATACATACACAACAGAATGGATTAAATAATGAATCTCTTGCATGCGTCTCAGTTTGAATTTCTCTTACTGAAGCATTCTGGACTGGACTGTAATTATACCTATTGTATCTGTCTTGTGTTCAGACCTACAAGGCTGTCCTTGCTTGAGCCACTGGGACTGAAAAGAAAACTGTCACTAAATGATTCAGTTGTCTCAGGCGCTATCATTTAATCAATCAACTGAAGGAAATTTTGAGCCCCTTTGTGTTTGGAATTCTCTTGTCTGAGCCACAAAAAAAAAAATTGTTCTTCGTTTCCTGAATTGCTTTAATAGCTGTATTTATGCAGTTGAAAGTTCCCAGAGAACTGCAAGTAGAATCAAATTGCCCAGAATGCCTAATTTATCAGAGAATATTCAATTAGAATATATTAATATTTTAGATTTCCATCATTAATTTAATCTTCAGAGATTTAATTTAGTCCTTCAATTGCTGTAGTGCCGTGTGTGGGCAGATTGTTAGGATGAGTGCTTGGAACACCTGCCGCCAATGGGTGACTCTTTGCCTGGTTCTCAACAGCACAGAGTGTTCTCTTTCCAGCACCCGTCTCACCTCAAAGAGAAACCGCTTGCAGTTGTGCTGTGTCTTCCCGATTGTGACCCAGTTCTGGAACCATCATCGTTCCAGCAGAGTTGCGCTGGGAAACAACAAGGCAAGATCCTGAAAGCCAAACCAGGAGAACAGCTGCGTGGCCTGGTGTAATTCTTGAACGCTTCTGGTTCAGAGGAGGGAGAGGGGCAGTGATGTCATGCAGGGGGAACACGGGAGAACTCAGTTCCTCTAGTTAAAATTAGGGCTGACTCTGCCTACTTCACTCTCCCTCCTCCCCCCTCCCAATTCCTCTGCAAAGAGCTTTTCTTCTTGGTTGGCCGGCACTCAGAGGGTTAAAGGGAGCGACTCCGGATTCCTAGGGGGGCGGAGGGGACTGCATCTTTGGATGCTTGCAATAAAAGAAACACACCTCCAACGATGAACACAGAAAATTGGAGAGTCGTGGAGATGGTTTCCCCCAGAAATTAAAATTGGAGAGGGGCTTCAAATCTTTTAGGATGTGTGAGTACAAAAGGGACCTTCTGTGGTATGGGTTCCTAACCCTGGAAACTGGACTGAATTAAGGGTGTAATCCTAACCTGGAGTTAGGCTGGCACAGTTAGGCCAGCAAAGTATGGCTTGCACAAAGGCCACCATGAGGCACGTTTGGACCACTCTCAGGGTGCAATCCTAACCTGGAGCTAGGCCGTCATAGTTAGGCCAGCAAAGTTTGACTGGCACAGGGGCAACCGTAAAGCGCATTTGGACCACTCTCGGAGTCAGAACAGTCAGCACACAGACTTGTGCCATCCTTCCTGTCTCTGAGAGTGGTCCAAATGTGCTTTATAGTGGCCCTTGTGCCGGCCAGTTAGACCGATGTATATGATGTCCCGTTTCCCCTCGCCTCCCACATGCGTTTCCCCCAGTGATGTCATTCAGGGGGACCGGACCAGAACGGGCGTTCCGGATCCTAACGGGCTCCGTGGCTGGTTCCGGGTTCCCGACAAGTGCCAATCAAAAGTGAGTTCCTGTTCCTAAATCATTTGAATGACACCACTGTTTTCCCCCCTCCCTCAAATACATGAAACTTCTTTCTTGAGACTGTCAACCCAATCCTAAACATTTGTTACAGGGAGGGGATTGGACTAGATGACCTTGTGGGTAACATTCCAACTCATGTTTCTATCAATACAGTGTCCCTTGTGGCAGCCAAACGTGGCTGCCTTAACTGTGCTGACCTAACTCCAGGTTAGGATTGCGCCCTAAGGTGCTCTTCAAGGTGTTTTGAAATTGCACCGAGGGTGCCAGTCACAACTGGACCACTTTGGTCTTCTTCTGCTACAGCCTTTCAATTTCTATTTGTAGATCTTGTATTTTGTTATTTTTTTCCCCCCAGTACTTTCTCTTCTACTTTACTATTGCCTGGTTTTGTGATATCAATTATCTTGACCTGCTTTTCGTTCTTCTAGACTGCACTTATGTCTGGTGTATTATGTGGTCAAAGTTTGTTTGTAGACGGAAATCCCATAATATTTTTTGCATTTTCGTTTTGTTTTGTTTTGTTTTCAATTGTGGTCCCACCAGTTTTTTGGCTGCAGGTAGCTTGGATTTTTTTTAAAGATGTCCCAGTGTATCATAGTTGCGACCTTGTCATGCCTTGGCTTTTTGTCTGTTTGTGCCATCTATTTACAGCAACTGACTAGGTGGTCCACTGTTCTTATTCTTGCTATCATCAACAATAGGAGAGCAGTGGTGCAATTCAAATGAATTAACAACCGGTTCTATGACATCATAGCCGGAGCCAAAAAAACCCGAAGCCAGCCGAGGTAAGCGAGTGGGCGGGGCCCAGCCATTTAACAACCGGTTCTATAGAATCTGGGCGAACCCCCTGAATCCCACCACTGTAGGAGAGCCTGTGCACTATAGGCAGTATCCTATTGGGGCAGCGAGCAGCAGGTGGTGGCCAAATTTCACAGATTGATTGGAAGACATCAGCCAGTTCTTTGGACTCAGGCTTCTAGCTGTTTTATTTATAGCACTGGAGAATTCTAGGGTCAGCGGTGTCACCATGTTAATCCTCGTTCAGATGTTTCCCTTATCGCCCTGCGGGGCCATTTTTGTTCTTTCTCAACACAAGTATCACTGTCAAATATTTCTCATTATTCAGTCCAGGGGGAGGGGGTGGGAATCTTCCTCTTGGCAATTTGATTTTGACAAGAACTCCCCAGGGACAGCTGATCATATCTCTGATGACATTTGGTGTTTGTTGCTAATTTGCTCCAATTGACAGACACTTGTTATGAATTTTTTTTTTTACAACAAAACCTGAATAATTAGACAATTGCTGGTGACAATCTGGATAACAATTTGGGTGACTGTCTCAAGGCAGTGCTTAGATGCGTTCTGCTGTTTGCTATAAAAAAAAATAGGTGTTTATCCCAGCAAAGCTGTCATTGAGATTCCAGACAATTTGATCAGGGATAGTAGCTATGTGGTTTGGTTTGGTTTGGTTTCCCTAAGAAGATGTAGCAGCAACATCCACCCACTTTCCAAATAGCTTTTTGTAATTCTGACAAAAACAAGGGCTGTCTAAATTTTTGCTTCTCTTGAAACCAGGGGAAATAGCGTTCTTCCCCAGGTATTCCAAGGCTCAATCCATCGCCCTCCATTTGGCTGATGCTAGATGCTAGCCTCGGCTGAACAGCAGCAGTGCTGGCACAAGAGCACTGACTGCCCCCCCCCCGTGTTAGCAGCGGCGTCGTGCAGCCGGAACGCTGGGCGGGAGGAACGGGTGAGCGGCAGCCCGCCTGTGGCGTTCCGCTCCGTCTCGCCATCTTCCCCGCCCCCACGGGCGCGGACTAAATGGGCCTTTGGCCTGATCCAGCAGGGCTCTTCTTATGTTCTTATTCAAGTTCTCCTCCCCAGGCGGTGCGGCCCTGATCTGAGCTGCATGGCTTGCTCGGAGCTGTGCCTGCTAAACAGCAGGTGCAGTTCTGAGCAATCCCATCAGGGGAGCTGGTGCCAACTCCGGGGCAAGGGTGCAAAGCCAGGGAGGCTCCAGCCAGCTCCTAACTTGTGCTAGATATGGTGCAGGCCCACAGGCCTTCTGTTCCAGCCCAAATTAGGCTTGCACCTTCAGTTTAACATAAGAATGTAAGGAGAGCCCCACTGGATCAGGTCAAAGGCCCATCTAGTCCAGCTTCCTGTATCTCACAGTGGCCCACCAGGTGCCTAATGGAGCTCAGTAGACAACAAGATGCTTGCATCCTGTGGCCACTCCCTTGCACCTGGCACTCTGAAGGAGCCTACTATTAATGCAAGGAGGTTGCACCACCCATCATCACCTCCTGTGGCCAGGAGTTCCATAGCTTAATTACCCGCTGGGTAAAAAAAAAAATTCCTTTTATCTGTTTTAACTCTCCCAACACTCAATTTCAGTGGATGCTCCCTGGTTCTGGTACTGTGAGAGAGCCATCTCCCTCCCTCCACATGTTGTAGGCTGCAGCAGCACTAATAAGAACAATTCCGAAGAAAAAAAAATAGGTATGTAGAACACCTGAACAGTCGTACAAATGCACCATTATTATTATTATTATTATTATTATTATTATTATTATTATTATTAT
>JAJKFI010000013.1:12454798-12466399 GCA_029204185.1 Lerista edwardsae
CCGGGGCGCTTAAAGCATCCGAGCAGCAGCCCGGGGGGGGAGGAAGCTGCGGCCGCGCGTCCTGGCTCGGGGCCCTGGGGTGCCATCCCCTCGCGACGCGTCTGCTTGCATGACATCAGACAGTGATGGGTGGCAGCCTCAGAGCAGGGCCTGCCTTAAGCCAATGTGACCAATGTCCACACATTGGGTCCCACACTTTGGGGGGCCCCCCGCACAAGCACAGTGAGCATATTGCCTGCTGCTGCAGATGGGATCTCTGTGGGCTGTAACTCAGTGGGGTGAGCAGAGCTGCTTTACCTTGGGCCTTCCCACATAGCCCTGATCTGAACCACCCAAAAGTGGACGTCCTGGAAGCAGTTGGTGCTGATGTCACCATGTTACCACGCACTATTTCCAGGTGCTGGGTGTGGCACCACAAGTACTTTTCTTGATGAGTGAGGGCCCCATGGGGAGTGTGGGGGCCTCGTGGGAATGTCCAATAATGGTATCTAAATGATTTAGCAACAGGTACTCACTTTTGATTGGCACTTGTATCGGGGCCCGCCCACCGGAAGTGAGGTCATAGCCGGAACCCAGGAACCGCCCCCAGAAACCGCCATGCCTCCTTGGTAGGCTGCGTGGTGGCCTGGGAGAAGGCCTGGGAGTCCTGGGCCTTCTCCGGGGCCACCTCGCAGGCTACCAATTCCCCCCCCCCAGGAACCACCGCGCCTCCTCGGGAGGGAGCCCCAGGCAGCCTACCTGCTCACGCTGCTGCTGCCGTCGATCTCCCTCGCTCCACTGCCTGCCTGCCTGCCTGCCTGCCTGGCTCTGAGAACGTGCAGGCAACTCAAACGTTGCAGGGTGCGGAACGGAGCGCCGACGGAGTCGACGAGTGGGCGGGCGAATGGGCGGGGCCAGCCCTAATCTTAGGGACGGGTACTCGCATACCCCCGCGTACCCGCTACATGACATGTCTGGGAATGTCCCTCATTGGGCCGCCCTGCTCTCAGAGCCGGCCCTACCTTTCTGGGCAGAATCAGTTGGCCAGGATGTGGTCCCTGCCACTAGCAGAAGATGAATAGTAGAAGCTGAAATTTCAATGTCTGGCCATTTTCCTCTTTGTCTGCTGTCAGTTCCAAGGTAAATATGTATTTGCCGCTGATCGAGATCTGAGGCTGTTATTCTCTGATCCAGGATAACAAACATTTGCTTTTTAAAATTCTCCTTCTGCACTGATGTGATCCAATATTGGAGTCCTTCCTGTGTTGGCAACATCAAATACCATTTTGGAGGCCGCAAACTGTTCCCTTACATGACGGTGAGGATATGGGAACGTGCTCATCAAAGGGAGGCGCTAATTACACTCTACGCTTCCACCCACTTCCCCCCCCTACTGTGTAAATTCACTCTTTTCTTTCTCTGATTAGGGACTTCCATGAAATTATTTAAAGTAGTCATACACACACACACACACACACACACACACACACACACACACACACACACACACACACACACACACAACCCAGAAAGATATGTGGATTTTCTTGGTCTGATGGAAGAAAAATGCATCTGTAATTGCGTTCAAATAAAGGATTTCCAGACACCCCTTTTAGCAAAGGGGTTGTATAGCCTTGGGCACTTGCCTCATAGGATAAAATCGGATTTATTTATTCCCTGGAAGCTAAACTGCAGTGTACAGTGATTGCTTCTTGGAGGAGTACCCCATGGCCATAATTTGAACCATCCAGACATTTCTGGGCAAATTCTGATTGGTAAAGTACTAAGACAGTACCCAGTCCACCATCTGAAATATAACTCTTTAGGAATTCCAAATCAGTCCACAGTTTCAATAGATTAGCTTTTTTTTTACCTGAGAGAAGTAGCTTGGTTTTGGTGTTCACTAAACGTACAGGAGCTATGTCAATCTATCTCAGGGTACTATGATAACCAGGAATTAGGCTGGAACAGGAATTAGGAACAGGAAACAGGAATTAGGCCAGAATTAGGGAGGAAC
Source organism: Lerista edwardsae (assembly GCA_029204185.1). Taxonomy (NCBI): domain Eukaryota; kingdom Metazoa; phylum Chordata; class Lepidosauria; order Squamata; family Scincidae; genus Lerista; species Lerista edwardsae. The sequence goes on from JAJKFI010000013.1 coordinate 12,456,795, forward strand.
AGAAGGATGCATGCAAAGAGAGGAGCAGTCACAAGGGACAATATCAAGGGCTAGGAGCATACCCTACTTTTTCTGAAGAGTTTGGCCCAAAATAACTGAATGCCTAGGGGTCGGGCATGGGTTAATACGGCCCTGACAATAGCATTCAGTCTGTGCCCACATCAGCATTTAAAATATCATTAAAACATCAGCCCCATCCAAACTGGGGCTGGTTCAGAGAAGAGCAACAAAGATGATCAGGGGGCTGGAAAACAAGTCATATGAGGAAAGTTTGAGGGAATTTGGGATGTTTCGCTTGGAGAAGAGAAGACTGAGAGGGGATATGATAGCACTCTTCTAATATCTGAAGGGCTGTCACAAGGAAAAAGGGACAAATTTGTTCTCAGCTGCCTTTGTAGATGAGAACAGTAGATCTCGGTCCAATGGGTACAAACTGCAAGAGAGGAGATTCCGGCTGGACATCAGGAAGAATTTCTTGACGATAAGGGCAGTTCAACAGTGGAACAGATTGCCGAGGGAAGTGGTGATTTTCCTTCACTGAAGACCTTCAAGCAGAGGCTTGACAGGCACCTGCTGGAGATGCCCTAGGAGGATTTCCTGCTACAGGCAGGGGGTTGGACTAGATGACCTTGTAGGTCCCTTCCAACTCTATGATTCTAGCACCAGAAAGAGAATTTGGGGCCAGGTTTAGACCTCATCTGTGGTATATCCCTGAATGAATTTCTCTGTGTGAGCAAATAATGACATTCCTATGGGAATAGTGAAAATGTTGAAATCGGGCAGTGGAATGTTGCTGGATCAGGCATAATAAAATGCTGGTTTCCTTGCAGATGCAACTCAGACAAGGCAGGTGCAGTTAAGCATTTTATTGTAACAGCAACAGCTTAGAAACTGAACAGCCCAGCCCCTCTACAGGATTCATCTAGCTCAGGTCTCCTGATTGGGGCGGGGGGATTAACTCTACCCTTTCAGCCGTCTTGCTGGGCTTAACCCCTGGCTGTCCTCCTGCACGCATAACAGCCTAGTTCTCTCTGATAGATACCCTATGGGAATGGGGAGGTGGGTCTATGTGTGCACTGGATGCCTGTGCTTGCATTCAAGGGTTCTTTCCAAATTGAGCCTTTTCTCTGCAGGCTAGCAAAGAATAATGTGCCAAGATTTACAAATGCAGTTGGTGGGGAGCATAACAGTGCTGGTTCTCCGAGCTCGTCCTTGTGAACATGAAAATAGAAGTAAAGGGGAAGAAAAATAGAACAGGCAGAGATAATGAATCTCTCATTCGCTGTGTCCACTCATGCATGTTCATATGTCTGAAAAGTAAACAAGTCCTTACCCTCCTACTTGCATCATTTCCATGTGGGGGTGGAGAGGCGCGCAGAGGCATTTTGCTATATTCGCAGTCACGAACAGTCTATCAGTGCATGCTGGGAACTGCGGCTCTTCCAGAGAGGGAAACCAGAAAGAAAGCGACTCTGAAAAAGCGAAGGAAATGCTGCAGCTATCAGCAGTGGTGTCACTAGGGTTTCTGCCACCCGGTGCGAGGACTCATTTTGTCACACACACCCATGATGGACCTCCTCCTGTACCAGACCATACAGAATATATTACAATATCGTCTGCACAGCCTAAATGCAGTGGCATCACTAGGGTTGGTGTAACCTCCATTAACTTTACCTATTTTATATATATATAAGAATTACAGGTCCAACAGCCTGCAGTGATAGTTTAGGCCAGTGGTTCTCAATCTGTCCGGGAGAGTTTGAGCTACTGTAAGTGCTTGTGGGGGGGGGGAGGCAAAGGCCGTGATGTGAGCCTCAGGATCACGTCACTGCCTGGGGTGGCAGGGGCTGCAGTTGCCTTACCTGTCACCTTGCTGGGCTCCAGGAGCTGCCGGGAACCCTGTAGAGGCCTCTGCAGGGCTCCCCCAATGTTGTAATACTGAAAAAAAAAAAGCAATCATGACCCACTTCTGGGTTGCAATCACAAAACCGCTATTCCCGGAGCCCAGCAAGGCGTGAGGTCAGGCAATTGCAGCCCCTGCCGCCCCAGGCAAGGACATGATCCTGGGGATTGTGTTGCTGCCTTCCACCTGCCCCCGCCCCTTAAAGGCCCAAAGGTAGAGGCTTTCCGGCTTGGGCGTTGTGATGCCCCAGTTTGAAAACCTCGGGCTTAGGCAGTAGGGTAGCCGAGGGAATGTTCACAGGGGTCACATGACCCCGGTGGCACTCTTTCACTCTAGCCACTGCCTTCCAGCTCTCTTGTTGCCTCTAGCCCGCTCTGAACACAACCAGAGCTCTGCTCTGCTCTGGTTGTGTGCTGAGAGTGTTTTGAGACCTAGGGAGGTCGGGGAAGCCTCCTTAGGCCTCAGAAAGGTCTTCAATTGTAACTTCTGGTTTTCAAAAAAAAAATAAGGCCCTTATAAGGTTTCAAAAACCTTCTAAGGCCCCGCGGAATGCCTAAGGCCTTCTCAGGCTTGGGAACACTGTGCACATCTTCCCAGGACCTCCAATTGCCCTCTGTACATGAACAGAGCACAGTGGTGGCTGGAGAAATTACAAACCCCCAAAGTGCTGTGAATGTTTACAGATCCTGTAATCTTTTTTCCCAACACAGTGGTTCCCAAACTGTGGGTTGAGACCCACCAGTGGGTCACAAGCCAGTTCCAGGTGGGTTGTGAAGTACCAAGAGCAGCCATATTGAAAATACGAGATGCTGGAAAGGGGGAGGTGGGCTGTGTGGATGTTTTGCTTGTGTCATGGTTGTAAATTGGCTTTTTCCCTTTCCGATTTACTTTGCTGTTGAAAAAATAGCTGAGAAATAGCCCCACTTATTGCTGCCTTCTCAGGAAAGCTGCAGGCTCTGGTGTCACAATGACGGCACGTCCGGCTATGACATCACTTCCGGTGGGTCCTGGAAGATCGTCATTCTAAAAACTAGGTCTTTGTGCTAAAAGGTTTGAGAACCCACTGCCTTAACACATAAGCTCTTTATAGATTGTAATAATTGTAGACAATCAACATGTACAGGTGTTGGGGGGGGGCAGGGCCGGCTTTAAGCCAACGTGACCAATGTCATCACATCGGGCCCCGCGCTTTGGGGGGCCCCCGCACCAGTGCAGTGAGCATATTGCTCGCTGCTGCAGTCAGGATCTCTTAGGATTGTATGTAGGTCAGTGGGGCCGGCAGAGCAGCTTGACCTTGGGCCCTCTCAGCTGCCCCAGCTTCTGAAGTGCCCAAAATGGGCCTCCTGGAAGCAATTGGCAGTGACGTCATCCTGTCACCCCCAACTGTTTCCAAAGTGTGGCACCACAAGTGCTCTTCATGGTGAGTGGGGGGCTCTGTGAGGAGTGTGGGAGGCCCCACAGGAATGCCCCACATTGGGCCCCGCCACTCCTAGAGCCGGCCCTTTGGGGGGGAGCAGTATTGTGATGACAGGCTCTGTCCCCAAACCACAATAAAATATTTCAGAATTTGTGCAGGTTAGTGTAGTCTGTTGTGTGTATCTTTAATTCTCCAAACACCTTATTCCTGTTTTCCTTTTGCACAGGGTTATTTTTTTTCTTCCAAATTTCCCTTTATTTATTCTTCAGTCTCACCTGTATTGCTAGGAACGTATATGACATGGAAGTGACTAATCCTACCTACTCTCCTACCCACTGCTAATGTGCATGCATCACTGGAAATGTATCTGTTGTTTTCACTTGACTTATTCCATCAAGGGAGGAAGAGGCCGATGCAGTTAATGAATTTAATATATTTATTTTAGGCAGCCTCCATATGTCCGGGTTATTCTCTGAGCTCTCCCCATCACTGCTGGAAAACCACAGGTGGAAAACCATATTTATAATCTTCCCTTTTCTTGTATGTGGATATTTTTTCCACCCTCTGTTTTATTTATTCACATGCTGCAAGACTTTCCTGTAGCCATGACAAAATGTATATTAACCGCAGTGGAGCCAAAAACCATTTCTTTGTCTACAGTGACCTTTCTGGGACTCTAAGGGCGCAATCCTAACCTGGAGTTTGGCCAGCACAGTTAGGCCAGCAAAGTTTGGCCAGCACAAGGAACACCATAAAGGATGCTTGGACCACTCTCACTTTCACTCGTCACTTGGACGTGATGGTACACGTCTCGTGTGCTGGCCTCTCTGACTCCAAGAGTGATGCAAACATATTTTATGGTGTCCCTTATCAATCAATCAATCAATCAATCAATCAATCAATCAATCAATCAACAGTATTTATATACCGCTTTTCAACACAAAGTTCACAAAGCGGTTTACAGGCAAATAATAACGTTAAATGCCTTATGCGGGCTGAACTTTGCTGGCCGAATTGTGCTGGCCTAACTCCAGGTTAGGACTGCGCTCTAAGTTTTACAGGCTCCTGTGTAAAGCACCCCCCCCTTACCCTCAGAGCCATTCATGGCTCAGGGAGCAATGAATGGGCTTTCTAAGCTGCAAATGACTTTGGAGGTGAAGGGGGAGCCATGCCCTACACAACTTAGGGCGCAATCCTAAACAGCGCCAGACTGGTGAGGTATGCACTCCCCTATGTGCTCCTCGGATCTGCGCACGCTAAAGAGCGGGTGCAGATCCGAGGAGACGGTGCAGCCCGTGTCGGCCACCTCCCAAGCCCGCCCACGTCCCACCTCCCGTCTCCCCCCAATGCCCATCCTGATACGGGACAGAGAATCCCTTGCGCGACTGTCTTCGGTCGGCACAAGGTGTTGCAGTTTCACACCACACACTCCAGAACTGGTTGAAACTGGCATTCCGTCTCTCCGTCTCCAGATCAGATAGAGCACCTGCGTGTCCTTGAGGTGGTCAGCTTCCCAGCTTGTTAGTGCAACCTGCTACACAGTAGCTGAACTCCCTTTAGATAGTGTAACAGAAGCAGGCAATGTTTCTCACGGGAAGCGCTGGCTAGCAAACATCCACTTTCTCATAAGATCATGATGTTCAAAGGGTCACCCATTGGTTAACATGGGGCACGGGGTTCTCTAAGTACCCACCTACCAGATATAGTCTGACTGCACCCTTTGTTCTTCTGTCTGTACCATGTGTGCGCTCAAACTGTGAAGAATACGCTGAAACGCCGCTTGTACGCGGCATGCCTTCGCCGGCTTTCGCTAACCGGCAAATGGAACTTCTCACTTTCGCTACTGAAACCAATAAAATGGCTTTGTTATTGAAATGTAGCGATCGCTTCGTTTCCTCCGCTCCGATCGCGCTAGGCAAGCGCTGAATGGGTCCACAAGCCCCCAACTCTGCTATCAACACTCCAAATACACAACAGGTTATGGAAGATTCAGCCGTAACCCTGCAGGGGTTTGCCGCGGACCCAATCCACGGAGCAGAGACTGAGTGGTGAATGTGGCTGCATCCCTACACTCGCGGACATACTGACCGATGTCTGATGAGGAAGGAGCTACCGGTGGAGTCAAAGAGGAGACAGAGGAAGTCAGGACAGGAGGAGACCTCGGAGACGGAGCGGGGGAAGAGGACGTTGGCGACCCAGGAGAACCCGAGCAATCCGGGGAAAGCGAAGAGGGCGAATCGGAAGACGACGATCTCGGACCTCTCCTTCCCCTTCCGGGGGCTCCCGACGGCCAAGCACCTGTCCCGCCACCGCCGCTCGTTCCAGGACAAGGTCCTTTCATCCCTCTGATACCACCTCAAGTTCCACCGTTGCAGCCCGCTGGGCCCGGAGTCGGGATGGCGCAGCAACCTCCCGCCGCCCCGACGGCGCCTTTCATTGCCATTCCACTTCTCAACGACAGCAACTATGTGCAATGGGCACACAAGATGCGGTTGCTGCTGGAAAAGGACGACCTTTGGCAGCGCACTCAAGCGCTTCCCACGAACGCTGCAGAAGAAGCAGCTGACAGGAAGGCGAAGGCGACCATCGGTCTTGCAATCTCTGAGGATCTCTTAGTCTATGTTCGCGATCTTGGACATGCTATGGACTATTGGAACACATTGAAGGAGCTGTTTGCACGTGCATCCCTGACTTCCAGCATGGTTCTGACGCGCAAATTGTGGCGATCGCGTCTTGAACTGGGGGGGGACTTACGAGTCCACCTAAGAGCAATGCAGCAAAACCTCAAAGACCTTGAGGCAATTGGGGAACGTGTTGAGGAAAGGCTCAAAGTTTTCGCAATCCTCAATTCCCTGGATGAGACGTGGGACATGTTTACCCTGACTTTGGAATCTATCCCTGTAGCACAATTGACTGTCACCCTTGTCGTCGCACGGCTTCTCGAGGAAGCGGACAAAAGGGCAGACAACCAGAGGGAGCGAGAATTCCGAAAGGGGAAAAACAACATTCCTGGGAAAAAGCAGCAGCAGCCCAAGAATGAGTCCCAGGCGCAAGTGTGCGCCGGTGTGAGACAGTGCTATGTGTGCGGATCAACCCAACATCTTGCGCACCAGTGTGCCAAGAAGAAAGGAGGCTCTAAAAAGAAGAAAAAACCCCAAGGTGAGCAGGGCACGGGGCAAGGACAGTCTCCAAAGCCCCATGCACAGCAACCCAAAGCGAGTATCGCTTTCGTGGGCTCAACGGAAGGTAGGCGCACGCGAGGATCCTGGTTGTTAGACTCGGGAGCAAGCCACCATATCGTAACATCCGCTGACTTACTCACGAGCAAGTGCGAGACGGATCGTGAAACTGTCGCACTCGCAAATGGAACAACAGCGCCAGTAATTTGCGCTGGAGAGGTTTTTCTGCCACAACTGCAGACTACCTTGAAGAATGTGCTGTGTGTGCCAACAATGTCGAGGAATCTGCTCAGCCTTGGCACCCTTCAAGAAGATGGATTTAAAGTGACTTTCCAAGACGACATCTGCACACTTGAGAGGGGGGATCTTTGTGTGGCTGTCCCCCGAGTGTATCGGCTGTTCGTGCTTGGAGCGCAGGCAACAGGGAGTCAACAGGCAACTGTGTGCTTCAATCAACCAAAGCACCGATCCTGTGGGCACGTGTGGCACCTTCGACTAGGACATTTAAATCATGACTATGTGAAAAAGACAGCTGAACTTGTGCACGGAATGGACTTAAAAGACTGCGATGCTTTTGTGGACTGTGATGTGTGTAAACTTACTAAATCGCATCGCGCATCCATCCCGAAGTTCAGCAACCGCCAGACTCAAACCCCCTTGCAGCTGGTGCATATGGACTTAATCGGCCCTATGAAGAAGACAGCAGGGGGGGCGCAATACGTTCTGACGCTCGTGGACGATGCTACGAGGTATAGTTTTGTATTTTTATTGCGCCAGAAATCTGAGGCTTTTAATAAAATCCGCAATTGGGTCAGGTGGGCGGAAAGGCGGTTTGGCCATCGCCTGGTGGCGATCCAAACCGACCGGGGAGGTGAATTTCTGAGTAGGGAGATGTCTCAATGGTTGGAAAGGCAGGGCATCACCCACAGACTCACCGCTCCCCGCACCCCAGAGCATAACGGGGTGGCGGAGAGGAAAAATGGTGAGCTCCAGGGCATGGTCAGAGCGCTGATGGAGCAGTCAAAACTACCCAAAGGGTTGTGGGGAGAGGCGATGAAATATTCTGTATTTATTTCAAATCGAGTTTACCACCGTTCTATAGACGGGGTCCCCTACACCAAGCTATTCGGCAAACCTCCCAATCTTGCATTTCTAAAGACGTTTGGATCATACGCCTTTGTACATGCAGATCGGGAAACACGCAGAAAAGATGACCCGCGTGCCAGGCGGCTGCAGTTTATTGGGTTTGAACCGAATTGCAAAGCGCTCAAATTCCTCAATCCTGACCACAAAACTGTCACAATATCCAACTCTTACGATTTCTCTGAGCAAGGTTTACTGCCAGATCATGCTGACAGAACAGTCAGCATCCCCACACAAGCTGCAGAAAATGGGGGGGAGGCAAGATTAGAAAGCACTCCCGATCAGCCCGCATCAACTCCTCAGAGAACTCTACAAAGACAGGAGCCAGCTCCTGCCACACCAGCAAGCCCTGACAGGCTGCTGGAAGAGGGGGGGGCAGTCCAGGATTGGACACAAGCACGTCTTCAGAGGAAGCTACACCGGAACAAGCTGTTCCGACCAGACGCATTCTTCCTCCAAGGGCTTTGCGTGGGGTCCCACCCCAGAGATTAACCTACCAGGTAGAGGTAGGAAAGGTACCCCAGACATACCAAGATGTCATGGAGCTACCACAAGCCCAGAAGGAAGAATGGCTACAAGCTATTCGGACTGAATTAAAGGCAATGCACGACTTAAAGGTCTTTGAGCCAGCAACATTACCAGATGGAAAACACGCAATTGATTCCAGATGGGTGTTTGTTCTCAAGGATAGGGAAGGTGCTGAGCCATTAAAGAAAGCCCGTTTAGTGATCCGTGGCTGTAAGCAAATCCCAGGTGTAGATTTCGAGGAAATCTATTCACCAACACTTTCAGCCACAACGCTACGCGCAGCGCTTGCCGTAGCAGCCAGCAGAGGTTATCAGGTTCACCATTTTGATGTTGGGACAGCTTACTTGCACGCAGACCTGCAGGAAGAGGTATACATCACAATACCACCAGGTGTGCAAAGCGATTACTCACATTTTCGCCTCAGGAAAGCTGTTTATGGGTTGAAACAAAGTGGGAGAAGCTGGCATTTATGCCTTAAAGAGCAGCTGCAAAAATTGGGGTTCACCCCCTCTACAGCTGATCCATGCCTTTTCAGAAAGGGAAAAGGGGAGAAATTATGTGTTCTGTTATGTTTTGTTGATGATTTGCTGGTCCTCGCAAAGACAACACAACAGATCAATCAGATCACACTACAACTTCAAAAGGCATTCACACTTAAATGTCTTGGTCCTGTCAGTCAATACCTAGGGGTAGAGATCGAACGCACAGCTGACAGTGCTGGTTTTCTCCTCAGTCAGGAGAAAAAGATCCACGATCTACTCCAGATATGGGGCATGCAAGACTGCAAGGTTGTATCAACTCCAATAGTGATGGGGAGAGGGGAAAAAGCAGAAGAGTCTGCACCATTTCCAAACCAGAACATGTTCCTTTCACTGTTGGGTTCACTCACACACCTTGCGTGCTGGACGCGCCCAGACATTAGCGTTGCAGTCAATCACCTGAGCAGAAAAGCTGCAAATCCCACACAGGCAGATTGGATAGCCTTGAAACGCATCCTCAGGTACTTGAAAGGCACAAGTAACCACAAGTACCACATCACCCCAAAAGGAGCACTGCAATTGGAAGTTTTTGCAGACAGTGACTTTGGGGGGGATGACACAAGGAAATCTACCACAGGCTATGCCATACGCCTTGGGGATTGCGTGATAGATTGGGGTTCACATAAGCAAAAGACTATCGCTTGTTCTACTCTAGAGAGTGAGTACACAGCCCTGAGTCATGTGACCAACTACCTACACCTGCTCAGGCAATTGATGTCGGATTTGGATGCTCCTCAAACAGATCCAATCCAGATCTGGATGGACAACCAGTCCGCAATCCAGATTGCTGGATCAGAACGAATCCGGATGCACTCTAAGCATGTAGACATAAAGCATAAACATGTCAGAGAAGCAGTCCAAAACGGGGACATTGACGTGCTTTACTGTCCATCGCA
>JAJKFI010000013.1:12475939-12493196 GCA_029204185.1 Lerista edwardsae
GGGGGGGGGGCTCCTGCTCGCCGCGGAGGATGGGTGGGGGGCACGCTGGGTGCCTGGGCGAGCAGCGGTGGGGTGCATCAACTGGGGGCAGCCCCCCCCCCGAGGCCAGGGCAGCCGCGGAATGCTGCGGACGGGCAGCCAATCACGTGGAAGTCCCACATAAGTCCCGCCCAGTGTTCCCCTTCTCAATTTGCAGATCCCATCGCTGGTGCCACCCCTAAAAAGGCCCTGTCTCTGATTACCATCCATCTCATTAGTATAGCTGCGAGCAAGGACTTGAATGAACAGGCAGGTTCATACGGGAGGAGGAGGCCCTTCATTTACTGAGCTTTTTATCGTCTTGTAGATTAACTTCTTATAGATGCTTATAAAATTTAGCACCTGCTTAATCACCAGTTTAGAGGATTATACAAAATTCAGGAAAGTCGGTAATATCAATGAATATTAGCCGTGTCGTCAAATGGTGCTTCTCTTATTAAGGGACAAGAGATTGCTGGTGGGAACAGTATGTGGCTGTTACTTTTATGACAAGTTCAGCATTCTCCAGAGGAACATGGCTGGCAACTAAACTGTTGGAAGCAGACCTATGGGCTGATCTACCAAAGCCTTATGTGTTCGTTTGTTGTTTGCACAATTAAGATCCAAATGTGGCTTTCTGCAGAGAATTACAGGTAGGTCCTATCATCTGCAGGTTTGCTATCTGCCGATTTAACTCAATGCAGATTGCAAGCCCATGTTGGATGACCTCCTGGATGCAACCTCAAGTAATGTCTGGAGGACTTCTGTGGGGTGGGTGCATGCAAGAAGGAGCTCATATGCAACTATGTAGGAATGGTCAGGAGAAGCAGCTTCTTACCCTGCAGCACGGGGGAATGCAAACATACTTGCGAGGTGGCAGGCCAGAGAAAGTGGTCTGAATGCTCCCTCAGGCGTGTGGCGGGCCAGGAAGCTGGACTAGATATGCCTTGGCCTGATCCAGTAAGGCTGTTCCTACATGTCTGAAGAGGAGCATCCAGTTCTGGTGTCAAAGAGAAGTGCTGTGGAGAATATTGACTGGCCCCCAGTGTGTTTACCTCAGAATTTACCTCAGAATGCCAGATGCAGGGGAGTGGCAGCTGGATACAAGTATCTTGTTGCCTTGTGTGCTCTCTGAGGCATGTGGTGGACCACTGAGAAACAGGAAGCTGGACTAGATGGGCCTTGGCCTGATCCAGCGGGGCTGTTGCTATGTTACTATGAGTACATGTCTAAAGAGGAGCATCTGGTTCAGGTGGCTGTCAAATGCTGTGGAGAATCTTGACTGGCCACCAGTAATTCCAGGTGCAAGGGAGTGGCAACAGAATGTAGGCATGTAGTTATCTTGTGTGCTCCCTGAGGCACCTGGTGGACCACTTAACTGTGAGATACAGACAGCTGGACTAGATGGGCCTTTGGCCTGATCCAGCAGGGCTTTTCTTGTGTTCTTATGTTAAATAATTTATATCAGAGCGCAAGGCAGCCAGAACTGTGCCTGTATAGTAGTGACATGATTTAAGTGAGTCTAGTGTGTATATAAGCAGTCAGTTCTCTTTATATGCAACCTCAGTATCTGGGACCTTGCTTATCTGTGAAAGGCAGAATTGCTACTTTCTTCATTATCTACACCTCATTATCCACTATGCAGAGACCTGCCAAAGGCTGCACGGACCTTCAGAATTGCACCTGCAACCAGCTCTGACACCCTTTGGAATGGTTGGCAGAAGCATCCACCAGCCAAGTTTAAGGGGTCCATGTTGGTCATAGGTGCCTTTCTAAATGCAGCCTCTGGAAGGTCTCTGCAGCATTCAGAGATCTTTTGGCACTTCCTGTTGCACCCTGCTGGCTTCCTGGGATTCTCTGCTGGATTCTTCTGATGGCAGATAAGGTACCCCTTGCCCCTAGCCCCATTGATCCCATAGCATCAATGGTTCATTATCTGTAAATTTGCTATCCGCGACGATTTCCAGAGACTTAACCCTAGCGGATAATGAGGATTGACTGTATGTATGTATATACAAGGGCTGCAATGGCGTGCTCTGATTTCCCAGGAAAGGTGTACAACCTCCTATATCCCTTACATAATTAATCAGACTAATAACACTTTGCCACCCTGTGGTGCCTTCCAGGCAGGGCCACGTGATACTTTGCAGCAATTAATTAAACCTCCCAGTGCCACCCCAGGGGGGTGTTAAGAGGGCTGGGATGAGCTCTTTGCCTTTTTTTTTCCCTTCTGTGTATTATGAACTATGTTTACTCACACTTTTATCACACTTACGATTTTGTGGGATCCTTCAGAGTTTGATGACAGATTATTAGTCCTCTTCAGCATAAGAGCGTAAGTCATACCTCCAGAGGGTTTCAGGGATGATCTTGAGGCCGTATCATAAAACTTGGTGGTTGGAGCTGGGGACAGAGTGGTGCTTGAATGCAGCAGGTAGATGACGGCTACGCTCTCTTTCTGCATATTAAAGGAAACGTGCTAATTGTTTGACCTTCATTACCAAAATCAAGGGCTAATTTGCATGCAGCTACCTGTGATTGATTTGTTTAGCAATCCTATTTCTCTGCACGTTCAGTTATCCGGATATAATGGCTGTCTCTCATGCCGATTGAAGAAAGGTGGATGTCCTTGCCTGTTGAGAACTGCATGTGGAAGTAAATCTTGTTGTTGTTGTTGTTGGTTGTTGTTGTTGTTCAGTCGCGAAGTCGTGTCCAACTCTTCGCCACCCCATGGACCACAGCACACCAGGCCTCCCTGTCCTCCACTAGCTTCCGGAGTTCGCCCAATTTCATGTTCATTGCTTCGGTGACACTGTCTAACCATCTCATCCTCTGCCACCCCTTCTCCTTTTACCTTCCATATTTCCCAGCATGAGGGTCCTTTCTAAAGAGTCCTTTCTTCTCAGGAGGTGGCCAAAGTATTTGAGCTTCAGCTTCAGTATTTGTCCTTCCAGGGAGCAATCAGGCTTGACTTCCTGTTGTTGTTCAGTCGCTAAGTCGTGTCCGACTCTTTGCGACCCCCTGGACCACAGCACGCCAGGCCTCCCTGTCCTCCACTAGCTTCCAGAGTTCGCCTAATTTCATATTCATTGCTTCGGTGACACTATCTAACCATCTCATTCTCTGCCTCCCCCTTCTCCTTTTGCCTTCCGTCTTTCCCAGCATGAGCGTCATTTCTAAAGAGTCCTCTCTTCTCATGAGGTGGCCAAAGTACTTGAGCCTCAGCTTCAGGATTTGTCCTTCCAGGGAGCAATCAGGCTTGACTTCCTGGAGGATTGACCGATTGGATCTCCTTGCCGTCCAGGAGACTCTCAAGAGTCTTCTCCAACACCATAATTCGAAAGCATCTATTCTTCGGCGCTCCGCCTTTCTTATGGTCCAGCTCTCACAGCCATACATTGCTACTGGGAAAACCATAGCTTTGACTATGCGAACCTTTGTTGGCAGGGTGATGTCTTCGCTTTTTATTAAGTTGTCTAGGTTCGCCATAGCTTTCCTCCCAAGAAGTAAATGTCTTTTAATTTCATGGCTGCAGTCACCATCTGCAGAAGTAAATCTGCTTCTTTGTTATTGAAAAGACTAAGGGCCCAATCTGATCCAGTTTTGCAGCACCGATGCTGCTGTGTCAATGGAGAGCATCCTGCATCCTGCAGTGCAAAGGCAGCCAGGGAGGCACCCTCAAGGTAAGGGAACGTTTGTTCCCTTACCTCCGGACTGCGTCAGCCCTGCAAACTTGGATCGGACTGGGCCCTAAAGGTTCAAACTTCAGCCCCAATCCAGCTGCAGTTGTGGACAAGAGTTATATGTAACAACCAGATGCGGATTCACATCTCCAAGCACAGCAAAAGTTGCAATCAGGCATCTCATTGAGGCCTGGGAAGAGGATCGTGATTCAAAAAGGGACAGGTATTCTGCTTCCTAATCAAATTGAGAGCGAAAGAGAGCAGAGAGGATTGTCATAGATCGCTCTCACCCTGCCCGTAATCTGTTTGAACATCTTCCCTCTGGACGTCGTTATAGGACATGGTATATTAGAACAACCAGGCACAAGAACAGTTTTTTTTTCCCCCTCGTGCTATTGGCTTACTGAATAGCTGATGGTGTGGTTTTGATCATGTGTGGTATTGAGTGTAAGTTGATGATCTGATTTGGATTGATTTAGAGTTAGTGTGGCCTTGTTATTGTGATTGTATATTTTGTTGTATTATTAATTACTAGTTTTAAGGTATAGTGAGAGAGCTTTTGGGCCGGAGTAAAATTCCATGTGAAATTCCATGTATGGCCAATATATTTATCTATCTAAAGTGTAGTTAGGCTGGCACAGTTAGGCCAGCAAAGTTTGGCTGGCACAAGGGGCATCGTAAACTATGTTTGGACCGCTCTCGGAGTCAGCCAGCACACAGATGTGTGCCATCCTCCCTGACTTTGAGAGTGGTCTAAACAGGCTTTGTGGTGGCCCTTGTGCCGGCCTAATTTTGCTGGCCTAACTCCAGGTTAGGATTGCGCTCTGAATCGTAGAATCTCACCTGAGAATGTTTGGTTTGAATTTTGCAGGGTTGTGAAGGGGCAGGACAGGGCCACAGTCCCCTGAGACAATCCTTGATGTCCCCAGAAGCCCATCAGAACAATGCTATGACATGGCATTGCGACATTCTAGAGACGTGTGTGTGTGTGTGTGTGTGTGCGAGAGAGAGAGAGAGAGAGAGAGAGAGAGAGAGAGAGATGCCCCCCCTAGCTGGCAATAGCCAGAAGGAGCTCTAGCAGTGATGGGGAAGCGGCCACCAGTCCCTGAAAACTCCTGATATCCCATTTCCAATTTTCTGCCTTAAAAAAATGGGGCAGCAAAATGTGAGGAGGGATCGGTGGGAGGTAAACAAGAGAGGTGGCCATTCCTTACCGCCTCTTCCCTATTCCTTTCCCTCTCCTTTCCTCTCCTTAGATTTGCACCAGCAAAAGAGCTGGTGCAGTTCCAAGAAGACCCATTGGAAGCTTACCCTGGATTAAGAGAGCAAAAGTGCCCTTATTTCAAGGAGTTCTCTGTGATAACCAGCGGCGTCATTCACCCGGTACACTGGGCGGGACTTAACTTTGAGCGGCAGTCTGCCTGTAGCTTCACGCCACGTTCTGCCGCTTTCCCGCTCGCTGGGGCGGGTGGGAAAGTGGTGGAACGCGACGTGATGCAACAGGCGGACTGCCGCTCAAAGGTACGTCCCGCCCAGCGTACCGGGTGAATGACACCGCTGGTGATAACCCACCCCACCCCACCCTCACGGGATATCGCATGTGTTCTACTAGCACAGCTGTATAGGTGGGGAAGGATTTAGTTAGGATTGGGCCCTTCAAGAATGATTTGTGCAAGGTCAATTTGAATGCACTTACGGAGGAAAACAAATGCATGTGTTTATTTCTTCCCAGCCATTCAATTTCAGATACAAGCATGACACACATGGAAGTGATAGGTTGTTTGATTGACATCCCTGTTGAAAGGACGTTGCCTCACGACGCGGCTGCTTCGAGCAAACATAAATGCTGCCTGTACAAAATTGTCTGATACGCCGGCTACAGACGCTGCCCTTGGCCTGGCCGGAGGTTCCACTGAGTTGCTTCCAATCTGTCGGCATTTGGCTTTCGGTTTGGAACGGCAATTGGAAGGTTGCAATGAGCAAAGCACGGCCATGCCTTGGTTCCGATTGATTTCCGTTCACTGTTTTGCATTGGCGGCGCACTCCAAGGATTTCTTTTCTGTTGTTGTTTCTCCTTCCTAATATATTCCCAGTTGGAATGTAGCCTGTGCAAGATCTCCGCGTTGATGTGGTGTCTTCCTAACAGTTGTCGTTTCCTTTTATGCAGCGCCCTTGCACAGCAAGGCAATTTTAACCTTTTCTTAATGATTAACATTTCCATCCCCGCTGTTCATTAATCTATACTGGGCAAGGGGAGGGATGTGCTACCCTGGGAGTGTGCTCTTTTTAGCTATTAAGCCTGGCTCTGTGGAATTCCCTGCCCACTGAGATTTTCGTCGGGCCGCCACCGTTTCTCCTTTGAAGCCTGAACTTAAAACTGATTTATTTATTTTGTAACAGATAGGTTGGCTGGTTGTCCTAGTGAGTTACTTCCTTTTGTTAAGCTCTTTGAAGCGCTCGGTGCACTAAAACGTTCTATAAATCCAAGGCACTGTTACTGTTCTTGAGACGCAAACAGCACACGGCAAATTCATGGCAGAGAAACTGGCTGAAGCTGAAATATAGTTGTTGGAGGCCGGGAAAAACAGAAAAACTGGGACCTGATTTCTCAACATCAAACTACACGTTGAGGGGAACCCATATTTCAAAACTCAAATTAGGTCAGCAAAATGCGGTGGTGCCACTAGAATTGGTGGTGCCCAGTGTGGAGAAGAATAGATGCTTTCGAATTATGGTGTTGGAGAAGACTCTTGAGAGTCCCCTGGACTGGAAGGAGATCCAATTGGTCAATCCTCCAGGAAGTCAAGCCTGATTGCTCCCTGGAAGGGCAAATACTGAAGCAGAAGCTCAAGTACTTTGGCTACCTCATGAGAAGAGAGGACACTTTAGAAAAGACCCTCATGCTGGGAAAGATTGAAGGCCAAAGGAGAAGGGGGCGGCAGAGGATGAGATGGTTAGAGAGTGTCACCGAAGCGATGAGCATGAAATTGGGCGAACTCCGGAAGCTAGTGGAGGACAGGGAGGCCTGGCGTGCTGTGGTCCGTGGGGTCGCGAAGAGTCGGACACGACTTAGCGACTGAACAACAACAGCAAGTGTGGAGAAGCCTGTTTCAGCCATGACTCCATCCCACTGCACACAGGGGCCCTTTGGAATTTATGCCGTTCTTACAGTGTTTTGAGCCCAGACATTGAAAAAACACTGTCATGGTCTGGACTCACCTCAGGGCCCACCCTCAATTTCTGGCTGCTGTGACCACAGAAAGGAGTCACACCCCTTTTTGCTTCCTCGTCCCACCTCTTCCTACCGCCGCCTGCATGGGAGTTCTGCCAAGCATGCCAGTTGAGGTTGAACGTCCTGCACTGTTGGTGCATCACCAGTGGGCCACGAACCAATTTCAAGCGGGCCGCAAAGCACCTAAAGCAGCCATATTGAAAATATGGGAAGATGGGACACTGGAAAGGGGGAGGGCTGTGTGTTTGTTTTGCTTGTGTCTAGGTTGTAGGGACGTGGTGGCGCAGCGAGTTAATCCGCTGTCGCTGGGCTTTCGACCGCAAGGTTGGGAGTTCGAGACTGCGTGACGGAGTGAGCTCCCGTTGCTTGTCCCAGCTCCTGCCAACCTAGCAGTTCGAAAGCACCTAAAATGCAAGTAGATAAATAGGAACCAGTTTGGTGGGAAGGTAACGGCGTTCCGTGCGCTACGGCGTAGAATCATGCTGGCCACCATGATCGGACAAAAACGCCGGCTCACAGGCTTTGAAACGGAGATGAGCACCGCCCCCTACAGTCGGTCACGACTAGACCATTCGGTCGTGGGGAAACCTTTACCTTTAGGTTGTAAATAGGCCTTTTCCTTTCTGAATCACTTTGCTATTTGCAACTGGCTGAGAAAGAACCCAACTTATCACTGCAATCTCAGGAAAGCAGCAGGCTCCGGTGTCCCAATGGTGGCACCCCCAGCTATGTCATCACTTCTGGTGGGTCCCAGACAGATTGTCATTCTAAAAAAGTGACAAAAGGGGTTAGGGGGTGGGATTTAGACCTGGATGACCATTACATGTTCAGATCCCCGTTCAGCCATGAAGCTCACCTACCTTACAGGGTTATTGTGAAGCAAAAAGGAAGGTAAGAACCATGTCTCCCACTCTGAGCTCCTTGGAGGGTGGTATAAAAATGGGGGAGGAAAAAAAATACTTGCATCATTCAAACTGGATCACCATGTTCCATACAGCGGTGGCAATATCTGATTACTGTAACCTGCTCTATGTGGGGCTGCCTTTGAAAACTGTTCAGAAACCACAGTTAGTGCAGAATGTGGCAACCTGTGTAGTTATGGGGGTGAGATGCTTGGACTCAGTGAGTCCAAGCTGTCTGCACTGGCCACCGATTCATTTCCAAGCAGAGTTCACAGTGCTGGTTTTGGCCTTTATAGAACCTTGCAGCTTCGGGCCCCAGGTACCTTTAGAGCAACCTTCTTCTCTTCAAGAAGATGGCTCATAGCCTGACATCAACTAGGGGCCCCTCCTGTGCGTTTCCCAGTTTCTGACGCTCAGCCGGCAGCAACACGTTGACGGGCCTTCTCCGGTGTGGTGTCCTTGCAATGGGTCTCCCTTCCTCCCTGTTGAGCTTTGAACTGAACCCTCCCTGTTGCTCTTTCAGGGGGGTTTAAGACGTGGTGCTTTCAACTTGCTTTTGCTCCTTCGTGATTTTGTGTTGGCTGCTTTTTGCTGTTTCTGATTGCCAGCTGCCTTGGGTCTTTTGTTTAAAAGGGAAAGGTAGGCTCTAAATAGTGAATATTTTAATATAAATATAATTTAATATAAATGTCAGCACCAGAGGAATCAGGTGACATGGGAAGGCAACAGGGGGGCCCTGCCCTGTGTACAAAGGCTTGGTGCCCCAGTCTGAGAAATTGGTCAGACTGAGGCCCCCACCAGATCTACAATTATTCTGTGGGAAGGGGCATCTGTGAATCACACCCATGAGTTTCAACCAGTGGTGTCATCTACAAACAAGGAACGGGAATGCTGGGCAGGACTTGGGTGGGACTTCTGCATGATTGGCAGCCCGCCCATTTCGTTCCGCGGCTGCCCTGGCCTCTGGGGGGGGGGCTGCCTGGTTTGCGCACCTCACCGCTGCTCGCCCAGGCTCCAGCGCACCCCCCACCCATCTCCCCCGGCAAGCAGGCACTGGTTTCAACCCACTATTCCGTGTTTTTTTTTTTAAGTCAGGAGAATGTTATATGTGATCATGCAGGGGTTCTCAAAATATAGGTCGCAAATTGTAACCCCACTGCAGCTTGCAAGGGAACTGCAAATCTCTGAAAAACAAAACATAAAATGTATGTTTATGCATATCAGTGATTTGCCCACCCACCTATTGGCTATTGTGGATTTGCCTTCCTGCTCTTGCCCTCTTCTCCTTGTTGTGTTTGGTTTTGTGTGGACCACTTCATTCTACCCCCTCCCAAGTGAGGTGAATGGGTGGGGAGAATGGGTTTACATTTGCCAGTTTGTATGCAATTGCCAAGGAACACAATCCTAACCTGGAGTTAGGCCTGAACTGTTAGGCCAGAAAATTTCGGCTGGCACAATGGCCACCATAAAGCACATTTGGACCAGTCTCTGAGTCAGGGATAATGGCGCACATCTGTTTGCTGGCCTCTCTGACTCTGAGAGTGGTCCAAACATACTTTAGGGTCTCCCTTGTGCCAGCCAAACTTTGCTGGCTTAACTGTGCCAGCCTAACTCCACGTTAGGATTGCGCCCCGAGAGTCAGTTTAGAAGGAGGGATTCAGATGTATTTATATACTGTTTTTCAGGGGTTGCAGTAACTTAACGTTTGAGAATCCAACTGGTAATGTATCATGTCTTGTCTCCCTTTCTAATCTTCCTTGTAATTTTATTCTCATCAGGTGAGGAGAAATCTGATGATCTACACGAACGTATGAATTCCCATGTATGAATTCGCCGTCCATAACCATCTCCCTGATATTGAATCAAATCTTGTAACTACTAAAAGCCAGATTTTAAGTTGGACAGAAGTTCCATTACGTTGAGGCAGTCAAAGCAAAACTCTTGTCCCAAAAGTGTCCCTTGGCCGGCCTATTGCATTGCAGAATTCTTTTCTGTATTCGTGTCAGAAGCACCTACATTAATTTAATTTTATACATACCTCAAAATATGTTTTTTAAGAATAAAATACAAAGTTAAAACTAGATATCATTCGCCCAGTACTGGGCCACTTCAACAGCGTTCTCCCTTGCCAACATAAGGTCTTCCATTGTGCATGTAGAGGGGCACCGTGTGCACTGTAGCATATGTGAGATGGTTTGTTCTTCTCCACATTCACACAGCAGGTCTTTTATGGGGAGACCCCATTTCCTCAAGTTGTCCTTAGATCTTCCTACCCCAGCACGCAGTCGATTTAAGGATTTCCATACAGGACACGGTTGCTCTTGACCTGGTGGAGGGCATACATACAGTATGTTTGTGCCCATTCACTCCTTGCTTATTTTCCATAGTTCCAAAGCAGTCTGTGGCAACTGGTTATTAGGGGGGGGGCGCAGTCTTAAGAAAGCTATTCCGCGATCTCAGTCTTGACAGTGGGAGCTGATGGCCATACAGTGGCTGTGTTTCTAGGGACATCGCTTTAACCCACTCCTTCTGCGCTGTGCTCTCCCAACAAAATTTGGGAGGGGGAAGGCATAATAAAGAAGAATATTGCAGAATAAAGATGCGGAATAAAGAAGCACGAGACTTCTAGTCTGTGTATGGATGGATCCTAGCATTTGATGGAGCAGTACTTTCACCTTGGAAGACCCTTGTAGCAGACCTTCTTTCATGCCCTTGAATGCGTGCAGTTCTTCTTTCATTCATGGAAGGAGCTTCTCTGACAATGGAGCACCAGTCTGCCAAAGGTCAGGATCCAACCCATTATATTAATTGTGTTTCTGACAGTTTGGCGAGCCGGAATAGTCTGCGGCGAAAAAGTCAAGTTACTTACAAGGACTTCTTTGAAACAGACGTGTCTTGTGACATTACAGAAATAGACGGCTTTATTGGGGTTGTAGTTAGCCTTTCAGGTGCTGCAGGAAACTCTGACCTGCATCAGACAGACAAGATTTTTTTTTCTCCTGTGGGAGGAGTGGATCACACCCTTCCCCTCGCCATGAATCTCCCATGAAACTAGACTCCAAAACAAGATTCCGAAATAATCAATCAATAGTATTTATATACCGCTTTTCAACACAAAGTTTACAAAGCAGTTTACAGGCAAATAGCAATCATAAGTTAAATGGTTCCCTGTCCCAAAAGGGTTCACAATCTAAAAAAAAATGCAGAACACCCCCAGCAACAGCCACTAGAAAGGCACTGAGCTGGGGTGAAGAGGGACAATTACTCTCCCCCTGCTAAATATAAGAGGACACCACTTTGAAAAAGTGCCTCTTGCCCCCAAATTCCTTGGTACTCACAAACAATTGAATAACAACTGTACGTTTATATGGCTGCTGTTTCAGATTTATTCTCCAGCGTAGATATTCCAAGTTCCCCTTGGGAAATGTATTAAAACGTGACCGGGCAGTTCCTTACATGTTTGAAATGACTGTTTGAATCAGAACCGCAACCTGGCAATAAGAGGGGGACATTCTTCACAACCCATTCTTCTAGACAAGTGGTTCTCAAACATTTTAGCACTGGGACCCACTTTTTAGAATGACAGTCTGTCCAGGACCCACCGGAAGTGATGTCATGGCTGGAAATGCCATCAGTGTGACGCCAGAAACTACTGATTTCCTGATAATGCAGGAAAACCACCACTCAGTCCTTCCTCTGTCCAGCATCCCATCTTCTCATATTTTCAATATGGCTGCCCTAGGTGCTTTGTGACCCACCTGAAATTGGCTTGTGACCCACTGGTGAGTCCTGACCCATAGTTTGGAAAGCACTGTTCTAGACATCTGCACAGAGTTGCAGGGTAATTATTTTCCAGAATTGAGGACACAAAATCAAGATCTCGGCTTGTCATTGAGGTAGATTTTCTAGATGGACTAATAGGCACGTCCAGCATCTCCAGGTCTGGAGACAGGGTTCCTTTTATTCTCCACAGCTGGAGCAGATGTGTTGCAATTCCTAAGCAAATGTCTTGCAGTTCCCATGCACCAGAATGCAGGAGGCTATAATGGAATCAAAGAGCACCATTTAATTTCCTCCCGAGTTATCTGAAGGCAGCCGCGTCACAGAATAGCTTTTCTTCGCCCGCAGCTTTGCTACATCTTGAATACGTTGCCTTGCTTGGATTGCAGAGTGTTCCACAGAGATAGTGGGGTTGACAGGCCTTCTTTGTTTGAGAACACACTGCCTGAGTTTTAACTCTTCGGGTTCGTTCCTTAATGTGGGTGGGTGGGACAGGACAAGGAGCATACAGAAAGATTTAGTTTATCTGTGGACTGAAAGCCCAATCCTATCCTGCACTGGAATCGGCAGGCCTGCACTGTATCCAGTGTAGCCTAGGAGGCAGCTGGAGCTCACCTCGGGTAAGAGGATACTTTCCCCTTACCCCGATAAGCCCCAGCCAGTCCTATGGGGTCAGAGGCAGATCTAAGGGAGGGCAAAGCTCTAAGTGTTGCAAGAAGCCTTACCCTGTCATGTAAATCCCTCCTCTCCCTTGCTGCTGTAGCCAGTAAGCAATGCCAAGATGTTGCTTTTCCCTGTGAGGATTGGCTAGAACAGTGCAGGAGAGGCGTGTTTTCCACTGCAAGGTAAGGCTTCTTGCAAAACTTAGAGCTTTGCCCTCCCTTAGATCTGCCTCTGTATGGGGTCACTCAGATCTGTGCCAGTGCAATTGCTGGCGCAAATCCAAGCAGCCAGATTGGACCTGCCTAGCCCGGAGTCAGGGGTTAGGATCTGGCCCAATGGCCAGATGTGCTCTCCATCCCCCTCTCCAAGCCAGCCCGCCAATGGGCCAGCCTGCTCTCTGCCCTCCCCCCTGCCCTGTCGCGCCCCCTCCCGCCTTCCCCCGCCTTCTCCAAGCTCCTGTACTGCCCCCCCCAGCATCCCTTGGTCAAAGCAACTCCTTACGCCAGCCCAGCACCTCTTGGGTTGCCACAGCTGTGTCGCATGGCTCGTTTGGGACAGCCCTGGGCCGACACAAGCCACATGCATCAGCCCAGCAGTGTTCTAGGATTGCACCCTAAAGAGTGGGTTTCATTTTTCCTATTAAATGGTGATGGAAAAGGATCCAGACGTCTGTATGGATATGTCTCCCTCCTGCCCCTCGCCTTTAGCTAGCTGTGTCATCCCATCAATCCGTCCTTCACACACTGATGCCGCTTGACTGAGCTCCCCTTAGGGGTTCTGGACACACGAGTGTCATGACCCCCCGGAAAGCTGCAAGCAGACTGATCAGAATGTGCAGGGAAATGGGGAGGGGGGAACCCTTGCCTGACTGGATTTAAAGTGACAGCTTCCATCATCATTCATTTTAATACTTAAGGGGAAATGTGTGATTGACACCCTGTAGCTAGCCATGCATAGACTGGACTAGGATTTAAGGCACAATCCTAGCCTGGAGTTAGGCTGGCATAGTTAGGCCAGCTGTTTGGACGGCACAAGGGACTCGGTCAAGTATGTTTGGACCATTCTCGGAGTCAGAGAGGCCAGCACCCAGACGTGCGCCATCCTCCCTGAGTTCGAGCGTGGTCCAAACGTGCTTCGCAGTGGCCCTTGTGCCAGCCAAACTTTGCTGGCCCAATTGCCACCGACGTGTCATATGACTCCAGGTTAGGATTGTGCTCTGGGTCTGGATGGGAGGCTAGTCATTGGAGGATGAATCAGAGAATGCCAATTGGGGCTCAGGATACAGGACTTAACTGTTTGAGGCATAGTAGCCATAGTGCCTGTGTCATCTCCTAAACGGGATACTAAGCTAGGTTGAAGCCACACTTGCTACCTCACAGCCCAGAGACTTTAAATCTTTAAACCTTTAAATCTCCTAATGCAACACACAAGGAAGCAGTCGTGGCTCCTCCCCTCATCTGCTGTGGGATTCCAGGTGTGCCCCAGCAGGACTGAGGAGGGAACCGGTGGAAGAACTGCAACTGCTTTCTCTTCTGCTTTACTGGAAGATTCAAAGGCACGTTGTCCAAGTTTTATGGCACCACTGACTAACCCACAGCAGGAGTTTGAAGAAGGAGGGGTAGCAAATGTCCTTTGACCTTTCAGGTTTAAGGTCTTGCAGTGATTCATTATGATAATTACTAGCAGCAGGGGGAGGAAGTAAGCTGTGCCCCCCAGTTCTTCTTCATTCCTCAAGAGGATGTGGCAGTGAACATCTGGTGGCCCAGGGGAATGGGCAGGTGGGCCTAGTATATTCAATATTCATTGCCATCTCCTCCGGCCAAACCACTTGAAGCCAGAGGTGTATTTACCCTGTAGCCTGGGGTGGCGCAAGCCATGGGCGCTGGGGGGGGCGGCAGGGCGCCATTGCGCGGAGTCCGCGGAGGAAACTGCACGCTTTTCAGCCCGCCCACCCTCCCTCGCCTCCATTACGCTCCGAAATGGAGCTATTCCAGGCTCAGGGAGGTGTGCCCGGATGACGCACAGGGGCGGAGCAACATCCTAGGGGCGCTGTTTTGTCACCACGCTCGGGCCGCCGTTCGTCCCTGCTTGAAGCAGCTACTTCAGCCAGCATCCTGAATGGGCCGCACCCAGTTCTGCAGTTATTTGATACAAAGCTTCTGAGCAATGTCCCTGAAACAACCCTTGATGGCTTAGGCTCAGAGTATTTGAGGGACCGCCTTCTTCCATACAATCCTACCTGTCCTCTCAGGTAATCAGAGGGGGCCCTTTTGACTCACAACCAGTAGAGATGGGGGGTGGCTAGAAATAGGGCCTCCTCGGTGGTGGCTCCTCATTTATGGAATCCCCTCCCTCTAGAACTAAGAATGGCCCCCTCTCTTTTGGCAGGGTCTTATTACCTTTTTGTTTAGGAAGGTGTTTCACCTAGGCTGGCATGTTTGTTTGTTTGTTTGTTTGTTTGTTTTTTAGTGAGATGGTATTTTTAATGACATGAATGTATGGCCATGGTTGTTTGCTGTTTTAATTGCTCTTATAATTGATGTTTTGATATTGTTTTAACTGAATTTGGTGGTATCTGCCACGAATCGCTGTCAGTCAGGAAAAGGAAGTATATAAATTATTTAAAATAAATTAAGTAAATAAAAGCCTGTCTTTGTAGTACATGCTCACATAAGAACATACAAAGACCCCACTGGAGCAGGCCAAAGGCCCATCTAGCCCAGTTTCCTGTATCTCACAGTGGCCCACCAGGTGCCTCAGGGAGAACACAGCAAGATACCTGCATTCTGTTGCCACTCAGTTGCACCTGGCATTCTGAGGTGGCCTACTTCTAAAACCAGGGTGTGTGTGCACATACCCATCACAGCTTGTAACCTTTGATGGATTTTTCCTCCATAAGTTTGTCCACTCACTTTTAAAAGTGAGTCAGGCCAGGCACCGTCACCACATCTTGTGGCAAGGAGTTCTATAGACTAATTACCGGCTAGGTTAAAAAATATTTTCTTTTGTCTGTTCTACTAATCCCGACACTCAAATTTAGTAACATCCACTGGTTCCGGTGTTGTGTGAGAGGGAAAAGAACATCCCTCTTTCTATTTCATCCACCCCCTGCATAATTTTGTATGTCTCAATCGTGCCCCCCAGGCACCTTTTTTTCTAGACCAAAGAGCCCCAAACACTGCAGGGAGGTGCCCCAGCCCAGTAATCATTTTGGTCTCTCTCTTCCTCCGCACTTTTTCCATCTCCACTATGTCCTTTTTGGGACATGGCACCAAGAACTGTATGCAATACTTGAAATGTAGCCTCTCCATTGATTTGAACAATGGCATAATAACATTGGCCATTTTAGTCTCAATCTCTTTTAAAATGATTTTGTAATGACATCTGTTCCTCCTGCAAACTAAGCGCCACCCTGAGCATAGTCCTGCCCTAGGCAGCCACCTCAGCCCCCCCCCCAGCTGTAATGCCAGAGCCCCTCTCACAAGTTTTCCTTAGCAAATGTCTCCAGTGCGCAATCCCAGGCAATTTCAACATATTCTACCAGATGCCTGTAAGACACCCAGAGTCGTACATAGAAATAGACACATTTCATAGTCACACATTATTCTTCACAACAGCCATGCACAGTGAAGTCAGAAGGAGGAAATGTAGGAAGATGAGAGATTTCAGAGGACAAAGTGTCCCCAGGGCATTTTTGTTCTGTTGTACAGCAAATGTCTCCTGTTGCTGCCGCCTTTTTTCTGTGCTATAACAATGAGCAAACTTCACCGTTTATTCCGGGGAAGGAGAGGCTGCAGAATGTCACTGTGTTCTTTCTCAGCATCTTCCCTAGTTGACTCAAATGCCTTCTCAGAATGCTGCCTGCTCGGAAAATCTCACGCTTTCTGTGAGTCATCAACGCTAGCAATGGGGGGATAGCAGAATTTGCACCCAGGCAGCTTCTCCACAACGGGCATTTTCCTTGCACCTGGGTAGAAATGCCGCCGTATTTTTATCTCACTTTTTAACCCATTTAAAAATTACGGAGTTAATTGGAGGTGGTGACCTTCTCTGTAGACACAATTATAGACACTGTAGACACTTACTCCCCATAGCGGCTCAACTTGCCCTTTCTCTGCTAATTGGCATCAAATGGGCACGTGGGATCGGGTGGCGTGATTTGACGTCTAACTGCTGGTGGCTTCTGCTCAAGGTTGGTTCTTGATTTTTTAAAAAACTGTTTTATTTTAAAGCAGCCTCCATACATCACGTAAGTGTCAGGGCTGAGCTTGTTGACCACCAATGTTCCCCTTGCCCCAGGGTAAGCCCCAGCCAACCCCATGGGGCTGCTTGGATCTGCGCCTGCAAAATAGCAGGTGCAAGTCCACGCAATCAGGAGTGGGGCCACCCAACGGCCGTGCCCCATCTCTGCCCCCTCTCTGCCCATGGCACTGCCCTGTTGCGCCCACTGCCTGCCTCTGGCACGCCCTTGGCATGGCCCTGCGCCAACAGAACTAAGCCGGTGCACGGCTGGCACGGCTGACAGGCAAAGTGGCGCACATGTCCCGGCACTGCTGCTTGCGCCAGCTCAGCAACCGAGTTTCGGGCGTTTGACATGCCTTACAGCCCATTTGTAACAGCACTAGTCCGGTGCAAGAGCGCTGCACCTGCACAACACCAGGTCGGGATTGGACCCTAAAGTCGTTCCTTTGCAGTGTTTTATCAGTACAAACATGCATATTAGAAATCTAGGGGGAAGATGAAAATGAAACAAACAAACTAAGCACTGTAGGAAACGTGCCAGGCTCCAATTTTAAAAATTCTAATTAAACTGGAATTCAGAAGCAGAACACAGGCCAGAGTAAACCTCCATAACAAGAAAGGAACCCAACGAGGAAACCTAGTCATCTCTACTTACAGCAATCTATATACAGTATATAAACCTGAACGTACGTGTGTGTGTGTGTGTGTGTGTGTGTGTGTGTGTGTGTGTGTGTGTG
>JAJKFI010000013.1:12493967-12524750 GCA_029204185.1 Lerista edwardsae
ATGAATAGTGACACTCCCGATGCCATTTAAGTCCACGTTCAGCCCCCATTGGCATGGGGGGGTGAGAAGGGGTGCAAAATGAAATGTCCAAAATTCCCGACAGTGTCAAACTCATAGTTTTCGGGGTCGCTAAGCTGATTGGTGACAGTCCCAATGACATTTAAGCCCAAGTGTAGTCGAACAGAACAAATAGAACTCTGTAGAACCTTCTGGAAATTTTTAGAAATCGTTATGCCCCAGTCTTGGACTCCAATCAAATACTTGCCATGTGACCAGGCGTAGTCACTGAATACAAGTCTATCAATACCGTAGAAGATGCCTATGAGGTCCTCAATTTCCCATTAGACTTCCTAAACTCACTTGATCCGGCTTGATTGCCACCACATAGTCTTTTACTTGCAGTGGGATCTCCAATTATTTTACTACGGAACCTCGACCCACCAAAACTTTGCAAAGGCACAAGGCTGTGTGTTAAGAAGATGCTGGGTACTGTAATTGAAGCGACTATATTAACAAGAAAGGGAGAGGGCGAAACAGTTTTTATCCCATGGATAACACTCATTCCGACAGATCTCCTTTTTAACTTTAAGAGATTGCAATTTCCAGTGAGACTTGTATTCTCGATCACAATCAGCAAGTCACAGGGGCAGTCTATTAAGTACTGCAGAGTGGATTTGAGATCGCCATGTTTCTCCCACGGACAACTTTATGTTGCTTGCTCAAGGGTGGGTTCACCAATAATTTATTTATTCTTGCTCCTGAAGGTGAAACTAAAAATGTTGTTTATAATCGAGTTTTGAGTTGAATTAATATTATAGTGAATTTGCAAAAGATTTCACTTTATAATTTGTATACTGTACTTATACTTACCTGTGCATAACATTACTTCGATTTTACACTATAGATAGAATTCATTCCTTTTCCTGTCTAATAGAAGCTTGGGATAAATAAATACCCGGGCAACGCCAGGTAAGGACAAGCTAAGCAGAAACTGTGGGATAACCAGGCCTTGGAATTCTCAAGGGCTATTAATAACCTTCGCTTCCCACTACCGTGGCTTATGCCTGTTACACTGGGCACAATTCCACCTTATTTCTCAGTGCTTTTGAACCATAATGTAAGACGTGCTTTTACTTTAGCCAGATGTAATGTACTGCCTTCTGAGGTATTATGGGGCAGATTCTTGAATATCCCCTTTAATGAAAGAATATGCCCGTGTATGTCGGGGGCTCAAGAAACGCTGATCCACCTTTTTTTTCATTGCCCCCTACATGATCACGCTCGGTATAAGTTTTTCTCCTTTTGTAAGTTTAGGGCTCATTTGAAGGATGAAGTGGCATTGTTCAATTTTCTCCTCAGGACTTCAGATCCGATTCTTATTCAACAAATAGCAGAGTTTTTGTTCTCCATAGTTTAAATTAATATTAAACGTAGAGAGATAGAAGAGTGCTCCTAATTTTAGTCTCATTATATTTTACTATTTACTCTAGCTATGGAGAGGTAGCCAACTGTTTGCTGTTGTTTGTATTACGGTTTGTTTGTTGGTTGTTCTATGTTTTATATGCCAATAAAGGTTTGTGAATTGTGAATTGACAAGCTAGTCAACCTATAAGATGTGGTTCCAGCGTAAACCACTTCAAAGTATTAGAAGCCCAGCCACTAATACAGGCACCCCAACTGAGTGGCTTGCCATGCACACAATTGCTTCAGTGCCCGCAGGATGCTCCTGTGTGTCCAAGAGCCTTTTTTCTTAATTTTCAGTATCAGTGGGAACCTTATCCCTGTGCAGCAACAGATAGGTAGGAAAGTGCTGATCTCGGATTGCGATCTCTGGTAATTAGTTGGAATAGCTAGGAAGAGACCAAACTGAACTTCTGGATGAAAGTGTTGCTTGCAGTTTTCAAGGAATGAGATGTTTGCAGTTCCCAGCTGCTCCTCATTTGCAAAAAATATCCCCTCTTGCTGCAGGTCGTCCTGCCTGCTGAGACCGTGCTGGTTCAAACGGAATTTCAGTTGTTATTGCCGACAAACAGAATGCACTGTTGGCAAATGTTTCTGACGGGAAACAGGGACTGAGCTCGAGAACCTTATTAAAATGTGCAAACACCATCTTGCAAAATGTTTGATCAACCATTCAGGTGAGCCAGGTGAGTCAAGGGTAACTTCAAGAGAATAAGCAAAACAGAGCTGTGTTACAGGAAGGGAACAGATGAGTCCAACAGAAACAGGGTGTTCCCCCCCTCTTTTTGGGGGCTTTTTGGAGAAAAGCTAAAAAGTGTGGCCTTGCAGGCTGCCATCAACATCGCACGAGTTTTCCATGTTTCTAAACTATGCTCTTTAGCATTTGCATTGCACCTGCAGATAAATGCATCCTACCAAGTAAGCATGCATGGAATCTGGCCAATGGCAGACACTGAGAGCGCAATCTTAGTTGCGTTGGAATGGCAAGGCTGGCGGGCCTGTGCCATATCCAGCGCACCTTAGGCATGCTGGGGAGCCACCTTGCCCAAGGGGAGGTTCCAGCCTCCCCATGGGGTTCCTTGGATCAGTGCCTGCTGTATAGCTGGGGCAGCTCCGAAGAAGCTGTGCAGCCCCAAGGTAAGGTAAAGGTTTCCCCACGACCGAATGGTCTAGTCGTGACCGACTGTAGGGGGCGGTGCTCATCTCCGTTTCAAGGCCTGTAGAGCCGGCATTTTTGTCCGAGGACAAGCTTCCGTGGTCATGTGGCTGGCATGACTCTAAGGAATGCCGTTACCTTCCCACCGAAGTGGTCCCTATTTATCTACTTGCATTTTAGGTGCTTTCGAACTGCTAGGTTGGCAGGAGCTGGGACAAGCAACGGGAGCTCACTCCGTAGCACAGTCTCGAACTCCCAACCTTGCGGTCGAAAGCCCAGCAACAGCGGATTAACTCGCTGCGCCACCACGTCCCAAGACAGAGCCTTGAATGTGGTCTACCTGTGTGCCCCTTCTCTGCCCAAGCTTGCAAAGCCTGGCCAGTGTCCATGCCATTCGGAAGACCTGAACAGGACTAGGCTTCTCCCTGGTTCTGTGAATCTCCGGTCTTGAGCTGTTGCAGAATCCAGCCTTCTCTTCCCCTGCCTTGGAAAAACCTCGCTGCTTAGCCTGTGAATAAATGCCTAGGCTGCTTGAGTAACCATAACAAGTCATTGCGCCCTGTAAGCCGCTCAAATAGCATCTCAGGTTCTTTGCATAATGGTTTTAATAAATGTTATCTCCATTTTAATATCGCATGTATTTCATTTTACAAGGCGATGATGATGCATTTGTGGGACATGCCATGCATTTCATTTAGCAGTTACAAGCACTGAGGGATGCATTGAATTAAACAGATGATTACTCTAATTCTGTATGATTTGATGGATATTGTATCTGATTCCACACGTGGCGGAAAGAAATACCATCACCTGCTTCTCTACTCAGTGTATTTTCCCACCAGGTGAACTGTGTGGATTTTTATTAGCTCGGTTTGTTTGAAGCATTATTTTTTTCAGTGTTATTAAGCCACAGGAAATATGCAGAGAGCTCCCTCATTTGCTGATAAAACAAGCGCTTGCTGTTTGCCTGGCTATTTGGCTAGGTTTTGTGAAGTCTGCCTGTACCTGTTTGGCAACCACAGCTCCTGTGCCCTGAAACATTATGCAGTTCAGTGGCGTAGCTACCTATGGGGCAGGGGTGGTGGTGCAGCGCCCCAGGTGCCATCTTCAGGGGGGATGCCACCACTAAACCCCAAATTCCAAAAATTGTGGGTTTATGGCACAATATGATCATGCTGTATACCGTTGGATGTGGAATTCCACCCGGAATTCAATGAAGAAAACCGGAGTGTAATATCTCTATTCTGTCAAAAGTTATGGCCAAGGAAGTAAATACCGAAAATAAAACTTCTTCTGAAAAAATTGTGGTTTTTAAAATCACAGTTTTAAGGAATAATACCATCATACCATTGGATGTGAAATTTCACCAGGAACTCAATGGAAAAAAACCAGAGTGTAATATCTCTATTCTAGCAAAAGTTATGGCCAAAAAAGTAAAAACCGAAAATATTGTGGTTTTTAAAATCACGGTTTTAAGGAACAATACCATCATGCTGTATATAGTTGGATGCAGAGTTTCACCAGGATTCAGTGAAAAAACCCCGGAGTGTACCTTAATGCTTAAAGCAGACGTTATGCCCCCCCCAAAAAAAAATTGCCGTGGGGGGGGGGAGTTGTAAAAAAAATTAAGTAGCCCCGGGTGCAAAATGCCCTTGCTACACTACTGATGTAGTTGCTACCCTTCGCCCAGTAAGCTGGCTTCATTTATCAGGCCGTAGTGCAGCTATCAGGCCTGTAACCCAGTGGTTCCCAAACTTTTTCGACTGGAAGCTCCCAAGACCTATTGGGCCATTAGCTGCAGCTCCCTACAGTCCTATAAGCTGAACTATAAATTGGGCAGGAGGTGTGGATTGATGGTTGAGCAGCTGGTACTGCCTGAAGCTAAACAGAAGAATCTGTGGTCTATTTTTGGATGGGAGACGGAATGCCAGGTTGGGACAAGCTGCAGTACCTGTTGTAGCAGAACGGGGTCACTGTGGAGCTGATAAGGCAGTGCGAGAATGCGGTGAGAAGGCCAGCCGGCAAAAGAAAGGAGTATGACCTTGAGGACCTGTCCAGGCTGGACTGACGATCACCTGCTGAAGCTCGATGGCACACAGCCAGAGGAGAGAACCACACTGTGAAGGCGACATCTGGGACTGAGGATTCAGCGAATCACAGAATACTGTATATGTGTAAAAAAAAAAAAAAAACATTGAAAAATGGTGGTTTAGACTGGCCTGCCCATTTAAGCCGCCTTGGGCATTTGCTTTGGCATGGGAAAGGCGGGTATCAATTCTTAAAAATAAAAATAAAATAAATTGTATAGGGGGCGGGTTTTTTACGATAATTCTGTGGCTCCCTTGGCTGATTTCCATGGCTCTCCAGGAGCCATAGCTCACATTTTGGGGACCATTGCTGTAGTCTAAGGGCACTGTTTCTTAAACTGTAGGTCGCGACCTGTTGTCAGGTGGGTTGTAGAAAACTGGGAGCAGCCATCTTGGAAGTTGCAGACCTTGCACTTTCTATATTCCTTTTGTGAGTATTAACGTTTGAATTTTGGAGTAAGGATTTTTTTTAAAAAAATGTTCTTTGTTCAGTGCTTTTACATAATAGTTTGCCCTAGTCTTGCTTTCTGTCTGAGATGTTCCGTAATTGTGCAACTGCTGCAGTCCAAGAATGCCGATTTGCAGTCCAGGAGTGTCATTTCATTATGTTACAGTGACTGCACTTCCTACTTGATTATGTTACTTCTGGCGATGACATCACTTCCAGATTAGTGATGTCATCTCTGGTGGGTCCTGACACAAGTGTCATTCTAAAATGTGGATCCTGGTCTAAAAGGTCTGAGAACCCTTGGTCTAAGGTGTTGCAGAGTCACTGCTGAAGCGAGGCTAAAAGTTCTCAAAGGAGAACTTTCTGCAAGTTTTCAAATTTCAGGAGGACTAGAGTACCCTTTTCTCTGCCCTGCCTCAGTACCCTTTTCTGGGGAGGAGATGGGGCAGGGATGGGCAGATGAGGCCTGGAAGGGAGTCTGGTTTGGCAGTGCATGCTGGGTCCTGCCTCGCTTTGTGGGCTTGATCCACCTGTATGGATCAATGTGGATTTCCACCAGCGATATTGCAGGAGAAGAATCAAGTTGATGCATTGCGGCTACTGGGGATTACCCTGGGTCAAGGGGACAATTCCATGCTTGGGGTAATTAAAAAAAGGGGTTGGGAATAAAACGGCCAACATTATTATGCCATCGTACAAATCAATGGTAAGGCCACATGTGGAATGTTTCATACAGTTCTGGTCGCCGCATCTCAAAAAGGACATAGTGGAGCAGGAAAAGGTGCAGAAGAGAGCGATGAAAATGATTACAGGGCTGGGGCATCTCCCTTATGAAGAAAGACTGCAGCGTTTGGGGCTCTTCAGTCTAGAAAGAAGGCGCCTGAGGGGGGACATGATTGAGACATACAAAATTATGCATGGAAGGGATAGAGTTGATAGAGGGATGTTCTTTTCCCTCTCTCAAAACACCAGAACCAGGGGGCATCCGCTAAAACTGAGGGTTGGGAGAGTTAAAACAGATAAAAGGAAGTACTTTTTTACCCAGCGGGTAATGGAACTCCTTGCCACAGGAGGTAGTGATGGCATCTGGCCTAGATGCCTTTAAGAGGGGATTGGACGGATTTCTGGGGGAAAGGTCCATCGTGGGCTATAGGCCATGATGGATTGTGCAACCTCCTTACAAAGGTGGTGGGCTACTGGTACCGGGTGCAAGGGAGTGGCAACAGGATGCAAGCATCTTGTAGTCTTGTGCGCTCACTGGGGCACCTGGTGGGCCGCTGTGAGATACAGGAAGCTGGACTAGATGGGCCTTTGGCCTGATCCAGCAGGGCTCTTCTTATGTTCTTATGATAAATTTCCCCTTACTCCAAGGAGATCTCCAGCAGTCACAAATCCCCGCCATGGGATTCAGCAGTTCAGGCTAATGCCGCTGCACCACTGTGCAATGATTGGGCTGGGTGTTTCCTTCTTGGTGACCCACGGAGTAGAATACTACCGACATGACTTATGTCTCCGCTATTAAAAATACTAAATAGATATAAAGATAAAGTTAGTAAGAATGTCTGAGAGCTATAATAGATATAAGAAGTAACTTAGAATATACCGTTTAGGATATAAGCAGGGCCGGCTCTAGGAGTGGCGGGGCCAGCAGTATTATTCTGCCGGAACACAGGGCGGGACATCCGGGTGATCGACAGCCCGCCCGTCACGTTCCGCAGCGTTACGCCATTTGCTTAACCAATTACGCTGCTTGCGTACGTTACGCAAATGGCGTAACGCTGCGGAACGCGACGGGCGGGCTGTCGATCACCCAGATGTCCCGCCCAGCGTTCCGGCAGAATAACGCCGCTGGGCGGGGCCCAATGCGGGGCATTCCTGTGGGGCCCCCCACACTCCCCACAGGGCCCCCCACTCACCAAGAAGAGCACTTGTGGTCAGTGGTGTCATTCAAATGATTTAGGAACAGGAACTCACTTTTGATTGGCACTTATCGGGAACCTGGAACCAGCCATGGAGCCCGTTAGGATCCGGAACGCCCGTTCTGGTCCGTTCCCCCTGAATGATATCACTGCTTGTGGTGCCACACACAAAGTGTGGCACCTGGAAATAGTTGGTGGTGACAGGATGATGTCACTGCCAATTGCTTCCAGGAGGCCCATTTTGGGCACTTCAGAAGCTGGGGCAGGTGAGAGGGCCCAAGGGAAAGCTGCTCTGCTGGCCCCACTGACCTACAATCCTAAAAGAACTGACTGCAGCAGCAAGCAATGCTCACTGCACTGGTGCGCGGGGCCCGATGTGATGACATTGGTCACGTTGGCTTAAAGCCGGCCCTGGATATAAGTTCTATAAAGTTATTACCCCACGCTGATGTGAATTATATAGAAAACGAAGTTGGTAAAATCTTTTGGATTTATATGTATGAAAATGGAAGAAATAACTAGAAGATGATGTAAAGGCTTTTATAACTTGTTTGAAAATGGGGGAAGAGCTGGAAAATAAAAAAAAGAATTATAAAAAATACTAAATGATTATTTTAAATTAAAAGATGGAATAACTGAGTCCTCGCTGTCTCACTCCCATTGCTGTGGACGTGTTTGCTATCAAGAGAGACAGGCGTGGTGAGGACCAAAAGAAGTAAAGATTGAGAGAAAGTGGTGGCAGATAGAAGGAAGTTGTACAGAACAATGGTGTTTCCTTATTACCTCTTATGATTTGAAGATTTTGAACAGAACACCTAGGAGAGAAAGATTGTAAAATGCAACTGTCAATTGGCTGCAATCCATCTCGCCAGTCTTATCCATTCCTTAAAAGTGCCCTGCTCGAAATTACAATATATTTTCTTCTCTTGAACAGATATTGTTATTTCCGTTCCAAAAAGCCTTTCGGCAACCTCCTCTCTACACTCCATCATTGGGATCACTGCAAGTGCTGGCTTTTAAAGAAAACATAACCTGCTTCTGTGAAGGCCAAGCTTGCGTTCTAGCAAACAGCCAACATTTTCTGAATAGCAGTGGATCAGTTGGACCAAATGATACCGTTTCAAATGCTTTCATTGCCATCCTTGTTACTGTACGGATGCATCAGGTGTTTAAGCCAGCTACATTTATATCTCTGAACAAGTCACAGTTGTTTGTGCAGGTGCAAGCATTTATCGTGTCTGGTGCTGCATTCAGGCTATGAAGGCACTGTGCCCCAAACACTTCCACCTCCCCTGTCACCAGCTTTGTTTGCATATTCTTTTCTTCTTAAAATAGTTCCCTATGGTGCAAAGCATTTTACAGGGGGGGGGGGAAACACTAACAGAAAGCATTGATCCTTGCCCCATGTGGCCTACAGCCTACATTTTGATAGTGAGTTGAGGGAACTTGGTGTGTTTATCCTGGAGAAGAGAAGGCTGAGAGGGGATATGATAGCACGCTTCAAAAACCTAAAGGGCTGTCATATGGAAGAAGGGACAAATTTGTTCTCAGCTGCCTCTGACAGTAGAACTGGGACCAATGGGTACAAACTGCAAGAGGGGAGATTCCGGCTGGACATCAGGAAGAATTTCTTGACGATAAGGGCGGTTCGACAGTGGAATAGATTGCCAAGGGAGGTGGTGGATTCTCTCTAACTTGGACTTCAGGCAGAGGCTCAAGAGGTACCTGCTGGAGATGCGCTAGGACGATTTCCTGCTACAGGCAGGGGTTGGACTAGATGACCTTGTAGATACCTTCCAATTCTATGACTCTATATTGGGATGTTGAAGAGTGTTGACAGCTATCCTTTAGGTAAAGTTAGAAATCCCATATAGCTCTTTATCCGTGAACTCGGCATCCATGGATTTGGGCATCTGTGGATGCCGAGACAATGACTGGAGGACCTTAGAAGGTCTCCTGAACTCAGCTGGAGGTCACTACCTGTTTGGGCTGGCGACTTCTGATTGTGTCCGGAGGTGTTTTAAGATGTGGGGAAGCTGTACCTTGTAACACCTCCGCGTGCACCTGGAAGTCGCCGGCGCAAAGCAGAAGTTACTTCCAGTCATGTCTGGGAGGTCTTCTAAGGAGGCCAGGAGACTACATGTGGCCCTCAGGGTCCAATCCTGTAGGCGCCATTGGGCCGATGCTAGCAGCAGTGTTGGCCCAATGGCGCCGGCCCATGGCTGTGCTGTGCTGCTTGTGCGCCTGATGAACTTGGCTTGAGCAAGAGCAGCTCTGGGTAGAGGCAGGAGGGAGGGAGGAACTGGGTGGGGTGGATGGACTGGGAGACATGCCGGTCCAGGGAGGGGGTGGGCATCCAAGCCTCCATTAGGCTGCATTAGGGGCAGGAGGTTTAGTCGAGAGGGTTAAAGCCTCTGTTTGCCCGAAGATAAGATCCGAAGGTCGCCAGTTGGACAACACCGGAAGTCTCTGTGAGCGGCAGACCTTGAGAATTGCGACTGATAAGAGCTGCCTCCAGCTGCCTGTGAGAGAGGAGTTGTGCTGGGCCAGCTGTTTCTTTGGTGGGAGCAGAGAAGCCGTTTATCAGCCAGCAGGAAGGCAATCGTGCGGCCAGAAAGAAGGACTAGAGCATCTGTATGTTGTGTATGTTCCATCTGTATGTTGTGGTAGTTCTTGAAAGATAGAACATCTGTATGTTGTGTATGTTCCATCTGTATGTTGTGGTAGTTCTTGAAAGATAGAACTTCTTTGTAATTTGTTAAAAAACCCTTGCGGGTTTAGAAATAAAGCCTGCCTATGTAAACCGCCTTGAATTAAAGCCAGAGGAGCAATCTAATGGCCAAATAAAGGCGGTATATAAATACTTGCATCATCATCATCTAAACCTTTGCCCCCAGGCCGCGCAGCCCCAATTCGGGCCGTGCGGCGTCCTCAACTCTGCACTTGCTAAACAGAAGGTGCAGATCCAAGGAACCCATAGGGGAGATTGGAGCCTCCCCTGGAACAAGGGCGCACACATACCCTTGCCCCAGAGAGGCTCCGGAGCTCTCCATATCTATGCTGGATACAGCGCAGGCCCACCAGCCTCACTGTTCCAGCACAGCTTAGGTTGTGCCCCAAGGTGAGATTTTGCAGCATCGTGACAGCCCCCCCCCATTTAATTATCCGGATTTTGATCCATGGAGGGTCCTGGAGTTTATCCCCCATGGATGCCGAGGGCCCACTGCACTTCTCGTTTCCTAAGCTTCACGCTAACAGACACACAGTGATTCCAGACAAGGCACCTGCAAATACAGGTACATGCAGTTCCCGGGTTCATTGAATGACTGTTGCCCCCGTGAGTACAAAAGCAGTTAGGCTTGGGACACCTTAAGTGAGAATGAGCACAGGGGATAATGAATGAAAGAAGACAGACCTCAATCTTCCTTCCATCACTTGTCAAAGAACTTCCATTCATGCTAGCGTTTGTCTGATCAAATAGTAAATTACAGTGCGAAATTAAAGGCGTCTCTAAGAAAGTAAAGAAGTGGCAGATTGTTTCTGCTTGGCAGAAGCAATACAAAAGAAAACCAATGTGATTGGAACACTTATGACACCCGCAACCTCTCAGAGGCAATCAAAGGCATTATTTATCCGCAGCCTTCTCATCTGAGCAAAAACACACGCGAGACTGACAGTTTTCCTGTAATCTGCATTTCCTTCTCTTTTTTTGTTGGGGGAAAAATGCCGACTACCGTTTTATGCAAATGGTAAATATGATAGCAAAGGCCTTGCGTGTGAGATGCATGCAGAGACAAACTCAAATTCCCAGTAACAGCCGTCACTACGAACCTGTTAGAGACTCCTTCAGATTGCCAAATCACTTACAGGTTAATTCATGCCACAGCCTTTGGGACTCAGGGTGTTTTTTTTATCCTTGAAGCAGAAAAACAAAACCAAGGGCTTGAATAAAGAGAGGAGGATTTTGACATTATCCAGGAGCCCACCTTTCAAAAGCAACTTTCATCTCCCACCCACTAACTGTCCTTGAATTGTAAACATGGCTAGATGACATGGCCCAAGTCTTTCCCCCGCCCCCATCCTTTTTAAAAAAAAGAAATTATACCCTGCCT
Source organism: Lerista edwardsae (assembly GCA_029204185.1). Taxonomy (NCBI): domain Eukaryota; kingdom Metazoa; phylum Chordata; class Lepidosauria; order Squamata; family Scincidae; genus Lerista; species Lerista edwardsae. The sequence continues at coordinate 12,505,151 of JAJKFI010000013.1, forward strand.
TTCCCATGACAAAGTAAATGTCCAAGGCAGTTTCTATGGGCAGACTAGTCTAAACCACAATTTTCTGATGTGTTTTTTACAAATATACAGTATTCTGCGACTCACTGAATCCTCAGTCCCACATGTAGCCTTCACAGTGTGGTTCTCTCTTCTGGCCGTGTGCCATTGAGCTTCAGCAGGTGATCGTAAGTCCAGCCTGGACAGGTCCTCAAAGTTGGACTCCGTTCTTTTGCCAGCTGGCCTTCTCACCACATTCCTGCACTGGCTCATCAGCTCCGCAGTGACCCCGTTCTGCCGCAACAGGTGCTGCAGCTTGTCCCAGCCTAGCATTCTGTCTCCCATCCAAAAATAGACCACAGATTCTTCTGCTTAGCTTCAGGCAGTACCAGCAGCTCAACCTTCAGTCCACACCTCCTGCCCTTTGCCATTGGGAGCACCAGATTGACCAGCCCAGAGAAGTTTTCAAGGCTTCTTTTATGAAATGGGATTATGCCAGATGATAGAAACCTTTCTTTGAATGCTTCTCACTAACCGGGGCTGAAAGGTTATTGCATTCAGCAAAACTCACTGGGTTTCCGACAACGTTTGCTGCTGGAGCATGAGTAAATAACTTATAATCAATATTCTCAATGCAGGTCATTCCCAAATGGCCAGCTGCAAGAACAATAAATAAGGGCCAGCAGGAGAAGCTGCTTTGCTACATACCTGTGTGTTTTACTGCTATGGCCTTACTTCCTCCTACTCAGCCTTCAGGCAGGGGAGGTAATTTTTTTTATTTCTTTGGATGCAAAGATGCCAGAGACTGACCCACCCTAAAGCACAGGCTCTCTGTTATACCCCGGTATGATGGGACACCCCTTCTTCCCAAGGAGCTTACTTGAGCATACATCATAAGAAGAGCCCTGGTGAATCAGGTCAAACGCCCATCTAGTCCAGCTTCCTGTATCTCACAGTGGAGACTGAAATGAAAAGATATTAAAAAAACCTGGGAGGAGGAGGAGGAGGAGGAGGAGGAGAGAGAGAGAGAGAGAGAGAGAGAGAGAGAGAGAGAGAGAGAGAGAATGCCTCTTAACATAACAATGAAAATAAAATTGCTGGGGTATCTTGTACCAGGTCATAGCAGGCTTCTAGGAAATCTGTACTTTGGACAAGCAAGGTCTGATTTCTAACCTTAAAAGATAACAATCCCTTCCTTGGATTTCTTTCAAGCTTTGTAAAGCCAGCTGCATAAAATGCCACTAGACGCTTCCACGAAGAGACATTTGTAATCATGTTATCCTGTGGCAAAGGGGGAAATGTCTCCATTCGGAGATTCATTTAGAGTTCATGGGCCCATTAAGAGCAAACTTTAGATCTTAATGGAGTGTAGTGTTTTATTTTCATTGAACTGTTTTGTTTTGTTTTGTTTACTTCTGTGGGTTTTTTTTTAATGTGCTCCTGTACATTATGCAGACAAATAGTTCTGGAATGTGTAATGCAATTAAAAAAAAACTAATATACATTTTTTTTAAAAAAAATCCTGCAATGAAAATACATTTATTTTCATTTGGATGGTACCAGGTGGGTTAAATTACAATATAAAAACCTCATATAAAGATGAATTTCAGCTAATCTGGAAGTTTAGATAAAGAATCAGTGCCAGCCAGCCTCATAAACTCATCCAACAGGACCAAGAAGTGCTTGTGTGGGTATGTGCATTTATTTCATAGGATTAAAAATTAAAACATTTTAACTAGGAGTGCAGACGCTTGTCATCCTGGTCTCAGTCTTCCACTCTTTCCTCCTGGATCCTTCCCCCAGATCAAGACAATCTGCCCAAGGTTACAAGCGCGTAGCTCATATTCCTGGGCTGGAACATTTAGCCCTAGAAGTCAAATATGCCTCGTTTGTTTGTGTGCACATGCCATTTGCCCCTCTTCCATCACAGCAATGGGTTGACTATGGGCTATGAGAGCAAGGCTGAGTCCGCACCTGATCAGGGGATCCTCCACAGCAAGATTCTGTGGGGCAGGGAGGGCTTCAGGACTATAGGGAGATTAGTACGGACTTTGTTTGTGGAAGCGGGGGTCCAGGCCCCACCCATTGTATTTTTTTTTCACTTTGTGCATTGTGCACAAATGTATAAGAACAAGAGAAATGCATGGAAGCATTCTGCTATCCAAGCAACATTTGGAATTTAACAGAAGAACCGCAACGTACTGTAGCAATCCAACCCACCACCTTATCCTCAATGGGTTAAATACATGTTGGGCATCCCTTATCAGTAGCGATTGGGACCAGAAACATTTTGGATATCTGATTTTGCATATACCTAATGAGATATCTTGAGGATGGGACCCAAACCTATATACAATATTCATTTACCCTTCATATACACCTTATACACATAGCCTGAAGGTAATTGTATACAATGTATTGTGCATTTTGTGCACATTTTGTGCAACCCGTCTATCACGGTACGCAGGGGCCTGGCCCTTCCAGACTGCCCCCAGGGATCGTGGGATGTTGTCCCCTCCCGGCCACCAGCAACCTTCACTGGCCCAGGAGGCATTTCCCTTAGCACAACCAGTAGTGTAGCATAGCGACAAGACTGGATTCAGCCAGTCTGGATTCAGGCCTTTCAAAGCAGGCCAAAAGCAAGGCATGACTATATGATGCTTAATGCAAAATAAGAAAGCATCTAACTTCTAGCTAAGTACATTATCCTATCACTCACCCAGCAAAGGACAGGACTAGTTGTGAAGAGGGCAAAAGGTCCCCCTCCTCTCTCTTCCCAAGCCGCAGGAAGAATGTGAGTCTTTTACTTTCCCTCCGCCTTCCCGGCCCCCTTTCTCAGCTAGAAGCAAAACAGCTCCTGGTACGGTGAAAGATGGCCTTGATAGGTTTCGGTTTCCCAGCCAGGTCTCTTCTATTTCTCTTTTGGCTGCAAGCAAGACAAAACAGACTCCAGAGAACTTTCTCAGGAACTCAGAAAGGGGGGTGGGAAAAGGACAGGCTAGGCCTCAGAATGGAACCGAGCCAGGCTGTTTCCCTGCTGTTCATGACACCGTCGCATGAGAACCGGTGTGGAATTTGCCACGTGTGGTGTCATGATGTCAGTGCTCAAAAAAGTTGTGGTTTTCAGAATACTTTGGATTTCAGATTTCTGGATAAACATATGAATTTGGCTCAAATATATGTAAACTCTGGACTCCTTATGTTGCTTATGGGCAAGATTTTCACATGGACATCCTTAATGTCCTGAGATCTACATGTTTAAATATGTGCCCTAGCTGTAAGGAACTTTCTTCCTGACTTTCTTTCCCTTTGCAAAGTCCTGCTTTTGTTGTTCCTGCACAACTAATGAGTTTCAGTGCTAACTCTCCTGATTGCTTCTGGCTGAAAGTTGAGCTGGCTGACATTCCAAGGTACCCACCCGCAGGTCACCATTTAGCTTAGTATTTTGTGTTTCCTTTGGTTTTGCTATTTTTAATTGCTGTTTTCTAAAACTTCTGAGCATCTTTGCTCTTCCACCACCACCGAATACAGAGAAGTGTATAAATCAGCATCTTTGCCGAACTATTTTTCTTTTGTAGATATATAAAAATGCCCTGTCTTAAACATCTAAACATTACAGATCTTCCCCACCACCCCTCCCCTTGCTGGTTTTCTGATTTACTTCAAATGTATGCAAGAAAAAAGAAGATGTAGAACACAAATAAAAGGCTTTTTACGTATCTGAAGGAATCTGGAGGTCATGCCCATTAAGAATAAAACTGGCTCCTCAGCCTTTATCTGGGTAGCTTTTTTTTCAAACTGCTTCTTAATGATGAATGTTCAGTTTAACTGTAATAATAGACAAGCAATATGCAGCATGCGCTACAGAAGTCTACAAGGTGTTCAGGGTGTATATGAGTCAACCCTCATGCTCTTTTAAGGTCTGCTAAGTGTGGTTGCAGGGACACAAGGAAGTCCATTCGTGGCCCCCTTTCGGCCTTATCCTCACCACTTGCCCTGTAAATCGAGTAGCGTTTGGTTTAACATGTACGAAGCTTGTTACGAAATGTACAATTGGCTATGAATGATCAAGGCTTGCAGATAGCATGACGGATGATAAAGGCCAGTGGAGAAAGCTTTAGAGTGGAGCTGCTGCTTAGGCTTTGCATTCTGGGGTCCAGGGTTCACTCTTTAATAACAGATCTCAAGTAGCAAGTACTGGCGATGACCCTTCTTGAGATGACCCTTCTAGAGCAGCTATTTTCAGAGCACCATCCTCACCTGGAGTTAGGCCAGCACAAGTCGGGCCAGCAAAGTTTGGCCAGCACAAGAGACACCGTAAAGCACGTTTGGACCACTCTCGGAGGGAGGGGGGATGGCGGACCTCTGTGTGCTGGCCTTTCCAACTCAGAGAGTGGTCCGAACATACTTTACAGAGTCCCTTGTGCTGGCCGAACTTTGCCGGCCTAACTCCAGGTTAGGATTGCACTCTCAACCGTTTTTCCATCTCATGGTACACTGACCAGGTGTGAAAAGTGTCAGTTCTTTGTCAGCATACCATCAGTTTGCCATGGTGTGCCATGACAAGGCACACCATGCTGCTGGTGGGGGAATCACACACCCAATAGCCCTACTCATAAACGACCCTCCTCCAAACTCCTGCGGCACACCACTGCACCGCGGCCCACTGGTTGAAAATTGCTGTCCTAGACAGCCATTGACAACATGGGTGTGCAGTCATTTCTAGAACAAATGGAACCTGGAAAAAAAACATGGAACCCATTTGGGCAAGATTGCATTGGTTTCTGACTGAACGTGTCAAGGCATGAATGTGTGCAAAAGGCTTTTTTTCAGAATCCCATCAGTTGCCCCTTCATTTTCAATCAATCAATCAATCAATCAATCAATCAATCAATCAATCAATCAATCACTAGTATTTATATACTGCTTTTCAACACAAAGTTCACAAAGCGGTTTACAGGCAAATAGTAATAATAAAGCTAAATGGCTCCCTGTCCCAAAAGGGCTCACAATTCTAAATTAGAATTTTCAGAAGATTCTAATGATGGGTAGCATAACCAGGGGGGCCCCTGCGTGGTAAGTCCGTCAGGTGCTGCAACATGCCATGTAAGCATCCCTTCCCACTCACCGTCAGAGCCATTTGGGCAGTGATGGCAGTGGCTAGGGACGCTTAGCAGAGTTTCTGGTCTGGGAGGGTTGGCAGTGCATTTCCAGCTTTACTCTGGAAAACAACCGCAGGACACTTCCAACAATGTGCCAGTTGCTGTGCCTAGCACAGAAGCAAGATTGCTCCACTTACGGGCCCAATTTTTGATCCCCGTGCTTGTCAGGGGTAAGGAGGTGGGAGAGAATTGCTGGTGCCACGTTGAGTTACTCCGGATCCATGGGGCAGGCGTAAGATGGCGCCTCCAGCAATCCTCAGGGGTAGCCACAGCAGGGATGATGGCCCCTGTTGGCTTGCACATTGGGCTACCATTGTAGCTAGGAGAGGCTATCCACATACCTGCTCAGATGTCGCCATCATCATCATCATCATCATCATCATCATCAAGTGGTACCTGGAGGAGTCAAGAAGGTACTCAGAAGCCAAATATGTGCATTGGCAATGAATGGAACATACTTGGCGGCCATGCCCCCTTCCTTGCATTGGTGTGCAAGGCCATCTTCACCCAATTTGGAATGCTGTGGGTGCGTGGGGTTGTTGTTTTTTCATACCAATACTGAACGTGTGCCCAGAGGGTGTGTGGCCAGAGAGTTTGTTGGCATCAGGGATGTGGCCATCAAACATGACCCTTCTCTCTTTTCTCCTCTGTGCCCTCTCTGTGCATAAGCATCAGGTGTGAAAGCTTAGAGGGACTTAGGAGAGCACTGTAGACATCTAAAGGGAAACCAAGCCTCTCCCTGAACTGCAGTAGCATAGCTGGGGAGGTGAGTACCTGGGGCTCGGCAATGGGATGACTCCTGTGTCATCATGTCACCCCCACACCTCTGCAGTCACACACACCCATGCATGGCCCTGGACTTGGAAACAGTTCAATTTGGAGCCACACTGGGGGGCATTTTGCAGCATTTGCTGTGCAATTGATCCCTTCCCCCATGGAGATAATTTGGGTAGTTAATCTGTGGAACTCTTTGCCACAGGAGGTGGTGATGGCATCTGGTCTAGATGCCTTTAAGAGGGGATTGGGTGGATTTCTGGAAGAAAAGTCCATCGTGGGCTATAGACAATGATGGATTGTGCAACCTCCTTACATCAGTAGTAGGCTACTTCAGAGTACCGGGTGCAAGGGAGTGACAACAGGGTGCTAGCATCTTGTTGTCTTGTGCCTCCCTGGGGCATCTGGTGGGGCCGCTGTGAGATACAGGAAACTGGACTAGATGAGCCTTTGGCCTGATCCAGCAGGGCTCTTCTTATGTTCTTATGTTATGGGGGGGGGGCAATTGACACCCCCTAGCATAGCTACACCAAAGCTGAATTGCAATTGTCAGTGGTTTTGCCCCCACTTCAGAGCCCAGTTTCACTGCTCTGGCCCCAGGGCTTCATCAAAACACAAAACTAATAGCCAACTGGAAACTTAGTGCAAACATATCCTTAGCCTAAAATATTTAAGATGCATGTAAAAACTCTCAGAGAAATCTCCCCTTTTCTTCTAAAACCGTCTGTTGCTCAAAGTTCATCACTTTTTAAAGCCTGCCTGGATTCCAAGGGGGAAATTTTTCCTCTTCGGTTCTGCAACATTTGTTTCTCCACATGAGCCACACATATCTTGATCGCTTCTGTTTTAGCGGGAAGCTTCCTTTCCAGACATGCACGTTGGGAAAAGTGACAGATTCCTCCCTCCCCAGCTGCAAGAGCCCTCGCAATTGCCAGCGTACGGCATCCAAAAATTTCATACACTTCTTTGCAAAATATTTCTACCTCGTGTCGCGAACGATCCGAGCTGGCTCACAAGCGTATTTAAAATCAGAGCCGAACTCCGAAAACAACCAAACAGGCGAAGTCTGTTGGAAAGGCAGCAACCGTGGCAAAATCCAAATGCCTGTGAAAGCAGCAAGCCCTATTAGGAATTAAATGTAAAAGCACAGCACAGCTCTCACAGGTTAATAAAAAGTTGGCCCTGCAATACTTTCTAAGTGCTAAGGGATAGATGTCCAATCCGATCCTCATCTTTCCTGATGCAGCCATGCCAAAAATGGATAACCTGTATCCAAGGGGCGGGGGGGGGGGGCGATCGGGAGGCTTCAGCAGGGAAAGGGGATTTAAATTCCATTAAGCCTCACAACCCACAATGCGTCTTCTCAGCCCTGCCCCAGCAGTTTTTCTAGTTGAAAAACTCGTTCAAGTTCAACGAGAGAAAGGGGATGGAGAGGCTGCTTTTGGATAGTCAGATCGACCCCCACCCAACCTATCATTCCCCTCGCCTGCCACATTTCACCCCTTCCTAAGAACATAAGAAGAGCCCCACTGGATCAGGCCAAGGGCCTATCTAGTTCAGCTTCCTGTATCTCACAGTGGCCCACCAGATGTCTCAGGGAGCACACAAGACAACAAGATGTCTGCATTCTGTGGCCACTCCCTTGCACCTGGCATTCTGAGGTAAATTCTGATGTAAACACAGTGGTGGCCAGTCAAGATTCTTCACAGCATTTCTCTTTGACAGCCACCTGAGCCAGATGCTCCTCTTCAGACATGTACTCATAGGAACATAGGAACAGCCCCATTGGATCAGGCCAAAGGCCCATCTAGTTCAGCTTCTTGTATCTCCCAGTGGCCCACCAGGTGCCTCAGGGAGCACACAAGACAACAAGATGTCTGCATTCTGTAGCCACTCCCTGGCATTCTGAGGTAAATTCTCAGGTAGACAAGATTCTCCACAGCATTTTTCTTTGACAGCCATCAGAAACAGACACTCCTTTTCAGACATAGGAACATAGGAATTCATAGGAACAGCCCCACCAGATCAGGGCAAGGTCCATCTAGTCCAGCTTCCTGTATCTCACAGTAGCCCACCAGATGCCTCAGGGAGCACACAAGACAAGAAGCCTGCATCCTGTTGCCACTCCCTTGCACCTGGCATTCTGAGGTAAATCCTGAGGTAAACACACAGGTGGCTAAATACAGTGAGTCCTGGGATCTGAAGAGATGGAACATGTTTGTATTTTTAAAATGGCATGAACTAGCGTAATGTTGAAAAGAAGCTGATCTGATCTCGTCAACATATTGGACTAATCAAATGGGAATTTATGCATCTCCTTTCTCATCTATAGCCAATCATTCATTTTTAAAAGTTCAAACCAAAGTATGATCTTCATAACCCTATTCCTTCTTGACAGTGGCATTCCTATAGGGGAGGCAAAACACTCTGTTTTGTGGAAACCTGAACTCCTGTGTAAAGCTGCCCCTCCCCCTCTCCTTAAGAGCCATTCATGGCTTGGAGAGCTGGCTCCAAGGCTTTGCTCTCCGAGCCACAAATGGATCTGGAGGCGAGGAGGAAGGCCTCCTGTACACAGGAGCTTAAGTTCCTGCAAAACGTAGTGTTCTCCCCCCCCCCGGCCCATAGGAATGCCACTGCCTCGACTAATCATATCTTTAAAAAACAAGAAGAGACAGTATTTAATTTACCAGGGAGACCAAAGCAAAAAAGAAAAATCTATTTGGATGACACCATCCAATCTCATTTAGAAATTATTCAGAGACTCTCTTCCCTCCATGCCTGTGCAGTATTGAAGAAGCAGTTCGTAATTACTACCTTTATGAAATGCTTCGGTAACTGAACAGCGTTTACAATTGAGTGATAAAGGATTTGATAAAGTAGCATTTAAATATTCCTTTTACCCCCAAAAAAGATTCTGCCAAACAGTGCAGGAACAGCTGGAGACGGAGTAATTTTCACGATGGGATTATACTCCATTTGCTTTTGTGGAGCTATTTTAAACCCATATGTGACATGCGTTGGTATATATTTGGTTGAAAGCTAATGCTTACGATTCATGTTAGAGCAATTCTCGTCCCCGGCGGTTTCTGCTTCTCCCGGCACAACTGCCTGACACTCTGTTGTACTTCAGTGCTTTGAATAACCCCTCTCTCAGTGCTGTACATGGCAAGAGGGAATAATCTGAGCCTTGATTCGACTTAAAACAGGCTTCTTTAGGTCAGATCTCAGCTCCCATTTGAACCCCCCTTCATGCCCTCGCTTTCCCTACGATCAATCTTGTGTGTGTCATGCTCATATCCCATAGTATTGTATCTTAGAAATGTAGGTCTTTGTAGCTGCAGTAGTCGTCTGGCGAGGTGAGGCTAAGGGAAAGAGCTGAAGGAGGGTGGAAATGGCATTCGCCGGGAAATGGAAATCACCGGGGCGGGGAAGACAGCGAAACGGAGCGGAACGCAACGGGCGGGCTGCCGCTCACCCGTTCCTCCAGCCCAGCATTCCGGCTGCATGATGCCGCTGGGTACACCCCCTGCCCATTTTCCTTTTATTTATTTCTTTTCCTTTTATTTCCTTTTATTTTATTTACATCCCACTTTTCGCAGTGCATCAACCCAGCTATCAAAGTATCAGGACACTTTGAAACGTGTCACAGGGATCAACAGCGGAGGTTAAAATGGCAGAAGTGAATCACGAGCTGAAGAGAAACACACTTGCAGCGCAATCCAATGCAGCCAATGCTGCCTGACAGTACGTCATAGCGTCGATGCGATAGCGCCGATGCGGGGGTGCCGATCCACAGCCCTACCTCAGCACTAGAGCACTCCCGCTGAGCCTCCCTCGCATTGGCTGAAGCCAGCTGGCGCAAGGGAGGCTCCGTGTCCATACAGACACGGGATTGGCAGGAGGGGGGTGGGATAAGGGTAATAGGCAGTAGTGCTATCCAGCCGGTATGCTGGGTGGGACTTACGTTTGATCGGCAATCCGCCTGTTGCGTCACGCAGCGTTCCGCTGCTTTCCCGCACGCTGATCAAACGTAAGTCCCGCCCAGCATACCAGCTGGATAGCACTACAGGTAATAGGTTACCTTAGAACGCCAGATGAAGGGGAGTGGCAGCAAGATACAAGTATCTGGTTGTCTTCCATGCTCCCTGAAGCATCTGGTGGGCCACTGTGGGATACAGGATGCTGGACTAGATGGGCCCTTGGCCTGATCCCCCAAGGTTTTTCTTATGTTCTTATGGTTAATATACAGAGTGGGCCACAAGTTTCCATATACATGGTTTTTAATGGTATTCATGTGCATTGATGGTTAGATCAGCAGTTTCCAGATGCTTGACTTGGTCGGCGTGGTCCTGTGGTGTGGCCTCCCAGATCTCACCCCACTTGATTTTTATCTTTGAGGGCATTGGAAGGCCATGGTGTATCAGAAAAAGATACGAAACGTAAATCATCTTATGGAATGTATTACCCACGCCATTACAAGCATTACTCCAACTGTGCTAATACGTGTTCATCAGCAATGGCGGACACGTATTGAAATATGTTTTCAAAATAATGGCAGTCATGCAGAGCATATTATATAAATAAAAATGGTTTTTCATAAAAAAATGTTTCTATTCTGGATTTTACTGTCGACCAATGGTCTGACAGAGAGAGAAAGAGAGAGAGAGAGAGAGAGAGAGAGAGAGAGAGAGAGAGAGAGAGAACAACATTCCTAATTCCATTCATTCAGACAGTCCATTCCTACATTCCAACATTCCATTCAGACAGTCATTCCTAATCTCTGTGCCCATTTCAATGGCTATAGATAGCACACCATAATTGCATTATAGTCTATCAGAATTGTTTGTTTGATCAAAACCTCTAATTTCTCTTCATTTACAAAAGAAGTAGCCTGAAAGTAGCTTTTTTTTTTTATTTTGGTCTGCACACAAAGCAGGCTGAAAATAGAACAAACCACAGAAGAACAATGCACAAATTGATTCTTTGGGCAAGATGTAACATTTGTTTGGTTGCTTGTTCTTTGTTTCCCCCCCCCCGAGTACTTCCTCACACCTGGTTGCCATACATGGTTTCTTTTTATGGCGCATCCATGCCAGGATGTTTTAGCTCTCTTGCAGAACTGCGTTTGGAATGCCAGAGGTAAAGGTTTGCGGATTTTGGATGAGCAACTGAACTTCAGACAACAGTCGTAATAAATGACACGGTTGGGAGACGAATGCATAATAGCAATGAAACGTGATGTACCCTGAAAACAAATGGTTGTTAGTTTCAGACCATTGCAAGTCCATCAAAACATCACACAGAAAAATGAAAGGAAAAGTGAGTGTCCAAGAAAGGAAGGAAATAAAAACGGCCCGGCTAAATCACACTGGATCAATCCCATTGGCAGTGGTAGCCCATGAGAAAGCCCATGTGGCCGGGCTACCTCTGGCCCTTCAGGACTGGTGCCAGCACGGCACACAATGCTTCATCAAGGCATTTATGTGCATCAAGTGAATGGATGAACATCGTGGGAGGGATGCTGGCACTGGCACATCATGGCATGTCCCAATGGCTTTGAGAAGCTCCCTGAATGTAGAGGCAGGGCTGGCTCCAAGCTTCTGAGGCAGTGGGTCAAATGCTGCACCTCTTCCTCTTGTGATGCAGCAGCCCTTGTTCCTCCCTGGATTGGAAAAGGAAGAGGAGGTGGAAATAGGTGGTCTCTAGCATGGAGACATCACCCTGCCAACAAAGGTTCTCAAAGTCAAAGCTGTGGTTTTCCCAGTAGCAGTGTATGGCTGTGAGAGCTGGACCATAAGGAAGGCAGAGTGCCGAAGAATAGATGCTTTTGAATTATGGTGTTGGAGAAGACTCTTGAGAGTCCCATGGACTGCAAGGAGACCCAGTTGGTCAATCCTACAGGAAGTCAAGCCTGATTGCTCCCTGGACGGACAAATACTGAAGTTCGAATGCTTTGGCCACCTTATAAGAAGAGAGGATTCCAAAGAGTCCTCTAAAGGATGAGGGTCTTTTCTAAAAAGACCCTCATGCTGGGAAAGATGGAAGGCAAAAGGAGAAGGGGGCGTCAGAGGATGAGATGGTTAGATAGTGTCACCGAAGCGATGAATATGAAATTGGGCGAACTCCAGAAGCTAGTGGAGGACAGGGAGGCCTGGCGTGCTGTGGTCCAGGGGGTCGCGAAGAGTCGGACAAGACTTGGAGACTGAACAACAACAGCATGGAGGAACGGTGGAGACTGGGGCAGGGAGGGGGCAGGTTGGGGCTGGGAAGTGGTTTGTATTGGTGGCAGCAGCACTGCCAGGATTCCCCTTCCTTGCCTTGATCTGCCTCCCCAGGTCCCCTTGGACTTCCACCAGCAAAATCACTGAGTAGACTCAGAGGGCAATCCTAAAGGGAGGATGTGGCATGTCTCTGTGCTGGTCTCTCTGACTCTGAGAGTGCTCCAAACATACTTTACGGTGTCCCTTGCGCTTGCCAAACGTCTCTGGCTTAGCTTATGCTGGCCTAACTCAGTTTAGGATTGCGCCCTCAGTGGGGCAGTGAGGGCTGGGCAAGGGCACCAACGTCCCATCCCTGCAGGATGCTCTGGTTGAGATGCAAACCAACAGAGGGGTATCGTGCAGAAGGAACAGTGCATGCTAGTGCGTGTACAATGTGCAAAGCAGATTCATTTGACAGGATAGGAGTAGTTGTCTTTTTTAAAAAATGAGCCAAAAAATACTGTGCTGTAAGGACATCATCTCAATTAAGGGTGCTGGAAACACCAAAAAGATCAAATTGGGGGCTGGACAATCCTTGAGTATGTTTGCCCATTTTTTTTTTTTACTTTATGGCAGCGGTTCCCAAACTGTGCGTTGGGACCCACGAGTGGGTTGCGAGCCAATTTCATGTAAAGCAAGTAGGGCAGCCACATTGAAAATATGGGAAGATGGGATGCCAGAAAGGTTGTAATTGGGCTTTTTCCCCTTTCCGATTCACGTAGCTATTGGAAAATGACTCTGGCGTCACAATGACGGCAGTTCTGGCCATGATGTCACTTCCGGTGGGTCCTGGACACATTGTCATTCTAAAAAGTGGGTCCCAGTGCTAAATGGTTTGAGAAGCACTGCTCTATGGGATGTTCTTGTACAAGCTTGTGAGATTTGCCTGAGCCAATGAAATGCAGCATTGGAACTGAAAAGCAACATTCTGAACAGTGAGATCAGAGAGAGAATATGTTGGCATAGGAAATTCTAAGACTTGTAATTTGAAAGAGACATGTACCGCATTCTCTCTCTCTCCCTCTCTCTCTCTCTCTCTCTCTCTCTCTCTCTCTCTCTCTCTCTCTCCCCCCCTCCCTCCCTCCCTCTCCCTGTGTCTGCATAGCAAAGCCAGTGGATTTAAAGGCCATAGATCATACAGGGACAAGTGAACCTCTTGTCTCCAGAGTGCCTTGTGTGATACAAGGTACCAGGAACACTAGGTTATATGTGTTACACTGCCATGTTTTCCTATAAAAACAATTGGGCAGCTAGATGGAGCTTAAATAAAAGGAACGAAATGAAGCTACAGGCCATCAATCAGTCTTGCAGTTTTTCAAAAAAGATTGTGGGTGGACCCATATTGCAAGTTCCCACTCGACTCAGAGTACAATCCTCACCTGGAGTTCGGCCGGCACGGTTAGGCCAGCAAAGTTTGCCTGGCTCAAGAGCCACCATAAAGTGCATTTGGACTATCTACTCTCAGAGTCACAGAGGATGGTGCGAAGGTTGCGGACATCACGTCTCGTCTAGATAGGCTGGTAGGGAGTGCTGGGGAGGAGGTAGCGGTCGTGGTGCATGTTGGCACCAACGATGTGGGGAAATGTAGCCGGGAGGTCCTGGAAGCCGAATTTAGGTTGCTAGGCAGGACGCTGAAGGCTAGGACCCCCAAGGTAGCGTTCTCAGAAGTGCTACCCGTTCCAGGCGCAGGGCCAGCTAGGCAGGCGGAGCTCAGGAGTCTCAATGCATGGATGAGACGGTGGTGTCGGGAGGAAGGGTTTAGATTCGTTAGGCACTGGGGAACATTCTGGGACAAGCCAGGCCTGTACAAGAGGGACGGGCTTCACTTGAACCAAAATGGAACCAGGCTGCTGGCGCTTAATATTAAAAAGGTGGCAGAGCAGCTTTTAAACTGATCCCTGGGGGAAAGCCGACAGGAGCCGAGTGGCGTCCGGTTCGGAACTCCTCATCCCTACGGGAAGAGGAGGGTGGAGGAGTACCAAAGAGCAATGGAGGAGTAGGAATTAGAACGTCAAACCTGAGTGTAAGTGATAGTTTGTCCAGTACAAAGAGAGGAGGGGGAAAGGGATCAAAAAACAGTCCCTCGTTAGAGAACCCCATATATAGGTGTTATTATGCGAATGCCCGAAGTGTCCGAGCAAAGATGGGGGAACTGGAATGTTTGGTGGCTAGGGAAAACGTTGATATAGTAGGTATAACGGAAACCTGGTGGAATGCAGAGAATCAGTGGGATACTGCAATTCCAGGCTATAAACTCTATAGGAGGGACAGGGAAGGGCGTGTTGGCGGAGGGGTGGCCATCTATATCAAAGAAGGGATAGAATCCAGCAGAGTAGAAACTGAAGGTGGGCCGGACTCCTCCGTGGAGTCACTGTGGGTTAAACTACCAGGCCGTAAGAGCAATGTAATAGTGGGGGTGTGCTATCGTCCTCCCGACCAAAAACTTGAAGGTGACCTTGAAATGAGGGAACAAATCAGGGCAGTGACCAAGAGAGACAGGATTGTAATCATGGGGGACTTCAATTATCCTCATATTGACTGGGTCAACTGCTGCTCTGGTCAAGAAAGAGAGACCGGATTCCTTGATGTGTTGAATGACTGTGCCTTAGAGCAGCTAGTCATGGAGCCGACCAGAGGACAGGCGACTCTGGATTTAATATTGTGTGGCACTCGGGACTTAGTGAGGGATGTATGTGTTACTGAGCCATTGGGGAACAGTGACCATGCTGCGATTGGTTTTGCCATGCATGTCCAGGAAAGAGTGCAGAGCAAATCCGACACAAGAACCCTGGACTTTCGAAGGGCAGATTTCCCTCAGATGAGGAGGCTAGTTAGGAAGAAATTGAAAGGGAAGGTAAAAAGAGTCCAATCCCTCCAGGCTGCGTGGAGGCTGTTTAAAGTGACAGTAGTAGAGGCCCAGCGGGAGTGTATACCGCAAAGAAAGAAGGGTTCAACAAGGTCCAGGAGGGTACCTGCATGGCTGACAAACCAAGTTAGAGAAGCTGTAAAGAGCAAGGAAGCTTCTTTCCGTCAATGGAAGTCTTGCCCCAGTGAGGAGAATAAAAAGGAACATAAGAAGGTGATACGGGAGGCCAAGAAAGCGTTTGAGGAACGCATGGCTAGCAACATAAAGGGGAATAATAAAAGCTTCTTCAAATATGTTAGAAGCAGGAAACCTGCCAGAGAGGCGGTTGGCCCGCTGGATGGTGAGGGAGGGAAAGATGAGATAAAAGGGGACTTGGAGATTGCAGAGAAATTAAATGAATTCTTTGCGTCCGTCTTCACAGCAGAAGAACTTGGGCAGATACCACAGCCCAAACAGCCCTTCCTAACTAAGGAATTAAAGCAGATAATGGTGAATAAGGAAGATGTTTTAGATCAAATTGATAAACTACATATAAATAAGTCACCAGGCCCAGATGGTATACATCCAAGAGTTATTAAGGAACTAAAGAACGAAGTTGCTGACCTCTTAACTAGAGTATGCAACTTGTCCCTTCAAACGGCCACGGTGCCAGAGGATTGGAGGATAGCCAATGTCACGCCAATCTTTAAAAAAGGGAGAAGGGGGGACCCTGGAAACTACAGGCCGGTCAGCCTAACGTCTGTTCCGGGTAAGATGGTGGAAAGCCTTATCAAAGATAAAATCCTAAAACACATAGAGGAACAAGTACTGCTAAAAGAAAGTCAGCATGGGTAAGTCTTGCCTCACAAACCTTTTGGAATTCTTTGAAAAGGTCAACAGGCACGTGGATGTGGGTGAACCTGTGGATATCATATACCTGGATTTTCAGAAGGCGTTTGACACGGTCCCCCACCAAAGGCTGCTGAAGAAACTTCACAGTCAGGGAATAAGAGGGCAGGTCCTCTTATGGATCCAGAATTGGTTGAGGGCCAGGAAACAGAGAGTGGGGGTCAATGGGCAATTTTCAGAATGGAGAGAGGTGAAAAGTGGAGTGCCCCAGGGATCTGTCTTGGGGCCCGTGCTTTTCAACTTATTCATAAATGACTTAGAGACAGGGATAAGCAGCGAGGTGGCCAAGTTTGCAGATGACACAAAACTTTTCCGGGTGGTGAAAACCAGAGAGGATTGTGAAGAGCTCCAGAAGGATCTCTCCAAGTTGGGGGAATGGGCAGCCAAATGGCAGATGCGTTTCAACGTAAACAAATGTAAAGTGATGCACATTGGGGCCAAAAACCAAAACTTCACCTATAGGCTAATGGGTTCTGAGCTGTCTGTGACAGCTCAGGAGAGAGATCTTGGGGTGCTGGTGGACAATTCCATGAAGGTATCGACCCAGTGTGCGGCAGCAATTAAGAAAGCCAATTCCATGCTCGGGGTAATTAAAAAAGGGGTTGAGAATAAAACAGCCAATATTATCATGCCATTGTACAAAGCAATGGTAAGGCCGCACCTGGAATATTGTGTCCAGTTCTGGTCGCCGCATCTCAAAAAGGACATAGTGGAGTTGGAAAAGGTGCAGAAGAGAGCGACAAAAATGATTACGGGGCTGGGGCACCTCCCTTATGAAGAAAGACTGCAGCGTTTGGGGCTCTTCAGTCTAGAAAAAAGGCGCCTGAGGGGGGACATGATTGAGACATACAAAATTATGCATGGAAGGGATAGAGTCGATAGAGGGATGTTCTTTTCCCTCTCTCACAACACCAGAACCAGGGGGCATCCGCTAAAACTGAGGGTTGGGAGAGTTAAAACAGATAAAAGGAAGTACTTTTTTACCCAGCGGGTAGTTAATCTGTGGAACTCCTTGCCACAGGAGGTGGTGATGGCATCTGGTCTTGATGTCTTTAAGAGAGGATTAGACCGATTTCTGGAGGAAAGATCCATTGTGGGCTATAGGCAATGATGGATTGTGCAACCTCCTTACAAAGGTGGTGGGCTACAGGTACCGGGTGTAAGGGAGTGGCAACAGGATGCAAGCATCTTGTTGTCTCCTGCCTCCCTGGGGCACCTGGGGTGGGCCGCTGTGAGATTCAGGAAGCTGGACTAGATGGGCCCTTGGCCTGATCCAGCATGGCTCTTCTTATGTTCTTATGTTCTTATGTGTATGTCTGTGTGCTGGCCGCTCTGACTCTGAGAGTGGTCCAAACATACATTACAGTGTCCCTTGTGCCACCCAAACTTTGCTGGCCTAACTATGCTGGCCTAACTCCAGGTTAGGATTGTGCCCTCAGAATTGTGCCTCGTGGCACCTTTTCCTGTATCCTTCCTGCTTCTGAGACTGGCCTTCTGCCTTCCAACCACCCTGTCTCCCAGGTTCCCTATGCTTGCACAACCAAGCTTCTCTTCAGTCACAGCACCAATACTGCGTTGTTGTTTTTAATATTGCAGGAATGGCCATTCCCTTCACCCTACAGTTGGGCAATGGCTGAGGTTCAGCAGTTACAAATAGCCATTGGTCACCTAGGCTTATTTTATGCAGAACACAGCACCATTCAGCCCTCAGTGTTGCTGTGCATCTTCCATACATGCCATGAATCTGCCCGCCCAGCGCATCAATCATCCCATTGTACTGGGAGTACCTGAGGGTAATGGGGTGGATCTGCTCATCCTTTTTGGATACAAAATCTGTTGGACAGTTCGACAATGTTGGAGGTTTGCATGCTCTCAGTTCACTTCGCTCTGCCTTCATAGGGGTTTTGCAGGGGTGGTGTGTCTTGCCCCTGTGTTTGGCAAACTATGTCCTGCGATGCCATTGGCATCAGCAACCCTAAACCCACCTGTGCCCGATCCATTTGAATGAGGCTTGCTAATAATATCAATTTCTTTGTACATTGTAACCTATAATGCTTAACTGTATGAAATTACATACAATTAAGTAATGGAATGAACCATAACAAAACAGAGTTGCCACAAAAGGAGCTGAAAGGAGGTCTTGAAAAGAAAAGACAGCTGGATTCTGTGCTGTAGGATGACATGTGGCTACGTTAATGCCATATGCAGAATTAATTTTTGGAAATTCTCAAAAGTGGCAGGCTTAACACGTCTACGGGCTCAATCCTATCCATGATAGTGCTGGTGGTGCACTCATACTGCTGGCTCCAAGTTTTGCAAAAGTATCATAAGGCACCTTTCCTAGGGGATAAGCCCCATTGAACTCATTGAGATTTACTTATAAGTAAACATGGGTGGTAGGGACATGGTGGCACTGTGGGTTAAACCGCTGAGCTTGCTGACCGGAAGGTTGGCAGTTCAAGGCCACGCGATGGGGTGAGCTCCCGTTGCTTGTCCCAGCTCCTGCCAACCTAGCAGTAAAAGCATGTAAAAAATGCGAGTAGATAAATAGGGACCATTTTGGTGGGAAGGTAATGGTGTTCCGTGCACCTCAGCGTATAGTCATGCTGGCCACATGACCACGGAAGCTTGTCCTCGGACAAACGCCGACTCTTCGGCTTAGAAACAGAGATGAGCACCACCCCCTACAGTCTGTCACAACTAGACCATTCGGTCGTGGGGAAACCTTTCCCTTTAAACATGGGTAGGATTGCGTTGTATGCCATATGAGTTAGGAGCCAACTTCAGAGCTTGTGGAAGTGAATTCTGTGAACAGGGTGCTGTGTGAAGCATTAGCAGCTTCTTCCCCCAGCCCAGAAGCATACCTCGAGGGGGACCACAGAATTAAGTTTTGCAAGCAGCCACTCCCCCTCCTGTCTGGAGCCAGCTAGAGCAAAATGGATGGGCTACAAATGGCTCTGAAGAGGTGGGGGGCAGCTGCCTGCAAAACTTAGTGCTGTGATCCCCCTCTAGTTACACCCCTGCCCAGTGTCATCCTACCGGTACCCTGGGCGGGACGTCCGGGTGATTGGCAGCCTGCCCGTCGCGAACCGCAGCGTTACGCCGTTTGCGTAACGTACGCAAGCGGCGTAACTGGTTACGCAAACGGCATGATGCAGTGGAACGTGACGGGCGGGCTGCCGATCACCAAGACGTCCCGCCCAGCATACCGGTAGGATGACACCACTGCCCCTGCCCTCTCCCCCATAGCTCTGGTGGCTGCCTTCTCAAGCCAAGCCGGGCAAATGATTTTTATTTTATTTTATTGCCAAACTGATCAGGAAAAAGCAGCTTCTGGGAGGAACGAGAGGTTGCGATCTACCAGAAGAATAGGCTGAAGAGAACAGGGCCCTTAGGGGAACATTCATTTTTTTCCCAAACAATCCAATATTTAATTCCCTAAAACGCTACTTTCCAAACTGCGGTCTCACTGGCAATTTCCATTTTGTTTCTGCTGTCCAGTTTAAAAAAACAAAACAAAACACCACTTCTCTGAGAAAACAGGGAAAAAAATTATATTCAAGCTTTTGGTGGAGGGGAGGGAATGTATTGCCAAACCCCAGCGGCGTCATGCAGCTGGAACGCTGGGCGGGAGGAATGGGTGAGCGGCAGCC
>JAJKFI010000013.1:12529750-12606335 GCA_029204185.1 Lerista edwardsae
CTTACGTTTGATCGGCAGTCTGCCCGTTGCGTCACGCCGCGTTCTGCTGCTTTCCCACCCACCGGGGCGTGCGGGAAAGTGGTGGAACGCGGCGTGATGCAACGGGCGGACTGCCGATCAAACCCAAGTCCCGCCCAGCGTACCGACTGGATAGCACTACTGCTCTAAAGTATTCTCAGTTCCCCTCCTTCCCATCTTTTCTTTCTTCCTTTAGCAGTTATTTTTAGTTCGTATTGGAAAGGATGGATCTTGCTTTGTTATGAAGCCAGGAAAGCTGGAGGAATAACAAGCAAAAAACCTAACTTTGTGGCAAATTGCAAAATCCAAAAGGGTACTTCATGTGACCCAGAAGTGGCAACGGGCTCATATTTACAAGGTCCGTTTCCGCGTTGCCTGAGTTAAAAATGCAGTTTCTAGACAAGGTCTCGATGGTTAAATCAGGCAGTCAGGGATCATTGTTCATGGCAATGAGCAGGTTCGTACTCCCTGGGAGAGGTTGGAAATGTTTTCCTTTGCAAACATTGGCTTTCTGTCAGAACACTCAGCAATGGATGTCCTCTGAGGTGGGGGGAGTCCAAAGCAATATGTTAAAAAAAGAAGAAGAAGGCAGCATATTGCTATGCAGGAGAGATCATGGCCCTGTCCATTGTGCATGTAAAAAAATGGCATCATGTACATTTCTCCATTAAAAAATTTAATTCGGTTCACAAATGTTTGGCATTTGCACCCTTATTCATACAGTTAATTCCTCTGCTTAAGGTTTTAATGTAAACTTTGGTCTATTCGTTTTTTGTTATTTCTCCGTATTTAATTTGAGAAGCAGTCTCCGTTCGGTGATGAGTGGATGTCTTTATTTCCAGAATAAACTGCCTGCTGCTTTTAAGGAGTTTCTCCCTTGTTTGACTGTCCCACTGGAGGTGATACAGCCAGGAAGAGAACTGCTTAAAGCAACCAAGGGTGCAATCCTAACCTGCAGTTCGGCTGGCACAGTTAGGGCAGCAAAGTTTGGCCGGCCCAAGGGACGCCATGAAGTACGTTTGGATCACTCTTGAAGTCAGAGAGGCCAGCACACAGGCATGTGCCATCCTCCTTGACTCAGAGAGTGGTCCAAACGGGCTTTACGGTGGCCCTTGTGCTGGCCAAACTTTGCTGGCCTAACTGTGCCGGCTTAACGCCACATGAGGATTATGCTGCAAGTGTGGCAAGGGAAGGGTAATGTTAAAAAAAAGGGTTTGGTTTTGCATCACTCCCCTGGACATAAGGCATAGGCCAACCTCCCCTGCTTTATTAGTAAACTATGCACACATGTGTAACAAGCTCACATTAATCTGAATGACTAGTGTGGTCCTTAGAGCTGCCCCAATGATGCAGGAAGTTAGAAACCCCTGCCTTGCTGTCAGGCTCCTTGGATTGAGTCCTTCATACTATAGGAGGGCACAATCCCAAGCAGCGTTGGATGGGCAAGGCCAGCCGGCCGGCCAGTGCCAAATCCAACGCTGCTTTGGGGAGGCCCTTACTATTCGCGCCCTTACCATTGGGGAGGCTCCAACCTCCCCAATGCGCTGCTTGGATCTGTGCCTGTTAAATAGCAGGCACAGATCTGAGAAGACCATGCAGCCCGAATCAGGGCCAAGCAGCCTCCCGAACGAGCTTTGGATTTGGCCTTATGGCCGAATCCGGAGCCCGCCCTTTCCCCGCCCACAATCTCCCCCCCCCCCGCTAATCCCAGTTCCGGAATGGGACAAAGCCTTCCTTGCGCTGACTGGCTTTGGTCGGCGCAAGGGAGGCTCCCCGTAGATTCAGGCCAGGAAGGGGGATAGGAAAACAAGGCACCATCATCACCAATACCACCTCCATTCCAGCCTCAATTTCTGCTGAATTCCTCGCCTTTCCTTCCCTGTCCCATCCACCCCTGCCTCCTTCCTGCCCTCCACATTGGCTTACCAGCACTGGAGGTCCTTTCCTGTCCACCAGCATGCAGACCACTTGCCACTTGTGGTGGAGGCCAAGATGCACTGATTGACATGTCACTCTTAGAAACAACAATGTAAAGGACTTTACATTGACGGCCATATAAAGCCGTCTTAGGATTGGGCCAATTGTATTGCTCCTTTGTGAATACATGGGTAAAATACTACCTGCATTATTTCCTTTATAGCACAATTATAAAAATGCCGGAAAACCTAGCAATAGTTCAGAGGTAACATCAACCCATGGTTTGTCATTATGTCAGAATTAGTGCCCTGTGGCAAATCATGGTTTGTCAACCACAATTTGAAGCTGGTTGGCACATTACAGTTTGGACAAATGGTGATTCAGTCTAACATCTGAACCAACAACTATAGTCTGGGTTATTGCTTTGCCCTCTGAGACTATGGTTGGGATAGCCTGCAAGGAAGAGAGAAACCGTACAAACCATGGTTTGCCTGGACATCTGGAATATAAATCATATTGTGGAGTCTCAACAACTAGCACAAGTTGTGGTTGGCTGTTACATCTGAATCAACTCCTGATGATGTGTTGCTGTTGTGTAATGAAATGTGAACATTCTGGGAGAAGCCTGAATACTTGTGGGGCGGGGGGGGGGAGTCCCTGCAGCCTCCCTTTTTAACTGTAGCTATGATCATAAGTTCTACCAAAGACTACTTTTGCTTGCAATTGACCTATAACATGCAAAGCTGAAGTTTCATGTGTTCAGTACAGGTAGTGCATGAAGAAGCTGGACAGGAAGTTGAGATCAGTCTGCCAGGACATTTGCATAAAGATATTACTGCCCCCAGTCCAACCAGAGGCATGTGCATATAGGAACAACAGTCTTGCATCACTAGCTGGTTAAAGGATTGCACAGGCAAATCCGTGCTTTGGGTATTGTTCTTTTCAGCTATGTACACACCGCTATGTTGGAAAACTAATGATAGTGCTGATCCTCTGCTTCGTGGAGCAGGGAGCTGGTTGAGCCATCATCTTGCATGCTGGTAGACGGCAGGTCAGTGTAATTGTCGATTATTTGACAAGGTTACCTGCAACCCTGGCTGCTCCATGGACAGGATTGGATCAGCACCATTATCTTTATGAATACGTAATTGCACCAGGAATGTTTTTTTTTTAAAGAAAATTACAAAGGAGAAAGGCATATACCAATAATGGAAGAGATCTGGAACAGGGAGAAAGGACTCATACTTGTTGCTAACTAACGATGGGAAAAGAAATCCCATCTCCTGACCACTGCTATTCTTGTACGGACCCATTATCCTTTCTTTCTTTGTAACTCATGCATCCAAGCTGCCTTCAGGGTCGTTTCTCACAATCATGAGGACTATACGCTTGCCCTTTAAAGTAAAATGAGAGTGTGCTTTTGTTTGAAATCCTGTTTTGCTTGCATTCCGTAAAACCTAGGGCCCATGTTTTTCAAGTGTGTTGTTTTTCTGCCATCTCGGTATGCAAAACCGGAAAAATGCTGCCTAATGTTTTAGCAAACAACGTATATATGCTTCCCCCCCTGATGTAAAAAGGTGCCTCATTGCCTGGAATAAAGTCACTTGCATCATAAAAGCCATTGCCGTTCCATCATGTTAATAGAACCACGCTTCTGAATAATGTTCAGAATATTACTGCTTGTTCATATTGGAGACAATGCCATGAGAACACTGGAACATTTACAGTTCCCAGTGATGACTGAGTTTAGATTAAAAAAAAAAAAAACCATGTGCATCATAGCTTTAAAATGAAAATAATATGTACATAGCCTTTTATTTCTTTTTAATGGAATTTTAAAGGCCAGGTGTCCTCTGTATCGCTGAGGAAGTTGACTTTCAATGCCATGGCAACCCAATATTTGTAAGATGCAGCCAACCATGGAAGTCAAGGACAGAGGTTGTGCATTTTCTGCACACCCCGTCCAATGCTCAAGACTATCCATCCATTCATCTCTTGGTCAGGCAATAAGGCTGTGCGCAGCAGCAATGTCTTCTGGTTGTGGCCTGCTCTGATTAGGCAGGGATGGCATGGCCAGGTACACTGCCCAATGCCATGATGCTGCCCCCCCGAGCATTGCTTGCACATCTGCCACAAGCACATCTCTAAAAACAAGCACTTTTGCACATTCCATCACATGTTTTTTCTAAACCAAGAAGTGCAGGACTTCAGAATATAGATACTCGAGTATAAGTCAATCTCACAGATAAGTCAAGGGCAGGTTTTGCACCAAAAATCATGGAATTTTCTATGACCCTCAGAAAAGGGGGGAATTAAAACTTGGGGGGGGTGTCTGACTATAAGTTTGTCTGATGTTACTCTCCCTTGTTTCTCCTGTGCTGAAAAGGTCAGGATCCAATCACTGGAGCAAGGAGTTAGTAAGGGAAATGGTGCTGGTGAAGAGGAGCATAAAACACTCCCCAAATGACACAAGACAGGTAGCATTGAATTGGTGTGAAAAATACAGATTCAAACTGCAGGAAAAAACCCCACAAGTTTTCTAACTGCAGAAAAAAAAAAAACCATCCACTTCAGAAAGTGTTGTAAGTTAAAGAGTTAACAGCATGCTCAGTAGAGCTAGCTGCTGAGCTTGGACCAATATAAACAATGGAACAGAGATTTAAGGACAGCTGTATTAAATTTAAAGCTTAGAAACTCCCTACAAGCATAAAAGATAGTCCTTTGACACTTTGCAGACAATCAGCTGGCAGCTGACATACCCAAACTGACATACCCAAACTGACTCAGGGGCATAGCTAAACAAGTGCAGGGGGGTGCAATTGCACCAGACAACAAGCTTTAAGGGAGCAACAAGCTGAGCTTGACAATAGTGACCAAAATTGTGAAAACCTTGGTATGTATGAATAAAACCATCATAAAACTATCATTGGAAAAGGTAATGTAATGCAGAATGCAATGAAACAAACAAACAGGAGTGTAATATCCAGTTTCTCAACTCTATGAAATGTTATGGCCAGAAAACCTAAAAACGAAAATACCACGGTCATGTAAAAATTGCACTTTGCCAAAATCAGGGTTTTTAGGAATAATACTGTCATGAATTATATACCATTCAATGTGGAATTTAATGTGGAATGCATTGAAACAAATCAGAGTGCAGTATCTTCATTCTATCTAAAGTTATGGCTAAAAAAAACCCATGAAAATACAGCTGTGATGTCACTTGTCACTTGCAGGGCATCATTTTGCCCGGGCTACATTTTCATCAGGTACGCCAGTACCCTGACTCCTGATTAACCCTGAGATAAGATGAGGAGGCAATTTATAGCTCATTAATTTGTAAACATTTCTCATCTTAGCAAGTATCTATGATATCTCCTGCCAACCTAGCAGTTCTAAAGCACCTAAAAATGCCAGCAGATAAATTGGTACCACTTCGGTGGAAAGTTAACGGTGTTCCGTGCACCTTGGCGTATAGTCATGCTGGCCACATGACCACGGAAGCTTGTCCTCGGACAAACGCCGGCTCTTCGGCTTAGAAATGGAGATGAGCACTGCCCCCTACAATCGGTCACGACTAGACCATTCGGTTGTGGGGAAACCTTTACCTTATGGTATTTAAAGAGGCTGTGCAATCAAAGGAACTCTTTTGTTCATGTGAGCCCTTTACATAAAACCCCAAGTCTTGCACTTCCTGGTTTGAAAGAATTGCATGATGGGACACTGTAAAGACGCCAACGATGCACTTTCTGCTCAGTTCGAATGAGCAGCTCTCATCTGTGGCAGGCTGGTGGGAGGCAGTGGGAGACTCACGGCAACAGGCACCACAAACCCACTGCCCACTTCCCCCTCCACTACCCACCGTTGATGCAACCTGCAATCCTAACCTGGAGTTAGGTTGGCACAATTAGGTCAGCAAAGGTTTCTGGCACAATGGCCACCGTAAAGCACTTTGGATTCACATCACTGCATCCAAAGCACGTCACTGGCGTAGCTAACAAGAGTGTAGCCCAGTGCAGAGGGCAAAATGATGCCCCTGGAAGTGACGGTTGACCATAATGGTTGATAGAATGAAGATAGTACACACCAATTTGCTTCACAGTATACTGCCTGAAATTCCACATAGAATGGTGTATAACATGATGGTATTATTCAGGTGTTCACAATTTTGATCACTAGTGTTAGGCTCAGCTTGTTGCCCCCTTAAAGCTTGTTGCCCGTTGCAATTCCCCCCTGCACTTCTTTAGCTACGCCCCTGCTATTCTGCTATGCATATTTTCCCTTTGTCCTGACTAATTCTGAAAGTTCTGAACTTCTTATGAGTTGTACTTTCTTTTTCTGCACCATCTTTCTTACTGTCAGGATGTATAGGGCAGAGGGCAAAAATTCAGACGCAGATGAGTATTAAGAGCTTTTCGGAGGAGATCACCAGCAATGTCAGTCCTTATGTCAGTTCTGAATTTAGAGCTCGTGGCATGGTCACTGTGGTGTGGAGGGGAAAACAGAGCTTTGTATGTCTGAACTAAATGTTCTTACTGCAAGATCAGAGCATCAGTGGGACAGTTGGTATGTGGGTAATTGGCAATTCTTAAAAAGAAAAATAGCAGTTCAGGATCCTTGTGAAGGGATCTGAAATAAATAGAATGTTCTTCCCAGCTGACATTTGTTATGTGAATTGACACTGTTCAAAAAGGCAAGATATTTAAAATGGGCACCAGAATGGTAAAAGTTCTTTAACTTGCTCCTGGTTTACTTCCAGCAATGTAACTTACCTAGCTGTTACCTGCTACTGCTTTCGATGCAGAGGCAGATCTAAGGGAGGGCAGAGCTCTAAGTTTTGCAAGAAGCCTTACCTTGCAGTGGAAATCACTCCTCTCCTGCACCGTTCTAGCCAATCCTCACAGGGAAAAGCAACATCTTGGCGTTGCTTACTGGCTACAGCCTCAAGGGAGAGGAGGGATTTGCATGATAGGGTAAGGCTTCTTGGAACACTTAGAGCTTTGCCCTCCCTGTAGATCCGCGTCTGTTTCGATGCACCAGGAAGACTGGGTGAGCCCTAACTCAGAGCTGATTGGTGCTCATGGCAGTATTATCTGGGGCAGTTTTTCCTGGGCTGGGCCTTAGGCTATAAGAACAGCTTTGTTGGGTTAGGCCAGGGGTCTCTAAATGTTTCGACATGAGTGCTGCATCATATATATAGTAGATCATGGCGTAGATGGCTCGAAAATAAATGCAGAATAAATGCAGGGTGAACCAGGTGTAGTCCTAACATGCGCTGGAACAGGCAGGCTGGCTGGCCTGTGCTGTATCCAACACAGGTTGAGAGCAGGCTGGAGCCCCCATGGGGCAAGGGGATGAACATCCCCTTACCCCGGGTTAGGTGCCAGCCACTCTGATGGGGCTGCTCTGCGCCTGCTGTTTAGCAGGCTCAAGTCCAAGCACACAGCGGTGGCTCGAATCGGGGCCACACAGCCTGGGGATGCTGGTTTGGATGCTGGTTTGGATGCGGCCTAAAGGCCACATGTGGAGTGTTGCGTACAGTTCTGGTCACCGCATCTCAAAAAGGACATCGTGGAGCAGGAAAAGGTGCAGAAGAGAGCGACGAAAATGATAACTGGGCTGGGGCACCTCCCTTATGGAGAAAGACTGCAGCGTTTGGGGCTCTTCAGCCTAGAAAAAAGGCGCCTGATGGGGGGCATGATTGAGACATACAAAATTATGCATGGGATGGATAGAGTGGATAGAGGGATATTCAGACCCAGGGGACACCCACTAAAATTGAGAATTAGAACAGATGAAAGAAATATTATTTTTTTACCCAGCAGGTAATTAATCTATGGAACAACTTGCCGCAGGAGTTGGTGATGGTGTCCGGCCTGGGTGCTTTTAAAAGAGGATTGGATGGATTTCTGGAGGAAACGTCCATTGCAGGCTATAGGCCATGATGAGTATGTGCAACCTCCTCATTTTAGGCTACTTCAGAATGCCAGGTGCAAAGGAGTGGCAACAGAATGCAGGCATCTTGTTGACTTGTGTGCTCCCAGAGGCATCTGGTGGGCCACTGTGAGGGCGCAATCCGATACTGCGCTGGAATGGCGAGGCCGGCTGGCCAATGCCATATCCTAGGGCAGTATAGGTGAGGCTCCAGCCTCCCCTATGTGGTCCTCCGATCTGCGCCCACTAAAGAGCGGGCGTAAATCCGAGGAGACTGCGCAGCCCAAATTGGGATCATGCGGCCACACTCCCAAGCCACCCCCCAAGCCCACCCACGTCCCCCCCCAAGTCCCACCCCCATCTCTGTCCCTCCCTCCAATCCCTGTGCCACCTCAGCACGGAGCTTCCCTTGCGCCAACCGCCTTCGATTGCATACAGATTGGCACCCCCGGTCAGTGCAACCCCATTGCGCCGACACTGCGCGGTCTATAGGATTGTGCTGTCAGATACAGGAAGCTGAAGTGGATGGTCATTTGGCCTGATCCAGCAGGGTTCTTCTTATGTCCTTATATTCTTATTTTTTTAAGTTCTCTGATACAGTTTTCCGGATTGCTAATCCACAGCCATTGAATACATTGTTAGTTCATGTTTAAGGCACTCTGGCTTGCCTATGTAAGGTTTGTGTTGCCCGTAATGGTTTATAAGATGCAGAACAGACAAAGGGAGGGGGTTATTGATGTGCTTTGTTTCTCTTTCCTGGGAGTTTCAAACAAGGTGACTCTAAGATTCCTTTGTGGTCATTCAATTTGATGGTCCTGCTTTTGAGCTGTGGAGGACTCGAAAGTGCTGACTGGTTCTTTTTTTCTTTTCTTTTCTTTTTTGCAACTCTCCAAATAATCAAAAAAGACACACTAGGTAATAAAAAGGGGGGGCTGGATTCATATTAAAGACATCCATAAGGCGATAGAATGACATTTAAATGACTGCCGTTGGGAGGCAGTGTCAATTATGGGCTTCATAAGCAAGCTATGTGGGGAGAAAAGTGGGATAAAAATACAGTAAATAAATAAAATGGATATGTCTCGGCTGCCTAAACAGTAGCACATTTCATGGAATTATACTTCAGTCTTTTGTTCTTGGAGGACCCATGAGCTTACTAGTGGCCCTCCAAGATATCCAGTGCAGATATCCAGTGATAATGAAAGAGCCCCATGCACCGGTTTCAACATATGCTTTACATCAGTGTTATTCAAACTAGGGTTTGGGATCATGACCTGATGTCTGGTGGGTCGCGGAAAGTTGGGAGCCGCCATCTTGGAAATTGCAGACCTTCCTCTTGCTACATTCCTTCTGTGAGTGTCAACAGTTCAAATTTTTAAGTGAGTTTTAAAAAAAAATTAGTTCTGTGCTTTTACATCATATTCAGTCACGGATCTAGGGTGGGCTGGGGGGCACAAGCCCTGGGCGCCATCTTGGGAGTGGGCGCCGTAACCATGGTGCACCACGCCCCCAAAATGGTGCCCGCGGCCCGGCCTGCTCCTGCGCTCTCCTCGCTCTCACTGGCCTTAAAGAGCCAGTGGGAGTGAGGAGAAGGCGCTGCCGCCCGGTGCCCCCTCCCGCCTCTTAGAGCAGGAGTGGGGCGTCACACGGCGCACGTCATGACGTCATGACGTTGTGTGCCCCCATGGGGCATGTTTTGATTGGGCGCCCTGGGCACCATTTCAAGTAGAACCGCCCCTGATCATATTTTGCTTTCTGTCCTAATTTTGCTTTCTGTCAAAGATGTTTTAGGATGGTGCATTTGCCTCGGTCCAGGAATGCCAGTTTGCATTCTAAGAGTGCCATTTGATGACGTTGCACTGACAGCACTTTCTGCCTGATGATGTGCCTTCCGGCTATGACATCACTTCCAGGTTAATGACATCATTCTGGTGGGCCCCAACACGAGTGCCATTCTAAAAAAGTAGGTCCCGGTCTAAAAGGTTTGAGAGCCAGGGCCTCACACGGAATCAGACCATTGGAGCTTCTTGCTTAATGCTGTCTGCTTGGTGAGCAGCAGCTTTTGAGTTTTTCCTTTCCTTTCCAGCCCTACCTGGGAATGCCAGGGACCAGACCTGGAGCCTTCTGCATGCAAAAGCGGGTGGTTCTATCACGGGCAGTGCAATGCAAACACATAGCTAAGCTGGAGCATGCCCCCTGCATCAGCCTTAAAACGGCAAGTGTCACGAATGCGCCACAAAGCACATCCGCGCGGACTCAGGAGTCGGCTAGGCTGGTGTGGAGCCCAGGGCTGGTTCTCAGAAGCCAGATCCAGTTCTGGAGTTTCGGCCTGCCCAGGAAAGCCAGTGCAGGGGGTGGGAGGGGGTGGAGGGAGGGCATGCTGATGGTGGGGAAGGGCTTTTGGGAGCATGGGGAGGGTGGACCCGGAAACAGATAGGGTCCGAGACAGGAGGTGGCACATGGCCACGGCAGCCCACGCTGAATTCTAACCCACTTCCATGGCCCAAGCAGGCTTACACGGGCTGCTCAGATTTGCACCAGCAAAATGGCTGGTGCAGCCCCATAAGGGTGGCTGGGCAAGGGGGAAAATATCCCCCTACCCCGAGTTGCCCTCCATCCAGCACCTACCTTGTGCTGGATGCAGTGCGTAAGCCTACATCATTGTATATATTGTGATTCGTAGAAATTATAATCCAATGGAAAAGGGAAAGGGCTCAAAAGAACAGAGGTGTTTCTACAGGGAGGGCAAAGCTCTAAGTTTTGCAAGAAGCCTCACCTTGCAGTGGAAATCACTCCTCTCCTGCACTGTTTTAGCCAATCCTCACAGGGAACAGCAACATCTTGGCATTGCTTACTGGCTACAGCAGCAAGGGAGAGGAGGGATTTACATGACAGGGTAAGGCTTCTTGCAACACTTAGAGCTCTGCCCTCCCTGTAGAAACGCCACTGCAAAAGAAACATTCGGGTTCGAAAGGTGGTCAAAAAGAAAGTGCATGCAGCCCAAAGGGGCCTAAACAAACTTTGTACCCCCCCCCTGATAAAATTCCTTTCAGAGGCCCTGCCACAAAGTATACAGAACTGGATTTCAGTTATCAGTCAGAGCCTGGCAGAAAGCACACAGGTACGTTTTCTTGAGTCACAGTAGCAAGAAAATCCTGAGGGTTTTCTCTCCGGTTTCGACACCTGATGCCCGGCCCCCCCCCCCCAGCATCAATGCACTGTTCTGGTTTGGCTGAAATGAATTTTGGGGAATTTTAGAGCGCAATCCTCACCTGGAATTAGGCCGGCACAGTTAAGCCTGCAAAATTTGGCCAGCACCAGGGACACCGTAAAGCGCGTTTGGACCACTCTCAGAGGCAGGGAGGGTGGCACACGTCTATGTGCCGGCCTCTCTGAGTCCGAGAGGGGTCCAATCATACTTTATGGCGTCCCTTGTGCCGGCCAAACTTTGCTGGCCTAACTGTGCTGGCATAACTCCAGGTTAGGATTGCTCTCTTAGTGATTTTCGTGACCAGGAATTTCCATGAGTTGGGAGAAAGTTATGGGGTTGACACATCACTTCTTCGTTCGCTCTGCCAAGTTTATCTACCTTGAAGCATGAGAAACCAGCAATGTGCACATTGCTCAGCCATCCCCCCACCTGCTTGTATCCAAGAGAAACACAATTTGAAATCTTTATTCACCTGTTCGCACATTCTGCCCACCGGGAAACACGATTTTTTTAAAAAAAAAATGCTGACAATTCTTTGCTCCTTTCTTTCATTGCTTCACACCGACGCTGTTTATATCATGTCACTTGAATTCCCGCAGACCGAGATTAGAGCTCAGCAGGAAGAAAAAACACACCCCCAACTAGTCATTCCATATTGTATCTGGGTATAAACATTTTGGTAGCCTTTCACATTACAAGCCACTGGTGGAGGAAAAACAATTTCTGATTCCAGACAATTCTTGTTTGAACGCTGCTGTCATTCAGAGAATAAACAAAACCTGAGTATAGTTTGCTGCTGTTTTGCACAGTGAGAATTCCTGGTCTTTTAACCACCATTGCTACTTTCAACAATAAACACTTTCATCGCAAACAGTTTCTCCTCTGCATTTACCTCACATTTAGTGACAGATTTGAAATGTCTGTCAGTACATATTGATGCCATCTATCACAACACAGGGTAAGCAGCAAGGGGCAGAACTGCAAAAGGTTCACTATTATTTCTTCCTTTTCCTTTCCCCAGGATTTCTGCTACTCTCTTCAATTGGATGTTTTTCTTAAGATACCTCCAGGCTGAGATTTTTGGAGTATGGAAACTGAGGGTGGAAGCCTAACCTGGAGTTAGGCCGGCACAGTTAGGCCAGCAAAGTTTGGCCGGCACAAGGGACACTGTAAAGCACGTTTGGACCACTCCAGAGTCAGAGAGGCCAGCACACAGATGTGCGACAGCCTCCCTGACTCCGAAAGTGATCCAAACATACTTTACAGTGGCCCTTGTGACGGCCATACTTTGCTGGCCTAACTTTGCCGGCCTAACTCCAGGTTAGGATTGTGCTCTGAAGCATTAGCAAAAGAATTAGCAAAAGAATTTGCGATCTGAATCTGAAGAATTAGCGTCATTCTTTGAATAGTGCACAGTGGCTGGCATGGGAGGGACAGCACAAACGTAGCATCAGATACCTCTATCTATAATCTTCTGTACCAATCTTCCTGCACACTGTGATAGTCTTCACCGGTCTGCTTTGTGTTCTCTCTGTAGCTGAGGCCCAGCTTCTGGCAATGTGGAAAAGGGGGTTCTCAAAGGCACCCACTAATTTTCTAACAGCGCAATCCTAGCGTGCCCCTTGCGTCGACACTACGTCATAGTGTCGACGCAAAGGGTGGCGCACCGACGCGGGAGCGCTGAGCAGCACCCCCGCGTTGGTGCTCCATTACTGAAGCCGCCGCTACTCACATCGTCGGCTTCAGAGTGCCAGCGGAGAACCTCCGAAGACGGTCGGCGCAAGGGATTCTTTGTCCCGTTTCGGGTTGGGGATTGGTGGGAGGGGGGACTTGGGCAGGACGTGGGCAGGCTTGGGAGGTGGCCATACCCTTTAGCAGGCGCAGATCCAAGGAACACATAGGGGAGGCTGGAGCCTCCCCTACGGTAAGGGAGCGCATGCTTCATTGTCTCCTAAGCAGTGCTGGATATGGCACTGGCCCGTTGGCCTCGCAAGTCCGGCACAGTTTAGGATTGCGCCCTAGGTCTCTCCCCAGTTGGCCCTAATTCTACTGATTTTCGAGTGGACAGTAAAAGACACCTTTCTTCCTTCGGATCTTTTTTGTTCAGTTGTTTTTGCTAACTGTTCCTTGGCTTGGTTTCCATCATTTTTTCACCTGGTTTTTAAAAAAGTGATATTACTTTTTGGCTTTTTATTTTCTGAGCTGTTTTAGTAGCCCCCTTCTGGGCCCAAGAAGTGTCATACAAACATTTCAACTACTAGTAAGTGTGTGCCAGTAAGTGGTTTTCCCAATAGCCATGTATGGCTGTGAGAGCTGGACCATAAGGAAGGCGGAACGCCAAAGAATAGATGCTTTTGAATTATGGTGTTGGAGAAGACTCTTGAGAGTCCCCTGGACTGCAAGGAGATCCAATTGGTCAATCCTCCAGGAAGTCAAGCCTGATTGCTCCCTGGAAGGACAAATCCTGAAGCTGAAGCTCCAATACTTTGGCCACCTCATGAGAAGAGAGGACTCTTTAGTAAAGACCCTCATGCTGGGAAAGATGGAAGGCAAAAGGAGAAGGGGGCGGCAGAAGATGAGATGGTTAGAGAGTGTCACCGAAGCGATGAACATGAATTTGGGCGAACTCCGGAAGCTAGTGGAAGACCTGGCGTGCTGTGGTCCATGGGGTCATGAAGAGTCGGACATGACTTAGCAACTGAACAACATGTGTGCCTCTTTCAGAGAGCAGTTTTTACTCCTTTCTTGCCAATAACTACTTGTATTGATTCAACATCTCTGGAGATGGAGGGAAGCACCAGAGATGAAGGGAGTTTGCCAAGGGGGAGGCAACCACAGCAGGCGCTGGTTCTGGCAGGGTGTAGCAACGGGGAGAAACCCGCACGCTTTTCAGCCCCCCACCCTCCCTTGCGCTCGGATCGCTTCTTAATGGAGCAATTCTGGGCAGCAGGGAAGTGTGTGCTGCGAGCCAAGAATGGCTCTGGGTCCGAGATAGACTTGTCAAGGTTTTGGCAGAAATGAGGCTGTTTCAGAAGCATCCTAGTTTTCTTCTAGTTGTCGCCTCCCTCCTGACATCATGAGGTTAGGATATGAGAAGTTCCAGAATAAAATTTTGGCCCTTGAATTTAGGGATTTTTAAAACGTCCAGGAACATTTTCCACATCAATCTGCCAGACAGACCATCTGTGCATCTGTCATGAAACCCTTGTAGTGCAGAGGACAATGCTCCTTCGTCAGGTGTCTTGTTGGGCTCTGGCAACAGGCCAAGTGTGTTGGAGTAGGCCGTTGACCCTGTGAACCCTACGACTTGGGACAAATCAAGCGGCTTCTCTTGGTAGAGGAAAATCTGCCATGACTGGCAAGCTGTCTGTTCAGAATTCAACATTTTACTGAAGAAACCTGAGCTGTGTGCAGAGAACCCTAGGATTTCCCAGAAGGCACCTGGAAAATTACTGAATGAATGGCTATAAAGGCCTCTCTTTCTGATGTGTCAATATTTTTTCATTGCAGTCACTCTCCAGTCACTGCTTGCAATGAAGTTTCCTCTACTGAGAATGGAGTGAAGGGTATCTGCGTCCAGCCTCTCTCCTGTTTGTATTTGTGAAGCTTCTTTACTGCTTTCTTGTGTAGTAGGCCCAAGAAACAAAAGCACCTCAGCCCCTATTCAAGGATAGCACTTGAGCCTTCAGCCGGGATTTATCTGTTTACCTCTTAAACCTCTCAGATGAATGAAAGCTCAAGGGCTATCATTCTGGAATGGAGAACAACAAGGCCCTGCTAGTCCCCATCACCTATTTAAACTGCCATTTGCGTCAGTCCGTGTATAAACCTGATTTCTTTCAGAGATCCAGGAGTTAATTATACCCATCTCTGTCAACCATTTAATATTGCCAAGGGCAGCAAAGTCACCCCCTCACACTTCAAAGATTTGACTTTTTTATTTTCATCTTCTCTGCATCAGACTCTTCTTCATGCCCCTCTGGTTCTTATGATTCCTTCTAACGTCATTTCCTGGCTCCTATACCAACACGTAGCTTTCAAGGAAGCCCAAACTTTAGCATCAAAACAAGGTATGCTTATAAATGTGCGGTGTTTGTGACTATTTGGCATTGTCTGGGAAACAGGGTGGAATCAGAGCCCCTGAGAGGAAGGTAAAGGGGGGAAATTTGTACCCAGGCCCAGGGTCAAAAGGGGGGGCCAGGAACCGAAGGAGGGGGCCAGAAATTTCCTGGACTGTTTCATTTTCCTATCTCACCTGGACTCACTGTAAGCTGGGAGTGGGGGCTACTGTCACAACCCATATGCGCCAGCCCAAGGAATGCGTACATGACACTTCTTAACACAATGTCAAATCCGGGAGGAAATTGCCCTGCTACAGAAGCTCTTTAGTAGCTTGTGGATCTGTTTACTACTAAGGAACTCCAGCTTTGGGACTACAGCTGCTGCAGAAGGAACATAAGAAGAGCCCCGCTGGATCAGGCCAAAGGCCCATCTAATCCAGCTTCCTGTATCTCACAGTGGCCACCAGATGCCTCAAGGAGCACACGAGTCAACAAGATGCCTTCATCTTGTTGCCACTCCCCTGCATCTGGCATTTTGAAGTAGCCCACTACTAGCGTAAGGAGATTGCACAACCCATCATGGCCTATAGCCCATGTACATAGTACATGGAAGGAAGTACAAGGAAGCATTTGTACAAAGACGTTTTGGTGTACGCAGAACATTTTCCATTCTAATGTGAGCCGAAATACCATGTTGCTAATTTTCTGCAAACATCTTTTAAATATAGATTTTAGAGAGTGTATTTGATTTTCTGTATTGCTGTATCTAGCTGTGAATGCCGCATGAGTAGGTAGACCTGGGCTTCCAATGGGGAATCCTGGTAGACCTGGGCTCCAAAGACTTTTAGAGCCTGCCTTGTTTTGCCCTCCCTGCCCCTGTTATGCCCACGCCCTTTGCCACCTACCACCACTGTTTCACATTTCCCCTTTGGGGTGGGTCTCAAAAGAAATGTAAAAAGGTAAAAGTTTCCCCACAACCAAATGGTCAAGTCGTGACCGAATGTAGGGGGCGGTGCTCATCTCCGTTTCTAAGCCGAAGAGCCGGCGTTTGTCCTGAGGACAAGTTCCCGAGGTCATGTGGCCGGCATGACTATACGCCAAAGCTCATAGAATGCCGTTACCTTCCTACTGAAGTGGTCCCAATTTATCTACTTGCATTTTTAGGTGCTTTCGAACTGCTAGGTTGGCAGGAGCTGGGACAAGCAACGGGAGCTCATTCCGTCGCATGGCCTTGAACTGTCAACCTTCCAGTCAGCAAGTTCAGCAACAGTGGTTTAACCTGCAGGGCCACCGCGCAGAGGCGGATCTAAGGGGGGGCAAATCTGTAAGTTTTGCAAGAAGCCTTACCCTGTCATGTAAATCCCTCCTCTCCCTTGCTGCTGTAGCCAGTAAGCAACGCCAAGATGTTGCTGTTCCCTGTGAGTATTGGCTAGAACAGTGCAGGAAAGGAGAGATTCCCACTGCAAGGTAAGGCTTCTTGCAAAACTTAGAGATTTGCCCCCCCTTAGATCCGCCTCTGCCACCGCGTCCCTGGAAACATACCCCCTGTCAAAATTCCTCTGGAGACCCATGGTGGAATAAGGAAGCTACAGAGCAAGAGCACATTTTGACATGGTAAAATCACTGAAGTGTGACTTATACCTATCAATTTGATGTGCTAAGCCCTTCTTTCAAATGTGCCCATAAGAGTGAGAATCTGAGATGACTGACTAGGGTATTGTGGGAGGAATAGTCTACCCCTCCTTCCAGGCTCCCCGTTTGAAAAGCAGAGCAAACAGCTTGCAAAATTGAACTCAGTTTTCTTAATTATTTTAAAGGCGTCTTTAAAATGTTAAGCTATACATGGCTATAGCAGTGACAGACTTCATCTTCCTGGGCTCCAAGATCACCGCAGATGGTGACTACAGCCATGAAATTAAAAGACGTTTACTTCTTCGGAGGAAAGCTAAGGCGAACCTAGACAACTTAATAAAAAGCCAAGACATCACCCTGCCAACAAAGGTTCGCATAGTTAAACCTATGGTTTTCCCAGTAGCAATGTATGGCTGTGAGAGCTGGACCATAAGAAAGGCAGAGCACCGAAGAATAGATGCTTTGGAATTATGGTGTTGGAGAAGACTCTTGAGAGTCCCCTGGATTGCAAGGAGATCCAATCGGTCAATCCTCCAGGAAGTCAAGCCTGATTGCTCCCTGGAAGGACAAATCCTGAAGCTGAAGCGCCAATACTTTGGCCACCTCATGAGAAGAGAGGACTCTTGAGAAAAGACCCTCATGCTGGGAAAGATCGAAGGCAAAAGGAGAAGGGGGCGGCAGAGGATGAGATGGTTAGAGAGTGTCACCGAAGCAATGAACATGAAATTGGGCGAACTCCGGAAGCTAGTGGAGGCCAGGGAGGCCTGGCGTGCTGTTGTCCATGGGGTCGCGAAGAGTCGGACACGACTTAGCGACTGAACAACAACAACAACATACATACATGGCTATTCATTACTGCACCCCTAGACAAAGGGCAGCACCCAGTTTTATGGTTTTCTTCATACAAATTAGCACATACGTATTCAAACAGAGAAGTTTTGGGTTCATGCCGATATATAGTAAAAGTTTCTTTGCTACTTCTGTGTCACCCCCAGAGGATCACAGTTCTTGCTTACTAAGAAACATGGCCTGCGATGGACTTTTCCTCCAGCAGTCCGTCCAATCCCCTTTTAAAGGCACCTAGGCCAGATGCCATCACCACTTCCTGTGTCAGGGAGTTCCACAGATTAACCACCCGCTGGGTAAAAAAGTACTTCCTTTTATCTGTTTTAACTCTCCCAACCCTCAGTTTTAGCGGATGCCCCCTGGTTCTGGTGTTGTGAGAGAGGGAAAAGAACATCCCTTTATTGACTCTATCCCTTCCGTGCATAATTTTGTACTTCTCAATCATGTCCCCCCTCAGGCAGCACTTTTTTCGAGACTGAACCACACTCCCTCCCCCCCCCGACCTATTTTATTTCTGGTCTGACAGAGGAGAAATAGGTGAAAAACTATTGAGGAAGAACTGACTGGAGAAGAATTAAGCACCCCATCCCACTTGCCGAGTCTACCCTGCATAAGTCGCCCAGCCCGTTGCATTAAATGCACGAGACAGTGTGGTTGTTCCCTTGTAACATGTAGCTCTGAGCAATTTCCAGAAAGGGAGCCTTCATTCCAGTCCTGTAACGTTTCCCCCGACACAGACGTCTGTCTTTTCAGTGCATTGGTCTTTGCTCTGAAGCCGGGTAATGTTTCCCTCCTGAGAGCTCTCTCTGCAGCACATTAAAGGATGAGCTGTTATCTCCTCTATATTCAGTAATACGGAAATTGTTGGGTCACTCGGGATACCATTGTTTATGCCTAAATCCTTCTCTCGGGCTCCCCTGGGATGCTGCCCGCTGTCTCGCCTGCTCCTGGGAGTCGTCTGATTGAGCTAAGATTGTCCAAAGCATAAGCTGGAAAGCTGAGCACTGTCATAATAAAAACAGGGATTGTGTACTTCAGATTTACAGTAGCTTTGTCTCATTCATGCCTGCCTATGCCATCCAAATTCAGAGCAGGAGTACAGGTGTGCCCTGGTATCCACTGATTCAGTATCCAGTTTTCAATTATCCAAGGATACCAGGGATACTGGGATGCCAATTAAAAAGATAGGGGAACATTAAATCTCCTTTTTTTTACCTTGTTGAAGCAAAACTCCTGATCTTTAAAAAGGTGTTCCCTGTATCAAGTTTCAGGTATCCATGGTGGGGTCTGGAATGGAACCCCAGCAGATCCCAGAGCATGCCTGTACTGAAAGTTTCACATGAGGATCCTGTTGGAGCTCTAGTGCCAAAGACTAGTGTTGGAGCTTCTGCCGCAGTTCTGGGTCGCTGGGATGTAATGACACATTCAGGTGTGCACACCTGGGAACTATATCCTCTTGGGGGAACATCTATAAAGAGACCAGTAACCTTCAGAGGCGAGCTGGTGGTCAGGTGTAAGTGGGCTTCTTGATGTTGGCCCCCACCTTTTGAGAACTGACTACCATGTAATGTGTACCTGACCTCCTTCCTGCTGGGTTTATGGCTACAGACTCTTTTCATAGGCATACCTTGGCTCTCTTCATAGAATCATAAGAGCTGAAAGGGACCTACAAGGTCATCTAGCCCAACCCTCTGCCTGTAGCTGGAAATCCTCCTAGAGCATCTCCAGCAGGTGCTCATCGAGTGAAGGTCTCGAGTGAGAGAGAATCCACCACCTCCCTCGGCAAGCTGTTCCACTGCCAAGCTGTCCTTACAGTCAGGAATTTCTTCCTGCTGTCCAGCCAGAAACTTGATGTAGTGGCTACAACAATTTGCGTGAGATGAACAAGCAGAAAGCCCAAGGCAAGGGTGGGATCACTTGAACGGGGAGTAGACTGACCAAGGAACCATCGGAATTATTTAGCCTGAACATCCCCGAACCTTTACCTGAGTTGTGAAACTGTAGACAGAGAGAACCCAAAGAGGGAGAAGCTTTGAGAGAAGGAAAATGAGTAGAGGTGTTTGAAAACGGTTTCTACCTTATTCAGAAGTAAGCCCATGTGGTGATCTGTAAGATCTTAGCCAGTGGCTCCCAAAGTAGTGGGTCGTGACCCACCAGCCTGGGAAGCACTGGCTTCTGCCCCTTTGAGAGGCAGGGAGAGGGGGAAGCAGCAATGTGATTCCCGGGACTGTGCTGCTGCCCTGGTCAAAGGGGCTTTTTCACACTCACTTTTTCACACTCACTTTTTCACCCCCCCCTTGCCACACACACAGGGCTCCCCAAGCCTCAGAATGCAAATCGGAAGTGGATCATATTTTAAATGTAGTCTGAGGCTTGGGGAGCACTGTGGGGGGGACCCCTAGGGCTCCCCACACACCCAGGACTCCAGTGCTGCTAGTGTAAATGTGAAAAAGCCCCTTTGCCCAGAATAGCAGTGTGATCCTGGGGATTGTGTTGCTGCCGTTGCTCTGTTGTGCAGCCATTGCGATGCTCCACACCTGCCAAGACTTACATGGCTCTCAACTCTCTCATAGGAGTTTGGGAACAAACCACTGATCCAGGGCACAATCCTAACCTGGTGTTAGGCCGGCACAAACTAGAGTCCCTGATTCTGAGAGTGGTCCAGACATGCTTTACGGTGTGTTTTGCACACTTCAGGTTAGGATTGCGCCCAGTGGTGGGATATTCAGCCAGTTCTCACCTATTCTGCAGAACCGGTTGCTTATTTTAGGTTGGGAGAGGGAAGAAAGGCAGCGGATGGCCCTGAAGGCCGCCCTGAAGGACATAGAACCAGTTGTTAATTTATTTGAATCCCACCACTGATTGCGCCCCTAGGCTGTAAACCTACCTTACTCACTAGAAACAAACACCTCTACTGATGAGTCATGACTTGGTAGGTCCTATCCCCTATCCAAAAAAACCCCATACATTTTCAGACGGGATACTCCCCACGAGGAGCCCAGTTTTCATCTTCCACTTCAAAGAAGTACGTCAAAATGAAATAGATATTTTCAACCTTGGCTTGTTATTGCTGTCGTCAGAGTGTCCCTTTCCTCCCTTCCTGAGCCATCCAAATTAGGGCTGGTTTTCTTATCTCATTTTCCAGGCATGAGCGGGCGGCCTGAAATCTCCCGTTGAAATCAATGAAAAGTGCTCAACTGTGCTGGATCGTGCCCTATCTTAATAGATTTTGGAGCTGACATTTCTGGCACTAAAAATACAGCTGTGCGGATCTTGCTCTCGCTTGCGCTCTTGTTGGTTGCTATTGAGTTCTTCGGACATTCCGTCCTGGTAAAGTCTGCCCTCCAAACTCATGGGCTGCTGGTTCAAAACCTTCTTGGCATCATCACAACCAATCTTCTTTTGCTAACTTGCAAAATGCTT
Organism: Lerista edwardsae; assembly: GCA_029204185.1. Classification (NCBI taxonomy): domain Eukaryota; kingdom Metazoa; phylum Chordata; class Lepidosauria; order Squamata; family Scincidae; genus Lerista; species Lerista edwardsae. Next base: position 12,550,793 of record JAJKFI010000013.1, read on the forward strand.
GCATATGAGTGGCTATAGCCAGTGGCATCACTAGGGGGGGGTGGGGGGTTGGGCTGCACCAGGTGATGCGCATGGAGGGGCACAACTAAAATACAGGCGTGCCCTGGTATCTGCTGAGATTTCGCTCCAGACCCCATCATGGATACGTGACACCGTGGATACTTGGGACACCTTTTTAAAGATGGCAAACATCTGTGGTTTTGCTGCAGCAAAGTTAAAAAAAAGAGATTTGTTTAATGTTCTCCTATCTTTTTGTGGGATGTGGTGGCGCAGCGGGTTAATTCGCTGCTGCTGGACTTTCTGATCAGAAGGTTGGGCGTTCAAGACTGTGCGACAGAGTGAGCTCCCGTTGCTTGTCCCAGCTCCTGCCAACCTAGTAGTTCAAAAGCACCTAAAAATGCAAGGAGATAAATAGGTGCCACTTCGGTGGGAAGGTAACGGTGTTCCGTGTGCTATGGTGTATAGTCATGCTGGCCACATGACCACGGAAGCTTGTCCTTGGACTGATGTCGGCTCTACAGGCTTAGAAACAGAGATGAGCACCGCCCCCTACAGTTGGTCACGACTAGACCATTCGGTAGTGAGAAAACCTTTACCTTTGTTATCTTTTTAATAGGGGTCATTATCCATGGTATCCATGGATAACTGAAATGGTGGATACTGAATCAGTGGATACCAGGGCATGCCTGTATTGGTATTTCGAATGCCATCATGTTATATATAATTCTATGTGCAATTTACAGCAGAATGCAATAAAACAAACCATGTTGAAATAGCTGCATTCTATCAAAGGGTATAGCAAAAAACCCTAAAACATAAAGCACAACTGCCTTCTTTAAGAAAAAGTGGATTTACTTAACTCAGAAATAACCAATTAAACTGATTGTTCTGCGAGCCAATGAGGTATTGTTGTGAGTCAGCAGGTATCTACTGTATGAATCAGAGCTAATGCTAGAATCCTTGTTTGGTTGTGTGAGTGTCGTCAAGTTGGCTACTGGTTTTTTGTTGGTAATTGATTTGTTGGGTGACCTTTATTGTTATATATTTAAACAAATAAATGCCACTGGATTTGGGTTGTAATAATAATAATAATAATAATAATAATAATAATAATAATAATAATACTTGTATTTATATACAGCCTTTCTTAGGTCACCAGATTTCTCTAATGACTATAACTCAAGGCGGTTTACATAGGCAGACATTATTCAGAAACCCGAAGGTTTTTACAATTTTTACAGAAACGTTCTCTCTTGCAAGAACTACACACATACAGATGGATCTTTCTGGATTTAGTCCTTCTTTCTGGCCACCCGTTTGTCTTCTTGCTGGCTGATAAGCGGCTTCCCTGCTCCCACCAGAGAAGCAGCTGACTTTGGCACAACTCCCCCTCTCACAAGGCAGCCGGAGACAGCTCAGCTGTTGCTCAGTCGCAATTTACAAGGTCTGCCGCTCACAGAGACTTCCGGTAGTCCCGAACTGGCGACCTTCAGATCTTCAGCTCTTATCTTCAGGCAAATGGAGGCATTTACCCTCTCGACTAAAACTTCTGCCCATATGATATCACATACGATATTGTAATTTGTATGGTGTGGTACGGAAGGAGGTCCATCATGGGACTGACACCACTGGTTGTAGCACAGCTCTTTCCCAAGACATGTCAGAAGCCCCAAGCCATTGCCATTAACAATGGCCCTTAATATGGGCAGGTGGCACAGTGTGGGAACTCCCACATGTCCTGGGGCTTCTTCCATTACTTCTCAGTGCACAAGGAAGCTGTGGCCGTGCTCTGAAGGTGATGTGAGTAAGGGCCCTAAGAACAACTCCACATTTTAAGTGGCAGTAGTGTTGGCTACAGACATATCAATGTTGCTGATACAATAATAAAGAGCAGCCATAACACAGGATATTTAAGGATGCATATCTGTGGTTCACACCTTGTGTGTTTGCTCTAAGAAGCAAAGTGTGAACAACAGGTGTGCATCCTTAACCACCTGGTGTAATGGCTGCTTTTTATTTTTGTATTTTTTATGAATTGGTTTATTTCTTTTGTTGCATTTGATCTACCGTATATACTCCTGTATAAGTCGATCTCATGGAGAAGCCAAAAAAGATTTAAGCCAAAAATCATAGAATTTGCTACGACCCGTGGATAAGTTGAGGGTCAAACTTGCGGGTGGGCGGGAGGAGGTTGTTATGAAGTTCTTTGACAATGACTTACCAGTAATTGTTCTGAGGCAGCAACATGCAGCCAACCAAAAAACCTGGAACCTTTTCACTTTCTTCAGAGGTAGCAGAGAAATGGAGATATTCTCCAAACAGGAAGGAAGAGAGATGAAGGTGCTTATTGGAGTTGTAGGCTTAGTGAGGAATACAGTATAGCACTTCTATAGAAGCAGCCCTCATAGCCCACAGTGGCATGGGGATGGGGGTTTGGATCCAGCATAACTGCCAGATTCTGGCTCCTCCTCCCTTCCCGGGCTCACCCGCCCACAGAACCGCCCTCTCTCCATCCCATTCCACTCCCCCCTTGTCTTCCCCCTACCCAGAATAGCCCCTGCACTGGCCAAACTTAGCCAGCCTAGGGGCGGCTTACCAGCCTCCTTCCTCAGTACAACTGGGCCAACACTGCTACCCGTGTCAGCCCAGCGCACTTTCCACTGACATGAAAGTGCATTGTGATACGTTTCCGACAGCAATAGGCCGACACAAGCCTTTTGGATGGCACCCTAAGATAAGCAAAAGAGAAATGGTTTCAAGGTTGTTGTTGTTGTTGTTATTCAGTCACTAAGTCGTGTCCGACTCTTCGCGGCCCCATGGACCACAGCACGCCAGGCCTCCCTGTCTTCCACTAGCTTCCGGAGTTCGCCCAATTTCATGTTCATCGCCTTGGTGACACTATCTAACCATCTCATCCTCTGCCGCCCCCTTCTCCTTTTCCCAGCATGAGGGCCTTTTCTAAAGAGTCCTCTCTTCTCATGAGGTAGCCAAAGTATTGGAGCTTCAGCTTCAGGATTTGTCCTTCCAGGGAGCAATCAGGCTTGACTTCCTGGAGGATTGACCGATTGGATCTCCTTGCAGTCCAGGGGACTCTCAAGAGTCTTCTCCAACACCATAATTCAAGGTTTCAAGTTATAGGAATCTAAATTTTAGAGTAATTTTTAAAGAAAAAGATGCCTTAAAGCAGTGCCACAACCCCACTGAATGAATGAATGAATGAATGAATGAATGAATGAATGAATGTGGCATGAGACTGAGGACCCACTGTCATTCCTGTCCCACTCCAGGGATGCTATCTGCCAACCACTCCCCAGCCCCAGACCCATCATCACCAACCATTCCCCACCCCAATTACATTCTTCTGGCACTGTTCATTGTAGCCAAATATTCTTGTTAGAGCAGAAGAATTAAGTTACCGTTAAGGGCGCAATCCTAACCCACTTTCAGGCACCAGGGTAAGGGCAATACAGCTCTGAGGTAAGGAAATAAACATTCCCTGACCTTGAGGAGGCTTCCATGACCTCCTCCTCCAGTGCAAGATGTAGCATTGGAAAGTTGGTTAGGATTGCGCCCTAAGCCTCGCGATGGTGAAAGCTCTTTTAGCACAATTGCTAAGAACCTGAGCAGGACTGAGACACCATCTCCTGGTCCCCGAAGGGGTACACCAGATGCCTTTACCTAGTGTTGCTCTAGTCCAGTGGTCTTCAACCTATTTCATTCCTATAAGTTTCTGCAACCCCACAACCGAGGCTTCATTACCCCATTGGGGTCCTGGACCCAAAGTTTAAGAACATTGCCCTAAAGCAGTTGAGCTTTTGCAATGGATCCAGTTGACAACCGAGATTGTGGAATCTTGTTCCCTGATGGTCATCAAGGAAAATATGCAGGAGAAAATCTGAATGAAGCACAATTGAACAGAAGCCACATTAAGGAATCCATGGAAGAGTTGATAAGTGTGCTCAACTATATGCCCCTTGCTGGGTGCTTTGGGATACAAATAAGGCATGCAATTCCTTCCCTTCCCCTAATTAGAAGAGGAAAAACTTTCCCACAGCAGCAGTCTCTAAGCAAGAGGGGTGATCAAAGAAGGACAACATCTTGAGTACTAAGAGGCGGGCCAAAGCGCTGGTATCTGGGAGTGCAGCCATAAAATTGAATGAAAAGGACGCACTTCCAAAGCAACTCCTGGTCTCATTAATGGAAGCTGCAGCCATTCGGCACACTGTCGCATTTCCAAAGTTCAAAGGCTTGCAAGCAGAACCTACTATGCATAAATGGTGCATCGTTAGGAATGCTCTTAATGAATGTTGGCATCAGCGAGCCTCCCACAGTTGGCCAACTTTTGTAGGACTATAGAACTTTCCTTTCTTTTCAACCAAAGGCAAAGCCGTATTTCATGTTGAAATAGACTTAAGGTGCCTTCAGGTGCTCAATAAGCCTATTAAGACTTGGCATCTCCTCCTCCATGACATCAGTGCCTTGTGGCAATGAGGCGTAGTCACCTGTGCTTCTTTGTCAGCCATTCTTTGGCAGGGAAAGTAGCTCTTGCTAGCCACAAGACTGGAGATGGGTGAATAATAATTGGGTCAACACTGAAGCATCATTTGAGAATGCTAGGGGGAAAATGAGTTTCTTTTTCAAGAGTTATAAAGTGGCTCTAGAGTTTCACTGGACCAAACCCGATCTCTTTAAAAGTTTCGTTCACTGTTTCGTCCAACTCCTATATGCCCATCACAGGAAGGACATCTGAGAGGAAAGCTTTTGGTCTTGCCATAAGAGAAAAAGAATGTAAACAAGTCGGCTAGGGAAGAGCCAACAAATAATGCACAAAAAAGCCCTTTATGAAAAGCTTTGTGCTGTAGAAGTTGGAGGAGCTTCTCAAAGCTACCTCAAGACCAGTTCATAAGAACATGAGAACGTAAGAAGAGTCCTGCTGGATCAGGCCAAGGCCCATCTAGTCCAGCTTCCTGTATCCCACAGTGGCCCCACCAGGTGCCCCAGGGAGGCATGAGACAACAAGATGCTTGGATCCTGTATGCATTTATGTATTGCTCTTCTCAGTTGTTATATAGGCTCAAGGCAGTTTAGCAGGCTAATCATGAACCACAATTTATTTTTTTTCAAATTGGGTTTTTACTAGTATTAGGGTGCAATCTGAACCCCCACTTCAGCTGTTGCAAACGTGCTGTAAAGCACATCCGTGCCAGCGCTTCTGGTGCAGCACTTGCGTCGATGCAACAGCACCAGGTGAAGCCCCAGGTAAGCCACTCCTGCATCAGTCACGCCCCGCTGGTGCAGTGTCTATATTGGGCAGGGGGGAAGGTGAGAGGGAGGGAGAAATGGGGCAGGACAAGGGTGTTCTGGTGGGCAGGGCAGCCCGGGGGGTGGGGTGGAGGTTGGATCCTGTTGATTTGGGCCGCACGGCGTGCTGGACTTCCACCATACAGCAGGCGCAGGTCCAAGCAGCCCCATAAGCAGCGGTGTTATGCTGCCGGAACGCTGGGCGGGACATCCGGGTGATCGACAGCCCGCCCGTCATGTTCTGCAGCGTTACGCCATTTGCTTAACCAATTACACCGCTTGCGTAATTTACGCAAATGGCGTAACGCTGCGGAATGCGAAGGGCGGGCTGTCGATCACCCGGATGTCCCGCCCAGCGTTCCGGCAGCATAATACCGCTGCTCATAGGTGCATAGTCCCATAAGGGCATGAACGTGCCCTTGCTCCTGGAGGCTGCCTCCCGCTCCCAGTCGGCACTGGATACAACCAGCCTGCCTGTTCCAGCACAGGTTAGGATTGCACTGTTGTTCTGTGAGGCACAGAATCCTCAGTTCACCAGACATTTCCATCCGCCCAGTTGGTTGGTTGGACTTCAAGATGTTGTCTGTCTCTAGCGGACTCTTCTGCATTCCACATCCGCGCACGGCGCTTCCCACAGCATGTTCTGTCAGTGTGCCTTTTTGTGAGGTCCATCAGCAGCTTCTGGTGTCCCAGGCTTCAAGACTGGCCTACGTGCCTTTAAAAGGGGATTGGACAGATTTCTGGAGGAAAAGTCCATTGTGGGCTACAGGCCATGATGGGTGGTGCACCCACCGTACTTTAGAAGTAAGCTACCTCAGAATGCCAGGTGCAAGGGGGTGGCAACAGGTGCAAGGGAGTGGCAACATCTTGTTGTCTCCTGTGCTCCCTGAGGCATCTGGTGTGCCATTGTAAGATACAGGAAGTTAGTCTAGATGGGCCTTTGGCCTGATCCAGCGGGGGTCTTCTTGTGTTCTTATGTTCTTAGGACAGCAAATTCTGTTTTATTTACTTCATATTTACCTCAGAAGTTTACCTCAGAAATTTACCTCAGAATGCCAGGTGCAAGGGGGTGGCAACAGGATGCAGACAACTTGTTGTCTTGTGTGCTCCCCGAGCCATCTGGTGGGCCATTGTAAGAAGCGATGGTATCTGGTAATGAAGATCCGGAACGCTGGGAGGGACTTATGTGTGATTGGCAGCCTGCCCATTCCGTTCCGCTGCCTACCCACCCGCTGCGTGGGCTGCCCTGGCCTCGGAGGGGGCGCCTGCTCACCAGGGGGATGGGTGGGGGGCGCGCCGGGTGCCTGGGCGAGCAGTGGTGGGGCGCGCCAACCAGGGGCAGCCCACGCGGCGGGCGGGCAGGCGGTGGAACGGAACGGACAGGCTGCCAATCACACATAAGTCCCGCCCAGCGTACCGGATCTTCATCACCAGATACCATCGCTGATTGTAAGGTACAGGAAGTTGGTCTAGATGTACCTTTGGCCTGATCCAACGGGGCTCCTCTTAGGTTCTTATGCTGTTCTTGGTAGGTTTATGGCAGGGGCTTATTGTGGGCAGGGAGAAGGGGGGCAGGGGTGGGTGGGGAGAAAGAATAAGGGGTGGATCTTGGTGGTGTCAGCATACATCAGGATCCTATCTCCTCTTTGAACCTGCCTCACCCCTCTTCTCTCCTTGGACTTATGCCAGCTATGTAGCTGGCATAGGACTGAGGAGAGCCATAGGCTTCCAAGAGACCTAGAGAGAGCTAAGGACAAAATATTTTCACTTTCCTCTGGCAGGCCTCCTGACCACCTGCCCCCCCAATTGGATGCAGTACACACCTCATCAGTGTAGCCGCATTATCATTAATGGAGAGCGATAGAACTGAGCTGTAAATGTGATGCAGAGTTGGCCAGACTGTTCAAATATCAATCTGAAATGGCCCTGTTTGTTACTTTACGGGGAAAAAACTCACCTAAACTCTAAATGCCAGTTTTGTGGCAATGACGCACTGAATTACAAATGCCATTTGATTTTGTGAGCTGGTTGGTGGAGTGCCTCGGAACGAGAGCTGCGAGTCACGCAGCCTATCAGCAAAATTGGGATAATAATAATGTTTAGCATGAGTGCCGCGCATTTCAAGTGTTCAAAGCATGTTAAATAGATTAACTGAGTAATCCATTCAACATGGGGAGGCCCCTTCATTCAGAGGTAGAGTGCATGCTTTGCATGCTGAAGGTGCCTGGTTGGGGTTAGGTAGAAAAAGCTGGGAAAGACCCCTGCCTGAAACCTGGGACATCCGCTTCCAGGTAGATTAAGGGCGCAATCTTAACCTGGAGTTAGGCCAGTACAGTTAGGCCAGCAAAGTTTGGCCGGCACAAGAACCACCGTAAAGCACATTTGGACCACTCTCGCAGTGCAATCCTGCACTGTCGGTCGCGCTGACATGATGTCATAGCGTTGGTGCGACGCCTCTAGCGTTGACGTGGGAGCGCCGATCGGCACTCCCGCATCAGCGCTAGAGCAGCAAGACAGGCACTGGCCTTGCTGCGCCTGCGCTGAGCCTTTCTCACGCCAACCCAAGCCGGTTGGTGCAAGGGAGGCTTCATGCCAAGGCGGCACGGGGATTGGAGTCTAGATTGGAGGGAGGAGGGAGGGGATTGGAGATTGGAGGATTGGGGATTGGAGGGAGGCGGGGGCGGGACTTGGGCGGGATGTGGGCAGGCTTGGGAGGTGGCCATGCGGCCACCTCCTAAGCCCATCTCCGAGGCCATGAGGCCCTGATTCGGGCCACGCAGTCTCCTCGGATCTGTGCACGCTCTTTAGCGCACACTCCCTTGCCACAGGGAGGCTCCAGCCTCTCCTAAGTAGGATCAGATATGGCGCTGGCCCGTTGGCCTTGCAGTGTCCGCCAGTTAAAAAAAGTCTTATCTGTTCTCACTCTCTCAACACTCACTTTTAGTGGCTGTCCCCTGGTTCTGGTGCTGTAAGAGAGGGAAAAGAACATCCCTCTATTGACTCTGTCTATCCCATGCATAATATTGTGCATCTCAATCACATCCTCCCTCAGGCACCTTTTTTCTAGACTGAGAAAAAGACTTTTCTAGACTTTTTTTCTAGTTAGGGTGCAGTTCTTTACCCCTCCCCTCCTTCCAATTGATTTGGGAAGAAGGAAGGGGGTAGGCCAACCCAGTAGCAGCGGCACATGCTGATTGGCTGCCACTGGGATGGGGAAAAGGAATGATGGCCAAGCTCTCACTGATTCCTCTTGGCTGAGTCCCGTGTTGCAACTTGGGGTTTGAGGTGGGCCTCAGCTTTTGACAAGCTGAAGACTAGTGGATTTGGTAACACTGACCTTAGATTAGATACTGGTTAGATGGCGCCAGTGGTCCAAATGAAGCTCTGATTGAAGATGATAAATCCATGAACAAGCTGGCAATCCTATCAAGTTATGACATCAACACCGTATTGCCAGTTTCATCATCCTGCCCTGCCCACCAGCCCACTGATTATTCAGACAATGTATGTGAAAATACCTCTTACCTGTCTACCTCTTACCAGGTAAGAAAATACCTCTTACCTGTTGGTTGGGTTTTCCTGAGCTTTCCCAAGAAAATGTCCTAGAATGTCTAAAAGCTTGGAAAGACCATGGCCTTCACCAGCCTTGCGCAGCCTTTGTCTTCAGCAATCTCACCCCCTTCTTCCCCAAATGTGCTTTGAGAGGAAGGGGTAATGAGCAGCACAACCAGCAAGGGGCAGTTTACATCAAGGCCAGTGGGGTAGAATAAGTAAATCAGTAGCAGCTGTGTAAGTAGTAGTGATGTTACTTAGGCGCAATCCTAAACTGGAATTAGGCCACTTGGAGTCAGGGAGGCTGGCACATGGATGTGCGCCATCCTCCCTGAATTCAAGAGTGGTCCAAATGCGCTTTATGGTGCATTTGCAACATTCCTGGGCTGGCATAAGGGACACTGGAGTTAGCCTACACCGGCTTATCCAGAAGCAAGTCCCACTGTGTTCAATAAGATTCCCAGGTTAGTGTATATAGAATTGCAGTCTTATTGCAACATGAGCTACATACTGCTTTTCATATGGGAAAGGTCACTCGGCTGTTGGTAAAGGTGATGGCATACCTGTGCCCAGTGGTGGGATTCAAATAAATTAACAACCGGTTCTATGTCCTGCTTTCTTTGTACTGCTTCTTACTACAGCACTACTTTTTGTATGTCAATAAATTAGCAACCGGTTCTGCAGAACTGGTGAGAACTGGCTGAATTCCACCACTGCCTGTGCCCCTAAGCAAATTTCTCAGTTTGACTTTTATTGAGCCTGATGCATCTTGGCAACACCTGAGCTGTGTGGCTGTTGACTTTACCACTGCTGCTGTAGGTTAAGCTCCAGAGCTCCTCTCCCCCTCAGATGCCGCCATGACAAGGCAAGCAACGTGAAATGAGTCTGATTGCCTTGTTAGCGGTGTGTCTTTTGCAAACTGGAGGCGTTTGTTTCCAACCCCTTCATTCCAAAATTTGGCACCCTCCTTAATTAAAACTCTCATCAGTCTGAATCTGACAGTGCAACAAGGAATGCTGTACACATTGTGGATGACAACTTAATTTTTTCAGAAAGAACAAGGAAAAAAAATCCCTTTAATAAATCTTTCACTAGTGTATGTTTAGCAACTAAGAATTAAATCCCAAGTCTCAGGAGGGGGGAAAAGTGTGGCAGTGGGGGATTAATCCATAAAAGGATATTTTCCTTTCCTTTAATGCTTCCTTTAAGTGCTGACTGTCAAAAAAAAAAAAATATCACACTGAAAACTTTCCTTGCCCTAACTAGTTTGTCCCTGGGCTTGCATCACTTCTCTACTGCCTTTCATCTCCTACAATTTAAAGCTTGTTTGCTTTCCATTTACAGATGTTTCATGTCACTTATTCAAAGACGTACAGATAGTCGAGCGGATCAGAGGAGCTTTCTTTGACTCGCTTCCATCCTTGTCTTTTCTTAAGGGTCAAAGATGAGTTTTATTTCCTAAGGAGACAAACCTTCGCAGAGGCGTCGCACCACAAATAAGGTCCCTCTGTGCATTGCTGTAATCCCCTCCATTGCCACCTAAATCCACAGCAAGATGTAGAGTAGACGGGGAGGAAGAGAACAGAGGAAACCAGAAAAGGGAAGAATACAGAAAGGAGTAAAGCCATGGCACAGAGGGAGAAAGAACAGGTTCAAGGAAAGGTTCGCACCTTTGTCACTTCATGGTTGCAGTGATGATTTGAATGTGTGAACAAGCAATCAGAGATGTCACATCACCACACAATATTGTGCAGAGATTTAGGGCATAATCCTAACCCGGAGTTAGGCCGGCACAGTTAGGCCAGCAACGTTTGGCCGGCACAAGGGCCACAGTAAAGTGCGTTTGGACCACTCTGGGAGTCAGGGAGGATGGCGCTCATCTGTGTTCCGGCCTCTCTGACTCTGAGAGTGGTCCAAACATACTTTACGGTGTCCCTTGTGCCGGCCAAACTTTGCTGGCCTAACTGTTCCGGCCTAACGTCAGGTTAGGATTGTGCGCTTAAAAATAAAATCCTCAGAGTTTCAGGTGAAGGCTCTTGCCAGTCTCTTCCGGGGCTTGGGGGTGGGGTGGATTATGTGGAACGCAAGAACCTAGAACACATATTTTTATTTTTATTTTCTTCTCACAGTACACCAACTATGGTCTTCTCTATGGTCTTTGCTTCCTGTGATGTCACTTCCTGCTTCAGGGAGACTCTTCCATGTTCTGGGGCTCTGTTTCTAGAGCAACTGTCTGGAGGAGCAAATTGTCTGCTCTTCTTCATCCGCCCACTCTGTGGCTTGCCCGAGAAACAGAGCCATACATAGAACCCAGATGAAATTTTTAGCTGTTTTCAACCCAATTTCAACAGCAATTTGAAGCTGTGCTCCAAAATCCCAAGGCACATCTGCAAACCTTTTGTGGCACTTCGATGTGCCATGGCCCACCAGTTGTAAATCCCTGGCCTAAACTGTATTGGCAGCATAGCTCAAAGACATGGGCTCATGATGTCAGTGTTTGAGATCTATTTTAACCCAGCAGCATTCTCTCCACATTCAGTGGCGTAGCTAATGGAAGTGCAGCCTGGTGCAGGGTGCAAAATGATGCCCAGGAAGTGACATCATAGTTGTATTTCCTTTTTCTGGTTTTTTTGGCCATAACTTTTGATAGAATGAAGATATTGCACTCCGATTTCACTGCATTGCATTCTTCATTGAATTCTGCATGAAATGGTATATAACATAATGGTATGATTCCTACATACGAAGGTTTTCACAATTTTGGCCATTCGTGTCAAGCTCAGGTTGTTCCCCAGCCCAAGCTTGTTGCCTAGTGCAACTGCACCCCCTGCACCTCTTTAGCTACCCCCGTCCACATTTATTGTTTTGCCAAATAATGCAATACAACAAAATTATTGTGCTATTAATTTATTTAAGAACAAATAACTTTAATCAAGAGGATTTTGTGCCCCACCTTTTAGACCCTACTGTTTGATGTTAACACATTTGATTGCATTTCCTTCCTGCCTGTTGACACTTTCACTTGAACAGTCCACCAGCGAAGCGTGTTGGTGCATGCAAGGATTTTAGCAGGCTTCTGGCAAGCTCTATGCACACAGCAGCCATGGAAATAAAATAGGAACAGAGGAAGTGGCCTTATACTGACTCAGTCCATTGCTCCATCTAGAACGGTGTTGTCAACACTTGCGAGCACAATCCTCACCTGGAGCTGGGCTGGCACTGTGAGGCCAGCAAAGTTTGGCCTGCACAAGGGACACCATAAAGCGTGTTTGGACCACTCTCGGAGTCAGGGAGGCCAGCCCACAGACATGCACCATCCTCCAAGTCCGAGAGTGGTCCAAACGTGCTTTATGGTGGTCCTTGTGCTGGCCAAACTTTGCTGGCCTCACTGTGCCAGCCCAACTCCAGGTGAGGATTGCACTCTGCAGTGGCTCACCAGGTTTCCAAGACAGCCGTACCCAGAGGTAGCAGAGATTGAACCAGAGCCTTCTGTGTACAGATCAAGTGCTTGGCCAATGAGCCAGGGCTCCTTCCCAGCCAAGATGAGAATCAACTCTGTTGCAGAAGCTTCTGTTAAAGACAGCACCAACTGTGCAGCACCCTATATCTGAAGCTGCAGGGTTGGGAGGTGTGTGGATTTCTTTCTTTCTTTTTGTATGCATGGTGCCGTATGCATGTCTGAAGCTGCCCTGATTGTACAAAATAAGTCCTGATTTCCGCTAATATGCGGGTGTGCAAGTAACTCCGCTCATGTGAGTAATCCCTTTGAACTCGAGGGAGCTGTTTGCATGCCTAAGTGATTTGCATGATCACTGCTTAAGAGCTGGAATTAGTCCCTGCCATCTCTATTTACAATATTCTGCTAATCCAGCCTTTTAGATGCCACAAATAGCCCTCTTCTCTGTGCACCGTTATTGATCAAGAGAGAGAGATTTGGTTTGACAGAGGTTTGCGAAAAGCCTCGGCGTTGTCCAAGGAGCAGGCACATTATCAGCTTTTGTCAGCTGACATATGGTAATGTACAGTTTAATGCTTGCCCTGATGTTCTGGAGGAGTGTCGAGCCCCACTGCCAGCTGAAGCCCAAAAGTTTTATGAGCACAAGAATAAATATCTGAAGTGATTTTCTGGTGCCATTTCTGGATGTTACAAATGCTCATGCGGTTTTGACTGCTTTTGTTCCACTTAAACGTTCTTTGGCAGGGAGAGTGGGCTTGGATTCTACTCGCCCCCCCTCATTCAGCATAAATTAATCTGATTGTCTCGCTGTCTTTGTATAGGCTCATCTTGAAATAATTTCAATTTCAATGACTAGGCTTATTATACATATATATCCCGTTGACTGTATATAATCTTGTCTTAAAGCCTTATGTGCTCAGAAGCTCCTTGAGTTCCCCTTCCCTTGCACCAAACTTGTCTTTTAAGTGGTAGCTAACGGGCTATAATCTGCCAACTCTGAAATTAAATCTGTTAATGCAACAGTAATGCACCTTGTTTCAAAAGAAAAAGAAAAAAAAAACACCAGCCCTTCAACTCAGAAGTTCAGCACTAGGTTTTAACCTTGCTATTAGGAACAAGTTGACATTCCAGTGTGTAAACGCACAATCAGAATATGTAAGGAGATGGAGCCAGAGGTGACTCTACCAAATCTCAGTTCATTTGCCCAGAGGAAGTGGGCATTATTGAAATGAGGGAACGCTCAGATCTTCTGGGTATACTATACCTCAAATCCGCACTCTCCGGGATAGTACTAGGGAAGTGTTTCAAAAACATTTAGCATTGGGACCCACTTTTTAGTCTGTTCAGGACCCACTAGAAGTGATGTCATGGCTGGAAGTGCTGTCATTGTGACATCAGAGCCTGCTGCTTTCCTGCGAATGCAGCAATCAGTTGGGTTATTTCTCAGCCATTTTCCCAATAGCAAAGTGAATCAGAAAGAAAAAAAAAGCCTCTTTACAATCTTGACATAAAGAAGAAAACCACACAGCTCTCCCCCTTTTCAGTCTCCCATCTTCCCATATTTTCAATATTGCTGCCCTAGGTGCTTTGAGAACCACTTGAAATTGGTTCACAGTTTGAGAACCACTGTACTAGGGTATTTGTGCGATAATTGTGTCCTTGTCAAATGCACTTTGGTCCCTGGTGTCCCTGGACATTTACATCTACTTTTTTTGCATCCCAGTTATTTCTGTCCCACTAAAACTGGGCACCAAACCCCATGTTATATACACTAAACATCTTATCCAAGCTCTAACCCTAACTTTGTGTTTTAAAAATTTTAAAGTACATCTAATACAAATATACATAAATATATTGAAACAGAAATGTCCCAAATGCAAAAAAAAAAAAAAAAAGCATCTTCTTAATGCAGTAGTTCCCAAATTGGTGGGTCGCGGCCCACCCTTAAGGGGAGTAGCCCTGTTCCTGTTGCAGTCAAAGTGCTGCAGAGATTGTAGCACTGCTGCCGCCAAGGGATTTTTTCATTTACCTGGGGGGCAGCGCTGGCCTCCTGCAGGGTCCAGGAGGCTTGCAGCCCCCTCTGATCTCCTCCCAGTTTGTTTACCTAGCCCTTATCTCCTATCTTTAGATAGATAGATACCTTTATTGGCATAACAAACACAAACAAACATACACAAGGTGCAAAATACAATTTTAGGAACGTCCCCTAAAACACTAAAACTTTAAATTGGACTCTCGGGCTGTATTAATCTTAATTATATCCAACAAAAATTTGCCAAGAGCAGTCAAAGAAATCTCATCCGTCCACTGTAAAATAGAACTAAGATAGGCTTCATTGAAAAGCCAGGGCTTTTGTTGTGGGAGAGAGGCAAAAAATTTATCCCTCGCGGCCGAATGGAATGGGCAGTGGAAAAAGATATGGGGTAGCGTCTCTACAGCATTCATCGGGCAAGGACATAATCTGTCATTAAAGGGAATATTGTTGAATCGGCCCGTTAGCACCGCCGAGGGGATTGAATTACAGCGGGCCAAAGAAATCGCCCTTCTAACTTCAGGATTATACAATAGAGAAATGTAAACCGGTGGCCTGCCTACTACCAAAGGAAGATTCCAGAACAAAGGTGAGCAAGATCTATTAGCGGCTCTTAATAGGTCTTGTGAGTTGATGTCAGCCAGCCTTTGTCTAACAGTTCTTAGGGCAGCCTGGAACGGGAGAGTCCCTAGGATGTCCGGATCTAGGCCGATCTGTTTGATCTTCCTAAGCCAACCATCAGCAGGGGGGGCAGCGATCTTTTTTTAGGTAATATAGTAGGCTTGTTTGAGAGGTATCGAAATACACTCTTAGCCAGTATTTACAAGTTCTGTACCAAGCAACATTCTCGACTGGGAGTTGTCCCGTCTCGAGACATAAAGCCTCATAGGGGACGCAGTTTGGCATGGCCATGATTCTTCTCAAAAAGACTGATTGAAAAATTTCTAATGATTTATGATATGCATTGATCCAGATAGGGATTCCGTAGAGGGCTTGGGAAATAGATTTGGAATTGAATATTTTGAGGGCAGCCGGAATTAGGCGGCCCCCTTTGTTATAGAAGAATCTGGAAATTGCCAATGAGGATATTTTGGCTGTCGTTTGTGCCATACAACGATGACCAGCCCAAGAGCTATTGGCTGAGAATAGTAATCCCAAGTATTTGAAGGTCCTCACCTGTTCAATTAAACGTCCATTGAAGACCCAGTTATATGTTTTTCGGGACTTAGAAAAGACTAAAATTTTCGATTTCTGATAATTTAGTTGAAGTTTATTGGTGGACAAGTAGTCCAGACATTTATTTATTAGTCTTTTTAAGCCCAGCCGAGACCGCGAAATAAGTACAGCGTCGTCGGCATATAAAAGAACCGGAATCTTACGATCTCCAAGCGTTGGAAAATGGCCATCAACAGTTAATAGTTCTGGAGCCAAGTCGTTTAAGAACAGGTTAAATAGAGTCGGGGCCAGTGGGCATCCTTGCTTGACTCCCTTGTTCGTAGGAATTTCTTCAGTAAGGAGGCCATCCCAAGAACATCTTATTCTGCATGAGGTGGCAGAGTACAATTGCCTGATGGGGTTAATCAGATTAGAAGGAATTCCGGCTCACTCCACCTTGGACCACTGTGCTGTCCTGTCCCATCTTGCTTACAAATACTCCATTAAAGTCAACTCAAAATTATTTGTAGCCTTTCTCGATTTAAAAGCGGCTCTCTCCAGCTTGGACCAGAGCAACTGCCTGTCGACGCTGTCAAAGCCGCTTTTAAATCGAGAAAGGCTACAAATAATTTTGAGTTGACTTTAATGGAGTATTTGTAAGCAAGATGGGACAGGACAGCACAGTGGTCCAAGGTGGAGTGGCCTGATCTGAACCCGATTTGTTCAATGCCTAAGATTTTGTTCTGGGTGAGCCAAATATTAAGATGAATCAAGAGATAGTTGGCATACAACTTGCCTACTATCGAAAGAAGGCTAATTGGCCTGTAGTTCTCTGGAAGACAGGGATCCCCTTTTTTGTAGATAGGGGCAACAATGGCTTGCTTCCAGGATTCCGGAAGAGTTCCACTGGCAATTGCCGTTGAGAAAAGTCCTGCCAGAATAGGGGCCCAGAAGTCAGAGTTAGATTTTAACCATTCCCCCATAATCATGTCAGGTCCGGCCGCTTTGCCAGTCTTAAGTGAGGCAATTAAGACTTTAATTTCCGATGTTGACACAGGCGGCCAATTCGGAGTGGCAAATGATTCAGAAGCCTCATCAGGCGAAAAGGCCATGTTGTCAAAAAAGAGGTTCGAGAAATGCAATTTCCAGTTATAGGCAGGGACTGCCTT
This sequence comes from Lerista edwardsae, assembly GCA_029204185.1. Taxonomy (NCBI): domain Eukaryota; kingdom Metazoa; phylum Chordata; class Lepidosauria; order Squamata; family Scincidae; genus Lerista; species Lerista edwardsae. The sequence continues at coordinate 12,567,459 of JAJKFI010000013.1, forward strand.
GGGATCATGTCCTTTAGCTTTAAAGGACCCATTCACCAACGCCCAAAAAGAGCGAGGGTTAAAGTGAATCGTGGCCTGATAAAGTTTATCCCATAGCACTTTCTCATATTTATTCTTCTTGCATTTGGCTAGCATGTTCAGATGGAGATTCAGGGAAAAATATTCTTTAAGCGCCTGCCGAGAATTTAATTGCCTAAACTTTTTAAAACAGCTTCTAGCAGCCCTTTTAAATTGCTGGCATTCATAGTCAAACCAACTCGGGTTGCCCTGACGTGGATCAGATCGCAAGGCATTTACAGGCAGCGCTAGAGTAGAAGTAATAACCTCTATTAATTGGTTGTACAACCTTACCACTTCCGATGGAGAATTCTCCAAAAGTATGGAGGAACAAAGTGCAAGAAAGTTGGGCTCCTCCAACAGGAGAGCCAATTTTGTCTGGGTTAGCTTGTCCCACCGGAATTTGGGGGGGCAAACCTGTACCTTATCAGCCTCAGCCATTTGGTCCTGACTCACAGGAGAGCCACTCAAGCTAAGTTGGAGAGGAAGGTGGTCACTCAGTTTAAACGCATCCACTGCAAAGTCAGATACTCTAGCAAGTAGCGATGGGGACACTAGTACATAATCGATTACACTGCAACCCACCTCAGAGACAAAGGTGAATTCCTTAGCCTGTTCGAATAAGACAAGACCATTAAGCCAAAGAAGATTTTGTTGGATGCTAAAGTTGGCAAGAGAAATACCTGCAGAGTTATGTTTTTTGTCTTTAGAGGCTCTAGGCCAACTATAGTAAAATGGCAGCTCCGGCAACAATCCTCCATTCAGTGTTTTTTTGAAAATTTCAAGGCCATCGCCTACCCTGGCATTAAAATCTGCTCCTATGATAAAGTTGGCCTGGGGGTATTTAGTAGACAAATCCACTACAGCCTGTTCAAGATGCTCCCACATCTGCAAGGCAGTATGTTTATAGGAATTTGGAGGAAAATAGATGTTCATAATCAACAATGAAAGATTATTGACTAGTACAAGGACAGCCAAGGAGCTACTGTTTTTTTGGGAAGACAATACCAATACAGATTCCAAAGATCTTTTCGTCAAAATCGCAAGACCAGCAATCATACGGCCATGCTTTTCCCTACGGAAGGCTGGTAAAGTAAAGCTTTGATAGTCGGAGAGAGTTATTGTCTTGTCAGTCCAAGTCTCTTGGAGGCAGAGAATGTCATATTGCCTTAAGTAATCAAGAAATTCCGGATTATGCTGTTTCTTAGGCCAGCCCGCCACATTCCAGGACAAAAATTTCAGAGTACCCTTGTCCAGGGGGGCGTCAGCTGGAAGCAGCAACCTGCTTCCTAGTCAAGGCCGGACTGTGGAGGAGATGAAGTCCATTGGGCCAGGGTCTGGCAATTCCATAGGTGAAGTGTTTGTTGGAAGTTCATTCCCAGCATCATGTAAATGCTTCGTAGGGGTCCGCTTCTCAAAACACGGAGCCACGAGAATGGGATTGTCTTGAGTTCCGAGGATGGAAAGGTCTTTAGCCTGGGCCTCAGGTTCATCACAGGCAGGTCCTTTCTTTTCTAGGACGATAGAAGATGGAACTGGTTGAGGAAGGGGGTTATCCCTATTGTTCGCCACCACCTTGTCAGTCAAACTGACAGCTTGAAGAAAGTGGGTAGACTGTCCAGTGGGAGGGGACTGGTGAGTGGAGGTTGGTCTTAGATAATGCGCTGGTGTAGATTTGATATCTCGACAATCCGGAACAAGCAGCCGTTCAGTGGAAGATTCTGTTGGATATAAGGAAGTATTGACTTCATCTTTCTTAGGCTTCAGCTTAAAACTCAAGTGCCCACCCACCTGTTTGAAAACTCTCTGGACCTCAATATTGTAGGCGAACAATTTATTTTTCCTTCTGAAGATTCTATTGCATAAGTCCTGGGTTTTCATCTTAAGAAAGAGTCGTTTATGCCCTTTGACTGTTGGTAAATAGTAGAAATGCTCTAGATCTGATACATCAGTTCTAAGGCCCATAGGTAGAGATAACGATTTGGCAATTTTGGGCTTGTTAGACCATTGTCGAGCATCCCTGCCTGGGAACGTCAAAAGCACATCTCTGGAAGACCAGATCAGCTGGATTTTTTTGCTGTTAGCTTTGTTATCATCCGCCTTCGGAACAGCTGTCAGTCTGGCATTAGAAGACACAGAGAAACCAGCAGGATTGTCTTGGTCACATAAGTTAGCAGCCGGAAGATTGCTCTTCATCACATCGCCACCAGAGGGACATGGTCTCAGACACCCAGCCATTTTCACCCCGTGTGTTTGAATAAGGGCAATTTGCTTTTCAATTGAGCTCAGTCTTTCCAGTAGTACCAAAAAAGCACGGGCTGCAATCAAACATGAGTCACCCATCTTTTGCTCAAGAGACTGGGGAATTTCTTCCAGGGGACTTTGCGGCGATGATGGAGTGTCAGACACTGCCAAATATTCACGCAAAAAGGATAAAGAATGTTCATTCGGCCCTTTCTTCACTTTCGGAGATTGACCAGAGCCTACCCCCTCAGAAACAAGAGAAATGTTTGAAGGAGTGTCTTTAGCAGCCGATAAGCCCGTTAAGACCGGGGGGGCATTGCTTGCCTCCTGTAGAAGCGAAGAGCTCAGCAACGTTGGAGCGTGGGCAGGAGAGAGCAGCTCTTGGGACGGCTGCAGAAATGAATCAATGTGAGATTGCACAGCCAGCTCCTGACGCTGTTTTTTTCGCTTCTTGGTTGCTTTCCCTTTTTTTTGGTCTTTAGAAGGACTTGATCTCCGTCTTTTGGCTCTTAAAACCGAAAGCATGTTGTTCACGGGGAGCGATAGAATAGGCAGAGATAATAAACAGCAAAAGATAATAAACAGCAAAACTTACTGCCAGGTCGCCATCTTCCTCCCCCTTCAGTCAAACAAGCGGACCTAGGATAAACGGTCGGTTTGTTTTTGTTGCTGGGTAAGGTCAACAAAGATTAACGTCCTTGGCTTCCAGGCACAGGGAGTAAAAAAGTTCTTTGAAGTGAAGTTGCAGCTTGGCAAAGTGGGTCAGAGAAATAAATAAAAACGCGGAGCTCCCACTCTGGCGTGCTCAGCTGGGACTCTCCGCCGGAAGTCCAACCTTATCTCCTATCTAAAGCTGCTTCTGGTTTTTGCGGGGAAACAGGATTTTTGGTCTGCCGGCCTTGCAGTGTTGTCTCTGTACAACAGCTTTCCTGCACTGGCATTATACACTTTATTTTACACTTGTTGTTGTTCAGTTGCTAAGTCGTGTCCGACTCTTTGCGACCCCAAGGACCACAGCACGCCAGGCCTCCCTGTCCTCCACTAGCTTCCAGGGTTCGCCCAATTTCATGTTCGTCGCTTCGGTGACACTGTCTAACCATCTCATCCTGTGCCTCCCCCTTCTCCTTTTGCCTTCCATCTTTCCCAGCATGAGGGTCTTTTCTAAAGAGTCCTCTCTTCTCATGAAGTGGCCAAAGTATTGGAGCTTCAGCTTCAGCTTATTTTACACTTACCATAAGCCAAATGGAAAACTAATGAGAAGGGAGCCATTTCCCCCACTCACCCACTCATCCACCCTGGAATTTCTATAATGCTACGACTTGAAATGCGAGCCCCATTCTACACATTATGCAGAACAAGGTGATGGAATTCTTTAAATTGTCGGGAGAGTAAGACTTTTTGGAAATCCCCTGCACATTGCAAAATAGTTCATTGGAAAGAAAGGCTTAGCATAGCCATCCTTCTAGTGTCCTTGTTACCCACGTTCAGGGTGCTTCCAATTGGAGAGCCTGTTGTGTTTCCAATTTTCAGTGCAAAAAGAAGGAAGAGCCAAGCTTTCAGGGACACCAAACAGGTCTCAAAGGACTCCCTGTTCCCACACCTGTCAGAGTCCGAAACAGTTACAGCTTTGGTGCCATCTTGTATTTGAAAACAGCCCAATTACAGAGGTCCTCACCTCACCTGACCAGACAGAATTGGCTTCATCAGGGGTTCTCAAAAAGACCCCCCCCCCACCGTGACCCACCTGTTCTGCAGCAGAGGATGACATGACCCACCTCCTTCTCTGGCGCCAGGCCTCCACAGGCCTCTGGAAGCCACCAGAAGTCACTTTCACAAACCTGAAAGTAAACAGGAAGTGACTTTCCCACAGCTTCTGGAGGCCTGCAGAGGCCCAGTGCAGCCTCCAATTGTGTCCGGAGGGCTCCAATTTGGAGCCAACCAGACACATGGCTGGGAGGAAGCGCCCAACCCAGGACCCACCAGGCATTGTGTTGTGACAGCAATTTGAGAAACCATGGGCTATATCCCCCCTATGAGGGCAAGCCAAGAGAATTCAGAGTGGCGCATGAAACCCAGTCAGCCTCGAGAATTGTTGTTGCTATTGTTGTTGTTGTCTCTGAGAGCAGTGTTAAGCTAAAATGTGAAGCCTTTGGCATCTGGGGAATCCAGATGCTCAAATATGTCATGCCCTGATCTAAGGTGGCTTATGTCATTTGCCCCCTTTCATGGATCACTGCCTTGTCGTGGCGAAGGGGCTTGAGTAGCTCAATGAAGCTGTGAGCTATGCCATGTAGGGTTACCCAAGATGGACAGGTCATAGTAGAGAGTTCTGACTAAACGTGATCCGCTGGAGAAGGAAATGGCAACCCACTCCAGTACTCTTGCCAAGAAAACCTCATGGATTACAAAACTAAAAGGCTAAACGATATGACACTGGAAGATGAGACCCTCAGGTCGGAAGGTGTCCATTATGCTACTGGGGAAGAGCAGAACACGAGTACTAGTAGCTCCAGAAAGAGTGAAGTAGCTGGGCCAAAACCGGAAGGAAGCTCAGCTGTGGATGTGTCTGGAAGTGAAAGGAAAGTGCGATGCTGCAAAGAGCAATACTGCATAGGAACCTGGAACGTCAGATCTATGAATCAAGGTAAGTTAGATGTAGTCAAACGTGAGATGTCAAGGCTGAACATCGACATCATGGGAGTTAGTGAACTAAAATGGACAGGAATGGGAGAATTTAATTCAGATGACCATTATATCTGCTACTGTGGGCAGGAATCCCTTAGAAGAAATGGAGTAGCCTTCATAGTGAACAAGAGAGTGAGAACAGCAGTACTGGGGTATAATCTCAAAAGTGATAGAATGATTTCAATTCGGATCCAAGGCAAACCTTTCAACATCACAGTAATCCAAGTCTACGCCCCAACCACTGGTGCTGAAGAGGAAGAAGTTGACCGTTTCTATGAAGACCTAGAACAGCTTCTAGAATTAACACCCAAAAAAGATGTCCTTCTCATCATAGGGGATTGGAATGCTAAAGTAGGCAGTCAAGAGGTAATAGGAGTAACAGGCAAGTTTGGTCTTGGAGTACAGAATGAAGCAGGGCAAAGACTGATAGAGTTTTGTCAGGAGAACACATTAGTCATAGCAAATACCCTTTTCCAGCAACACAAACGGCGACTGTACACATGGACTTCACCAGATGGTCTACATCGAAATCAGATTGATTACATTCTTTGCAGCCAAAGGTGGAGAAGCTCTATACAGGCAGTAAAAACAAGACCTGGAGCTGACTGTGGCTCAGATCATGAGCTTCTTATTGCAAAATTCAGGCTTAAACTTAAAAAAGTAGGGAAAAGCACTAGGCCCTCCATGTATGACCTAAATCAGATCCCAAACGAATATACAGTGGAGGTGACAAACAGATTTAGAGGCTTAGATTTGGTAGACAGAGTGCCTGAAGAACTTTGGACGGAGGTCTGTAACATTGTACAGGAAGCAGCAACTAAAACCATCCCAAAGAGAAAGAAATGCAAGAAGGCAAAGTGGCTATCTGAAGAGGCTTTAAAAATAGCTGAGGAAAGAAGGGAAGCCAAAAGCAAGGGAGAAAGGGAAAGATATACCCAACTGAATGCAGATTTCCAGAGAACAGCAAGGAGAGATAGGAAGGCCTTCCTCAATGAGCAATGCAAAGAAATAGAGGAAAACAATAGAATGGGAAAGACTAGAGATCTTTTCAAGAAAATTGGAGATGTCAAAGGACAATTTCATGCTAAGATAGGCACAATAAAGGACAAAAACGGCAAGGACCTAACAGAAGCAGATGAGATTAAGAAGAGGTGGCAAGAATACACAGAGGAACTCTATAAGGCCGATCTCCATGTTCCTGATAACCACAATGGTGCGGTCACTGAGCTTGAACCTGACATCCTGGAGTGTGAAGTCAAGTGGGCTTTAGAAAGCCTCACTAACAACAAAGCTAGTGGAGGTGACAGCATTCCAGTGGAATTACTGAAAATCTTAAAAGATGATGCTGTCAAAGTGCTGCACTCCATATGCCAGCAAATTTGGAAAACCCAGCAGTGGCCACAAGACTGGAAAAGATCAGTTTACATTCCAATCCCAAAGAAGGGCAATGCCAAAGATTGTTCAAACTACCGCACCATTGCACTCATTTCACATGCTAGCAAGGTCATGCTCAAAATCCTACAAGCTCGGCTTCAGCAGTATGTGAATCGAGAACTACCAGATGTACAAGCTGGTTTCCGAAGAGGCAGAGGAACTAGAGATCAAATTGCCAACATTCGATGGATCATGGAGAAAGCCAGAGAGTTCCAGAAAAACATCTACCTCTGCTTCATTGACTATGCTAAAGCCTTTGATTGTGTGGATCACAACAAACTGTGGCAAGTTCTTGAAGAGATGGGAGTACCAGACCACCTTATCTGTCTTCTGAGAAACCTGTACGTGGGCCAGGAAGCAACAGTTAGAACTGGACATGGAACAACCGACTGGTTTCAAATTGGGAAAGGAGTACGACAAGGCTGTATCCTGTCACCCTGCTTATTTAACTTATATGCAGAGTACATCATGAGGAAGGCAGGGCTGGATGATTCACAAGCTGGAATCAAGATCGCTGGGAGAAATATCAACAACCTCAGATATGCAGACGACACCACTCTAATGGCAGAAAGTGAGGAAGACTTAAAGAACCTGCTGATGAGGGTGAAAGAGGAAAGTGCCAAAATTGGCTTGAAGCTCAACATTAAAAAAACTAAGATCATGGCCACCACTCCCATCACTTCCTGGCAAATAGAAGGGGAAGAAATGGAAGCAGTGACAGACTTTATCTTCCTGGGCTCCAAGATCACCGCAGATGGTGACTGCAGCCATGAAATTAAAAGACGTTTACTTCTTGGGAGGAAAGCTATGGCGAACTTAGACAACTTAATCAAAAGCCGAGACATCACCCTGCCAACAAAGGTTCGCATAGTCAAAGCTATGGTTTTCCCAGTAGCTATGTATGGCTGTGAGAGCTGGACCATAAGAAAGGCAGAGCGCCGAAGAATAGATGCTTTCGAATTATGGTGCTGGAGAAGACTCTTGAGAGTCCCCTGGACTGCAAAGAGGTCCAATCGGTCCATCCTACAGGAAGTCAAGCCTGATTGCTCCCTGGAAGGACAAATGCTGAAGCTGAAGCTCCAATACTTTGGCCACCTGATGAGAAGAGAGGACACTTTAGAAAAGACCCTCATGCTGGGAAAGATTGAAGGCAAAAGGAGAAGGGGGCGGCAGAGGATGAGATGGTTAGATAGTGTCACCGAAGCGATGAACATGAAATTGGGTGAACTCCGGAAGCTAGTGGAGGACAGGGAGGCCTGGCGTGCTGTGGTCCATGGGGTCGCGAAGAGTCGGACACGACTTAGCGACTGAACAACAACAACAACAATGTCATTTGCACCTTTTCCTGATTTAAGATGTTTATATGAGGACTGGCTACCAGACTTAGTGTGCAATCCTAACCTGGAGTTAGGCCAGCATAGTTAGGCCAGTAAAGTTTGGCTGGAACAGGGGACGCCGTAAAGTGCGTTTGTACCACTCTCAGAGAGGCCAGCACACAGATGTTTGCCATCCTTCCTGACTCAGAGAGTGGTCCAAACGCACTTTACCGTGGCCCTTGGGCCGGCCAAATTTTGCTGGCCTAACTGTGCGGGCCTAACTCCAGGTTAGGACTGCGCCCTTAAAAGAAGCCAGGACTCTTCTGATTCAGTCATGTGGAAGGTGGTATGTTTTTGGCAGGAACAGCTTTTCTATCATTCGCATGACAGGCTGCACCTAACAAAATCCCATCTGCTAGGTGGCTTTTAAGCGACAAGGAGCTCTGCCCTCCTTTGTGTGTGGTCACTGTAGAAAGAGAGAGAGAGAGAGAGAGAGAGAGAAGGTGAAAGATGGAGATGCTGCAAAAAGTCAAATAGTGGATCCCATGTTCCGGGTTGAGATAGAAGGCAGGCCCTCAATCTGAAAAGGATGACTTGTGCTTCGGAAGAAGGGTGGCATGCAAATGCACTGAATAAATGTCATTAGTTGTGGTGAGGGTTAATCCTCTTTCGTATCATACTCTGTTAAACAGCACTCAAGATCTTTGCTTTGCATATTAACATTCAAGGAGGGGCCGTAGCTTAGTGGGGGGAGCGCAGGCTTTGCATGCAGAAGCTCAGTCCCGGAAATCAACAGCTGCAGGGAGAGGCCCCTGCGGAGTCCCAGAAAATGAGAAGTGTATGAAGTTATAACGAGTCCGATGATGTGCCCACCTCTACATGATCCACTGGCAGCAGCTCCCCAGGGGTTCAGACAAGGATCTTTCCCAATCATGCTGCCAGAGATGGAATTTGGGACCACACAGGATGTGGCATCTCTGACACACCCTTCCACTCTTCCTTTTCAAGTGCAAGGAAAGGGTGGGGAGGAACCTGAGCTCCTTAGAGGAAGGGCGGTATAAAAATGTGAACAATAAATAAATACTGTATGTATTATTATTGTTGTATAATAATATTATTTTGCATAGTCAAAGCTATGGTTTTTCCAGTAGTCATGTATGGCTGTGAGAGCTGGACCATAAGGAAGGCGGAGCGCCGAAGAATAGATGCTTTTGTATTATGGTGTTGGAGAAGACTCTTGAAAGTCCCCTGGACTGCAAGGAGATCCAATCGGTCAATCCTCCAGGATGTCAAGCCTGATTGCTCCCTGGGAGGACAAATATTGAAGCTGAAGCTGAAATACTTTGGCCACCTCATGAGAAGACAGGACTCTGTAGAAAAGACCCTCATGCTGGGAAAGATTGAAGGCAAAAGAAGAAGGTGGGCAGCAGAGGATGAGATGGTTAGATAGTGTCACTAAAGCGATGGGCATCAATTTGGGCGAACTCCAGAAGCTAGTGGAGGACAGGGAGGCCTGGTGTGCTGTGGTCCATGGGGTCGCGAAGAGTCGGACATGACTTAGTGACTGAACAACAACAGCAACAACAGCAACAACAACATTATCGTATATGAATATTATTATTATATAATTATAATAAATAATATTATGGTTGTATAATTATTATTGTATAATATTATACAAGATTGGATTTTAGTACTGTTTCATTCATTTTCCACACTTGAGTCAGGTAATTATTTGCTGCTGGTCACGATTTGACTGTTGACTGAGCTTTGCAGAAAGGAAAATATGTGCATTTGAGTGCCTAGGCAAGCAATATCACTTGGCGATACAGCACTCGAAATCCCTCATTTGACTAATCTGCGAAACGATGGCAAAACCGTCTTTGAGAACATTTACATGAATGAATTTTTAAACATTCTGCAGTATTCCCTTAAAACACACACACACGCACACGCACGCACACACACACACACACACACACACACACACACACACACACACACACTCTGTTAGGGACTTCAATGAGCAGTAAGATGGAGCCACATAAAAATATTTCCATTGTACTTAATGAGCCAAACTTGACATGCTTAAATAGACTCTTAAGTGTTCTAATGGAAGGGATTTGAATGTGCCTGCACTGTTAGATTTCTGTTCAACATGGAATGCAGAGAAGCGTACAGGCCTTGATGCCTTTCAACGTAGCCCTTGTATTGTAATGGCCAAGAGCACTGAGTGTCTTGTCATAAAAGGCCTTTTTTATGGCATAATGGCACTGTTTTATATGGCCATTAATAATTATAGCAGTTTTTTTATCACACAAGAAGCAGAGCTCTCAAAAGGTCATGGTAAGTATTAAGTAAGTAGGTGCAGTTCCTTAGAGCTGGGCATGTAAGTGTTTTTAGTATACTCCAATATGGAGTCAGGGAAAAAAAAACCCACCACCAATAAATGAGTCAAAAAGGAAAACTGAGGCAGATGGAGGGTCGCCATATTTAAGTTCCTCAAAACTAGGCACACCAATTTGCATATTGTATACATTATTTGCTAACTGTGCTCAATCAGTGTTGCATTGTGGGTGAAGGTTTCAGGGCACAATCCTAACCTGGAGTTAGGCTGGCAAAGTTAGGCCAGCAAAGTTTGGCCGGCACAAGGAACACTGTAAAGTATGTTTGGATCACTCTTGGAGTCAGGAAGGCCAACATACAGATGTGTGTTACAGACATGTGTTACAACATACACATCTTCCCTGACACTGAGAATGGTCCAAACCAGTGATGTCATCCGGGCACGCCAGGTACCGGAACGCCCGGATGATTGGCAGCCCTCCGCCCCTATGGCGGGGGCCAGCCACGCCTCCCTGCGCTTCCCTGCGCCTCGAATCACTCCATTTCAGAGCGATTCGGACGTGCGGGAGGGTGGGCGGGCCCAGGAGCAGCTCGCTTGTCCTCAGGAGAGGTGGCGCGGCCTGGGCCTGTCCGCGGAACTAGCAGAACGGCGTACCGGGCCGTTCCGCCAGGATGACACCGCTGGTCCAAATGTGTTTTACGGTGTCCCTTGTGCCAACCAAACTCTGCTGCCTAACTGTGCCAGCCTAACTCCAGGTTAGGATTGCACTCATAGGGCACAATCAGTGATGTCATGCAGGGGGAACTCAGTTCCACTAGTTAAAATTAGGGCTGACTCCGCCCACTTCACTCTCCCCCCTCCCCCCTCCCAATTCCTCTGCAAAGAGCTTTTCTTCTTGGTTGGCCAGCACTCAGAGGGTTAAAGAGAGCGACTCCGGATTCCTAGGGGGGCGAAGCACAATCCTAAACTGAGTTAGGCCAGCATAAGGTAAGCCAGCAATGTTTGGCCAGCACAAGGGCCACCATAATGTTTGGACCACTCTCGGAGTCAGAGAGGCCAGCACACAGACGTGAGCCATCCTCCCTGACTCCGAGAGTAGCCCAAACACGCTTTATGGTGGCCGTGGTGCTGGTCAAGCTTTGCTGGCTTAGCTTATGCCGGCCTAACTCCAAGTTAGGATTGCGCTCTCGGTCTCATCAATATATGTCATTCCAAACTGCCTCTCCCAATTCAGCTTTACAGCAAGGCTGTGTTCCATTAGGCTTTTCTTGAACACTGTTGTACACATCATGCATTTGTTTACTGAAACACTTCTTCCTCACCTTTTGGCATAAAACACCCTCAAGGTAGGTTAAATAATGATGTATAGTTGAGTACTCAAAGCAACATAAAAAAACTAAAGAAAGTGCCCTGACAGGCCAATTTAATTCAATGATAGCATAATCCTCACCACTAAGCCTTGTTTTGGCAGGACTGCATCGACAGAGGGGAAACTTTAACTTTATCATTATTAGTTTCTGAACCTCTTTGTGGACTTGTGTTCAAAAACGGTATATAAATACTTTGATTGATGGATTGATTGAACATAGGATTGGGCTGTGAGAGTCTCATTGCCATCCCAAAGCTTCCTGTCAAATGCCTTATGAAAATCCACATATATATGATATCTACAGGTTCACCCACATCCACATGCTGTTGACCTTTTCAAAGAATTCTAAAAGGTTCATGAGGCAAGGCCTTTCAGAAGCCATGCTGATTCTCCTTCAGCAACCCTTGTTCTTCTACTTGTTTTAGGATTTTATCTTTGATGAGTCTTTCTACTATCCTACCCGGAACAGACATTAGGCTGGCAGGCCTGTAGTTTTCCAGTTCCCCTCTCCTTCCTTTTTTAATTTGCGTGGCATTTGCTATCCTCCAATCATCTGGCACTGTGGCAGTTTTAAGGGACAAGTTGCATACTATAGTTAAGAGATCGGCAACTTCGTTTTTCAATTCCTTAATAACTCTTGGGTGGATGCCGTCTGGACCCAATGACTTATTGATCTCTCATTTGTCAATTAGATCTAAAACGTCTTTTTTATTGACCTCTATCTGACTTAATTCCGCAGTAGGAGGGACCATTCGGGCAGTGGTATAACATTACATTGATAATCAATATGCACTGATTAACAGCACAATACAAGCATATGCATCATCCTAACACATAACAATATCAGGCATTGAACAGCAGTTCAAAATGGAGCATGTGGTGGTCTTTTAGAAAATGGCAACATTTTGTTTCTGACACCAATGAGGAAAAAAGAAACTCTTGTTACAACTGAAGTGTTAATTTCACTTTGTCTCTTATGATACTTTGGAATTACAGGTTGTGCCTCGGTATCCACTGATTTGATGCACCACTGATACTGGGGTCCACTTTTAAATGCCTTGTAACAAGGAAAAATAGGGATATAGTGGCACTGCAGGTTAAACCGCTGTTGCTGAACTTGCTGACTAGAAGGTTGGCAGTTCGAGACCACGCAACAGAGGGAGCTCCCGTCGCTTGTCTCAGCTCCCGTCGCTTGTCCTAGCAGTTCGAAAGTACATACAAAATGTGAGTAGATAAATAGGTACCACTTTGGTGGGAAAGTAACAGCATTCTGTGCACCTTGGCATATAGTCCTGCTGGCCACATGACCCCGGAAGCTTGTTCTCGTACAAGTGCCGGCTTTTCGGCATAGAAATGGAGATGACCCCCAGCCCCTACAGTCAGTCATGACTAGACCATTCGGTCGTGGAGAAACCGTTACCTTTTTAACAAGGAAAAAAGGGGCAAAATCCCATTTCCTCCCTTCCTACTGTACATTCCCTTAGATTCCATTTTTCATCTACTGGCTGAATGTGGTAACATCAGTTCATTCTAGGTTGACAATGGAGGAGCAAGAAACCTGGAAGTGGGTCTTTTAAGCTACTTTTCCATTGATTTTGGTATCCACTGATTTGGGTATCCACTGGGGGGGGGCGGTTCTGGAACGGAACCCTAGTGAATAACGAGACATGACTGTCCTACATTTGGCCTTCCACAAACTTTGCCCAAGACCCCCCCCCCTCCTTCATTTTTGCTGCCTGTGAAAGAAGTGCCAGAAATGGGAGGGGTGTTCAGATACGCACTCTGAACCCTGCCTCTCTGTTTGGACACTGCAGGCAGGAGAGGTCCTCTGTTTTGCAGAGCTCCTGGTAACTTTCGGTTGAAGTAACAAAAGCATTGTGATAAAGAATATCAATATCCCCACCTCATAGCCAAGCCTCACTCTGTGGGCTAGGCTGTGATCATGAGAAGTTGCCTTTGCTGTAGCAGACCATTGGAACCATCTAGTTCAGTGTTATCTACAAGGCCAGCAGAAGCAACTCACCAGGTTTGAAGTCAAGATGCCTACATGGAGATGCCAGGTTTTAAACCTGGGACCTTCTGCATGACCTATGTTCTCCCAGTAAAGTATGCCTTCCCCACCTGGTCATAATGCTGCAGGATTTTGCCAAAGGATATGTGGCCACACCTGGAATATTGTGTCCAGTTCTGGTTGCCGCATCTCAAAAAGGACATAGTGGAGTTGGAAAAGGTGCAGAAGAGAGCGACAAAAATGATTACGGGGCTGGGGCACCTCCCTTATGAAGAAAGACTGCAGCGTTTGGGGCTCTTCAGTCTAGAAAAAAGGCGCCTGAGGGGGGACATGATTGAGACATACAAAATTATGCATGGAAGGGATAAGTCTTTTCCCTCTCTCAAAACACCAGAACCAGGGGGCATCCACTAAAGCTGAGGGTTGGGAGAGTTAAAACAGATAAAAGGAAGTACTTTTTTACCCACTGGGTAGTTAATCTGTGGAACTCCTTGCCACAGGAGGTGGTGATGGCATCTGGTCTTGATGCCTTTAAGAGGGGATTGGACAGATTTCTGGAGGAAAGGTCCATCGTGGGCTATAGGCCATGATGGATTGTGCAACCTCCTTACAAAGGTGGTGGGCTACTGGTACCGGGTGCAAGGGAGTGGCAACGGGATGCAAGCATCTTGTTGTTTCATGCCTCCCTGGGGCGCCTGGTGGGCCGCTGTGAGATACAGGAAGCTGGACTAGATGGGCCTTTGGCCTGATCCAGCAGGGCTCTTCTTATATTATGTTCTTATGTGGTTGGGTCAAGCAGCCCCCAACCTCTAAGGGCATCACTTGGGTGCTGCAATTCAAGCTTGGGGCACAAACACCCATGTTCCAAGAAAAAGACGCTACTGACGACTGACAATAAATGCTGCTTACCCTCCTCTCTGTGGCTTTCCACGGTGGGTGTCACTTGTCCTTACACAAATTCTTTGAAATGCTGTGACTGATGATTTCCCCGCTCCTGGAAATGAAATTAAGCATTGGCAAGAAGCAGAATCCTACCAAAGCACCAGTGATGCTCAGCAACAGGGCAGTCATGGTCAATTATTTTCTCACTGCTCAAATCTTCCTCAGAACGTAGGTCATAATTTTCCAATATGCCATATAGTATAAAGGCAGAATTTAGCAAGTGTCACTAGATCATTCTCTCAGAGTGCAATCCTAAAATGGGCTGGACTGGGGAGGCTGGCAGGTCTGCGCCAATTCAAGTGCACCTTAGGCAAGAGTACATTTGTCCCAGGGGAGGCTCCGGCTGCCTCATGTGGTTCCTTAGAACTGTGCCTGCTAACTAGCAGGGGCAGAGCCGAGGAGGCAGTGTGGCCCAAATCGGGGCTGCGCAGCCTGGGGACAGAGCCTTGAATGTGTCCTAATGATCACATTTTTTTTTATTTTGAAGAATTTATACCCTGCCTTTCCCATGCTGAAGCAAATGCCCAAGGCGGCTTACATGGGCAGGCTAGTCTAAACCACCATTTTACAATGGTTTTGTTTGTTTGTTTTTTACAAATATACAGTATTCTGCAATGGTCTAGTCGTGACCGACTGTAGGGGGCGGTGCTCATCTCCGTTTCAAAGCCTGTAGAGCCGGCGTTTTGTCCAAGGACAAGCTTCCATGGTCATGTGGCCGGCATGACTCTACGCCATAGTGCACGGAACACCGTTCCCTTCCCACCGAAGTGGTCCCTATTTATCTACTTGCATTTTAGGTGCTTTCGAACTGCTAGGTTGGCAGGAGTGCAATTCACAGAATCCTCAGTCCCAAATGGCACCTTCACAGTGTGGTTCTCTCCTCTGTGGTTCTCAGTGTGGCCATGTGACATCAAGCTTCAGCAGGTGATCCTAAGTCCAGCCTGGACAGGTCCTCAAGGTTGGACTCCGTTCTTTTGCCTGCTGGCCTTCGTACAACATTCCCGCACTGGCTCATCAGCTCCACAGTGACTGTGTTCTGCCACAACAGGTACTGCAGCTTGTCATAGCCTGGCATTCTGTCTCCCATCCAAAAATATATTCACACATTCCAGCCCCACCCCCCTCTATGGGCTAGCTTACCCACCAGCCCACCCATCCCCGCCCAGTTCTGCCCACCTGCCCTCCCTCTCTCCTCCCAGAACCTCCCTTGTGCCAGCTGAGTTCAGCTGGCACAAGGGAGGCTCTCTGTCGGCACGCTCAGGCCAACGCTACTGGTAGCATCATCCCGAGAGCTCTAGCGCTAATGCGAGGGTGCCACTCTGTGCTCCCGCGTCGGCGCTAATGACATAGCGTCAACTCAGTGATGTTGCGGTGGCACTATGTGGGTGCTGGGACAGCACCCTCATTCTCTCTCTGCCACCCTTAAGATTTCATCCGTTCCTGGAAAGAATGAACATTGTTCAGTGAATTGGAATTTATGGACTGCCGCAAAAATGTCGTCAAATTTTGTACAGTAGCAGTGTTGGTACCTCAGGTCTTCACCGACATTTGGCATAACGTGGTTTTGCTGGTGCCAGAGTAGCTTTGCCTGTTTGGGTTTTTTTTTTTATGTGTTTTGTGTTCTGTTCTTCTGACAAAGTTCCTCTGCTTTTAACAGCTGCGGAGCAAACTGCAACGTCGTACTTGAAGGTCTTCCGATCCTTGCAGCCATATGCCAGGAAATATCCCACCTGCTTACTTTCTGCTTATTGCAGGATCGTTAAGGGCAGAGGAGCCCTGTCAGAAAACGCCAGCAAATCCTACAAAATATTGGGCTGGGGTGCCTACACCACATCGCGCAATCCAGACTGTGTACAAATTCTTCATGATATCAGGAGCAAAATACCGATTCCGAGAGTCTGCTCTCTGTTAGGGAAGTTATGTTGACCTCAGATATTAACTTTGGAAGGAGCTGCAGCATTATGTGCTGTTCCAGGACCACCTTGGTAATTTAGGAAGGCCTTGGCTGAGCGAAAGGAGCGCATGGCGTGACTCCTTTCTATGCCAGTGTCAGACCTCCTAGGAACTGGAACAGCATCTACAAAGGATGTTGCCCGGACAGGAGTTGGATCTTATCTGGCGGCTTGGCTCTTCCGTCATTACAGGGGGGGCCCTTGAAGGAAGTCTGGTGCTGCAGTGTCGCCAATTTCAGGGGCAGCCCAATCCTAAGACGCCTAGTGCTGCAGGTACAGTGGTAGCCAAACCGTTTGTTCCCTTTCCCCAGGTAAGCCTGCAGGGCTGCAGTTGGGTCTACTCAAGTCTGCACCAGCTATTTATTTATTTATTTGATGTATTTTTATACCGCCTTTCTCCAGATTTCACTGGACTCCAGGTGGTTTGCATGGGCAGGCTGTTCATAAACCCCATTTTTCAATTGGGGTTTTTACCATTCTTGTTCTATGTACCATTCACAGAACCCTCAATTTCTTCAGATGTTTTCCTTTCAATGTGTGGTCATGATCCTGGCTGCACTCTTGCACCTTCTGAGCCTTCACGGTCCACCACAGATCACACCTTGGCCAGTTCTTTTGTCAGCTGACTCCTCCCATTCCTCCACAAGCTTTGTCAGTGAGGTCTGGTCTCCCATCCAAGGCGAATCCAAGGCTGAGCCTGCTTAGCATCTTCAGGCAAAGGCAACAGCTCAACCTCCAGACCACACCTCCTGCCCTGCGGCCTGACAGTAAGGTTAGGATTCAGTGGTGGAGGCCACCGCCAATCCCACCCCTGCTCTGCCCCTCCCCCCGCCCAGTTCCTGCAAGCCCATAAGTGGCACAATGCGGGTGTCCCCTATACTTACCAGCTCCAGCTCCACATTTCCACCTCTAGGTGGTGGGCTCCAGTGCTGGGCCAGCACCAGTGGTAAGGGCTTACTGCCGCTGCTGGAGGTGCCTTACTGCACTTTTGCAACAGCAGTGCTAATGGTACCCTTGTGCTGGTTAGTACAGGATTGAGCCCTAGGTCAATATCAGCGTGATTGCAGTATTACCTGTTCCTCTGTCAGTAATAGCAGGAGAAATACACTGATTCCATGGCAACACAGCTAATAACAAGGCAGATGCTGCAACACAGCAGTTCTAGTGCTGAAGTTAAGCAAATGTACGCAGAGGCATAACTAGGGTGGAGCCTGAGGGGCACCTGCCCCAGGTGCTAGACCAAGGGGTGCGCATGACTGTCCTAGTTTCAGAGGAAATCTTGCAGCTTTACACCCCCTGTTCCTTCTTCTTCAACATGATTATGGGCGCAATCAGTGGTGTTATGCTGCCAGAACGCTGGGCGGGACATCCGGGTGATCGACAGCCCGCCTGTTGCGTTCCGGAGCGTTACGCCGTTTGCGTAACCAATTACACCGCTTGCGTACGTTACGCAAACGGCGGAACGCTGCGGAACGCGACGGGCGGGGTGTCGATTACCCGGATGTCCCGCCCAGCGTTCCAGCAGCATAACACCGCTGGGCGCAATCCTAACCTGGAGTTAGGCCAGCACAGTTAGGCCAGCAAAGTTTGGCCGGCACAAGGTCCACTCTAAAGTCTGTTTGGACCACTCTCGGAGACAGAGAGGCCAGCACACTGATGTGCGCCATCCTCCCTGACTCAGAGAGGGGTCCAAACGCTCTTTACGGTGTCTGTTGTGCCAGCCAAACTTTGCTGGCCTAACTGTGCTGGCCTAACTCCAGGTTAGGAGTGTGCTCTATGTCATTAGATTCCCCCTCAATTTCTGGAACACGGAGCTCCAGGAAAAACCCTGTCTCCCTTGCTGAGATCTGTGGTAGGGATGCCTCTGCTGAAGGTTTACCATCTAAGCAAAAGTAGGAAAGAAGAGACAAGAAAAGACCAGAGAGGAAGAAAAGAAAGTAATATCTCAACAATTTAGACAAGGGTTAGAAAAAGAGATGAGGCACTTCTTAATTAAAATGTGAGTCGAACTGAGTCATATGAATACTGTGAGTTGAGGGCAGAATTGTTCATTTCTGAGGCTGTGTACTCATTTCTGAGTCTACTAAGAAGTGAGGGGTGAGGACACGTGTTCATTTATTTAATAAATTTATACCCCACCTTTCTCCCAGTAAGGACGCTTACAAGGTTAAAAATATACAATGTTAATGAAACAATAAAGCAAGGCAAAACACCCGGTGTATCTCATAATATTAGACAAATTAAAATTGCATTTAATTAATTTAAATTAAAAAGCCAGCCCATCATTTCACACATCAAAAGCCCTTTTGAACCGAGAGGTCTTCAGGCCCCATTGAAAAGTCTTCAAAGAGGACCTTTAAACAATTTGTTTTCCTTTAACCAATTATTAATGCTAATAATAGTGCCCCTCCTTCAGGGCACCTCTGTTGAAGTTGGAGCAACGTGCGCATTTCTTTGAAGGCAACTCCTTCATTGATCAGTTAGCTAAAAGGCAGATGATTCATTGTCTAGGAATTCTGTCCTCAATTGACAGTCCCCTGAAATGAATCTGGATGGTTTTTTGAGGTCGGAGAGGAGAAACCCCAAAGTCGGACTGGATGAAACCAGCAGCCTTCCCCCCCCCCTTCCTTCTGAAGCACCAGCATGCCCTCCATCTTCCCTGGAGAAGCTACCTTTGTTCGCCTGGAGCAAAACGGAGCATGTTTGCTTGCTTGCCTGTGCGTTTATTTATTTATTAACATAGTCATCTCTTTGTGCCTGGCGCACGCTCGGTGCATCCTTATCGGTACGCTCTGGCGTCCAGCACAAAGCAACTGCCACCTCGACATGGAGCTGAAATGCAGTTTGCTACAAGGCGGGTTGCTATTATGTTGCTTCTAATATGTTTTTCTCCTCCTTTTTACTTTCATGAAGCTGGTGGGTTGAAGAGAGCATTTGCTTGTCACTGTGAGGCCCGTCAGGCAGCTCTCCTAGGGGGAGGCGGTTTGTTTATTCTTACCTTGCACCCTGCATCTTTCCCCCCTTTCAGAAATAGCCCTGACGTTCCATGCGCTCCTTTAAATTGCGGATCAGAAAATTAACTTCAGGTTGTAAAGCGATAACAGCTCTAGGTTGCCAAAGTTACATCTTATCCTGTCTCTTTTGTTTCTTGTATATGTTGGGAGCATGAATAAAATTCTCTGTGCAGATTTTTTTTTTTTTTGTACATCTACTTTCTTTTTATGGAAACAAATAGATCTGGGTGAGCAACGAGTTTTGAAACCACCTTTAACAAACTCTAAGTAAAGTGAAACTCCTATCAGTTAATTTTAGAAACCTGTCATGCATTACCCGCTCTGACTGTACAAATCTATGTCATATAACTAGGGATGGGTTTTTCTGGGTGATATTTTTTTCAAAAATTTCTTGATTAAAATAGCAAATTGTGATGTTATGTGTTTTTATCCAATTTTTTATTGCAAATTGTACAAACAGTCTAATAAATAAGGGTGAATGGCCCTTCAAATGCAAGCAATTGCTGGCACACACACACCAGCCCAAAATATGCCACTCAAAAATTCCCAAGCTGCACTCTGATTGCTGCTTGGAGCATCAAGAAACTGCTACTTACTACTTCCACTTTCTATTCAAGTCGCCCCAGCATGTACATGTGCATGTGCATGTACATGTGCCCCAGCATGTACAAGTCGCCCCAACTATGAACATGTGCTATGAACATGCTCATGCAAGTTTAAGCAAGCTTCCTCCTGTTTCTGCCACTCCTCCTCCTGATCCCTTACTGAAAATTATTTGTGGATCTCTCAAAACTCTGCCAAATATAAACATAAATGATGTTATTTTTATGAAATTGATCTAAATTTGTGTCAAACTCTGACAAAATGACCAAAAGTGGTGTTATTTCACATTTTGACCTTAATTTTGTTTTATGTTGCGTTTTCAGTAGAAATTCTCATTATTTAGCATTCTGTATTGATCCCTGGAAAAAACCACCTCTACATACTGTATAACACAAAATGAAAAGGTCTTTTTTTCTCCTTTAGGATTCTACATAAGCATTTTCACATATTCCTCAGTGTACCATCTTATGTACATCTCCTCGCTTCTTTGGATTCTCATTTGCACTTGTTCATTGTTCTCTTTGATGCTTTTTTCAGATTCGTTCCGATAAGGACAGCGAGATCCACATAAGATACAGCATCACGGGTGTGGGAGCTGACCAGCCACCAATGGAAGTCTTCAACATTGATCCTGTGTCGGGGAGAATGTACGTGACTCGCCCAATGGATAGAGAAGAAAGAGCATCTTATCACGTAAGCACATGATCTCTTGGCACTAGAAGACAATTCCCAAAATCCTGGGATTTTAATTCTCAGTCCCTCATTTTCTTTCATTCTGGTTTGGACTCTCAAAGCTTGACTCTGTTGACATTCAGTTGACTTTCTGAATAGACCATGCAAAAGGATTACCAGGGTCCAATAGAGTAGCCAGAGGGGGACTGCAGGTGCCAAAATGTGCCTTGTAAGTGGCTCCTCCCACTCACCATCTCTTCCCAGAATGGGAGGAGCTGCTTACATGGTGCATTGCTGCACCTCCAGTACTTACCACCACCACCCTGGATATGCTACTGCCAAGCCCCCTGGCCTGGGTGGAGACACCAGGAGAAAGTGTTTGTAATGGAGAGACTGAACCAAGCAGGCCGAAGCCAGGCCATCTTCACTTTAAACACTGATTTTGACTTCTCATTCACTACAGCTCCTCTTGACGCAGAACTATTTAACATAAATCTTTTAATGAAATAAATAGAATATTTACATTCAGTTATTTCATAACTGAATTTTATTTGGATGATGATGATGATGATGATGATGATGATGATGATGATGATGATAATAATAATAATAATAATAATAATAATAATAATAATAATAAACATTGCCAACAATGAATATAAGCAATTAAAACAGCAGCGACAAGAAATGCCAAAAAAGTATGATGCCTTAATAGGCTTGGGAAAATTAAAAGGGTTGTGCCTGGCACTAAAAAGGTAGACTATCAGGGAAGTCACCTTCAGGGCAGCAATTGAGAGACAGGCGGGGCGGGGAAGACGGCGAAATGGAGCGTGACGCAACGGGCGGGCTGCCGCTCACCCGTTCGTCCCTCCCAGCATTCCGGCAGCATGACGCCGCTGGAGACAGGCACCCTGTTGCCAAGAATCGGCTTGAAACGGTTTCTATCGCGGGGAAAATATTTTAAAAGGCGAACAACCAAAGGAGAGAGTATGAGGATCATGTTTATTACACCTGTGCAGGCGGTCCTCTCTCCCTGGAAAGGCAGTGAAAGAGGCAAAAAAATACAGATTGCAAGCATTTTTATAACCCCACCCTCCTCTTCCTCCAAGCTTCTGCTTGGTGGAAAGTTACAACACAGGGGCTTGTACATAAGAAGCTTTGAGTTAATTGGGCCTTGAGAATATACTGTGACCATTTTGATAAGGAAGGAACCAGTTCCTGCTAGCTTGAACCAGTTCTTGTGAGAGTTAGCAACACTGGATAGAGAACGTTACACGGGGGAAATGAGTGAGAACAATGAGAGCAAAGAGAGCAACAAGTTACATACTTCAGCAACTTTAGACAAGAGATTTTAAACAAAAGTCTCAAGATGGCTGCACTTTGGTTCAACGGCAACAACCCGAATCCTAACTCAGGTTGCAATCCTATCCACACTTATCTGGGAGTAAGCACCATTACTTCTGAGTAGACATGCCTAGGATGGGTTCTCGATATCCACACAGTGATGCAGTGGCTACGTTGTATCCCCTGGAGAAATTTTTGACTCCTGGAGGTCTCCTCGACGTAAGGGGACATTTGTCCTCCCGCCCGAAGGTAAGCCTCAGCATCAACAGTGATGCGGTGGATACTGAATCAGTGGATAACAAGGCATGCCTGTAGTCTGTAGCAGGTCTGTAGTCATTTGAGGATACTGTAATGTGCCAGTGAACTTCCTTTGGTCACTTCCATTGACCTCATCTTCTTAAGAGTTCCATTGCAAGTGCTGATTCTACCACGTCATGTTTGGTTTGGTATATGTTGAACTGCGTTGACATTACTTGGTGGAGGGATAAAGTATATTACCTCCTTAGCTGGATGGAAGAAAAGATTTCCCCCAGGGTTAAAGGGGAATCTAAGGGAAAGTTCTTTTATCCTTGAAGGAAAGCAATTATTTTATCTGGTGAGCCTGGCAAAATGTGAAACACTTCTTTAAAAAAAAAAAAAAGGAATATTTGAATCACGGGTTTTCTGCTGCTTCTCAGCTGTCAATAACGTTTCATTGATGCCAGATCATTATAATTGGGGTATAAGGTCTCAGAATAATGCTTTGATTGAATCATTAGGATTCTACTATTAGAAACTCTCAGTCCAAAAGAAATAACTTTATCTTCTATAATGATGACTTTATGTGACCCGGGACTATTTAATAACAAATGTTCGTTATTAAGTACCTTGAGTTAAGACAAGAATTTCCGGGGTTGCTTAGAAATGGCTCCCTGCATCTCGTTATGATCTATTTGTGGAAAACGCTGCTGCGAGAAAATGCTGTTGAGTTTCTAATTCTAGAGACCAATAAAGACTTACTTTAATCAGGGATCATAGGTTCAGCCGGCTTTTACACAGGTTTAAAGTCTAGGGGGAAAATCATTTAATCATTCTAAATAATGTAGGAATCTGTTTTTCAGAGTGAGCACTGTGGTATGTATCATGTTTTTCATAGTGTCACTGAGTTTTTCAAAGTGTCAAACTGTCACTGAGACATTTTAAATATTCACCCACAAATCTAATGGGTGAATGTGATGGACATATACTTGCAAACATATATATAATCAGGGATGGGCACTCGTGATGATGCGACTCGCATCATGAAAATGTTTTTCTTGACTTGTATTGACTCGAGTCATAAACATCACTGATTGATGGACACGACTCGCAACTCTGGGCCAGCGACTCAAAAAGAGTCACGATTCAAATAGACTTGAGTCCTGACTCACTTTTCTGTGTGCTTGAAACTGTGTGTGTGTGTGCATGTGTGCACATGTGTGTGCATGCATTCATGATTATTTAGCTTACTTTTTTTCCTGCTTCCATGTCGTGCCAAAGCCTTCATGGCTGATCCAGCATTCAGAGGGATGGCAGCAGCAGATGTGGTGGGAGGAGGGTTGGTTGATTCCAGGAGGTGAGAGTTAGCGGGAGGAGAGGAAGAAGGCTAAAGGAGTTTTGAGGGGGCTGCCCGAGACTCATTTCTCATAATGACTCGTGACTTGAGTCAAAATGATTCTATAAGTGGCTCAGGTTGAATCATGATGGGTCAAGCTATAACTTGAGACTCAAATCAGGCGGATGGCAACTTCCGACACATTTCGTGACTTCGGCTGAGTGACTGGAGCACATACCTATCTATCATACAGGTATACTCCTCCAGGAGGCAGTTCTGGCTGACTTGTCGTCAAGTCAACGTTTGTCCTGTAGAAAGTGTGAAATAGTCATCAGTTCACTTCCAAGCTTTTAGGGACATCGACTGGAAGTTGGACAGTGCTGGAAATAGAACAGTGGAATCATATGCATGTTTACTCAGAAGTAAATCCCACTGTGTTCAGTGGGGCTTTCTCTCGGGAGAATGTGTGTAGGATTGCATCCTTAGATGGACTTCAGCCTGATATAGCTGTGGAAGTTATATTCTTATAGGTGACTGTCATGATCATTTGGTAGAAGATATAGTTTCTCTGTGACAGAAGCCTCCTGAATAAAAGCAAATTGGGAGGTAGCTTTTGATATTCAAATCAAAATGCTAATACTTCTTGGGAAGTCATACCATGGAGTTATGTACATATATACATAACTTATGTACATATATACATATGTACATATATACTGTATGTAGTTATGTACATATATACATATATGTATACATATACATATATACGGCTCCACTGCTTTGTCTCTCTCTGTGTGTTTTAGCTCAGTGGTCTCCAAACTGTGGAGCAATGTGGGTGGGAAAAGCCTTCCCCGACCTGAGTGGCGCACATCATTCTGTTGCGCAGCTGCTCCATTTTCCAGCTGACAGGGATGGTCTGGTTTGCGTCTTTGTGAATGTATTAGCTCAAGGGACTGGCAACAGGATGCAGGCATCTTGTTGTCTCGTGCCTCCCTGGGGCATCTGGTGGGGCTGCTGTGAGATACAGGAAGCTGGACTAGATGGGCCTTGGCCTGATCCAGCAGGGCTCTTCTTATGTTCTTATGTTCTTAAACTGCTGTGTGCAGGGAAAGCCATCCCTGCCCTGAGTGTCATGGATCGTTGCATCATGTGGCTGCTCCATTCTCCAGCTGAGGGACGCTCTGGGGATTCGCGTCTATGCCTGGCACGCACGGCGTCCTGGGAGGCCCGGGCATAGACGCAAATGCCCAGAGTGCCCCCGCCAGCTGATCAGCTGGAAAATGGAGCAGCTACATAATGGAACAATCTGTGCCGCTCACGACAAGGAAGGCTTTCCCTGTACACCGGATCTGGCCTGCGGGCAGTAGTTTGGAGGCTCCTGTATTAGATGGAGAGACACAGATATTGCAGGGCTCACACACAAATTCTCTAGTGCGATAGAATTAGGATCATTAAGCTATTTCCAAAGCACAAATGTGACCAAATGTGGTACACGGGTCTTCAGCCAACCCTGAGTAGTTTGGAAAGAGGAGTCTTTCAGGGCATAAATTTGGCTGCATAAAAACAGACCAGGACAGAAGAATTAAAGGCCCCGGGGGGGGGAGAGATTTATAACATGCTTATCAATTGTGTATCTCATCTTTTCCTTTGTGAGTAGCAGCCTGATCAGGGTTCAGCTAGATCAAGATGCTAATGGAGGAAAAAGGATAAAACCCATCTTGGGGTGTGTTTTTGTTTTTGTTTTTAATGGAAGTTCTTATTAAGGTCAAGCCCCAAGAGTTTTCATTTCACACACTTCATCCAGCCACATACCAAGGGAAGGATTTACATTGATAGCAACATGCAAGCTGTGTTTTGGTATGTATGCCCTTATATGTGTTGACATGCGCACACACATGAAGCCCAGAGGCAGATCTACAGGGAGGGCAAAGCTCTAAGTGTTGCAAGGAGCCTTACCCTGTCATGTAAATCCCTCCTCTCCCTTGCTGCTGTCGCCAGTAAGCAACGCCAAGATGTTGCTGTTCCCTGTGAGGATTGGCTAAAACGATGCAGGAGAGGAGTGATTTCCACTGCAAGGTAAGGCTTCTTGCAACACTTAGAGCTTTGCCCTCCCTTAGATCTGCCTCTGATGAAGCCAATACGATCGGTTACTGCATCACTGGAACAAAATTATAATCATATTACTAGTCAAACCATATCTCATGTAAGTAGCAGTAAAACGCAGCTGCTTTGGGCAATTACAAGCTATGATTAAAAGTAACTTCAGGGAAAATGCTGCTGGAATTCAGTTTGGTTCTGAATTTTAATGGCAAAGCCCAAATATAGCAGGTAGCTCAGGATGCCTTTGCTTTGGTTCACGTAGCAGCATCTGAAGGCGAGATCCTCAGCAGGTGGAAGTACCGCTGGGGTCCGTAGAGCTGCATCCATTCTGACCAGGAACTTGATTTCTATTGCTGGACTCTCCGATATGTGCAGCTATAGGCTATAGAGTCCCCCTAGGCTGGTCCATTCATGTTGGAACAGCGACAGCGTGTTGCATTCCAAGTTACATTCCAAGCCTTCCTGCTGCATCTCTTCGAGGTTCAACTTCATATCACTATCCAAATTACAGCCCAATCTAGAGCTGCCTAAACACTTGGGAGCACAGCGGTAGCCAGGTGGTTACCACAGCATCCCGTGGCAGCCAAACGGCTACTGCTGCATCCTGCTGCAGCCAGACAGCCACGGGAGGCTCAGCAGGGAAAGGGGACATGCATCCCCTTTCCCCACGGTAAGAGCGCAGGACGGGCAATGGGTCTCTCTGCAGGGCCTCACACAGAGGTTGGGGGTGGTCCTGCTCCACACTCCACCCCTTCCAATGCCCTGAGATGCCCTCCTGCCCCACCCGGAAAGGCTGCATTGCAGACTAGCAGCCGATTCACAGGGCGCGTCTGGCCGGTGTCACCACAGTGCTGCCCCAACACCAATGGTAACAGCTTTCTGCTGGCATTGGAAATGCTTTATGCAGCGGCGTCATGCAGCCAGAACGCTGGGCAGGAGGAACAGGTGAGCGGCAGCCCACCCATTGTGTACCACTCCGTTTCGCCACTCCGTTTCATACCGCTCCGTTTCGCCGCTCCGTTTCGCCGGGAAGACGGCGAAACAGAGCGGTACGCAATGGGCGGGCTGCCGCTCACCCGTTTCTTCCGCCCAGCGTTCCGGCTGTTTGACGCCGCTGGCTTTATGGCACCTTGCGCAAGTGGTGGTATCATACCACATTTGGGTGGTATGAGCGTACCGCCCACAGTAAGGGCCATAGGATTGGGCCTTTAGTGCAGTTATTAATTTCAATTCATGCTTTCATCATTGCACTACTTTGTGATCACAGTGATTATATTACTGGGTGTTTGTAACTGTCCCTGTTCATCATCAATTTCCCTAATAAACATTAACCTGATGTAGAGTCCCAAGGGGAGAAATAGAGTAATTTTCACATTAATGTGGTAAACTTGGAAGAGAACTTGCTTGGAAGAGAACGGCTTACAAAATCTTTCTTCCAAGTGTGGATGAGAGATTAGGCATTATTTGAGAGACTCGGGGTTTTGCAAAAGTTCTGTAGGTATAATCTCATCATATTTAGAACAGGCAAAAGAAAATATTTATTCCAGTGGAACTCCTTGCCACAGGATGTTCTGGTGGCATCTGGCCTACATGCCTTTAAAAGAGGATTGGACAGATTTATGGAGGAAAAGTCCATCACAGATTACAAGTCATGATGGGTATGTGCAACTTCTTGGTTTTAGAAGTAGGTTACCTCAGAAGGCCAGATGCAAGGGAGTGGCAACAGGATGCGGGCACCTTGTTGCCAGAGGAGGTGCTGATGGCATCTGGCCTATGTGCCTTTAAAAGGGGATTGGACAGATTTTTGGAAGAAAAGTCCACTGTGGGCTACAGGCCATGATGGGTGGTGCACCCACCATACTTTAGAAGTAAGCTACCTCAGAATGCCAGGTGCAGGGGAGGCAAGAGGGAGAGGCTGTGTTACACAGGAGCTCAGGCTCTTTCCTTCCTGAGGCATCTGGCAGGCCACTGTGAGATACCGAAAGCTGAACTAGATGGGCCTTGGCCTGATCCAGTGGGGCTGTTCCAATGTTCCTATGATTACATGTCTGAAGAGGAGTATCTGGTTCTGGTGGCTGTCAAAGAGAAATGCTATGGAGAATCTTGACTGGCCACCCGTGTGTTTACCTCAGAATTTACCTCAGAATGCCAGGTGCAGGGGAGTGGCAACAGAATGCAGGCAGCCTGTTGTCTTGTGTGCTCCCTGAGGCACCTGGTGGGACACTGTGATACAGGAAGCTGGACTAGATGGGCCTTTGGCCTAATCCTGCAGGGCTCTTCTTATGTTCTTGTGTACCTGTAGTTCACAAAGTTCCCTCTGCTTCACAGTTGCCCTGGCGACATAGGTAGGAAGATATCTGGGATTGGCTGCTGGAGTCCCTGATTCAAGGATAGATTTGGAGCTAGATTTGTCCCAGTGGCCACAAATTGCTGGCCCCTACAGATAGGCAACCACAGACATGCTCTATTTTCAAGCCTATTTTGTTGCATCTTTTTCATGATTAAATTTGGAGTGGAAAACAGGCTGCAAATGGCTACCGGTCATTACAGTATCATTATGAGTCGTATTCGGTGGCCACCTAATCATGTCTGCATCTTCCTGGAGGCACTGTTGGATGCATCCAATTTATTAATTTCCGATAGGTGGAATCGAGCTCCAAGCTCTTAGGAAAGGGAGATTGTCTTGCCAATTGTCATTCATGTGGGATTTAATGCTGTTCAGAAGGGAGGGAGGATATTTCCTGTAATTTAGAACAACAGAAAATATGGCCGTACTCTGCCTGTAAGCAGTTTTGTACCTATTATGGGCCAAGTTCCCATTAAGAAGCAACCCTGCAAACCGTAAAAATTGACTGACTTTCTGCCATGTACCTCAGTTATTAAAAATGGAGGAGTCCATACACTGGTGTTCCGGCCTGTGGCGATTACCATGGGCTGGAGGTTCTTTTGGATCAGAGGAAGGAGCATGTTTAATCCAAGGCTGAGGGGTTAGACTCTTTATTCAAACACAAAGAAAGTCTGTTCCGGGTAAGATGGTGGAAAGCCTCATCAAAGATAAAATCCTAAAACATGTAGAGGAACAAGTACTGCTAAAGGAAAGTCAGCATGGCTTCTGTAAGGGTAAGTCTTGCCTCACAAACCTTTTGGAATTCTTTGAAAAGGTCAATAGGCACGTGGATGTGGGTGAACCGGTGGATATCATATACCTGGATTTTCAGAAGGCATTTGACACGGTCCCCCACCAAAGACTGCTGAAGAAACTTCACAGTCAGGGAATAAGAGGGCAGGTCCTCTTATGGATCCAGAATTGGTTGAGAGCCAGGAAACAGAGAGTGGGGGTCAATGGGCAATTTTCAGAATGGAGAGAGGTGAAAAGCGGAGTGCCCCAGGGATCTGTCTTGGGGCCCGTGCTTTTCAACTTATTCATAAATGACCTGGAGACAGGGATAAGCAGTGAGGTGGCCAAGTTTGCGGATGACACAAAACTTTTCCGGGTGGTAAAAACCAGAGACGATTGTGAAGAGCTCCAGAAGGATCTCTCCCAGTTGGGGGAATGGGCAGCCAAATGGCAGATGCGTTTCAACATAGACAAATGTAAAGTGATGCACGTTGGGGCAAAAAACCAAAACTTCACCTATAGGCTAATGGGTTCTGAGCTGTCTGTGACAGCTCAGGAGAGAGATCTTGGGGTGCTGGTGGACAATTCAATGAAGGTATCGACCCAGTGTGCGTCAGCAATTAAGAAGGCCAATTCCATGCTTGGGGTCATTAAAAAAGGGGTTGAGAATAAAACAGCCAATATTATCATGCCATTGTACAAATCAATGGTAAGGCCACACCTGGAATATTGTGTCCAGTTCTGGTCACCGCATCTCAAAAAGGACATAGTGGAGTTGGAAAAGGTGCAGAAGAGAGCGACAAAAATGATTACGGGGCTGGGGCACCTCCCTTATGAAGAAAGACTGCAGCGTTTGGGGCTCTTCAGTCTAGAAAAAAGGCGCCTGAGGGGGGACATGATTGAGACATACAAAATTATGCATGGAAGGGATAAGTCTTTTCCCTCTCTCAAAACACCAGAACCAGGGGGCATCCACTAAAGCTGAGGGTTGGGAGAGTTAAAACAGATAAAAGGAAGTACTTTTTTACCCACCGGGTAGTTAATCTGTGGAACTCCTTGCCACAGGAGGTGGTGATGGCATCTGGTCTTGATGCCTTTAAGAGGGGATTGGACAGATTTCTGGAGGAAAGGTCCATCGTGGGCTATAGGCAATGATGGATTGGGCAACCTCCTTACAAAGGTGGTGGGCTACTGGTACCGGGTGCAAGGGAGTGGCAACAGGATGTAAGCATCTTGTTGTTACATGCCTCCCTGGGGCACCTGGTGGGCCGCTGTGAGATACAGGAAGCTGGACTAGATGGGCCTTTGGCCTGATCCAGCAGGGCTCTTCTTATGTTCTTATGTAAAGGCAAACAAGAGAAAACGTGCATGGTGCTGACAGGGTGGTGTGAAGGTATGGAAGGTCAGTGTAGTGCAAGGTTATATGAGGAAGTGCTCTCTTAGTCGATGCTTAATTGGTGGGAATTCAGCAAATTGCGGAAGAGTAGGGCTATTGTGCAAGTTGAACTGCCAACCTAGCAGTTCAAAAGCACCTAAATGCAAGGAGATAAATAGGGACCACTTCGGTGGGAAGGGAACGGCGTTCTGTGCGCTACGGTGTATAGTCATGCCAGCCACATGACCACGGAAGCTTGTCCTTGGACAAATGCCGGCTCTACAGGCTTAGAAATGGAGATGAGCACCGCCCCCTATAGTCGGTCACGACTAGACCATTCGGTCGTGGGGAAGCCTTTACCTTTACCTTTTAATGAAATGAGCCATTGCTGGGCTTTCTGACCGGAAGGTTGGGAGTTCAAGACTGCGCAACGGAGTGAGCTCCCGTTGCTTGTCCCAGCTCCTGCCAACGTGGAACTTCCAAAGCACCTAAATGCGAGTAGATAAATAGGGACCACTTCAGTGGGAAGGTAACAGCCTTCTGTGCGCTACGGCGTAGAGTCATGCCGGCCACATGACCACGGAAGCTTGTCCTCGGACAAAACACTGGCTCTACAGGCTTAGAAACAGAGATGAGCACCGCCCACTACAGTCGGTCACGACTAGACCATTTGGTCGTGGGGAAACCTTTACCTTTAGGGCTGTTCTGGGAGTGATCAGGCTACAAGCAGGTGGGGAAACAAGGATTTTCCCATGGCCAGGGCCTTTGCCACAGGTGATAGTAATGAGGATGGCCTTGCCCAATCTACGCAAGCCAGGGCCCTTGGTTTGTGGCAAAGTCCCTGCTGCCTCCCATAGTAACAGAACCAGCAAGGACTCTGGGTTGCTGGGACACAGTTTCTGGGCGCTGCACAACTGGGGAATGTTAGTTGGCAATTTTTGTTTGGAAGTGTGCCTTCTCTTCTGCTTTTCTGATCGACTCCCAGTCTTTCTATCAGGATCCCCTCTTAGATTATGAAATAGTTTAAGGATTTGCACTGAAGGGGAAAAGAAGGAAACCATGGTTGTGATAAGAGGGTTGCGCTCTAAGGCAAGGGGACTTCAAGCATGGGGTGTTTTACGGTGGCCCTTGTGCCAAACAAATTTTGCTGGCCTAACTGTGCCAGCCTAACTCCAGGTTCGGATTGCCTAACTCCAGGTTAGTGATGTATGTTGAAAGAAAATGAATGAATGAATGAATGAATGAATGAATGGTGTGCTGCATGGAGGTGATTGGATAAGTCCGTGCTGCCAAGTTACAAAATGTGCTTGCTGCATGACTGTTTGACAGTGTTATGTGTTTTACATGACTCTTACCTGATGCATCATTTAAAAAAACCCTTTCTGACTATTTGCTCATGCCAGTCATGCCGATTGGACCCTAACAAGGGGTAAAATTCCTCCACAGCCCCTCTAGACCTGAACCTCTGACTAGGAAACCCAGCTGATACACATTTGTGAGGACCATCTCGGAATTTGTGAGGATTTATTTTTTCAACTTCTACACATTCCCAAAGTGCAACTTGCACAGTTCGGAAAAACCATTGGCATCTATAGATTTTAATTAATTCCATAGACAAGCCGATAGCCCCTGGACTTAATTAAGTCCCTAGGCCATCAGCTATTAATTAAGAACAGCTTTACAGAGTGAGACCAATGGTCAATCAAGACATATATCCTATTTCTATGAGTTAAATTCGTTTCAAAGGAAGTCCACCTCATCATAGGGCGATAAGCAGACAGTGAATGCTCTATGCCACAAAATTTCCATTTCTGCCCAAAGAAACACATAGTTGCCAGTCATTTAACATAATGCAGGCTGCAGTCCTATTCACACTTGGGAATACGCCCCATTGACCATAATGGGAAGTACCTATGAGTAGATATGGGCTCGGAATCTGGCTAACAGCACAATGTATGCATATCTGTTCAGAACTAAGGGCCCAATCCTGAGCCCTCCAGCACAGATGGTACGAGCATACCACCCATTTTGGTGTCGCAAACGTGCCATAAGGCACATCCAATGCGGGCATTAAGGGCTTACCACCAGCTCTGGTCCAGTGCAATCCCCATGAACCCAGAGGTGGCAACACACAGTAGACAAGCGGTAAGTGCCACCAGCGTTGCACTCCTTCTGGGTGGCAGGGAGAGTGTTCCTGAGAGTGGGAGGGGTGGGTGGGACCAGCAACCTTTGCTGCTGGATCCAGACCTCTGTGTCGGTGATGATAGCGTAGAAGCAGCTTGCAGCTGTGAGGCTTGGAAAGGCTTCAACGTCACAGAGCTCCGGCAAGGAATCACTCAGACAACAGAGATTAGGGTAGCAAGAACTTCTGTATCCTCAGAAGAAGGCTTCTTGCAGCAAAGAACAGCAAACAGGTAGCAGGTACAGCAAAGCTCCTCCAACAGCAACACTTACATCTCCAGCAACTAACCACAGGTGTTTCTGGTCTTGATTAAATAGTCCCCAGCATCCAATCAGAGATCAGATGATCTCATCCCCAGGTTGAAGCTGAGTCAGAATGACTCCGCACTTTACTGCTGGTCTGCTAGGCCTGAATGACTCAGCACTTTACCCCCTGAGTCGGCCTAGTGTTAGGCCTTTCCCCATTCAGGTCTGTAAACTTCCAGGGACTTCCTTCAGTATCCCAACAGTCGGGCTGCATGGCCCGACACGGAGACCTTCAGATCTGCACCAGCCAAATAGCCAGCACCTACACAAGGAGACCCATTGGCTGGTCTCCAGGCTTACCCAAGGGATAGGTACGGAAGTCCCCTTCTCCCAAGATGCCTCGAGCTGCTGCCTGGTTGCCACTGGATACAGTAGTAGCGGTTTAGCTACTGCTGGACTCAGCCCCCAGGCAGCTCAGGATTGGGTTGCCTGCCCCCTTCTGTTCAATGGGGCTTATTTCCAAGTAACTGAGTAATTTTGGATTGTAGCCAAAATTATTCTTTTCTTTCTTTTTTGTGATTTATGTTGTTTTTAATATTCATGGTTTATAAGAATTACCATTGTTTGTGCCAAGGGTAAGAAATCGAATGAGTGAGGAAAGCAGCGTTTAACGTAAGAGATCTCTTGGATCAGGTCTATTCCCAGGTCTGTCTAGCACTCTGTTCCCACAGTGGCCATCTGACACCAAGACAACAGTCTTCTGCATGCTGTTTGGTTTGGGAACCACTGCCATTACCCTATGCACCAGTGGTTCTCAAACATTATGGCACCAGGACCCACTTTTTGGAATGCCAGTCTGTCTGGGACCCACCAGCAGTGATGTCATGACCAGAAGTTTCATCATTGTGATGCCAGAACCTTCTGTTTTCCTCAGAATGCAGCAGTAAGTTGGGATACCTCAAGGACTATCTTCCCCTATACATTCCTGCGCATCCCCTGAGTCATCAGAGAGGGCCCTTCTTAGGGTTTCGCCGCCATCTGAAGCCAGGGGGATGGCGGCAAGGAGCAGGGCCTTTTCGGTTGTGGCGCCATGTCTCTGGAATAAGTTCCTGGAGGATCTGAGGGCAGCTTCCTCAGTATATGGTTTCCGGCGGGGTTTAAAGACCTATTTGTTCCATCTGGCTTTTGGAGAGGGAGATACTAGGGAAACCTTTTAAAAGAATTTTTAAAACTCTTAAACCTTACTAACTTTATACTGTTTTATATTTGGGATGTCCTGCTCTTTTTCTGGTTGTTACTATTTTAATTGTGTTTCAATTGATTTAATTTTAATATGTTATTTTAAATGGTTTTAACTTTTGTAAACCACTTTGGATTTTAGAAAAGTGGTATATAAATCTAATAAATAAATGAATAAATAAAATAAGTTGGTTATTTCTCAGCCATTTTCCAATAGCAAAGTGAATCAGAAAGGAAAAAAAAAAGCCTATTTACAACCTAGACACAAGCAAAACAACCGCACAGCCCTCCCCCTTTCCAACATCCCATCTTCCCATATTGAAAATATGGCTGCCTTAGGTCCTTTGCAACCCACGTGAAATTGGCTTGTGACCCACTGGTGGGTCCTGGCCCACAGTTTGGAATTATCTGGAAGTAAGTCTCACTGAATTCCGTGGGCTTACTCCTGAGTAGGCATCTATAATATAGTGCTAAAAGAAACATAACTTTTCTTTAAAAAAAAAAAAGCCAATCTTTTTTTCTACATTACAAAGCATAATTTGTATTTCATAATACATAATTTGTATTTCATAATTCTAAAATCATGACTGGTGTTTGCATCCCGAGCTTGTGCAATTTACTGCTTTGGGTTGTGCCCCTTCACGATCCCCATGCGCATTAGATGCAGCTATTCAATAATGTCATAGGCCAAAGGTCAGTTTGCCCTTTAAAAAAATGTAATTCGCAGCTTGAATTAAAGTTATTATCTTCAAACTGAAATGGTGACAGATTCCTCCTTGCTCTATCTTCAGCTCAGAAAATGCCTCCACTCTGCGATAAAGCAGAGAGCAAAGCAGATATCTCATCCTTTCAGATCTCTCTCCTTCCCTCCCTCCCCAGCCAAAGTTTTAATTATATTTGATAGCTCTTGTTTGAAATCTCTTGGAGTTAAGTAATTTCTTTGCACTGTAAGCCTATCAGCTTGTCGCACACACCAGGCCCACATACATATGCATTTGCTCACGGTTTGCACTCAAGCAAAAAGCAATTTGGTGAGCGGGAGTCGCGTAATCTCACTTAAACCTGCTGCAGTGCTACACGCAGACAAGTCCTGGCTGACACATCTGTTTAATGGCTAATTTCATGTCAAGAGCTGGGCTGGCAAGAGGGGATTTCCCTCAGCAGTGGTTTGGGGGCTGGCAGCTAGGTGGGCTTGGTTTTATAAGTACAGACGCATCAACCCAGCAATTTCTCAGGGTCTCATTGAAGTGTGCACACTGGCTCTTCTCACAGAAAGGCGTGTCACAGTCTGCACATAAGAAAACTAACTGTACTGTACATCGGTGTGCATGCATGTCTAAAGTCCAGTCAATTTCAGCTAACTGGGCAAAGAGACAATTATGAAACGATAGTTCGCTTGCATTTAGCAAGGGGAATTCAACTATCCCAATTCATCCTAGCATAGCGTCTTTTTCAGGAGCTGTTTGATGGTGTCTCTTTTGCAGCATTTTTTTTAAATTATGAGGCTTGTGAGACAGGAAACCATTTTTGCTGAATAAACCATATTGGGAACATTTATTAATCATAATCATCATTTATACATACTATAGCAGTGGTTCTCAAACGTTTTAGCACCGGGACCCACTTTTTAGAATAGCACTCTTGGGACCCACCAAAAATGATATCATTATCCTAGAAGTGATGTCATGGCCGGAAGTGATGTCATCAAGCAGGAAGTGCCACCATGGTGATGTAATCAAATGACACTACTGGAATGCAAACTGTCATTCTTGGGCTGCAGCAATTGGACAACTATGAAACAGCCCTGACAGAAAGCAAGATTAGGACAAAATTTAGACGTAAAATAGTATGTAAAAGCACTGAACTAAAAACAAACTAAAAAAACCCACTTGAAATTTCAAGCTGTTAACCAACTGTCAAACTGTTAATGTTCCCTCCTAGTAACTGGTCTTACCTGCAGCTGCATTGCTTGGGGGGGGGAAAGGATAGGATTGGGGCCTACGATTCTACCAAGAGATGGAATAACCAGAAGAGAAGGAGCAGGTGAAGAGGTGGCTTAAGGAAGGTGGGTGCTGGGAGATAACTAGGCAGCTGGCAAGAGAAGAAGCCTAGAATAGTGTGACTAGAAGAGGGAGCCATCCGGAGAAAGGTAGGGTAGATGTTGGGTCTGAGAGGTGAAAGAAAGCCACATATACAGTATGAACCTAACAAATGTGGGGAAGATTGAAGTGCAGATGCTCAGAGGCGTTTCTACAGGGAGGGCAAAGCTCTAAGTGTTACAAGAAGCCTTACCCTGTCATGTAAATCCCGCCTCTCCCTTGCTGCTGTAGCCAGTAAGCAACGCCAAGATGTTGCTGTACCCTGTGAGGATTGGCTAAAATGGTGCAGGAGAGGAGTGATTTCCACGGCAAGGTAAGGCTTCTTGCAAAACTTAGAGCTCTGCCATCCCTGTAGAAACGCCACTGCAGATGCTGGTTTGAAATAAGCAGCTCAGTTTTTGGCTGCAAGATGGTAGCAGGACAGGCAAAGAAGGAAATGAAAGAGCAAATTCCTCAAAGTTTTATTTAAAAAAAAAACATTATTTAGCAGAAAGATTGCCTGAGCAACTGGACCACCTGACTGGAACTGGGCCATGAAAAGCCAAGGACAAAGGAAAGAACAGAGGGAAACTGCAGGAAAATTGACAGTGTTATTTGCATATATGGTCACATCAGAAAATGCTGGCAAAATACTCATACAGGACCATTTTTCCCCCCAGGTAGCGCCTAAGAAGAACTGTGTCAAATAGAGGTGACAAAGGATGACATTTAAAAGTAACAAGTCATGGAAAATTGGTGGCATTTGAGAATTATTAAAGAGCTCAGATATAAAATTGCTGAACGCTTAACTAAAATATGTAACGTTTTATGAAAACCAGGCTCCCTACCTGATGACTGGAAGATGGCAAATGTAATGCCAATAAAAAATCTCAGTGGGATCTAGGAACATGCAAAGCTGTCGACCAAATTACTGCCTTTAGTAAATTGGCCAAAAGCATTAGAATTGTTAAATGTTCAAAAAGAAAAAAAGAAAAGAAAAACAAGCCTTGCTGAGCAAAAACTAGCATGGCTTCTGCAAAGATAAGTCTGGATTTTGTGACTTCTTGAGAGCATTTGGCAGACATAGAATTCTTGCAGTTCTTGAGAGCACTGGCAGGCATAGCTACAGATAGAAGTGATCTGATAGGTTCACTTGGATTTTTTAAATCATTTGATCCACATGGCCTGGAACTGGTGGTTACCCTTTGACCATAACAATTGACCTCTCAAGCCTGTTCTCTGCTCTGCCTTTGTCCATTTAGTGTGGGTAGCACCCAGATCAGGTCCTTCTTGATGGTGGTGCTTGCATTGTGGCCCTGTCTCCCTGGCAGTATTTACCAAATCTCTGCAACCGGTTTGAAAGTGTGCTGTGAAGACACTGCGCAGAAGTTTCCCTTCTGTAAGGCTTTTTAATGGGCAGCCCAATCTTATAGTCCACTGGAACAGGCAAGTCTACACTGTACCCAGCGCAGTATAGGAGGCAGCTGGAGCAGTGGCATTTCTACAGGGAGGGCAGAGCTCTAAGTGTTGCAAGAAGCCTTATGCTGTCATGGAAATCCCTCCTCTCCCTTGCTGCTGTAGCCAGTAAGCAACGCCAAGATGTTGCTTTTCCCTGTGAGGATTGGCTACAACGGTGCAGGAGAGGAGTGATTTCCACTGCAAGATAAGGCTTCTTGCAAAACTTAGAGCTTTGCCCTCCCTGTAGAAACGCCTCTGAGCTGGAGACCACCTTAAGGTAAGGGGATGTTTCCCCCTTACCCTGGGGCAGGCCCCAGCAGCCCAAAATTGCTGGCACAAAACCAAGAGGCTCATGCAAGGCCGACGAAGCCAGGAACGGGGTATAGGATCTGGCATAAGTGCTAGATTCTGTCTCTTCCCGCAGACCCCCTCCCCCTGTCTCCCCCCTTCCCCTCCGTCCATGGGTTGGTCAGGATATGCAGGAGTCTGTTAAGGCCGAACCAAACTTTTCTCCGTGGACAGTAACTCATGGCACCAGGCCAAGGTACAGAATGCGCCTGCGTGCAGGAGAGAGAACAGTAAAATCACTGATGACCAACAGCTGTGCTTGAGGTGGACGTGCCTCGGTGCACATAGTTTATGGCCACCTCATGGAAAGCACTGATTGGTGGGCAAGCCTCAACACAGGTATATTATGGGACAGTTCCCCAGTGTACAGTGTGGGGTAAGAATGATAGGAGGGGAAACGCTGCCCGATTGACTTAGTAACATCTGCTGTGTAAGTTGCCAACTGCCGTGTCCTGTTTTGCCTGACTGATATGTATGGAATGCGACCCTTTGACTGGAAACCGACAATGCTTGCTCTAATACATTCTCATCTAAGCAAAGACCGTGTGTGTTGCTTTTCTTTGCTGAAGCCAGAGAGGCCTCGCCGAGCCGACTGGGGAAGCCGTTTCCTCTGAGCAACTGAGCTGTTAACTCTGCTGACCATGCCGGGTTGTTGGCGTGAGAGTCCTAACACTTGGGGCCCTCTCCAGAGCCACCCGGGCATGAATCTTGGGGCGCGACAGGGTCCTACATCCCCACTTACCCAGGTGGTGCAAAGGCAGGATATGGCCTCCACTTGCCTGTGCAACTCTTGGACATGTTTGCAAGACTTACGGCATGTTTGTGACACTCCCAGGCTGGCAAAAGTGACATTCGCTGGCCTAAGGGCTCCACAGGATTGGGCTCTGGGTGTTTTAAATTGATCTTTTCAGGTGGCTGCTGTTTGGTTTTATGGTGCTTTTGTATACGTGAAATTGTCCATATTACAGGGTTACTGCCCTGGCAGGATATGGCCCTCAGCTTGTGGTATAAATGTTTTAAAGAACAGTCAGTGATTGGGCTGCCCCACCGGTGGAACTAGTGTTCAGCCAGTTCTGACTGCTGTAAAGTCGTCATAAAATTATTATTATTATTATTATTATTATTATTATTATTATTATTATTATTATTATTATTATTATTATTATTATTA
>JAJKFI010000013.1:12616742-12630146 GCA_029204185.1 Lerista edwardsae
TCTCTCTCTCTCTCTCTCTCTCTCTCTCTCTCTCTCTCTCTCTCTCTGCCTTTTATGAGACCTAGAATCCAATGTCTCTTGCAATTAGGAAGTGACTTCCTTTATTAATGAGGTTAGCTTCTTGAAAGGTCAAAATATGCCATTGATTACAACAATAATAGTGAACATGAATGCCAGGAGAGACCAGCTGCCTACTCAACAGAATGCCATTTCAAAGAGCTGCTACTGTTGGCTGTATATTTGTTTCTGGGATAGGTTGTGGTTTTTTTATTTTGGGTTGGACAAAAGGGTATGATCTCCTGTCAGAAACCAACTCGGCCAGGGCAAGGAGACAGCTGCCTAAAACCGTTTCTTCCAGAGTCGTGTGGGGAAACCTTCTGTGCATAGAATAAGTAACCAAATAGGCTCTGTTCAGACTTTCTGATGATCAATATGTCAAGGTCAAAATTATCAAAATTTTGCACCCCTAAGAATTTTGCACCCAGGTGACTGTCCCCATGCCCCCCACATGACACGTCTGTGCACATTCTGATGAATGCATGAACTGCCGCCATGCTGCTCTTTCCCACCAAGTGCAGACTGAAGACAATCCCTGGCTGAATATATGGAATCTGTGCATGTACAGTCATAAGAACATAAGAACATAAGAAGAGCCCTGCTGGATCGGGCCAAAGGTCCATCTAGTCCAGCTTCCTGTATCTCACAGCGGCCCACCAGGTGCCCCAGGGAGGCATGAGACAACAAGATGCTTGCATCCTGTTGCCACTCCCTTGCACCCTGTACTCTGAAGTAGCCTACTACTAATGTAAGGAGGTTGCACAATCCATCATGGCCTATAGCCCACGATGGACCTTTCCTCCAGAAATCCGTCCAATCCCCTCTTAAAGGCATCTAGACCAGATGCCATCACCACCTCCTGTGGCAAAGAGTTCCACAGATTAACTACCCGCTGGGTAAAAAAGTACTTCCTTTTATCTGTTTTAACTCTCCCAACCCTCAGTTTTAGCGGATGCCATGCACACATAAGCTCTTTTCAGATACATGTGTGCTGGCCAGGAGAGGGGATGGCGATCCTAATCCCCCCCTGCACATTTATGGATCATATAAAGCTCCTATTACTCCAGTAATGCCAAATGCTCCAGTAGCCGATGATGAATTAAATATCCTTGCTCGCTGCATGGCCAATGGTACCTTTCATGGTACAGAACCACTGCATGGGCAAGAACATGGGGAGGGGGTGTGTAGTAAAGGAGATCAGGCTTCCAGCATGGCATCTTCAGGATGTGAGAAGCGTTTCTGC
The DNA here is from genome assembly GCA_029204185.1 of Lerista edwardsae. Classification (NCBI taxonomy): domain Eukaryota; kingdom Metazoa; phylum Chordata; class Lepidosauria; order Squamata; family Scincidae; genus Lerista; species Lerista edwardsae. The sequence continues at coordinate 12,618,043 of JAJKFI010000013.1, forward strand.
CACACTAGCATATGTTTGCATGAGCAAGTCAATGTAGCAAGGGGAATGAGGGGGATTATAGAGGAAAGTGAGATGGAACTTCAGCTCAGCTTCACTTGCCTGGACAAGATGCCATTTAAGCTACTGCCAGACAGGGTTTCACACAGAGATTATTAAAAAGGTTATTTTCCATTCATTACAGCTGCAGAATTATTGAAGGCATATTCATTCACTGCAATGTCTTACACATACACCTGTTTATTTGGATGATTATGATTGCATGTAATTCTGACAATCCAGTTCTGATTTCCTGTGGGCAACCCTTTGGCACAATACTTTGTATCATATATGCTTTTTTCCCACCTCCCTTATGCACAAATACAAATACTTTATATTGTATTTAAAGTTTTTATCAATTATGGGTATTGTAATTTTAATTGTTGCATACCACTTTGAGCGTTGAAAAAAGTTGTATAAAAATATTTTAAATAAATAAATGTGCAGATGCACAAGCTGGCAATGATGCTGTTTGTACCCAGTTTCCAATGGGGAGCAAGGAGCCTTCATGAGAGCAAGTTGTTCGGGTGGCTATTGAGGTCTATTCTTTGGTGTAGTCTAGATCTACAGACTACAGAGTCTAGATTAGAGTCTTGCACTAGGACCCACTTTTTAGACTTGTGTCAGGACCCAGCGGAAGTGATGTCATAGTCAAAAGTGACATCATCAAGCAGTAAGTGCTGTCACAGTGACATAATCAAATGACCCTCCTGAAATGCAAGAACTGGCATTCTTGGACTGCAGCAACTGCACAACCATGAAACATCCCTGACAGAAAGCAAGATTAGGACAAAATATAACATAAAAGCACTGAAGCAAGAACAAAAAATTTTAAAACCCTCACTTGAAAATTCAAACTTTTAATACTCACAAAAGGAATATTGCAAGGGTAAGGCCTGCAGCTTCCAAGATGGCTGTTCCCAACCCAGTACCGACCTTTACTCATTTTACTAACCTTGGAAGGAGGAAGGGAGAGCCACCAGTCGGCCCGACTATTCCAGTCCTAGTTCAAACGTCACCATGTGACATCAAACGTCACCATGTGACATCACCCCCATGCGTCAGTAATGACTCCGTGCTTTGCACAGGGAATGAATTCACTTTTTACTACTATATTAATAGTCTCTCTCTCTCTCTCTCTCTCTCTCTCTCTCTCTCTCTCTCTCTCTGTGTGTGTGTGTGTGTGTGTGTGTGTGTGTGTGTAAAAGATGGATATCTTCTGAAAATAATTTCACTGGTGTAAAGGTTTCTGTTTGTCACTATGCAGGACCTGCTCAAAACTGAAAATGCTTCAAAGTGTGCTTCTTTTGCATACATGTGCTTTTCGGCGTGCTGATGCATTATTATTTTTTTGAGGACTGCAGTGCTAGCAAACTCTCATAGGTATTTGCAGGAGTGTACAAACAAGCAGCTGCCTTTTAAAGAGTCAGACTACTGGCCTTTCTAGCCCAGTAATGCCTGAATTTGGATTGTATGGCTTAAGTTATGGAAGACTCCACTTAACTGTTGTTGTCATGGTTTAAAACCAACAATTTGAAGCACTTTAAAACAATTTGAAAAAGGATCTTTCCAAACCTTTTTTGGAGAAATTTTGGAGAAAAAAACTAGGGACTTTTTCTGAGAGTTTTGTAAGGTTCAAAAAGATGTAGCATACCACAGTATTTTTTTCTCCAATCGTGCCAGCTACCTTGTTTGCCAGTTTCCCTTCTCCCCTTTTACCCATGTTTTCTCAACTGTACTAGGTAGAAGGAGAGACAATAAAAGGCAAGCTCCCCACCCCCAGCTGTTTCTAAGCTGATCCTCACTTTGCAGTGAAGCAGGGCATAGCTAAAGAAGTGCAGGGGGGTGCAATTGCACCGGACAACAAGCTTTAGGGGGACAAAAAGCTGAGCTTGACACTAGTGGCCAAAATGGTGAAAACGTTGGTATGTATGAATAAAACCATCATGGTACATATCATTGGAAAGGTAACATAATGCAGAATGCAATGAAACAAACCAGAGTGTAATATCTTTACTCTATCAAAAGTTATGGCCAAAAAACCAGAGGAAACAAAAACTGTGATGTCACTTCCTATTGTGATGTAACTTCCAGGGCAACATTTTCATGAGCTACGCCCCTGCAATTAAGATAAACTTCTTTTGTTGACTTTAAATCTGGGACAAATCTTTATACCTCCTGATCAATGCCTTTCACGTTCCATAATGTTTACAGTGCAGGCTCTGAGAATACCCAATACTGACTGAGAGCAAGAAGCAGTTCAGAAACGGCTTTCACCTCTCACCTCATTCCCTCCCTTGCAATATTATAAGTTTGTGTAGGGCAGGAAAGAGGGGAATAGATACAAGAATCAGCAGTTGAGGCCAAATTTGAAAGTGGGACCTGAGCTTGGCTTGTAATGGACTTTTAAAGGGAATTTTAAAGGGAATTGCCTTTAAAGTACAGTATATCGGACAGATTTCTGGAGAAAAGGTCCATTGCAGGCTACAGGCCATGATGGGTGCCTTATTTTAGAGTGCTGGATACAGGGGAGCAGTGGCGTTCCTATTGGGGGAGTGCTAAGTTTTGCAGGAGCCTGAGCTCCTCTGTAATGGCTTGGAAAGCTGGTTTGAAGGCTTTGCTCTCCTGGCCACAAATGGCTCTGGAGGCAAGAGGGAGAGGCTGTGTTACACAGGAGCTCAGGCTCTTACCTTTCTGAGGTATCTGCTGGGCTACTGTGAGGTACCGGAAGCTGAACTAGATAGGCCTTAGCCTGATCCAGTGTGGTTTGTCCTATATTCCTATGAGTACATGTCTGAAGAGGAGCATCTGGTTCAGGTGGTTGTCAAAGAGAAATGCTGTGGAGAATCTTGATGGGCTGCCAGTGTGTTTACCTTAGAATTTACCTCAGAATGCCAGGTGCAAGGGAGTGGGAACAGGATGCAGGCCTCTTGTTGTCTTGTGTGCTCCCTGAGGCATCTGGTGAGCCACTGTGAGATAAAGGAAGCTGGACTAGATGGGCCTTTGGCCTGATCCTGCGGGGCTCTTCGTATGTTCTTATGAACTGGTGTGTTAACTCCGAACTCCTTCTCCATTTCTGAAATTTTTTTTCTTCATTAAACGTTTGTCTTTTCCCCTCTATACTCAAATATGCACCATCCATTCCTGAAAGCACCACATATTCAGGAAGGAACATGGCCAGAAGGAAAACTTTCCATCAGTGCAAAGCCATTATTAACTCAGGTTAATGACGATCTATTGTAATGTGGCCATCCCTAAGTGGCAGCCTATAATGAGTCGCATTTTTTGTCTATTGGGAAATTATTAAATTAACTATCATGTAGGTCAGAAATCAGAGTGAGAAGGTTAACCAACCTTTAATGATTTGGCAATGATAACCATTTATAAACATAAACTGTAAGGCGCAGCTCTGTAAAGACTAATTATCGTAGTTCTCTGTTTAGATCACAGCAGTAGCCAAAGCTATCGTAGGAAAAGGTTGTTCATTGCTTGAAGGCATAAAGAGCAAAGTGGCGAGATTTTGGAGGGAGGTGGTTGGCCTGTTGATAAATATCCCATTATCGCTCTGTTCAAAGATGTCTGGCTAATGCGCATCAATCTTTCTGGTCACAATGGAAATTCTGGTGTCGCTTTCAAAATGAAACATTCCGTGATCCCTTTTCTTGAAGGGGTTTAGTACTTCAGAGATGAGAAAATGGGCAGCCCAATCCCATGGTGCCTCGGGGGAAGGGAATGTTCATCCCCTTTCCCCAGGTAAGGGCACAGGCCCGCCAATAGGTTTCCTCAAGTCTGTGCTGGCTATTTTGCTGGCGCAGGCTTGAGGGCCAGGGTAAGGTAACCAATGTTCTCTTCCCCAAGGAAAGAAAGAAAAAAGAAAAAAAGAACCCCAAGGAAAAGAAAGAAAAGAACTTCCTGAAGAAGAAAGAAAGAACCCCAAGGAGACGTCCGGCTGCCTCCTTGGCCCACAGGATACCATGTGGTTGTTAGACTGAGAGCACAATTCTGACCTGGAGTTAGGTCGGCACAGTTAGGGCAGCAAGGTTTGGCCGGCACAAGGACCACCGTAAAGCACATTTGGACCACTCCTGGAGTCAGGGAGGATGGCTCACGTCTGTGTGCTGGCGTCTCTGACTCAGAGAGTGGTCCAAACGTACTTTACGGTGTCCCTTGTGCCGGCCAAACCTTGCTGCCCTAACTGTGCCGACCTAATTCCAGGTTAGGATTGTGCTCTGAATAAGGAGACCACAAAGTTATCCCTCTGTTCTATTTGACCAGCTAGGTGGCTGGTGCTGGAATCAGGCCTCAGGTGACTTGGTAACCCATTGATCTGATAGGCAGCCTTTAAAGTCCATCTTTCTCCTATGTCCCAATAAGGGCCCCCTCTTCATCATCCCAATGGGGTGCCCAGTTTGAACACCCACCAGACATGCGGAGCAACAGTTCAGGAGTTGCTTTTCATATAGAACATGCTTCCCATGGAGCAGAAGTTCCTCATATCCCTTGTAACTGTCTGCCAAGTTACCCCTGTACTTCTACAACCTGGGAACCCTACAAGCTTGTGGGAGAGAATCCTCAAGCACAGAATCCTCAAGCAGATTCTTAACTGGCACAGGATGCTGGTACCCAGCTCTGCTGTTATCTCATGCACCTAAGATTGCACCTAGCACTCCTCTGACACTGCACATTGCAGGGGAGGATCGGTAACTGGATAGAATTTCCTTTCGGGGGAGTCAGTCCATCATTCCTGAAGTCCTAATCAAGGAGTATGAGAAAACGTCTTCCCTTGATAGAAACACCATTTGACAATCACTGCCTTGCTCGAGTTCTACACGGGCACATTTCTGAAAGTACGTGAGATGTTTTTGGCAACTGTTTGAACTGCCTTAAGTAAAGCATAAAAAAAAATGACTGAAATAAACAAAGCTTGTTATCCATGTGACCATGCCAGGAGCCTGGAATAAAAAGCAAAATGAAGGCTGCCCAAACCATCAGTGTGTCTGTAGGGGAGAGGCAGGGCTTATTCCCCCGGCTGAAAGAGACACACGGTCACTCCTGGAGGAAGTTGATATTTTATTCATTTTAAATAGTACATTGATACTCAGTCGGAGAAGCAGTTCTCAGCAGAGGTTTTGTCTCGGTTGTTCAGGATCTTACAAATGAGATGCAGGGATTTGCCTGCATTGAATAGCACTAATTAGTCGAGAGGACTAAGCAGGGGAGTTTCTCAAAGTTTTAGTGATTCTTTAGGGTTCTTGTAAGCTGACACCTCTGTGTGTTGATTCACAGGACCGTCTTGGAGGAATCATTTTCTAATATGTGAAGTATTTGGGTGGGTGGGGGTATAGATGTCATATTAATAAGAGCGCAATCCTAACCTGGAGATAGGCCGGCACAGTTAGGTCAGCAAGGTTTGGCTGGCACCAGGGACACCGTGAGAGTTTGGACCACTCTCAGAGTCAGGGAGGCCAGCACACAGATGTGCACCATCCTCCCTGACTCCAAACGCACTTTACGGTGGCCTTGTGCTGGCCAAACGTTGCTGGCCTAACTGTGCTGGCCTAACTCCAGGTTAGGACCAGTGATGTCATTCAGGGGGAACGGACCAGAACGGGCGTTCCGGATCCTAACGGGCTCCGTGGCTGGTTCCGGGTTCCCGACAAGTGCCAATCAAAAGTGAGTTCCGGTTCCTAAATCATTTGAATGACACCACTGGTTAGGACCGCACCCTGAGTGTCAACGGCAGGCACCATCTTAGTGGAGGCATTCCCCCAGTGGCGGTCCTATCGTTATAGTTGGGGGGGCAAGTGCCCCCAGAGCAACACTGGTGGAATGGGAGGGGGGTGGCAATCAGGTGGCTCACCTCCTGCTGAGGTGAGCTGCTGGTGCAGAGTTTGGCCGTCCCTCCTGCCCTTGCCTTTGAACGGCTCCAAAAATGGACCCCGGCATGGCACGGGGGCATGGTGGGAACGGTACAAGGGGCGGGGAACCGGTGCAGGGGGAGGCCTGCTCGAACCTTGCCCTGGGCAGCGCCTCAGCTGGGTCTGCAACTGTGCTCCCACTCCACTTGCCCGCAAGAGGGAAGGCTTCTGTTGTGTCTATCGCAATATATACAGTCATGTGCCATGTAAAGGCAAAGAAAGGCATGTCTAGAACTATTTAGGTATATGAACATTTATGCAGATTTACAGTTCAATCCTATTTCCTAAATGTCCATAGCACAAAACGTTGCTTTGGTAGAACTAAAATAAAATATTTATCGCCCCATAGGCCGCTTTGCCTCTCCCTGGCCCTATAGCAGCTATTTGGCTGGCATAGGTCCAAGGGGGAAACTGAAATCAGCTGTGCTAATGTATCACTTGGGCAGCCCAATCCTAACCAGCGCTGGTGTAGCCGGGTAGCATCCTATGCCCATTAGGAGGCAGCAGCAGCTCAGTACAGGGCAAGGGAATGTTTTCCCCTTACCCCCAGGTAAGTCCCAGCCAGCCCTATGGGGCTGCTCAGATCTGCACCTGCAGATTTGCAGGTGCAGGTCCACGTGGCCAGCAGCAGCCCAAATTGGGGCCTTCCAGTCCGTGCACGGGGGTAAGGATATGGTGCAATGGATGTGGTCCATCTCTGCCCTCAGCACTGCCTACAGCATCACCCTGTTACGCCTCTGGCACACCTCTGGCATGCCCTTGGCGAAGTCCTGCGCTGGCCAAACAATGCCAGCATTCAACTGGTGCTCAACCGGCGCAGCTGACAGGCGCAGCAGTGCCCATGCGCCACAGATGCATATGGCAAATTGCCTGCCTGCATTCACATTGCCTGCCATGTGTTCATTAAATTAATATAGGAAAAAACACACACACCCCAAAAAAAGAACCCCAGTTTTGCAGGTTAGATGTGCATCAGACTTTAATTAGGGCAGGCTCTTAAATAACAATCTAGCCGTCAGTCTCCGTCTCTTCTTGCCCCAGGGCAAGTTCGATCTCACGGTGAAAAGGGAATCGGAATCGGAGGAGATGGCTGCCAGAGCTGCTACAGTTACCCGCGGCTCAACCCTGTGCAAAAGGTCTTTGATTTCTCTCTTGGCAAGTTAACAAAGCTGCAGTTTGACAGCATGGAAATGGTCAAAAATCCTTGGGCAGCGTTAAATAGGTAACAATATCATAATGCACCGGAGGGAACTAATCTCAAGGGAGGCTGGAGTGTGCAGAGCTTTTCAGGGTCAGGCCAAAATATTTTGTTGGTTGGGAGGACAACTCAATGGCACACACCCCACATGCATATTTTGTGACAGTCCATACCAGGGCCGGCCTTAAGCCAATGTGACCAACGTTGGGCCCCACACTTTGCAGGGGGGGGCACACCAGCCCAGCAAGCACATCACCTGCTGCTGCAGCCGGAATCTCTATGGGCTGTAGGTCAGTGGGACAAGCAGAGCAGCTTTGCATTGGGCCCTCCCGCCTGCCCCGCCTCCAAACGGCCCAAGATGGACTTCCTGGAAACAGTTGGCGGTGACGTCTTCACGTCACCACCAACTTTTTCCAGGTGCTGCGCTCTGTGCATGGTACTACAAGCACTCCTCTTGGGAAGGGTGGGAGGCCCCACAAGAATGCCCCACATTGGACCCCATCACTTCTGAAGAGTTGTAATACCTGGTCCTTGCAATACCATCCATTGAGAAGTTCTCTTTTATAATAGGCACAATAGTGACCTGTGCCACTTGGGTCAGATCTGTCCACCATCCATTAAACTCTTATCTCCACTGTCTCATGGAGCTGGTTTCCCTTGCCTCATGTCTGGATCTTCCCGGGACCTTCCTCATTGTGTTGGTTCTTGGGGTTTAGAGAGGTAGTATGCCACACAGAGAGGTCTTGGGTACCATTGCAGTGCAGTATGCCATGGGAAGTATGTTCCAGACTTGCTCTCTGTTGCAGAAACACCGTGGTCATTTGGACACTTTCCATCCCATGATGTTTTCCTAGAGCAGTAGTTCTCAAACGTTTTAGGCCAGAACCCAGTTTTTAGAATGGCACTCTTATTGGGTCATATTGGGACCCACCAGAAGTGATGTCATTAACTTGGAAGTCATGTCGTGGCTGGAAGTGACATCATCAAGCAGGAATGCTGTCATCGTGATGTCATCAAATGACAAACTGGCATTCTGGGACTGCAGCAGTTGTACAACCGGGAAATATCCCTGGCAGAAAGCAAGATTAGGACAAAATTTTATGTAAAAGCACTGAGCTAAAAAACTAAAAAAAAGTTAAAAACTTTCACTTGAAAATTCAAACTGTTAATATACACAAAAGGGATCTAGTAAGAGTAAGAACTGCAACTTCCAAGATGGTTGCTCCCAACTTTCTGTGACCTACCAGACATCAGGTTGAGACCCACAAAGTGAGTCCCAGGCCACAATTTGAGAAACACTGTCTTAGAGTTTGTACCACAGTCCCATCCGACAGGATTGATGAGTTGAGATGAGTTGGGTACTTTCAGACCCAATTAAAAGTGTTACCTAGAAAGCCTTAACAATCTGGGATCTGACTCTTTGAAGGATCCTTCTACCCAGTCCCATGGCTTTAGTCAAAGGCTTTCTCCTCTGGGTCTCTGCACCACCTGAGGTTAGGTGGGTGATGTCCAGGGTATGTTCAGTTATGGTGCCCCAAATCTGGACTGAATACCCAGAGAAGCTTGCCTGGCACTACTTTGATGTCTGAATAAACACATAGTTATAAGGAAGTCCTTCCTAAATCAGGGTTCACTCAGGCTAGTTCCTTATCAATTGGGCAGTGGGCTTTAGCCAGGTTTTGCTCATCATTGCCACTGGTTTGTTGCTGGGGACTGACTTTTGGAAAAGAAGCCTGAAATCATTTGAGGAATCAAAGATTCCTCCTCCTCCTCTGCCGCCGCTGCCGCCGCCTCCTCCCCCCTCCCTCCCTCCCTCCCTCCCTCTTTCTCCAGATCGCCACTGTTAAAGCACAATTCTAACCTGGAGTTAGGCTGGCACAGTTAGGCCAGCAAAGTTTGGTCGGCACAAATAAAAGGACACTATGAAGTACATTAGGACCACTCTCGGAGTCAGAGAGGCCAGCACACAGAAGTGCTCCATCCTCCCAAACTGTGAGGGTGGTCCAAATGCACTTTACGGTGTTCCTTGAGCCAGCCAAACTATGCTGGCCTAACTCCAGGTTAGGATTGCACTCTTAAAAACTACTTCTTAGCTGCTAAGGTCACAAGAAGCAGACCACTGCCTTTGTTCTGGCACCTTCAGTGGTACTTCTCCAGCTCAGTGGTGAGAGAGCAACACATTTTAGAAATGAAGTGCACTGCATTCAACTAGCTTTAAACTAAAGGTATTGGAGTGACAAGATTCAAGCGTGGCAAAATTCTGCTCAGAGGGCACTTCTCTGTAGGAAACTGCTGGCAGCCCACAAGCAGATGACTGTGTGTGACAATTGCATGCATGTGTATTTCTTTGTGTCACTTGCACATGCCATTTCCAAAATTGAAATGCTCTCCCTGTAGGAGTTCCTGACACATTTGGCGTGGCCCTGAGAGTCCCTTTATGGTTCCGTGATAAATGACCTTCTTAAATTCAGGAGGGTAACCAGTGAGCGTTTATTTTTCTTCACAAGTTGGTTGATCTTGATCAGTGTTTGCTTCTTGACATTTCCCACTAACACGAGAACTGCCAAAGCTTTGATCGATGAACTGAAAAGGTTTCCTGGTTGACTGTAGCCTTTCTAAGCACCTGCTAAAAGCTGGATTTGACAGGCTCTTGGGGCCAGATTTAGGACTTAGATCAGGCCTTATAATTTGTGAGCCACCAAGCTGAACACAGCACACCAGCCAGGTACAGGAGCCAGCCAAGAGGCTTAACAAATGTCATTCTTTTTGTTGCTCATCTGTGGGTCAAACCAGATGAGATGCTTATTGCATGCCTGGGGACTTTGTGCTTGATTTTGTGTAGGTAAAGAGCAAAAACCCCTGTTCTGAATCTGGGGCATGATAGGACAGAAAGGGTTTTTTTAACACTATAACCACACACCCATTCTGGATCCTTGTGTCAACCCCCTCATCTCCAATTTATCTTAGAGAAAACCAGCATGCAGGCAACAATCACACATATTGCATATCATCTAGGTTGCTCTGAGATAGCAAAACCAGGAGGTTTTTGCTCGTGGTGAGCTAAATATCAGAGAATCAGGCCACCAGCCCATCTAGTCCAGCATTCTGTTTTCCATAGTGGCCTGCTAGCTGCCTCTGGGAAGATCACAAGCAGGAGAGAAAAACTCATTTCTCTCCCTGGTGTCCAGGTATCCCTGGTATCCAAAAGCTGTTGAACCTGGAGGCTTGTGACCATTAGTAGACCTTTCCTCCATGAATTTGTCCAAGCTCTTTTGAAGGCATCCTAGCTAGCGGTCACCACCACACCTTACAGTAGTACATCCACAGGCTGCTTGTGCTCTGGGTGAAGAGCTACACTGATACTTCCATTCTGAGTTTGGATTCTGAGTGTGAAGAGTTGTGTTGCAACTGCCTCCGATAAAGAAACATACGGATCAGTGTTGACAACCTCAATATGGATGTCTCCCTAGATTATTCGGAAGATACATCCACCTCCTCTTATTTTTGCTCCGGAATACTCCCGGCAGCCTGCTCCCATTCCAAGCAATCACTCTGATTATGTTGTCATTTCTGCCTTGTGCAAAGGAACCTATGTGATGACAGTGACAGCCAATGACGCGGACGATGCCACAACGGCCAATGGGATGGTGAGGTACCGGATCGTGACTCAGACACCACAGAGCCCATCGCAGAACATGTTCACCATCAACAGCGAGACAGGAGATATCGTCACAGTGGCTGCCGGACTTGACCGAGAGGTAAGTTTTCAAAATGGAATAAACGTGAACATGCCCATTGACTTATTGACCCAAAGCGCCTTGACCTCCATCCCCAAGCCCATGCAGAATGCACTTTGGTTCCCTTGAAGCTCTTTCAGCATGTTCAGGCATGTGCACCAATGAACCAGACAGGTCCTGATCCCCCACTGCTCCCAGTATAAATGTATTTAAATTTCGGTTGCCCATGTGTCACGTTGGTCATGGTGGGGCGGCAGAGATCCCCGGTGAGAGCCGGGTGCGAGGGCGGCAGCGGGGCTTGGCGGTACTTACAGTGCCTCAGAAGGATGCTCTGGATGCTGGCTGATGCTTTGCCAAGGCTCTTTAATCTGGTCAGCGCCTTTACGTTCATTGAGCCCTGTTGCTCCACAGGGCTCACTCACATACAGCGAGCAGCGCCGTGTCTGGCATGCTTGCAGGCCTGGTCTGGACAGCCTAGTCTCCCTTGCCAAAGGCCTCCCCAAGTGTGGGCTCCAAAGCCCGTATGGGTAAGGAGGTTGCGAGCCTCCTTGCACGTCCTTTGCCCCAGCCTGCTGGCCAGAGACTAGCCCTTCCTGCCCAGCCGGGCTTCCTTTTAAGGCCCAGGCTCCACCTCCAGGCCCTGCCCTTTCCTCCCTGTGATCGCCAGGCTTCCCTTGAGGCCTTCCCCTGCACCGGCGTAAGGCCTGGGGCTGGCTTCTGCCCTCCCGGCCATAGGTCTGGATAGGCCCTGCTCTTCCCTGGGCGTAAGGGCCTCCAGCCTCCCACGTTTGGCGAGGCCTCCTCGCTTGGCCCGTTCCCCCGGGCCAGGTGTCTCCAGGGGTCGCTCCCCACAAACCCCCTCTGGCAGTGGTCGTCCCAGTCCTGTCTGGGGCGACACCATGAATGAAAGATCTTTTAAGCATACACTAATTCAGTTGTTCAGTGGGATGCAGAACTGGGAATTTTGGAGCTAGGCTTCTGTCTGCAGAATTGTGGCAGGAAGCAATACCATAGCTAGAGGAGGGCGGCAAAATGGTAAGTACTGCAGGTACCACAATGTGCCATGTAAGTGGCCCCTCCCATTCACTGTCAGAGGCATTCTGGGGAGCACTGCCTTCACTGCCTGGAATGGCTCTGATGGCAAGTGGGAGGGGCTGCTTACACGGCACTATCTATCTATCTATCTATCTATCTATCTATCTATCTATCTATCTA
>JAJKFI010000013.1:12630156-12652035 GCA_029204185.1 Lerista edwardsae
CTATCTATCTATCTATCTATCTATCTATCTATCTATCTATCTATCTATCTATCTATCTATTTGAAAAATTATACCCTGCCTTTCCCATGCCGAAGCAAATACCCAAGGCGGCTTACATGAGCAGGCGAGTCTAAACCACCATTTTTTCAAAAGGTTTTTTTTACAAATATACGGTATTCTTGTGATCTGCCAATCCTCAGGCCCAGACTTTGCCTTCACAGTGTGGTTCTCTCCTTTGGCTGCCTGCAGTCAAGCCTCAGCAGGCAATTGCAAGTCAAGCCTGGACAGGTCCTCAAGGTTGTATTCCCTTCTTTGCCGGCTGGCCTTCTCACACACTCCCTTGCAACTCTCACTTGCAATGAGTAATCATCTCCACAGCAACTCTGTTCTGCCACCACAGGTACTGCAGCTTGTCACAACCTGGCATCTGTCTCCCATCCAAAAAACAAACCACAGATTCTCCTGCTTAGCTTTAGGCAGTACCAGCAGCTCAACCATTAGTCCACACCTCCTGCCCAGTGCCCACATTGCAGTGCCTGCTTTACTTACCTTTCCCCCTCCCCCAGATACGCTATTACAGTGAAGCAGCAGTTAGAAAAGTAGTAGGATTTTTTTTCCTGCCTTCCTTGCTTTCCACCTGCCACTCTCCTCCTTGCTGTTTTCCTCCCATTTGACTTCGCAGAGATGTTCTCCGAGCTCCCTTGCATGTTCCTCCACCACTTTGTAGCGCAGAAATGGCCATTGGGGTTTCCAGGCCTGTGCTAATTGCTGGATATTGTGGTGCTTCCCTAGAAGTCTGTTGGTTTTTTGCCATCAAATTAATATAGTTTTATTTTGCAGAATTTAGAGGGCTCTCTGAGGCCGTCTCTTATGCTAGAGAGAGTTTTTCTGGGGGGGGCGGGAGGAGTTGTGATTTTTGTTTTTTTGTTTTGATTTATTGTTTGTTTAAAACTTTTTGTTGTTGCCTTTAACAACAATTTTGTAAGTGCCTTGTGGGGCCATGGCCCAGAAGGTATGCTATGAATGTTTTGAATAAATACATTTTAAATGTAAAGATCTGGGGTCAAAGAAAGACTGAGGGCGCAATCCTCACTTGAAGTTAGGCTGGCACAGTTAGGCCAGCCAAGTTGGGCTGGCCCAAGGAACACCGTAAATCATGCTCGGACCACTTTCAGAGTCAGGGAGGATGGTGCACATTCCGTGTGCTGGCCTCTCCGACTCTGAGAGTGGTCCAAACATACTTGATGGTGGCCCTTGTGCCAGCCAAACCCTGCTGGCCTAACTGTGCCGGCCTAACTCCAGGTTAGGTTTGGTTTTAACGTAGGCTACATCAGTGATGTCATCCGGGCGCGCCAGGAACCGGAACGTCCGGATGATTGACAGCCCTCCGCCCTATGGCGGAGGGCTGCCACGCCTCCCTGAGCCTCACAGCGCCCGAATCGCTCCATTTCAGAGCGATTCGGGACATGAGGGAGGGCGGGCGGGCCCAGGAGCAGCTCGCCCGTCCTCCGGAGAGGCGGCGCAGCCTGGGCCCGTCCGCAGAACTGGAGGAACGGCGTACCGGGCTGTTCCGCCTGGATGACGCCACTGGGCTACATCACTCTTAGCACTGCCTGTACCAACATACAGAACTCTGTTGTACGGGGAAGGGCCAGTTTTGGGGTGTCAAAACTTCCCCTGTTCCATGGAGTCAATGCAGGCTGTGTCCAAGCCCCCAAGCAGCAGCTGCCAGAGTGATTTCTCTGTATCCCCCCTTTTTTTCCCATGTCAGCGCTTCTGTCAGTTTCCTGCAAACACTGCAGGCTGCTTTCTGCTCGGAGGCTGCATCCAGGCCTTGGGGCTTCCAGGCTGCTTTGACATGTCCCAGCATTGCCTCCGAGCCAGAATCCTTGAACATTGCCTTGGAGCAGCAGGAAGGTGGCCACTGGTGAATACTGAGAACTGGAGGGTAACATTGACAGCCAGTCAGCAGCCAGCAGCGGGGATCTGATTGGCCGTCAGAAAGATTTGGAGAAAGAAAGAGAGGAGGGGTGCCAGGTGGAGTTGGCACCGCGTTCAGGCTTGCCTCGAGCAGGCTGTCAGCTGCTGTTGACCCTGAGGCAGAAGAATCAGCTCTTGTTGGACATCAGGTCGGATGGGATAGAGGAAGAGCATTGGAGAGGCTGGCTGTATTGCGGAGCTCAGAGCACTACTGTCAGTGCCTTCCCCAGTGCAGGTCAATGTGGACCGAGCTGTTTGTCCTAACGCTTGCTGAATGGGATGCTTGCTGGACCTGCCGCTTGCCACAGCAGCCCAGAAAGAGGGCGCAAGCCATTGCCATTTTCATTTAGCCATGCTCAGCAAGAAGATTTAACATAAGAAGATAAGAACATAAGAAGAGCCCTGCCGGATCAGGCCAAAGGCCCACCTAGTCCAGCTTCCTGTATCTCACAGCGGCCCACCAGGTGCCTAAGACATTTCAGTAGACAACAAGATGCTTGCATCCTGTGGCCACTCCCTTGCACCTGGCATTCTGAAGTAGCCTACTATTAATGTAAGGAGGTTGCACCACCTATCATGGCCTATAGCCCACGATGGACTTTTCCTCCAGAAATCTGTCCAGTCCCCTTTTAAAGGCATCGAGGCCAGATGCCATCACCACCTCCTGTGACAAGGAGTTCCATAGGTTAATTACCCGCTGGGTAAAAAAGTATTTCCTTTTATCTGTTTTAACTCTCCCAACACTCAACTTCAGTGGATGTCCCCTGGTTCTGGTATTGTGAGAGAGGGAAAAGAACATCCCTCTATCAACTCTATCCCTCCCGTGCATGATTTTGAATGTCTCAATCATGTCCCCCCTCAGGCGCGGCCTTCTCTTTCCTCCAGAGGAAGGGTGGTGTTGAGGGTGGTGTTGAGACCTAGGATAAATTGATCACTGTATTCCCCTGTGCTCCCCAGGTTCTGGAATGGTGAAAAGTTCCATTGAACTGCAGTACCAGATTGAGAGCGCAATCCTAAACTGGAGTTAGGCTGGCATAAACTAAGCCAGCAAAGACGGGCTGGCACCAGGGCCGCCATAAAGCACATTTGGACCACTCTCGGAGTCAGGGAGGATGGCACACATCTGTGTGCTGGCCACTCTGACTCTGAGAGTGGTCCAAACATACTTTACATTGTCCCTTGTGCCAACCAAACTTCGCTGGCCTCACTGTGCCAGCCTAACTCCAGGTTCTGATTGTGCCCTGAATTTCCCTGGAATAAGAGAATAATGACGTCTTGGTGCCAATCTATACATTGGGGCTGCAATACTCTCCACACTTTCTTGGGAGTAAGCCCCATTGAATGCAATAGAACTTACTTCTGAGTAGACATACATAGGATTGTGCCTTGGGTTACGTGCATCATTAGAGCTGATCTGCCTAAATTTTGGGTTCTAAATAAGAAGATCATGACCCTGCTGAAAGGGAAAGGGGGAGCTTTAATCCTTTGCTCTTGCCATGGTCCTGGTCTGGATCCCACCCTTCTTGCTTGGTGCCTGCTCCTTGCCTTGGGAGGAAAGGGCTGTCAAAGAACCATCGAGCTGTGTGGAGGCGCAATGTCCATTTTCTGTGAAGTGCTTGCTTTAGACAGAGACCCGAAGCCTACTTTCTCCCTTCTTCTTCTGTGTAGGGCTCTTTGGAATGAGATCTGGTGTTGTGTAGTGGCTGCACTAAGAATTAGGACTTTCCTGCCACAGATTCTCACTACGCAGTACTTCTGAGCATGCTGTGGGATACGCATAGGTAACATATGAATGTGTGGCAATCGTACATGTGTTTCAGGCATTTTATGCAATTGACTCAGAAGATACGTTAGTGAAACTTGGTATTTAATGTGGATTTAAAAAAAAAACAACTGCACAAGTACTATGCAGTCTATTGTGTGGATAAATGCCCAATAAGAGGGGGGAGGAAATGAAGGATACAATCCAAAATGAAATGGTTGTGCTTTAGTCCTGAAGTTCCTAACATTGGCAGTATACATGTACTGCCAGCTAAGGACTCATTCTTAACCTGGAGTTAGGCCAGCAAAGTTCAGCTTTGGCTAGCACAAGGGCCACCGTGAAGTGCATTTGGACTACTCTTGGAGTCTGGGAGGATGGTGCACATTTGTGTGCTGGGACTCTGTAAAAGGTAAAGGTAAAGGTTTCCCCACGACCGAATGGTCTAGTCGTGACTGACTGTTGGGGGCGGTGCTCATCTCCATTTCAAAGCCTGTAGAGCCGGCGTTTGTCCGAGGACAAGCTTCCGTGGTCATGTGGCCGGCATGACTATACGCCGTAGCGCACAGAACACCGTTCCCTTCCCACCGAAGTGGTCCCTATTTATCTACTTGCATTTAGGTACTTTTGAACTGCTAGGTTGGCAGGAGCTGGGACAAGCGACGGGAGCTCACTCCGTCATGGGGTATCGAACTCCCAACCTTCCGGTCGGAAAGCCCAGCAGCAGCGGTTTAACCCGCTATGCCACCATGTCCCAGCTGGGACTCTGAGAGTGGTCTAAACATACTTTATGCCAAACTTTGCTGGCCTAACAGTGCTGGAATAACTCCAGTTAGAATTGCACTCTAAAAGTTGTTGCGAATGTGCTGTAAAGCCCATCCGTGGGACCGCAGGAAAAGGGAGTGTTAGCACTGGGCTGGCACCACAGCAGTGCCAGAACAGCAGCTCCGGCCACCGGAGTTACGGGATTTGGGTTACGGGAGAGATGTGGAGGGGGCAGAACGTGGCAGAGGGAGGGGAGGATTGGGCCAAGGCAGGGGGTCTGGATCCTATGGCTCACTTCAGACCAGGCAGCTCAACATGGGGTTCTCCAGTCTGCACTGCACTGGGTGGTGGGGCAGACCAGGGAGGGGGGTGAGTTAGGTCCGCATCCCAGGCCCCATCCCCAGGCTGCGCGACCCCGATTCTGGCCCCGATTCTGGGGAGGCTCCTCAGGCCTCCCATGTTGTGCTGGATACAGCACAGGCCTGCCCGCTCCAGCGCAACATAGGATTGGGCTGTTGGTGCCTCGTCAGTGTGCTGCGAGATGAAAAACGTTGAAAGTAGCAGCAATGGCAGCTGGAGGGTGGCTGCAATGGTGGGTGCAATGGTGGCTGGAGCGGCAGTGGCCCAGCTAGTGGATGGGAAGGGGCGGGGCTTGCTAGGATGGGAGGATAAGGGCAGGGGAGGAGGAGGAGGCTTGAAAGAGATGGTGCGGAGGAGCAAGGAGGGAAGCCAAGCCAAAGGGGCACTCCTGAGCCCTAGCAGCCAGGGGTCCCAGGAGAAGAGACAAATCTCCGCAGTAGAAGAAGAGAAGCAGAGAAGGCCAAGAAGGGGGACAGGGGCTGGATAAGAAGGGGCAGGAGGAGATCCCACCCCTGGTGGGCAAGGGCTTTCACAGTGGCACATGGGCCAGGCTATACCCACTGACCACTCCAACACCCCATATTCAAACCAGAGGGGGGAGATCGGCAGGAGAAGCAGAGGGACAGGAGCAGGTGGGGAGACGATGGAGGAAAAGAGGTGAAAAGAGGAGGAAGGCAGTGACAGAGGGGAAAACAGCCGAGGCAGGAAGACAGAACTGGAAAGAGATCCACCGAAAGGTGGGAAGAGCTGGAAAGGCAGGGCAGCAGAGAAAGGGACAGTGGGAGAGGACAGGGCCAGGGAAACCTCGGAACCCAGGGCTTCCTGGGGCTCCTCAACACTTCCTGGTGTTAGGGTCCCCCTGACCAAACACCCACATACCAAAGACCACATGGAGAGAGAGAGACTGGAGTTCTGAATTCTTTACTGCAGTAAAGGGAGTGGAAGAACCAAAGTCCAAACCACTGCCCCAAATAATACACAAGTACATATTATATGTATGGGACGTGAGGGTGCAGCAGGTTAAACTGCTGAGTTGCGAGCTTGCTGACCAGAGGTTTGGCAGTTCGAGACCAGTTGGCAGTTGGCGATGGAGTGAGCCCCCGTTGCTTGTCCCAGCTCCTGCCAACCTAGAAGTTCGAAAGCGACTAAAAATGCGAGTAGATAAATAGGGACCACTTTGGTGGGAAAGTAACGGCGTTCTGTGCCCCTCGGCATATAGTCATGCCGACCACATGAGCACGGAAGCTTGTCCTCGGACAAACACCGGCTCTTTGGCTTAGAAACAGAGATGAGCACCGCCCCCTAGAGTCGGTCACGACTAGACCATTCGGTCGTAAGGAAACCTTTGCCTTTTTACAGATTATATAGACAGTGACCTGGCCCAAAGTCCCTCCTCTGTTCACCGTTGGCTGAGTTACTAAGAGATTGCATTCTATCCCTGCCTTATACATGCTAACCCCTAAATATGTTCCCCCAACCCACACATATATTGCAGGTTCATGCAAATAAGCCATCTAGCCTTATTGCTTATTTGCATAAGCAAATAAGCGGGCCGTCCAAGTAAATATTCATCGTTTAATTAAGCATGCACTCTCTAATACTGCTCTTTGCCTAGTTTTGTCCTAGGTCAGCTTGAGCTACTAACAAAAACATCTGCTCTTATCGGCTTCTGCTGTCTGTTTCTTGCTTCCCTAATTTCAACCAGCTACAGCAGGTTTAAGCAAGCAAAGCGTCTGCAATACTGTTTGTGTCATCATGCAATAATTTGTGTTATTTTAAGCTAACACTGTCTGCCCCAAATCACAAACCTGATCCCTTTCATTGACCCTGTAGTAACTTCTACCTGGACTGTAAATGGACTATTGGGGTGGCAACCAACTCTGGACACTTGGCCCAGGTGGGAGATCCAAGTGAGGCATGCCCAGAAGGACCAGGATGTAGAGCCCAGACCAGACTTCCCATCTTAAGCACAGAGGCAAGACTAGTGACCGAACCGTCAACCCAAGGGGTGGCGCACCTAGCCCTGCGTATTGCAACACTGGACAAAGCCAGGGTTCACTGCAAGTGCCCTGCTCACTATCACTTCTCTGTAAAGATTACAGATGTCTTCACTATCAGGAAAAAAAAAAAGTTGAGCCACCAAAACTGCACAACTCGCTCAAAATGTGTCTGACACTGGAGATAGCAAAAAGAAAAAAGAAAAAAGCGGCATATGAGCTACTGATGGCTTTCAAGCTATCTTACCTGGTTCCCAGGATGTAAATATGGTTGCAAAGCTCTGTGTCCATTCATTCATTATGGGCTGTGCTTAATTGAATGGATCCTCAAGGAAGATAACGATAATTGGACTTCACTTCATAAAAATTATTAAAGCGAGCTGGATTTGCAACAGACTGATTTAAGCTCCATGCTTGCGGAAGGGTGAAAAATGCCAAAGATGGAACAAAAAACCATCAATCCTATTGAGCTAATGGGGAGAAATGATAGGGGCTTTTTCCTCCAAGAATTTAAATATCCAGAAATTCAAAGGTAGATGAGAATAAAAAGGCTAAAGTTTTCCTTTTTTTAAAAAAAAAAGGTTAAAATCAAATACTTGCACTGAAATATGTAAAGGGCAGGGAGGAAGTGAAGGAATGCTTTAAGATTACAGGGGAAATGTTAGGGGGTGACTGGAGCATGCAATGTGTGGATTAGCAAGAAAAATACTTAGCCAGGAGAGCGAGAGGGAGGGAGGACAAATTGGAAAATGAAAGAGAGGGAGAGGGCTGTTGGGAATGGAGGATGAGGGATTTTTGAGAGCTGATGCAGAAGGCATAGGAAACACAGTCACCCCTTACAGCTGTTCAAAATAGGTAGGATGAAAAGCATTGTGACAGTGAGCTCCCACCCAACCTATGTGTCCTTGTTAACATGTCGGGCAGCCCTTGACATGGTAAGGCTGACATAACAGGGCTGTATCCTAAAACCCATTAGGAGGCAGCAGCAGCGAAGTGCAGGCCAAGGGGAGGTTTTCCCCTTACACCCGCGTAAGCCCCAGTCATCTCAATGGGGCTGCTCAGATCTGCACCTGCTGTCTTCCAGGCGCAGGTGCACGTGTGCAGGATCGGCTTGAATCGGGGCCGCTGAGGCTGGGGACAGGCTTTAGGATTTGGTACTATGGCCGTCCTG
The DNA here is from genome assembly GCA_029204185.1 of Lerista edwardsae. Taxonomy (NCBI): domain Eukaryota; kingdom Metazoa; phylum Chordata; class Lepidosauria; order Squamata; family Scincidae; genus Lerista; species Lerista edwardsae. The sequence continues at coordinate 12,638,189 of JAJKFI010000013.1, forward strand.
CATCACAGCCCCCGTCTCCGCCCACTGCGCTGCCCCGTTAAGCCCCGTCACGCCTCTGGAACACCCTCGGCGAGGCCCAGCGCTGACTGCATGCCGCCGATGCTCAACCGGCACAAGGCTGGCACTGCTGGCAGTCATGGCGGTGCCCAAATGTTGGCGCTGCTGCTTGCACTGGTCCAGTGCCATACTGCCAACGCTGATGCGCTTGATGGCACATTTGTGACAGCGTTCGGCCGGCGCAAGAGCGTAGCGCTGGCACAACAGGGGTAAAGGATTGCACTCTGAATAGAGACTCTCTCTTTGTGCATGTGTGTGTGAGAGCGCAATCCTAAATTGCACTGGACTGGCGAGGCTGGTAAGCCTGCACAAAATCCAGCTCAGCTTAGGTGCAGTGGGGAGCCTCCCCAGGGCAAGGGCACATTTGTCACCTTGCCCCAGGGGAGGCTCCAAGGTTCCTTGGATGTGCGGCTGCTATGTAGCCCAGATTGGGGTTGCGTGGCCTCCCGACAGGGGCTTGGATGCAGCCCCATCCCAACCCCGCTTCCTGTATCTCACAGTGGCCCACCAGATGCCTCAGGGAGCACACAGGACAACAGGATGCCTGCATTCTGTGGCCACCCCCTTGCACCTGGCATTCTGAGGTAAATTCTGAGGTAAGTTCTGAGGTGAACACACTGGTGGCTAGTCAAGATTCTCCACAGCATTTCTCTTTGACAGCCACGAGAACCAGATGTTCCTTTTCAGACATGTACTTACAGGAACATAGGAACAGCCCCGCTGGATCAAGCCAAAGACCCATCTAGTCCAGCTTCCTGTATCTCACAGTGGCCCAGCAGAGGCCTCAGGGGACATGCAAAACAACAAGATATTTGGATCCTTTCAAGTTTGTCCCTATTGCTCTCCATCCTTTCATTATGTGTCTCTTGGGCTCACCGTAGGTCACCCATCAGCACATTGCTTGCGGAATGCATGAGTTTCTGAATGGCTATCCTAATTTTTTTTTAAAAAAGGACTGCTGAAAAATCCAAACTTTATCTCATTTCCGAATTGGACAGAGTGCCTGATAGCTTCGAGCCAACACCATCAGTGCCTGAGCTCTATGGTAGATATCAAGTGCTGGCATCTTGGAAGCATCGTTCGGGTTTGGGGGGGATATAGCTACACTGATCTCTCTTGTGGCAGCCTATCTTTCTCAACAGCCTTCATCCAGTCTACAGGAAAGGCAATCTAGGCCTCTGGGGAGCTTGAACTAAATATTTTATAACAGAGAACTTTGAGCACATAAAAAGAGGGGTGGGGAAAAAATAGAGAAAAGAACTGCCTTATTCCACATATTGTTGGTAAGCCAAAAGATGTTGAGACATCTCAAATGTCACTAGGGCTTATTTGAGATAATAAGTACGTCAGCTGCAAGTTCCTTGCCGTAGAAATGCGACTAACTTTTCCCCAATCTTCTTTAAAGGAGCGGACTTGACTAGCACATTCATCTTATGTGAAGTGTCAAAGGCTGGCGCATCTCTTCCTTAGGATTTTTTTTCCGTTCTAATTTTTCAAAACATTACTGGTGCTGTGCCGTGCGTATTGCTTTAAAAATACATGAACCCCAACTCTGTGATTACCACTACTTGGCTCTCTGAAATTATGTCATTCCCAGACTCTCTGTTTCTCCACCAAGCAAAAGATAAAAGGGAGAGCCAGCCGGCAGCTGAGCTTGTGACTTACTTATTTATGAATGAAATGGTGGGCGGTGGGTGGGAGGAAAGGAACATCATGGCCACAGCACATTTTCTTTCCCCACGTTCATTGGTGGATGGAGCCAATGGTACCATATCAAAGTGTATGCAAATTCAGATGTTAGATTTAATTGTAGGGAGGAGGGATTTACTTTTTTATGAAATGCCAAAAGTCTGGCCGCATTTTAAGCTTTTGTTGTGGCTGGAGTCACGCAGTGGAAATGACAGTTTCCATTGTGTATTTTGCTCCACTTTGTTCCTGGAATTTCACTGCGTGATTTCAGGCCTATACCTTTTATAGAGCACTCACAACGGAAGCTTGAACATAAAAACATAAGAATAGCCGGATCAGACCCATCTAGACCAGCTTCCTATATCTCACAGTGGCCCACCAGATGCCTCAGGGAGCACACAGGACATCAGGATGCCTGCATTCTGTGGCCACCCCCTTGCATCTGGCATTCAGAGTAAATTCTGAAGTAAATTCTGAGGTAAACCCACTGGTGGCAAGTCAAGATTCTCCACAGCATTTCTCTTTGACAGCCACCAGAACCAGATGTTCCTTTTTAGACATGTACTCATAGAAACATAGGAACAGCCCCGCTGGATCAAGCCAAAGACCCATCTAGTCCAGCTTCCTGTATCTGGCCCAGCAGAAGCCTCAGGGGACACGCAAGACAACAAGATATTTGGATCCTTTCAAGTTTGTCCCTATTGCTCTCCATCCTTTCATCTGAGAGTTCACCATGAAAAATAAGACTTTGGTTTGAAGAACCTCAGAACCACTGGCCATAAAAGCTATCACTTCTGTTGTACTCTGTCCTTTCTCCAAAGATTTCAGTGTGTCAATATTCATTGGCCACAGCTAAAGAGCTCCACCATAGCAAGTGAATCTCTTCCATGCTCCAGGCAGTGTTATTCTTTCCTTGTAACAAGAAGAGAAATAGTACAAGCTAACCTGGACTCTGTTCTGCTCTTCTTGTTGTTTTTCTTCTGTTTTCTTCCTTTCCACGTTTCGCTCATCAAAACAGTTGCCTGTTTTTGAGCAGACATGTAGCAACATCTGTTGTCGAATGAGAACAAATGGCTCGAAGGCAACTGGCACTAGTGTCACAAGGTGATCTTGTGTCTTTTTTGGGACGTTATTATTTTCACCTTTGATTTAAAAGACAGTTTGCCATCATGAAGGAGCATCGGTGATCTGGCTGATCCCATGGGATATGCCCGTGAGGGAAGCGCAATGGTCAATAAGGTTCAGCTTCAAGGAGGCAGAACATGAGCTGCTTCAGATGTTTCAAAGTCATAGCAAGAAAACAGAGTTTGTGTTTTATCTCCCTACACATTCAGCTCTTATTCAAGGCAATATGACGGCACGAACTGAAAAATCCCCTGCCCCATTTTTACTAATCATTTTACGTGGATTACGAGGGGGATGGAGCCAGCGGTGTCATCCGGCAACGAGCTGCCGGAACGCTCGGCGGGACTTACCACCTGATTGGCTGCCCGTCCGTGACGTGTCGCCGCCTGCCCACCTGCCGCGTGGGCACCCCTGGCTTCGGAGGGGGTGCCCGCTTGCCTGGGGGGCGCACCAGGTGCCTGTGCAAGCAGCGGAGGGGCACGCCAACCAGAGGGAGCCCACGTGGCGGGCGGGCAGGCGGCGACACGTCACGGACAGCCTGTCAATCAAGAGGTTAGTCCCGCCTAGCATTCCGGCAGCTCGTTGCCGGATGACACTACTGGATGGAGCCCTGATCGTGGCCCCAGTCTGTTAATCGCCTGGAAACTTAAGCATAGTGAGCCTCCAGTATCTGTGAGGAATCTGCAGGCAGCTTTAAAATGGGCCAATTTAGCATGAAACAGCCCAATCCTATTCGGCACTGGCAGGGCAGCAACTGGAGTTCACCTTGGGGTGATATTTTCCCCTTACCCCAGAGTAAGCCCCAGTAACGCCAATAGGGCTGTTACTTCTGCTAGTACAACTCCAAGAGGCCTATGCAAGGCCAACCAGGCTAGGCCAAGGGTTACGATCCGGCATAAGTGCCGGATTCATGCCCATCTCCTCCCCAGGCCAGCCCACCCATGGGCCTGGCCTCCCTTTGCCCCGATCCACCTCTCTTGCGCCTTTCCCCTGCCCTCCCCCAGGCTCCGCACTGACTGAACCCAGCCAGTTCAGCCCCGGCTCACCTGGTCAGTGCAGAGGCAGAGTTTGGCCTCCATGGGCCAGCACAACTGCCTACACTGGCTCTTCTCCCTCCCGGACTGGCACAGACATGCCTTACTGCACATTTGCGACACCCTTTGGCCAGTGCAACTGACATGCACTGACCAAACAGGTGCTCGGAATTGTACCCTACCTGGTTCCTCTGGAAAGCCCAAATAATCTTTCTGCCACACACACACACACACACACACACACACACACACACACACACCTTCCCCCTTTTTGGTCTAAGGAGTTCTTCTCCCCTGCACTCATCTTCCATCTTTCAAACAGCTCTCCTTAGGGCTCCCTTGCATGCAAGTGTTGGTGGTAGATTTGCCCATCAAATGTTCAGTGTAAGTCAGCTCTTTTAGTTCGTCCCACTTCAAACCCCCAGTTCCTGGGCTTTCGTGCACTTTTAATAAGCTCCCATACACCTTCTCCTGTGTGTCACCCATGCACCTGTGTTTCCCTTTCATCAGCAAATTAATGTGCGATTAACTTCAACATGGGATCCCTGCACACTTGTTTCCCTCCCCCATGTGCACATGTTACTCATGTTTTAAAAAGCTCTGCCAGTAACACCTCGCCACAGTTTCAGGACACATACCATCCACGTTTTATGTGCAGATCTTGAGGTTCAGCTCCGGGAAGTTCCACATTAGGTTCAGTATGCAGTGCAGCTTTTCAACTAGTCCGAGAGGCTGAGAATTTAGAGTTTGGTTACAGCAGGATATCTCTAGGTATATCAGTTTCATTGAAGGCGATAGTATTGCATTCTACCATCAGTTAACCCAGCAGGTTCTTACTCTAGATCTTCCTTTCTATAAGTATTTTCAATTAAGACATCATGTCCAATTGATCTCCCAAGCTCATTAGGTCCCTATGAACCTTGGTTAATTGCTAAAAATCTGAAGAAGCTTTTGGTAAAAATACATACGATTCTCTCAGAATTACATGGATCAGATTTCACAGCTAAGAATGGGAATTGAAATTCGGTGTTAATATAACTTCAGAGAACAGGTTTGCTCTTATTAAAAATTTGCTTAATTGTTGTTGTTGTTGTTCAGTCGCTAAGTCGTGTCCGACTCTTCGCGACCCCATGGACCACAGCACGCCAGGCCTCCCTGTCCTCCACTAGCTTCCTGAGTTCGCCCAATTTCATATTCATTGCTTCGGTGACACTATCTAACCATCTCATCCTCTGTCGCCCCCTTCTCCTTTTGCCTTCAATCTTTCCCAGCATGAGGGTCTTTTCTAAAGAGTCCTCTCTTCTCATCAGGTGGCCAAAGTATTGGAGCTTCAGCTTCAGCATTTGTCCTTCCAGGGAGCAATCAGGCTTGACTTCCTGCAGAATTGACCGATTGGATCTCTTTGCAGTCCAGGGGACTCTCAAGAGTCTTCTCCAACACCATAATTCAAAAGCATCGATTCTTCGACGCTCTGCCTTTCTTATGGTCCAGCTCTCACAGCCATACATGGCTACTGGGAAAACCATCGCTTTGACTATGCGAACATTTGTTGGCAGGGTGATGTCTCGGCTTTTGATTAAGCTATCTAGGTTCACCATAGCTTTCTTCCCAAGAAGTAAACGTCTTTTAATTTCATGGCTGCAGTCACCATCTGCGGTGATCTTGGAGCCCAGGAAAATAAAGTCTGTCACTGCTTCCATTTCTTCCCCTTCTATTTGCCAGGAAGTGATGGGAGTGGTTGCCACGATCTTAGTCTTTTTAATGTTGAGCTTCAAACCAATTTTGGCACTTTCCTCTTTCACCCTCATCAAAAGGTTCTTTAGGTCTTCTTCACTTTCTGCCAGTAGAGTGGTATCGTCTGCATATCTGAGGTTGTTGATATTTCTCCCAGCAATCTTGATTCCAGCTTGTGAGTCATCCAGCCCTGCCTTCCTCATGATGTACTCTGCGTATAAGTTAAATAAGCAGGGTGACAATATACAGCCTTGTCGTACTCCTTTCCCAATTTTAAACCAGTCGGTTGTTCCATGTCCAGTTCTAACTGTTGCTTCCTGACCCGCATAAAGGTTTCTCAGAAGGCAGATCAGGTGGTCTGGAACTCCCATCTCTTCAAGAACTTGCCACAGTTTGTTGTGATCCACACAATCAAAGGCTTTAGCATAGTCAATGAAGCAGAGGTAGATGTTTTTCTGGAACTCTCTTGCTTTCTCCATGATCCAGCGAAGGTTGGCAATTTGATCTCTAGTTCCTCTGCCTCTTCGGAAACCAGCTTGTACATCTGGTAGTTCTCGATTCACATACTGCTGAAGCCGAGCTTGTAGGATTTTGAGCATGACCTTGCTAGCATGTGAAATGAGTGCAATGGTGCGGTAATTCGAGCAATCTTTGGCATTGCCCTTCTTTGGGATTGGAATGTAAACTGATCTTTTCCAGTCTTGTGGCCACTGTTGGGTTTTCCAAATTTGCTGGCATATGGAGAGCAGCACTTGGACAGCATCATCTTTTAAGATTTTGAGTAATTCCGCTGGAATGCTGTCACCTCCACTAGCTTTGTTGTTAGTGAGGCTTTCTAAAGCCCACTTGACTTCACTCTCCAGGATGTCAGGTTCGAGCTCAGTGACTGTACCACTGTGGTTATCAGGAACATTGAGATCGGCCTTATAGAGTTCCTCTGTGTATTCTTGCCACCTCTTCTTAATCTCATCTGCTTCTGTTAGGTCCTTGCCATTTTTGTCCTTTATTGTGCCTACCTTAGCATGAAATTGTCCTTTGACATCTCCAATTTTCTTGAAAAGATCTCTAGTCCTCCCCATTCTGTTGTTTTCCTCTATTTCTTTGCATTGCTCATTTAGAAAGGCCTTCCTATCTCTCCTTGCTGTTCTCTGGAAATCTGCATTCAGTTGCGTATATCTTTTCCTTTCTCCCTTGCTTTTGGCTTCTCTCCTTTCCTCAGCTATTTGTAAAGCCTCATCAGACAGCCACTTTGCCTTCTTGCATTTCTTCCTCTTTGGGATGGTTTTAGTTGCTGCCTCCTGTACAATGTTACAGACCTCCGTCCAAAGTTCTTCAGGCACTCTGTCTACCAAATCTAAGCCCCTAAATCTATTTGTCACCTCCACTGTATATTCGTAGGGGATCTGATTTAGGTCATACGTGGAGGGCCTAGCGGTTTTCCCTACTTTTTTCAGTTTAAGCCTGAATTTGGCAAGAAGAAGCTGATGATCTGAGCCACAGTCAGCTCCAGGTCTTGTTTTGACTGCCTGTATGGAACTTTTCCATCTTTGGCTGCAAAGAATGTAATCAATCTGATTTCGATGTAGACCATCTGGTGAAGTCCATGTGTACAGTCGCCGTTTGTGTTGCTGGAAAAGGGTGTTTGCTATGACTAATGTGTTCTCCTGACAGAACTCTATCAGTCTTTGCCCTGCTTCATTTTGTACTCCAAGACCAAACTTGCCTGTTATTCGTCTTACCTCTTGACTGCCTACTTTAGCATTCCAATCCCCTATGATGAGAAGGACATCTTTTTTGGGTGTTAATTCTAGAAGCTGTTCTAGGTCTTCATAGAAGCGGTCAACTTCTTCCTCGTCAGCACCAGTGGTTGGGGCGTAGACTTGGATTACTGTGATGTTGAAAGGTTTGCCTTGGATCCGAATGGAAATCATTCTATCATTTTTGAGGTTATACCCCAGTACTGCTGTTCTCACTCTCTTGTTCACGATGAAGGCTACTCCATTTCTTCTAAGGGATTCCTGCCCACAGTAGCAAATATAATGGTCATCTGAATTAAATTCTCCCATTCCTGTCCACTTTAGTTCACTAACTCCCAGGATGTCGATGTTCAGCCTTGACATCTCACGTTTGACCACATCTAGCTTGCCTTGATTCATAGATCTGACGTTCCAGGTTCCTATGTAGTATTGTTCTTTGCAGCATCGCACTTTCCTTTCACTTCCAGACACATCCACAGCTGAGCTTCCTTTCAGTTTTGGCCCAGCTACTTCACTCTTTCTGGAGCTACTAGTACTCGTGCTCTGCTCTTCCCCAGTAGCATAATGGACACCTTCCGACCTGAGGGTCTCATCTTCCAGTGTCATATCGTTTAGCCTTTTTGTTCTGTAATCCATGGGGTTTTCTTGGCAAGAGTACTGGAGTGGGTTGCCACTTCCTTCTCCAGCGGACCACGTTTAGTCAGAACTCTCTGCTGTGACCTGTCCATCTTGGGTAGCCCTACATGGCATAGCTCACAGCTTCATTGAGCTACTCAAGCCCCTTCGCCACGACAAGGCAGTGATCCATGAAAGGGAATTTGCTTAATATAAGGGCGCAATCCTAACCTGGAGTTAGGACACCACAGTTAGGTCAGCAAAGTTTGGCCGGCTCAAGGGACACCATAAAGCATGTTTGCACCACTCTGAGTCAGAGAGGCCAGCACACAGACGTGCGCCATCCTCCCTGATTCTGAGAGTGGTCCGAACACACTTTACGGTGGCCCTTGTGCCAGCCAAACTTGTTGTTGTTGAAGGGGGTTCTTTTCCCTGTCAGGCAGTTGGCCGCTGAGCTCATTTGTTGCCTGCCTGTTCTGCACCCTTCCTGGGGATTTGTGAAGTTCATCATATGCATTTAATGAACTGAAAGCTTCTATAACTGGCATCTATTGCCATGGCATTACTCCTGCCAGCTTTTAACTCCACAGGCCTATGCAATAAAAATATAAATACAAGGGTTTTACATGTTAATACACCTGAATCTCATTACTAGAATAATCAAATAGTTGAAATTATGTGACTCAGAAATTATCCCCATTTCCGCAGCCACATTTCCTGTCAGAGGAAACAGCTGATTAGCACTGTGCCTATTGTAGCCAGTTGTACATTTCACCATTGGCTTGAAGCCGACGTTGCTACAAGACTTGTAGGAATAATCGCACCTTGTTGCATCCCTTGAACATGCGTTTTGATTTTGTCATTACCTGCAAGCATGACCTTTAGCGGTAAGTGATTGCAGCAAGTGGTGTCACTTGTTAACAAGAGGGGCTGCTTTTATTAGCACAGGTTAATACTGTTGGAAATGGGGACTTTTTCGTGACGATGCACAGAGGGGAGGACTCCCTGTGCATTGTCAAAATCAAAAAAGCAATTCCATCTTGCGGAACGGCCATCAGCTACATTACTGGTGGATGGGATGTTCTTTTCCCTCTTTCACAACACCAGAAGCAGGGGACATCCGCTAAAACGGAATGTTGGGAGAGTTAAAACAGATAAAAGGAAATACTTTTTTTTACGCAGCGGCTAATTAAGCTGTGGAACTCCTTGCCACAGGAGGTGGTGATGGCATCTGGCCTAGATGCCTTTAAAGGGGGACTGGACAGATTTAGGAAAACTGGAGGAAAAGTCCATTGTGACCTACAGGCCATGATGGGTTGTGCAACCTCCTTACATTAGTAGTAGGCTACTTCAGAGTGCCGGGTGCAAGGGAGTGGCAACAACAGCTTGTTATCTCGTGCCTCCCTGGGGCACCTGGTGGGCCACTGTGAGATACAGGAAGCTGGACTAGATGGGCCTTTGGCCTGATCCAGCAGGGCTCTTCTTGTGTTCTTACGTTCCTATGACACGGGCAGCACAATCCTAGAAACTCGACGCTGCACACTTAGCACCAACACGGAAGCGCCAATTGGCACCCCTGCATCGGTGCTAAGGCAACAGAACTGGCACTGCCTGCAGCGCCAGTTCCACTATGCCCACACCACGTCTCCCTTGTGTCGGCCAAAGCCGGCCAGCACAGGAGAGGCACCATCATAGATCGGGGCGGGGGGAGGCATTTCTGGGTGGTTTATGGGCCGGCCAGCAGGTGTACCGTCCCAGGAAGTGGGCGGGCTTGGGGATTGGCCATAGGGCCCAATCCTAAACCCAGTGGGGAGGCCATGTCACCCCAATTCGGGCCATGTGGTCTCCTCGGATCTGTGCCTGCTGTTTAGTAGGTGCAGATCCGAGGAGTCCATAGGGGAAGCTGGCGCCTTCCCTAGGGTAAGGGCACAAATGTGCTCTTGCCACAGGGAGGCTCCAGTCTTGCCTAAGCAGCGTTGAATATGGGGCAAGCCCAGTGGTGGTATCTAAAGCGGGAGGAACCGGTATGCTGGACGGGACTTACGTGTGATTGGCTGCCCGTCCGTTCGGTTCCGCCGCCTGCCCGCCCACCGCGCGGGCTGCCCTGGCCTTGGAGGGAGCGCCTGCTCGCCGGGGGGATGGGTGGGGGGCACCCCAGGTGCCTGGGCGAGCAGCGGCGGGGCACGCCAACTGGGGGCAGCCTGCGTGGTGGGCGGGCAGGCGGCGGAACGGAACGGACGGGCTGCCAATCAAGCGTACGTCCCGCCCAGCGTTCCAGTTCCTCCCGCTTTAGATACCACCACTGGGCAGGCCCATTGGCCTCGCCATTCCGGCGCTGCTTAGGATTGTGCCCTGAGACAAACCAGTGTGTAATATCTTTACTCTAAAGTTATGGCCCCCCAAAAAACAGAAAACAAAAATACAACTGCAAGGAACGTGCCCTTGCCCCAGGGAGGCGCCTGAGCACTCCCAAGCTGCGCTGGATACAGTGCAGGCCCGCCAGTCTTGCTGTTCCAGTGCAGTTTAGGATTGCACTCGTAAGTGTTGCAGGAGCTGAGCTCCTGAATAACGTGGCCTCTCCCACTCGCCTCCAGAGCCATTTGTGGCTTGGAGAGCAAAGCATCCAAGCCGGGTCTCCAAGCCATGAATAGTCTGAAAGCGAGGGGAGAACCACGTTACACAGGAGCTCAGGCTCCTGCAACACTTAGCATTCCCTGTCCCCAAGAGCACCACTGCAGCCTCACCTGTTTACGGAGCCTATGTGCATATGATTTGAATGGATGTGCTCTCTAACTGGAGAACTTTGTGTTTTGCATGCGTATAGGTGCAACTGCAACAATCCCATGCCCCCTCGCTCCCATGCTTAGCGTGCCCTGTTCCCGTTATCTGAACCTCTTTGGATCCCAGGTTTCTGTAACTATACAGATTGCTGGATTTTGCTCTGTAAATTTCAGTGACTTCACATCCAAGTTTGGACACTGCATTCATTTCAAGTTTTTATTTTCTTAAGTCTCACCACCTTGTCTACAGCTGGTTGCTTTTTACATTATTCAATAAGTAAAATCCCAGCTGAGTAAAGGGAAAAAATGTTAAGTATTAGACTAGGAGGCTCACCAGGTTTTAGCATAATCTTGGCAGTTTAAATCAACTTTTTTCCCCTTGCTCTCCTATGAGCTTGTATCACAGTGGAAAATAGTGTACCCTTCCAATTTCAAGTTAGAGAAAAGCACCTGCTTGGCTCAAAATGATTTAAAGTTTTCTTTTGATAAATTACATATTTTTCCTGCAGCCCCATTTGCCTCTCTAAAGGGATTATTGTTTAAAGCTCCACCAGGTCAAGTGAAATAATTAAACACAAGCTGGCTCCACTAATTAACTTATCCACAGACCATTGTTAGTTATTAGCATTTTAAAGACAGAATTAGGCTGTTAACCCTTCGCAGTAAAGAGCCAGAAACAGTCACAGAGACCAGACACATCATATTTGAAAGGATAGCTGTGCAATGTTGAAACCTTTTCCTAGACTTCTTAGTTAAGAACTGATAAGACACATTTAGAAAAAGCATGCTGTGTAATTCTCCTGAGATTGTACCACTTCAGAAGGGTGAGCTTTTATGTCCCAAAGTTCCCACGTATGAAACTTTTACATGAATGTAGAAATTAGTGGGTCAGGATGAAAGTTAAACTAGAGCTATTCTCCTTAATACAGTGGCTCTCAACCTTTTTTGCACTGGGACCCCCTTTTTAGGTACAACAACATGTTGGGACCCTCTAAGACCTAGGGCAGGAAGTGATGTCATTAAGTAGGAAACAGGAAGTGACATCATTGTGGTGGCAGGGCTGAAAGTGATGACATTAAACAGAAAGTGAAGTCAGCATTTTTAATAAATCATACTTTTTGAAAGTTGATTTCACATCCTTTTAAAAATCCTTAATGCTTTGTATCTAAGGGCGCAATCCTAATCTGGAGTTAGGCCAGTACAGTTTGGCCGGCACAAGGGACACCATAAAGCAAGTTTGGACCACTCTCAGAGTCAGGGAGGATGGCATGTGTCTGTGTGCTGGCCTCTCTGACTCCGAGAGTGGTGCAAACATACTTTACGGTGTCCCTTGTGCCGGCCAAACTTTGCTGGCCTAACTGTGCCGTCCTAACTCCAGGTGAGGATGGCGCCCTCAGTGACATTTGAGTTTTGAGTTCAGGGATTAGCCAAGGCATCTTGGAAAACCTCTCGGTCAACGGCCCTCACCGCAGACCCCCTCCCTTTCGACAGTCTGGAGCAAGGTTGGGGAGTGACAATACGTTTCAGAATGCCTGTTTCAGGCAAAACAACAACTCTACTTCTGGTTTTCAGAGGGAAACCAGAAGTGATATTTTTAATGCCCTTATAAAGCATTCTGAGGCCTACAGATGCCACAGGAGTCACACATGGCCTCTGTGGGCCTCAGAAAACCCTCCAGAGGTGACCCGAGCCCAGCTTTGAACAAGGGGCCAAATTCGCGGGTTTTAATACCCATTGATTTCAGTATCCATGGGAGTTCTGGGAACGGTTCCAGAACATTCTACCCTCCTGTGACTATGTGAGGGCATGGATGGCCTGAGAGGTTAGCGGATATTTGGGGGCTGATCCAGTGGTGTCATCTAAATGATTTAGGAACAGGTACTCACTTTTGATTGGCACGTGTCGGGACCCGCCCACCAGAAGTGACGTCATAAGCCAGAAGTGAGGTTGTGGCAGGAAGTGACATGAAAAAAGCCCTTTTTGAGGCCTCAGACAATTTTAAACTGACCCAACAGTTGCAACAGTATTCCACAGCACCCCCAGAACATGTTAAGGAGGCCTGGCATCATGTTAAAGTGACCCAAAACCCCAGAGCAGCTCATTTTTCAGTGGCAAGGCAAGGCAAGGCTCCGCTCACTGCCTGCCTGCCTGGCTGGCTGGCTCTGAGAATGTGCAGGCAACTCAAACATGCAGGAAATTCAAACGTTGCAGGGGGCGGAGTCGATGAGTGGGCGGGCAAATGGGCGGGGCCAGCCATAATCCTAGAAACAGGTACTCGCGTACGCCCGCGTACCCCCTGCATGACATCACTGGGCTGATCCAAGTGCCAGGAAGAGCCATGCTCTTCACGGCACCCTCAGCGCCTCCCTCCCGCCCCCTATGTCACCCAGCCACACCCACAGCTGGATTCACTCCGTTTAGTAGCAATCTGGAAATGAGAGAGAGCAGGGAGGGCCGAAAAATTGTGGCTTTTTTGCGCCACTGTGCCCTGCCGCAGCCAGTGCCCACTGCGCCCACCTCCCCTGTGGCACCCTCCATAAGTCTAGTGCCAGGCACTGCCACTCTTGCATGTACTGCCCATCAAAGCTCTAGAGTCTGACATTTTCCATGACTCCACCCTCCAAATATGCTGCCACTGTTGATCTGGATGGAGCACCTAAGAAAGGCAGGTGTCATGTGCAAGGGCTGCCCCCTGTAGGCTCACCACATCTTCCTTTCTAAAGGGGTGCTTTGAGGTTGCCACCGTAAAGCACATCTGGACCACTCTCGGAGTCAGGGAGGATGGCGCACATCTGTGTATTGGCTTCTCTGTCTCCGAGAGTAGTCTAAACATACTTTACGGTGTCCCTTGTGCCGGCCAAACTTTGCTGGCCTAACTGTGCCAGCCTAACTCCAAGTTAGGATGGCGCCCTCTCTTGTTGCATTCAAAGGTGTTTCCAGCCATTTGGAGACACGGTTCCCTCCTTGTGCGGCTGCTCTTGTCAAAGGCTGCAGAAAGCCAAGAGCACGGTGTGTGTGTGTGTGTGTGTGTGTGTGTGTGTGTGTGTGTGTGTGTG
>JAJKFI010000013.1:12668441-12706323 GCA_029204185.1 Lerista edwardsae
GAAGAAGAAGAAGAAGAAGAAGAAGAAGAAGAAGAAGAAGAAGAAGAGCATCATTTCCTATCTAGAGAGGATGAAGAATGGAAGGAACTTTGAAAGAAACGACAAACCCACCTCGGTATTAACCCACCTCTGGGCGAAATTGTCTTTTAAAACAGAGCATGACACTTAGGGCATACCAAAGGGTGTGTAGCGTTCTTTCTCCAGATGGTCAGTGACGGTGACTTGGCACATGAGATGCCGTGTTCATGCCTGTCCAACATTCCAGCAATGCAACACACACATGTTCCTCAAAGTGAGTTGTGTTGTGTGTGCAGTGGCAGTGAGGGAACTTTGCTACAGAAAGTTTAGCAGTGGAAGCTTTCCCTCTTTGGAACACCCCTTCTGCCCACCCCACCCTGAGATTGAGACAGCCTGCAGTGTAACACAGCAGACAGTATCACACAAGCATCAACTGACCTATATTTATTGTCTTCAACTCGATGGATGAACTGCGTCTGCCCTGACCTGCAAAGTCGGCCAACTGGAAGCCAGAATTTCAGGGAGAAAACAGCTGTAACAGCCAAATAGCTACAAGCAAATTGCATGTTGAGTTTAACAATATGTATGTTTGTGTTCTCTTTGGTGGGTTTTTTTTTAAAGTTTCAGAATACATTAAGATATTTGTCCTCTGTATTAAAATTCCTCTGGCAGCATTTTGACAGTAAAGCGTTGTGAAGTGTGTGTGTTTTTTGGCGGATTGTTTTTGTTTTTTGCAGATTATTTTACAATGGGCACCACTAGGATTTCTCAATCTCTCTCTCTCTCTCTCTCTCTCTCTCTCTCTCACACACACACACACACACACACACACACACACACACACACACACACACACACACATACACACACCGTAAAGCAGTGGTTCTCAAACTTTTTAGACCAGGACCCACTTTTTAGAATGCCTCTTCTGTTGGGACCCGAAGTGATGTCATGAAACTGCAAGTTATGTCATAGCCAGAAGTGACATCATCAAGCAGGAAGTGCTGTCAGTGTGACATAATAAAATGACACTCTTGGATTTCAAAGTGGCATTCTTGGATGGCAACAATGGCATAACCATAAAACATCCCTGACAGATAGCATGATTAGGACAAAATAAGATGTAAAAGCACTGAACTAAAAGCAAAACTAAAAAAAAAACTTAAAAATTCAAACTGTGAACATTCCCAAAAGGAATATACCAAGAGGAAGGTCTGCAGCTTTCGAGATGGCTTCTCCCAGCTTTCCACAACCCACCTGACATTGTGAGCCACCAAGTGGGTCCTGATCCCCAATTTGCGAAACACTGCCTTAAAGGGTCTCTCTGAAGGAATCAATGTGAAGTTGCACAACTCCTGAATTTGGAGGAAAGGGGAGAGTGAATTTGCCTTGAAGGAGCATGGAGGGGGGGGGACTTTTCTTGTAGCTTTCTCTGTGTTTCTTTGTCACTTGAATAGGATTTTTTTTTCTTGACATCTGCCACTCTGATTTTAACAAAGTCAACAAACCTGAGATGATATGAACCTAGTCTTGACAGATTCACCAGAGGGTGTCTCCTGGCAACTATCGTTTCTGAGATGTCCTGTCTTGAGGAGTTGCTCACCTTTCCTCAAGGAACGAGTTACTCATTTCTTCACTCCAGCATCAGTTGGGGGCTCTTGTAGGCTCCATCTTCATCTTCATCCCACCTATTTGGAGAAACCTTTGCTCCGAGGAAAGCCCCAGTAGCAGCAACTGGTCCGCTTCAATATTTAGCTTTAGCACAAGCTAAATATCTGGTGCAACTTTGAGTTGATCTAAGTTACAGCTGCACAATCCTAGACTGTGCTGGAACAGGCGGACCATATGCGTAGTTTACGGGAGTGTAGTATACGGGAGGCAGGCGCCCTTACCGTAGGGGAGGCACCAGCCTCCCCTATGTGCTCCTCTGATCTGCGCCTGCTAAATAGCGCCTGCTAAAGATCTGAGGAGGCCGCACTGCCTGAATTGGAGCCGCTTGGCCTTGGGAACGGGTCTAGGATTCAGCCTTATGGCCGAATCCTGGGCCCGTATCCCTCCTGGGCCGGCACACTTGCCAGCCTGCCCACTGCCAACCCACTGCCCACTCAGAAATTGTCAAGGTTTGTGCCCTCAAACCATTGAGAGTGAGTTGCTGGAGGATGCCCACAACCAGGCAAAAGAAGCTAGGCCTCAGTAAAAGTTTGGCCTTAGCAAAGAAGCACCACGCCTATTGAGCCAAGTGCCGAGTCACTCAGCAGGTGGGAGGTAATTAATGACTCTAGAGCCGAGTGCAAAAAGGGTGTAGCAGATTGGCCAAAGCTCGCCCAGCAACAGGCATTGATAGGCCAAGCCTTGTATAAATGTAGAGCATGTACCTCCAGACCAGTGTGGGTGAAAGTAGAAGTGCTGTGAAGCACTCTGTCTTCGTGGAGAATTTATCTGTGCAGTCAATTTACCTGTTGGTTCCCCTGCGTGGGACCTATGCTGTTTTTTGTTGCTGTATCGTCTCTTCACCGTTTTGTAAATACACCGTGGTGAGAAAAGCCTTGCTGAACGGTGTCCTTGAGCTTGCTTCCTATCCTTCCTACATGTTTGGTTTTCCTGGTATGTAGGGTAAGTGAATGGATATATTGGGGGCAGGGGGACCTTCATGCATTCAGTTGAACTTCTGTAGGGAGCCTATGCATATCCTACTGTGAGCTCATAAGATTTCTCCAGGCAATTTGGGACCCCACGACAGGAGGGTTCACATAGCCATTGGAGGAGAGCCCATTCACCTAGAGTCATCATATGAAGATGACTTATACTGAGACATCACTGCAGACCTTCAAGCAGAGGCTTGACAGGCACCTGCTGAAGATGCTCTAGAAGGATTATCTGCTACAGGCAGGGGGTTGGACTAGAGACCTTGTAGGTCCTTTCCGTGATTCTATACGATTCTACGAGTGGTGGTTGTGGTAGCCCATCGTGATTGAGGTCCCAATGCGAAGCTTTGCTCCAAGGCCCCCAGCAGCCTGATGCCAACACAATGCAGAGAGGCAGGAGGAGGATCAAGAGGATGTTGGCATGGGGGCATGGTCAGCAAGCAGCCTGCTGTTCCCCAGTCCCTCTGCTCAATGCACATGGGGAGCGTCATGCTTGAAGGTAGCTCGTGTGGAATTGCAAGGTGGATTACACCAAATGCTTTCTATTTGCCAAGGGAGGTTTTCACTGATTTCCGTGGGATTAAATCAGTTGAAAGCCAAGGCCTTTTGCTTTCACCAGACTGCGCATTTAGTTACATGTTTCTGATAAATATGCCAGGGTATATTAAGGGATCCATCATTCTCGCACAGGCTGCTGTCTTCACTGGATCCTTGATGAGGTTAATAAACTGCAAAGGCTTGTCACTCATCCTGCATGAACAAAACCAGGAGGATCACGGCCCGTTTTTAAAATGTGCTTTGGAAAGGACCATAAAACCCTTATCTCTTTGTATTCTTCTTGGGAGCTATCAAATTAAATCAGCCCAATGCTCTCACTTACCTATTTTTCCTTCAGCATTTGTGCTCTTGCCAGTTTTGGATTTAAGGGGGGAAAAATACAAATTCTGTAGTCAGGCTGTAAACCCCCTGAAAATAGATATCGCTGACATGCAAACTCAACGATAGACGTGCAATTTAGAAAGCCGGGCCTTGTGTCAACTTTGAAGAATGAGGTGAATTTAAAAGGCGCCATTTAGGTGCGAACAAATTCTCTGGGTTTTAACAGCATCTGTTTTTCATACTCAGGCCAAACACTTCCTTTTTTTTTTCCCCTCGCTGATTCTGACTTGCCAGGAACAGCAGAGGCCTTAAAGAAACAAACCCAGGAACCAAAGCAATGATCTCCATTCCCTGGCAACTTATTGCTGCATTTTCAGGAAAGCAGCAAGCTCTGGCATCACAATGATGGCACTCCTGGCCATGATATCACTTCTGGTGAGTCCCTGGCAGACTGCCATTCTAATAGACTGTTGAGGCAGACTGCCATTTACCACTGGGTCCCAGTGGTAACAAGTTTGAGGGCCACTGCTCTAGATAACACTTCAGGTCGTTCATCAGAAAGCAACCCCACAGATCTTATAGAAAATTCTAGGCCATGGATAGGTAACCAATGTTGAGGCTTGGTCTGAGGGCACACACTACACCAATTATATGCCCATGAATTCTACTTGAGCATTTGTAAAATCGGGGTCTTAGATGTGGGTCTCTTCCCTTTCACAGGCATCAAGGTTTTTTTGTTTTTTTTGTGTTTTTTTAAACCCACATAACTGCAGCATTAATAACGATATGATACCGAAAGGGAGCAGAAAACTTTCTCAGAGAAATGCTGTGACAAATTGTAAAGACACATTGAAATGGTAATTTTCTGAACGGTTCAATGAAATCGGCTTAACACGCGAGCATGGAAAAAAGTCAGTGGTCGGAGAGAGAAAAAACCTCTCGCCCAAATTTCTCACATGATTGGGACATGCCTCAGTGATGATTTAATTAGAGATAGCTGCAAAGCCTTATCTGAAATTACTATCCTTTATGAGCCCAGGCTCTAGACATTCAAATGAGACACCATTTGGATCCCACAGTGACTAATATTTTACAAGCCATCTCCTTTAATCGCTTCCCCAAATATTAGGGGATATTGGCTTTTCAGGGACCTCTTTTAATTCCCCTGACAAATGTAGGGCATTCTTGCTTTCCTTGGCATCTGCCTTATCCTTTCTTTTCCGATTCAAACATTGTTTCGCTGTCAACTTCTGTGGAATGCACTAATCTAGTGCTGAACCCTCACTTAGAGCGCAATCCTAACCTGGAGTTAGGCCAGCACAGTTAGGCCAGCAAAGTTTGGCCCGCGTAAAGGACACCGTAAAGTATGTTTGAACCACTCTCAGAGTCAGAGAGGCCAGCACACAGACGTGCGCCATCCTCCCTGACTTGGTATTTATTTATTTTTTGTTTTCGCAATTTATATTCCACTTTTCCTGTCAATGCAAGCCCAGAATGTCAACACACATACAGTGGTGTAGAGCAGTGGTTCCCAAATTGTGAATCAGGACCCACCAGTGGGTCATGAGACAATTTCAAGTAGGTGACGAAGCACCTAGAGCAGCCATGTTGAGAATATGGGAAGATGGGATACTGGAAAGGGGGAGGGCTGTGTGGTTGTTTTGCTTGTGTCAAGGTTGTAAACAGGCTTTTTTTTCTTTCGGATTCACTTTGCTATTGGAAAAAGACTAAGAAATAACCCAAGTTTTGGCTGCATTCTCAGGAAAGCAGCAGGCTGTGGCATCACAATGACGGCACTTCTGTCTGTGACATCACTTCTGGTGGGTCCCTGACAGATTGTCACGCTAAAATGTTTGAGAACCACTGGTATTGAGGCCTCTCATTGCACTATTTGAAAGCTTTGAAAAGCAGGGTTTCTGATGACATGGTAAAGTTCTACCTGTGCACAGTGCATATATATATGCACCCATGCAGACAACCAAGTGAATGTCTGTAGACTTCCCCTCCACATGCCAACCTTCACTCTGAATATACTATGAGACTTATGGCCCAATCTTAAGGTTTGCTACCGCCATAAAGCAGTTGCTGCGCTGGCACTAGCCATTGTAAAAGCACCAAAAAGTGCTTTATGATTACTCGGGTGTACAGAACGCCAGCAAGATGGGCCTGCAATGTCCCACCGATGCCAGATCTGGACTTGCAGCCACCAGAGCAGGGAACTTCTCAGCTGGATGGCGCAGGGATGGTGGGAAGGCAGGGGAGGGTGTGAGGTGTGTAACGGGGCGGGGGAAGAGCGGTATGGGGCGTTTCTACAGGGATGGCAAAGCTCTAAGTTTTGCAAGAAGCCTTACCCTGTCATGTAAATCCCTCCCTCCTCTCCCTTGCTGCTGTAGCCAGTAAGCAATGCCAAGATGTTGCTGTTCCCTGTGAGGATTGGCTAGAACAGTGCAGGAGAGGAGTGATTTCCACTGCAAGGTAAGGCTTCTTGCAAAACTTAGAGTTTTGCCATCCCTGTAGAAACGCCACTGGATTCAGGCCCAGAAGGGTTCAGGGTTGTCAGAGGAGGTCTCCGCCATATCCTAAACACATTAACAGCACGGGTCTTTTCAGATTTGTGCCCGTGATTTTGCTGGTGCAGATCCAAGTACCCTATTGAGTAGGTTGGGACTTGACACCAGGTAAGGGAACACATGTTCCCTTTCCTCTGAGGAGACCTCATGTTCAATGCTGGATACGGCATGTGATCCCGCTGCACCAGCACTGCATAGGACTGAGCGGTTATTTCGAAAATCAATGCACAATACGTTCTTTCTGATGAATTCTGATACACCCATTGAAACACCCTATATGTGTGCTGAACATAATGTGTGGACAAGGCTACTGGGTTCATCGAATCATAGAATTGGAAGGGACTTACAAGGTCCCTTTGCATTGAATAAATCTGTCTCACTCACCGTGTATTATAATAATAATAATAATAATAATAATAATAATAATAATAATAATAATAAATAAACTCTACAGCAGCTACTTTCAACCTTTTTCTTCTCACGGCATATTATATTGACAGGGTGCTAAAATAGTTGTATTTTCATTTTATTTTTAATTTTATTTTGGGGGGGACATAACATTTGATAAAGTTATTACATTCTGGTTTGTTTCCACTTCGAATGGTATATAACATGATGGTATCATTCATACATACCAAGGTTCTCACAATTTTGGCCACTACTGTCAAGCCCAGCTTGCTGCCCCCCTAAAGCTTGTTGCCCGGTGCAATTGCACCCCCTGTACTTCTTTAGCTATGCCCCTGCTTTGAAGTTCTGTTGGATCCAGCTCATTGCCTCTTTTGCCTCTGTACAATGTCAGCGGCAGGCCCCAGGTGACCCTTCTTTACCAGCCCTTCTTTACCAAGGTGATGCTAACAACCTTCCCACTTTGGAATTGGTTCTGGCATTGAAATTCCCCCTCCCCATTTATCATATTTGTATTACGTTTAGCTGGTTCACTGTCTCATTTTATTTTTAAGGCTGTATTTATATATTTTTTAAAACACACTGCTTTAGAACGTCTCACAAGAGACACCTGCTTTTATAGAGATATGCTGAGGCCTTATCTTGCTAGCACTACACAGATGTGCAAATAAATACATGTTATGTTAGCAAAATAGGTTCTCTGGAAGTCTTCCATGATTGAGCAGAAATTTTCTTTTTTTCAAGGAAAAGAATGGCAAGATAGCACAGTTTTTAAAAAAACACTCTTGAAATGAGACTTTCTGATTTCTTATCTTGGGTGTGCGGTCAGACACTTTTTCTCTGAAAATGTTCTTTGAAGAACAGAAATACTAAAACACCGGTGAGGGTCCTCAAATAGATTACTCTGGACAAGACGCTCTAGACAGTAGCGTCATTCACCCGGTATGCTGGGCGGGACTTACCTTTGAGCGGCAGTCCGCCCGTTGCATCACACCGCGTTCCGCCGCTTTCCCGCCTGCCGGCTTTCCCGACTTCCTGAATTACATTTGACGCAGAAACCACCTGCCTTTGCAGTGCCCTCGCTAGAGGCAAGACAGTGAGATAGGAGCAGCCAACAGCTATGACAGTCCCAAGTTGTTCCAATTGATAAATATGTAAGTGACAACCTCTGAGCCCAGCAACTCCTTTGTAGGGGTCACACTGCAAACAAGGTAGACTAGAAAACTGCTAGGTTGAAATGGAAGGAGGAAGCTACCTTTGATGTCTTGGCTTTTCGATGCAAAGGAAGGAAATCAGGCTTTTTTTCTTTCTTTCTGTTTGAGATACAGGTCTGAAGAATTCCTTAGTGCAGTGGTTCTCAAACGTTTTAGACCGGGACCCACTTTTTGGAATGGCACTTGTCTCAGGACCTACCAGAAGTGATGTCCTCATTCTGGAAGTGATGTCATAGTTGGAAGTGACATCATCACTTGGGCATTTGCTTTGGTATGGGAAAGGCGATATAAATTCTTCAAATAAATCAAGCTGCAAGTGTGGTTATTGTGACAGTCCTGGAATGCAAACTGGGCTGAAGAATTCTTTGGCGTGTATTGCATCAACTCTGGCATTGAATGCGCATGCTTTTACACTGCTTATGTCACATCTTCTCAGAATAATGAACACAAGGATAGCTTTATTCTAGATGAGATTTGAGACCCATATAGCCAGTCGGATGCCATTGGTTGCTCAGGGGAAGGATAGAAGGCGATGCCCTTGACCATCAAGGGTATATAGAGCCAAGGAAGGGTCTGGGTGGTGTAATGATTTGAGAGTTGGCCATGGACCTGGAAGATCCAGGTTCAAATCTCTGCTCAGCTGTGAAACCTCCTGGGCAGGGACGAACAGAGCCCCGAGTGCGCCCATGGCAGGGCGACGAAACCGCGCCCCCAGCACGTCGCCCCCCATGCATCGCCCAGCCACGCCTCCCTGCGCCCGGAATAGCTCCATTTTGGAGTGGAACGGACACCAGGGAGGGCGGGTGGGTGGGCCAGGCAGCGCACGGGTTAGTCCGCGGATTCCGCGCAATGGCGCCCCGCCGCTGCCGGCGCCCATGGCTCACGCCACCCCGGGCTACACCATTCCACCGCCTCTGCTCCTGGATGACTGTCGTGAACAGCAGAGAAACAGGCCCGGCTCGGCTCCATTTTGAGGCTGTGCCTGTCTTTCCCCACCCCGCTCTGGGACCTTGGCAATAAGAAAGTTTTCCCCTGAAGGCTGTTGTGTCTTGCTCAATGGCCGGAGCGAGATAGAGAGGCCTGTAGCGAGATAGAGAAACCTCCCATCTTCTCTGCACCAGGAGCAGTTTTGCCACTGGCTGACAAGGGGGGCTGGGAAGGCATAAGGGGGAAGTAAGAACAAGGACTCAGACTTTTGAGGCTTGTGAGAGAAACTATCTTGCCCTCATCACACCTGGTTCTGTCCTTTGCTGGGTGAGTGATAGGTAGAATGTACTTAGACCAGGAAACAGATATTTTCTTATTTTGCACTAAGCATCATGTAGTTATGCCTTGCTTTGCCCTGCTTTGAAAGGCCTTCTTAAGCCTCTATGCTGTAAGCTGTAGTTTTAATAAATCATTACATTTTACTCCATGGTGTCCCTCGTGTGCTGGGAGCAGGGGTTAGCTGAATCCAGTCTTGCCGCTGGGCTACACTACTGGTTGGGCTAAGGTAATGCCTCCTGGGCCACTGGAGGTTGCTGGTGACCAGGAGGGGACATAATCCTGCGACCCCTGTGGGCAGTCTGGAAGGGACAGGCTGCTGGGTATCATGATAGTGACCTTGGATCAGTCACTCTCTCTCAGCCTCACCTAATTCATGGGATTGTTGTGACAAGATGAAAGGAACTATGCACACCGCCATGAACTCCTTGAACGAAATGGCGGTATAAAAATGTGCAAAATACATATAATCTTAGGGCGCAATCCTAACCAACTTTCCTGCACTGGAATCATGGCAGTGCAGCTCTGCAGTAAGGGAATAAGCATTCCCTTACCTTCAGGAGTTCTCTGTGACTCTGTGACAGGAGTTCTCTGTGCCCTCCAACTACAGGATGTAGCCAGTGGCGTCATGCAGCCGGAACGCTGGGCAGGAGGAACAGGTGTGCGGCAGCCCGCCCGTTGCATACCGCTCCGTTTCGCCGTCTTACCCGCCCCCGCGGGCTGCCGCTCACCCGTTGCTCCCGCCCAGCGTTCCAGCTGCATGATGCCGCTGGATGTAGCACATGCCCCATCGGCACACCTATGTCAGTGCTGGAAAGCTGGTTAGGATTACACCCGTAGCTGTGGAAATTCTATGCAGCCACCATAAACAGTAGCGATGAACCAGCAGATTTAAGAGCAGGTGACCCAGGCGAACCCTTGAGGCACCAGACTTCGTAGATTCCCGGCCTTCCTGTTATTCCTAAAACGTTGAGTTTCTCTAAGAGGAGAGGAAATAAATCGTTTCCCCCCCTAGGAATACAACTGTTCATATTGGTGTATGCAAATTTATCATCTTGCATGACAGGGAGAAACCCGGCATTGTAGAACTTTGCATTCACAGCCAGGGCTACAGATTCAATACAGAAGAACGTATTCAAAGCTGAACAAATGGAGGAGAGAAAAGGAGTGAGCAGGCTGCTGCCAGAGGGGGTTGGATCCTGAGTGCATCATCACCGCAGGATCCGCCCCTGCCCGCAGCCTCAGAGGCAGATCTAAGGGAGGGCAAATCTCTAAGTTTTGCAAGAAGCCTTACCTTGCAGTGGAAATCACTCCTCTCCTGCACCGTTTTAGCCAATCCTCACAGGGAACAGCAACATCTTGGCGTTGCTTACTGGCTACAGCAGCAAGGGAGAGGCGGGATTTACATGACAGGGTAAGGCTTCTTGCAACACTTAGAGATTTGCCCTCCCTTAGATCTGCCTCTGCGCAGCCTCCCTGCACTGTTCCTCCTGCCTTCTGTCTCCCCAGCTGACCTACCTGTTCTGTTGGGTGGCCAGCAGTCTAGCAACATGGGCAGAAAGGCTATGCCTTTCCACTCAGCACTTCAGCCTTCCCCCAGCACTCCAACCATGCGCTAGTTGGGACACTGCTGGAACATGCTTTATGGCTGCTTTAGAGCAGCCTGTGCTGGCGGAAGCCACATTCTGCCAACGCGGAAAGCCTATAGCAGTGTTATTCAAACTGTGGGTCAGGACCCACTTGTGATACCAAGTGGGGTCGTGAAAAGCTGGAGGCAGCCACCTTGGAAACTGCAGACCTTACTCTTGTTATATTCCTTTTGTGAGTGTTAGCAGTTTGAATTTTATTTTTATATACAGGAATATTGACAAGCATTTTATTTTGAATTTTTTCCTGCTCCTTTTGCCATGGCTGTTGGACATGAATGCATAATTAGCAGAGCAGGAGGGGCATATTTCGGTGGCAGAGCGTGCGCTGTGCCTGCAGAAGATCCCAGTTTCAATCCCTGGCACCTCCAGGTAAAAGCCTCCAGGAGCAGGTGATGAGGAAGAGCTTCTTACGAAGACCTGGAGAGCTGCTGGGCCAAAGACAGAACCACAGGCTGTGGTCAATGGCACCCTGGTCTCCTTTGTGGTGGCGTGTAATAAAAATTACCTGTGTCCAGGGCTTAGCCAGTGGCGGATCTAGGGGGCGGGGGGGCAAGAGCCCTGGGCGTCGTCTTGGGGCCGTCTAGGGAGCGCCAGTGGCCCCCGCAACATTGTGCGGGTAGACCTGGGCTCTGGAGCCCAGATCTACCCATTGGGATCAGCCGCGAGTAGACCTGGGCTCCCTTGAGGGGAGACCAGGTCTACCTGCAGCCGTTTCTAATGGGTAGACCTGGGCTCCCTCGAGGGGAGCCCAGGTCTACCCAGGGCTGCTTCTGGTGGGTAGACCTGGGCTCCCATGGGACTTCTATTGGATGCCCTGGGCGCCATTTTGACTAAGTCCGCCCCTGGACCTAGCAATGAGGCCAACAAAAGCAGCTACTGAAGAGTGATCCATGGATGAGCGGTGCCCGGCCCCCCACATCTGCCCACTGCCTCTTCCAGCCTGCCACCTGCCAGCCTGCTTTAACTGGCTCTTGCACAGAGTGAGTTGGAAGAGGATTAGGGCAGAGGGACCCCACCTCTTCCATGAGTACTGCTGGAGGACATAGGCCAAATAGCTGCTGCCTCCACTTCCTTGCCAGCCAGAAGCGTAGGCAGAGGGAGGCAATGCAGCAAATACGGCAGGGACCACAATACACCGTGTAAGTGGCTCAGAGCCATTCAGGGCAGGGGCCGATTATACAGAGCATTGCAGCACCTGCAGTACTTCCTGTACCTCCGGCTATACGACTGTTGCCCTCCTTGCCTAAGCAGCTGGGGAGGTCAAGGAGGGGCAGAATGTGGCAGTCCAGAGCCCACCCCGTGCCTGCACCTTGAGCACCAGCACTGCCTCCTTCCTTTGAGCTATCCTGGAATAAGCAGATGAGCAGATCATCCTCTTTATTTCTGAAGGACAGAATGGAGGAAGAAGCAGCGCCAAAGTTCAAAATAAGGGGACGGCTTCAGGATTGCCATACTCCACTGTGCTGGGCCTCCCATCACCACCCTCTTTTGGCCCACCCAGTTGCTTAGGTGGGAAAGGATGAGGGAGGAAGCACTGGTGGCGATAATGGCAGACCATGCATTGTGCTACTATATGCATGTGTTGGGGGGTGCGTGGAATTTGTGCATCGCTTCAAGCGCATTTTGGCTCAGGTTGGGCTTGCTTGCGTCCTCCTGTCATCCCACAGTGCATTTCCTCGGTGTCGCACCATATTGTTGACTACTGATAGTATGAGCAATGAAATACACAAGATGTGTTGACCGGTGATTGGATTCAAATCCCCACTTAACCCTGAATCTTACTAGGTGACTTTCAGCCAGGAATTGTCTTTCAATATCTCTCCGCTCAGGTGGAAGAGAGAGCCAAGTATTATACATTTCCTTCAACTGATGGGAACACACACAAGCACACACACACTCCTGGAACTAACTTTGGGGTTCACCCAGTGATGGGATCTACAAATGAACAAGGGAAACACTGGACGGGACTTATGCGGGGCTTCCGCGTGATTGGCTGCCCGCCCGTAGCGTTCCGCAGCTTCCTGGCCTCAGGGGGGCTTCCCCCGGTTAACGCCCCCCCCGCTGCTCGCCCAGGCACCCGGCGCGACCCTCACCTGTCCCCCGCGGCGAGCAGGAGCCGCCCCGAGGCCAGGGCAGCTGCGGAACGCTACGGACGGGCTGCCACTCAAGCGGAAGTCCCACCTACGTCCCGCCCAGTGTTCCCCTTGTTCATTTGTAGATCCCTTCGCTGGGTTCACCTTGACATGCACTTCATGTACAACTCCACTGTTTTGTTTTTTGTTGGAAGAGTTGTATTAGAACCAACTTTGTATTCACACAATCATGCATTACGGGTAAGGTTGTGTTTTGAGGTGATATTTTTCCCAAAATGTCTTGATTAAAATAGCAAATTGCAGTGTTATGTATTTTTATTCTACATTCTCATTCCAGGTTCTTATTTTTATTGATTATAAATGCTTTAAAAGTATATCAGGTCGAAGACATAAGTGATACAGTGTCAGCTGATGCAGCCACAGTATTATTTAAAATCGGAAAAGTAGTCCATTTTAATTTCTGGAAAATATCTTCAACACCCAAATTCGGAGCTTTATGTTTTCTATTCAGATATTTTCACCACCAAAAGGTGGTGTTTAACAGCCAAAAAGCGGTTTGCAACAACAAAAAACTCCCACCCCCTAATGGTGGGGTGAGCCGGAGGGGAACGTTTTTCCTTGAGCCACAGGCGTATTTCTAAGGCAAAAGGTGTTTAAGGCAAAACATGTTTTTCAAGGGCTGTGATTTTATTTGAAAAGCAATAGGGTTTTACTAAAATTGCAAGTGCTCAGAGAAGGAAACCAACTGTTACATCAAGTGCTCGTCTTCTCAATGTTGTTGTGTTATTGTTTTCTCTTCCAGAAAGTTCAGCAATACACAGTCATAGTTCAGGCTACAGATATGGAAGGAAATCTTAACTACGGCCTCTCAAACACAGCGACGGCAATCATTGTGGTGACAGATGTGAATGACAACCCACCCGAGTTCACTGCCAGCACCGTAAGTATCAATACATCAGCGCAATGATGTATGGACACACAATGCGCTGGTAATTCATGGACATTTGATACGGCTCATCTCCGTTTGCTGGTTTGGCAGATAGAAGGAACTTGATAGATAACTGTGTAACAAAGACTTTCAGCAAATAAAAATGCAGGGGGCGGGGGGGGAGATATGTGAGAAATGATTCATGAAGAAACATAGCTATCTGGCTACCAGTTTGTTCTTACTGAGAAAATGAAAAGATTGTGCCAAGAAAAATATCAGCCTTGGGTCTGGGTCAGAGAGATGCTTTCCATCTTCCTCTTTCAGGGTGTTTTCACACCAAACACCAATGCCACTTTTTTTAAAAAAATATTATTTTTATTACAACTAAACCAACTTGCAACTATATATAAAAGACAGAAATTAAACAAATAAAAACTAAATGCAGAATGCATAAAGCAAGTATGGAGGAATACATCTAGGAGCGCAATCCTAACCTGGAGTTAAGCTGGCACAGTTAGACCAGCAAAGTTTCCAGGGCCATTGTAAAGCGCGTTTGGACCACTCGGAGTCAGGGAGGATGGCGCACATCTGTGTACTGGCCTCTCTGACTCCGAGAGTGGTCCAAACATACTTTACGATATCCCTTGTGCCAGCCAAACTTTGCTGGCCTAACTGTGCTAGCCTAAATCCAGGTTAGGACTGTGCTCTAAATTGTTTACATCCTTTACAATATATTGATAACTGTTCAAATTAAAAATTGTGTCTCTTAGCCAGCCTCTTATTTTTTCTCTAATACTTCTTTTTTAAATCTCCTTATCATTTATCTTGATCCCCACCAACATGTTTTAAGTTTAAATCATCTACCTAGTCATCAAGTCCATAAATTCGTTGCCCCAATGTTTCCCTTCTTACATAGGAAGTCAATGAGTGGTTTCCAGTTGTTCACAAACTACTTTACTGGCTTCTCTTTAAGTAAAATTGTAAGTTTATCCATTTCCATTAAGTCCAGAATTTTTATCCACCAATCATCAACTGAAGGTACCTCTGGAACTTTCCAATACTGTGCATACAGTATCTTTGCCACGGTTGACATATATAACAATAAGATTTCAAAGTCTTTTGGTACCTGATCCTCAGGAATACCCAGCAAGGAGGCTTCTGGTTTCATTTGTAAATTTACCTTAAAAATCCATTGCTGGTGTCTCACCCATGCCACTTTTGATCCTGTTTGCATGTGTGTCTGACCCTTTTCAAACAAGGCTCTTTTAAAATACTAATCGGTACAGATTGTGCGTTGCGTTATACATATGGGAGTGTCATGCTTGAAAACTAGGGACAGGCAGGACTGAAATGTTGTGATAGATCTGGACATGGTGACTGTGTAGAGCAGGTGGCTGAGTGCAGGTTTTTGGGGATCACTATGAAGGAGGACCTGACCTGGAGAGCAAATACCGTAGCACTGGTTAAGAAGGCCCAGCGGAGACTATACCTTTTGAGACTTCTCTGTAGGCAACAACTGACTGAGAAACTGCTTGTGACTTTCTACCTTAGCTACATAGAGAGCATTTTAACCTACTGCCTTTGTGTTTTATTTGGTTTGCGAGTTGTTCAGTGGCAGAGAGAAAGGCGCTCCAGAGGGTTATTAACACTGCTCAGAAGATCATTGGCTGTCCCCTCCCTTCCTTGGAGGAGCTTTATACCTTAAATTGTCCGAAGAAGACTTCTAAAATTCTGAAAGATCCATCACAACCTGGTCATCAGTTTTTTGAACTACTGCCATCAGGCAGAAGATATAGGGCAATTAGAACAAAAACGAACAGATTAAAACATAGTTTTTATCCTAGTGCAGTGTCTAGACTAAATGCGGTGGTATAGCGACATGTGAGCAGAGTTTAAGCAAAGTGGGATTGTATGTGATGTTTTTTGCTTTTGCTTTTGCTGTAGTGTATTGTGTTGTGTTTACCATGCGAAAGCACCTAATTTCGTTGTACATGTGTACACATGTACAATTCAAATAAATTTCTATTCTATTCTATTCTATTTGTTTCAACCACTGCCGAAGCCACTAGAATGAATTCTGTAATGTGGGACAGCTTCTGTTCCAAAGAAACCTGGTGATGCCTTTGGGGCAGAGACTTCCCTGCAAATGCTTGCTAAGATTAAGCCCTCTGCAGATGTTTCTACTCCTGGAGAAGAAACACATGGTTGAGGGCACCACAGTTATGCCAGGAACCCTGTCCACGGCAGCAATGTGCTCTCTAGCTCTGCCCAGCAGAAGCATAGCCAGAGGGGTATGGCATAGCTCTGTAAGTATGGCCGGTGCCACCATGCACCATTAAGTGGCGTACTGGGTACCAGTATTGTAGCCAGAAAGGGCTGGTGCGGCCCCTCTCTGTCGTCAGAACCATTCAGGGCAGAGACGGCAACACATCCACGTTGTCATTGCTGCCCTGAATGGCTCTGACATCAAGGGGGAGGGGCTGATTATCATGCCGCCCTCCCCCCAGCTACACTACTGCTGCCCAGTACACCTGCAAAGTGTACACCTGAAGGCAGCAATGCTTTCATTTCCCAACATCTCACACCCTAGCAAGCATCTCTATTGGAATACAGAACTAGTCTGTTCAGATCACTGTGGCTGGCAGAGGACACTGACATAAAGTCTCAGCAGGGCTTTAACGAGGCCTAGAAACCTCTGGGCCTGGAGTGGAATCCAGTGGAATATGGTAAATTCTGGGACATTTCTTCCTTGGCCCAAATATCGTTATCAGTGAGGTCAGCAATGTTCACCTGGTGCGCCACAGCACATTGGTCTGCAGGTGTTTGGGAGTTCGGAGCACAGCAGTTGAAAATCACTGCAAATGTCTTCCAGGTTCTGCAGCTCTGTTTTGGGGGCAGCTGTCCATAGTAATGAATGGCCTTCCCTGTCGGCTCTGCAGACAGGGTGCAAAGAAGGTGGAACGGGGTGACGACAGGGGCAGGTGAGCAGATTGAGCCTGGGAGGGATGTGGTCAGTGATGCCGGGGCGCACTCTATCCAAACCCTCTTCCCAGGCCTGATCCACATGCATGGATCAATGCAGACTTGCACCAGCAATATTGCTGGCACAGGTCCGAGTTGACCCATTGCAGCTGCGGTTGCTTACCCAAGGGCAAGTGGGCAAATGTCCCTTATCCCAAGTAGACTTCTAGCAGCCACAAATCCCCGCCCCCCCCATTGCAGCTGCATTGCTGTTTTGAGATTTACTTTGGAGAGGGCTTGTTGGGTGGTGGACCGAATCCAGCCTGCAGGCCATAGGTTGCCAACCTCTGCAACTGTCCTCTGCCTAAGGAAAGCTTCGGTTCTGGAGGTCTGTTCATAACCTGAAACTGACACAGATCCGAACAGCCCAGATCAGGCGCGCACGGAGGCCCGAGCATACCCATGGCTGGCGCCAAAACCGCGCCCCCAGGATGTTGCCCTGCCCCTGCACATCGCCCCGACACGCCTCCCTTAGCCCGGAAACACTCCATTTCTGGGCGTAAGGGAGCCATGGGCGGGCGGGAGGGTAGAAGATTGCGCGGTTTCGCCCGGACCACACACAATGGCGCCCCGCCGCTGCCCGGCACCCATGGCTTGCGCCATCCCAGGCTATAGGTAAGATACGCGCCTGGCCCAGATGCTATCGTGCCTGGATGGAAACACCGGCAAAGGACATACTGCACCTGTGCGAATGCGCCAACACAGCCATTCAGAACTCAGGGCAACTGCTTTGCACCGTCTCAACATTTATTTGCCAAGCACCGTTCCATGGTACAGTGTTGCCAGTGTCCTAGTTACAGCAGCTCTGTCCCCCAGGTTTTTCCCCAGGCAAAGCAACAGAGTCTTCCCTTTATATTCCTCTTCATGGCAAATGATTGCAGACTATTACACTGTAGACCCTCCTGCAACAAACCATTTTAATATCTCATGGGTGGCCTGGTTTGGGGGCGGGGGGGGGAGGATGTTCCACCTATTGTCGCCTGCTCAAGAAAGCTTTCGGTTAATGTACATTTCGAGTGACAGCTAGTGACATCTAGTGGCCAAGATTGTGAAGCACACATTCATTGCCTACCTTAGCTAAGCAGCTGTCCTGATTTTGTGGCGAACATGTGTCAGGATTCTCTCAAATCCATGCCTTTCCACTGACTGGCGTGAAGATGCTTTGCTCCTGTTGCTGGTTAAGTCCACATTTGACTAGTCTGAGCTCATTTTCCTCGCTATCAGCCAACAACCATTGCAAGAAGCAAAAGTACCCAGACCGGGCATAATTAAAGCCAAGTCAATGGACACCAATTTTACACACTTTCGTTGCAGTTGTTTGGCAGGAAGACATGTGCGTATATAATTATTTTCCTCTCCCAGAGAACAAGAATAAAATATCTAATTACAAGAGCGATGATCCAATAGCTTCCAACAGTTATTATAATTGCAAAAGGGTATTCTGAATGAACACTGCTCAGGTCCCAACTACAGCCCATCAGGCCCAGCTCTAGGAGTGGCGGAGCCAGCAGCGTCATGCAGCCGGAACGCTGGGCGGGAGGAACGGGTGAGCGGCAGCCCGCCCGTTGCGTACTGCTCCGGGGGCGGGGAAGACGGCGAAACAGAGCGGTACGCAACGGAAGGGCTGCCGCTCACCCGTTCCTCCCGCCCAGCGTTCCGGCGGCATGACGTCGCTGGGCAGAGCCCAATGTGGGGCATTCCTGTGGGGGGCCCCCATACTCCCCACAGGGGCCCCCCACTCACCAAGAAGAGCACTTGTGGTGCCACACACAAAATATGTGGGTGAAAATAGTAGGTGATGCATTTCCACACACCTGAAAATAGTAGATGGTGTCAGGATGACGTCACTGCCAATTGCTTCCAGGAGGCCCATTTTGGGCACTTCAGAAGCTGGGGCAGCTGAGAGGGCCCAAGGTCAAGCTGCTCTGCTGGCCCCACTGACCTACATACAATCCTAAGAGATCCTGACTGCAGCAGCGAGCAATATGCTCACTGCACTGGTGCGGGGGCCCCCCAAAGCGCGGGGCCCGATGTGATGACATTGGTCACATGGACTTAAAGCCGACCCTGCAGCCCATGCAAATAAAGCTGCTATGGAAACGTCTCCCTGGCTTTTCTGATGCATTGTCCAAGCATCGTTTCTGTACCTGTACACATTTGTAATAGGAGTCCAAGTAGCATCGCAGGGACCAGGTGTCATCCCCCACGCCTGCGCAGTCACCCCTTCCCCCAGGCATGCACAGCCCTGCCCCCAGAAATGGCTCCATTTGGAGCTGTTCAAGAACCAGGGGTGGGCCCGCTACATGGTGTTTGCCACGCACCACCGTAAGTCCCATGGAAAACCACCATTCTGCCGGGGGAGGGAGAGGGAATGTTTTCCTCTCTGTCTTTCCATGCACTGTGCAGATCGGAGGCCTGACCCCTTTTCTCCTATACCTTCTGGGGTCTGGAAATCTTCTTGTAAAGCAGCACCAGCTCCCATACCGTCCTGGAGATCTCAAAGCCGCTTATTGACCGGAACCTCTTGCTTGTCCCTCCCTCTTTCAGAGCTTGTCCCTCCCTCTTTCTGCGCAAGACATGCCAGCAGGAGCTAAGGAACTTTGCAATGTGTGCGTCTTGAAACAGCATGCCTCGCAGGGCGTTCTATATCGCACGGCCTCTCAAATGCCAAGTCCTCTCTCCAGATGTGGATGCCCCATCCCAACACCCCTCTCTCTAGCGTGGTCTTCAGTTGAACCTCAGATGCTTTTTAGGCTGGGCCCTATCGGACTCCAGGCCAAGATGAAGTGTGTCCCCTTTCCCCTCTCCCCATGTTTGGGCCCAATTCCCATTTACTCCCACTACTCCTTATCTCCTTGACCCCCCCTCCAATGCAAAAATGCATTGCAAAAGCATTGGTGGGAGCTTTTGCCCCCATCAATGCACCAGACACAGGGTTAGGCCTGGTAAACCTCCCTAGCATGTGAAACATAACATGCTCACTTTCTTCCCTCCCTAACACCCAGTGTTCATCTGCAGCTGTTGCTGTTGCATCCCACATGTCCTCACCTCCTGCCCCAGCCAGGCACACCCACTCCTGCCAGTTGAAAGGAGCAGCAGAGTGAGGCAGGGAAGGAAGGATGCACAGGAAAAGGAGGCAGGAGCTGCTGGCTGGGGTGCATTCTGCCACGCACTTCCTGCGTGCACCACCAGGGGCTCACTGGTCCAATTGGAGGGCAGACCCTCTGTGTGTTTACTATACAAACATGCTCTGGAATGGTGCAGAGAGGAAAACAGCTGGGGGGGGATGGAGGGGTCAGCTGGCCTCCTTGGGCCTCTTCTCTTTGCAAACCGTGCTTCCTGGGCATGATCTGTAAATTAAAAGTGGCTGTCGGGGATTGCTTACACAGAACGACACTATATGGGGTAGTTTGCCTGCCCCCAACAATGCCTTAGAGCAGTGGTTCCCAAACTGTGTGTCACGACCTGATTTTTGGTGAGTCGCCGGAGGGTGATGGAAAAATCAAACAACTAATTTCCTCAAGCCCGGAGGCGATTCAAGAATCAGATACTGTAGCTGCTAATTACCCTGCCAAGAGCCCAGCTCCTGCAGTTTGCAAGCCTGTGTAAATATTGAAAGATACATGTTTGCTTATAATAAATAAATTCTTTCTTTCTAGATCTCCTTTTTCAAAAATCTGGTAAATCTAGGTGGATCCTGATAGAGTGTCATTTTAAAAAGTGGGTCCTGTTGCCAAAAAGGTTCGGGAACCGCTGCCTTCGAAAATAGTTCAAAGAGTTGCAGCGTCCTCCCTATTTAACCACTTTGGGGAAGAGAGGCTTTGCACGTCTGCGTGCGAATGTCTCTTGAGCATTAACAGTCTTCCATGCATGCAAGCCCAGAAGGCATTAAGACCACCAAGACATTTGTCCCTTGAATCCAGCTAAACGGATCAGAAACTGCAGCCTTCCCCTCAAGCGGGAATAAAAGACAACTCCATGATTTCTCTAAATTCAAGAACCGAGCCGAAAGTTTTTGCAAGGGTCGGAGACAGCTTTACGCTCTCCCTCCGTGCTCTTTTCCATAATTCAAACCTGAGGGTATTTTACAGTTATATAAACCACTGCTCTTTAGCAAAAGTGACCTTTAAAATAAACCAGCTGCCTGGTTGTAGTCAGAAATCCATCTCAGGTAGGCCCAAAAATAGAGCCCTGTAGCCAGTAATGAGGAGGCCCGTGTCCTATATTTCAGACCCTTGTATCCTAATTTTCTCTTCAATGACTCAACCCAGCAAACAAACAAAAAACTTGCAATAAACTACGGGCCCAATCCCTGTCCCACTTTCCAGCACTGATGCAGTTGGTGCAACTGCAAGACAGCCCCCAGAGGCGGATCTACAGGGAGGGCAGAGCTCTAAGTGTTGCAAGAAGCTCTTACCCTGTCATGTAAATCCTTCCTCTCCCTTGCTGCTGTAGCCAGTAAGCAATGCCAAACTTAGCGCTTTGCCCTCCCTTAGATCTGCCTCTGAACAAATATTTTACCTTGAGGAGGCCTCCGCAGCTGCCTCCCCACCGCAAAATGCAGCGTGCACCCAGTTGGGATGGTTGCAAAAGCCCCGCAAAGTGGGATAGGATTGGGACTCAAATGTTACTGTAAACCCAGCGATTCCCAAACTGTGGACCGGGACCCACCAGTGGGTCACGAGCCAATTTCAGATGGGACGTGAAGCACCTACAATAGCCATGTCGAAAATATGGGAAGATGGGATGCTGGAAAGGGGGAGGGCTGTGTGGTTGTTATGCTTGTGTCAAGGTTGTAAATAGGCTTTTTTTTTCCTTCTGATTCCCTTTGCTATTAGAAAATGGCTGAGAGATAACCCAACTCATTGCTGCATTCTCAGGAAAGCAGCAGGCTCTGGCGTCACAATGACGGCACTTTCAGCCATATTTTAAACCCTAACACAGTGATGGCAAACCTATGACACGCGTGCCAAAGCTGACACACCACAACATTTGGGGTGACACACCAGCATTCACCAATAGCTGTCAAAAACTGAGTTTGTTTTACTCATTTTTCATTTTTGTAATTATTTGATGCTTTTTTATATAATACATAGCCCCATACATGATTAGACTGTATTTTTTGTTTAAATAAATGAATATAAAGAATTGTTACTCTTTTGTTGGGAGAGGGGTTGACACACCAGCAGAGTCAAGTTAACCATTTTCCTAAGTTTTGTCAAGAGGGACGTGGTGGCGCAGCGAGTTAATCTGCTGTTGCTGGGCTTTCAACAGCAAAGTTGGGAGTTCGAGACTGCGTGACGGAGTGAGCTCCTGCCAACCTAGCAGTTCGAAAGCACCTAAAAAAGCAAGTAGATAAATAGGGACCACTTCGGTGGGAAGGTAACGGCGTTCCGTGCGCTACGGCGTAGAGTCATGCTGGCCACATGATCGGACAAAAACGCCGGCTCTACAGGCTTTGAAACGGAGATGAGCACCACCCCCTACAGTCGGTCACGACTAGACCATTAGTTCAATTTGGTACCCTCCCCCAACCAGAGTTATTTGTCATATCTTAAGACAATGCTTCTCAAACATTTTAGACCGGGACCCACTTTTTAGAATGGCACTCATGTTGGGGCCCACCAGAAGCGATGCCATTAACCTGGAAGTTACATCATAGCAGGAGGTGACATCATCCAGCAGGTTACACCGTAAGTGTGATGTAATCAAATGACACTCCGGGAATGCAAACTGGCATTCTTGGACTGCAGCAATTGCACAACCATGAAACATCCCTAAGAGAAAGCAAGATTGGGACAAAATTATTATGTAAAAGCACTGAACTGGAAACAAAATCTAAAAAAATCCTAACTTGAAAATTCAGACTGTCAACACTCACAAAAGGAATATAGAAGTCTATCATTTCCAAGATGGAGGCTGCAGACATGTGACGTAGCAGGTACGCAGGAGTTCGCAAGTACCCGTTCCTAGGATTAGGGCTGGCCCCGCCCATTCACCCGCCCATTCTTCAACTCCATCAGCGCTTTGCTCCGCCCCCTGCAATGTTTGAATTGCCTGCATGTTTGAGTTGCCTGCACGTTCTCAGAGTCAGGCAGGCAGGCAGCGGAGCAAGGGAGATCGACGGCAGCAGCAGCGTGAGCAGGTAGGCTGCCTGGGGCTCCCTCCCAAGGAGGCGCAGCAGTTCCTGGGGGGGGGGAATTGGTAGCCCGCGCAGCAGCCCCGGGGAAGGCCCGGGACTCCTGGGCCTTCTCCCAGGCCACCGCACAGCCTACCGAGGAGGCGCGGCGGTTCCTGGGGGCGGTTCCTGGGTTCCAGCTATGACCTCACTTCCGGTCGGCAGGCTTCGACACAAGTGCCAATCAAAAGTGAGTACCTGTTGCTAAATCATTTAGATGCCATTACTGGGCTGCTCCCAGCTTTCCGCAACCCACCTGACATCATGTCACAACCCACCAAGTTGATCCCAACCCACAGGTTGAATATATCTTAAGAAAAAACAGTTGGGGGAAGGAAGTTAAATAACTCCCTGCTTCATCAGTGCAAATTGTTTCCTCTTCCTAGAGACCTGTCGGAATCTTGACATGGGTCAGAACCTATTGCTAGCTCTTAATGTTCCCAAATGCAGCATGGGAGAGGAAACATGGATGCCTATTGCATCCTGTTCTGCTTGCATCTTATTCTAAGATTCTTATAGCAACTTAAATTGCACACACTCTCTCTTTTTGGACTAGGATTTGTTTCAGTGCTCCGAACCGCAGAGCCACTTAAAACAATTCTGCACTGAATTATGATGGGAAAAGAAATAAGTTGGACGATAGTAGCAGAGGCTTGCGCTCGGAACCGTGCCAGCCGAAGAGAAATCAAGGACTGAGCTCGGTGTTAAAGGCGCACAAAAGCACATCCTATCGTGTTCTTAAATTACCTGTCAGTCAAACTGGGTGGCTTGAGACTTAATAGTTTCAGGATATAAATGTAGCCGGGAGGACACTGCAACACGCTACTGCTTCAACTCACATATTTTACAGTGGGAATTAATGCGACTGTGTAAAAGTTAACAGCTGGACCGGAGTGAAAGAAATCGGCAGTGGTCAACTGGGAGGGCTGCCTGTAGACTCAGGGTGCAATCCTGACCAACTTTCCGGCACTGACATAGCTGTGCCAGTGGTGCATGTGCTCAGCGGCGTCATGCAGCCGGAACGCTGGGCGGGAGGAACAGGTGAGCGGCAGCCCGTCCGTTGCGTGCCGCTCCATTTCGCCGTCTTCCCCGCCCTGAGCGGCAGCCTGTCCGTTGCGTACCGCTCCGTTTCGCCATCTTCCCCGCCCTGAGCGGCAGCCCGCCCGCTGCGTACCGCTCCATTTCACCATCTTCCCCGCCCTGAGCGGCAGCCCGTCCGTTGCGTACCGCTCCGTTTCGCCATCTTCCCTGCCCTGAGCGGCAGCCCGCCCGTTGCGTACTGCTCTGTTTCGCCGTCTTCCTCGCCCCCGGGCGGGGAAGATGGCGAAACGGAGCGGTACGCAACGGGCGGGCTGCCGCTCACCCGTTCCTCCCGCCCAGCGTTCCGGCTGCATGACGCTGCTGCATGCGCTGCAACCTGCAGTGGAGTCATAGTCATAGATGCTTCCTCAAGGTAAGTGAATGTGTGTTCTCTTACCTCGGAGCTGCCTTGCGCTTACCCCGGTTCTGGAAAGTGGGTTAGGGTTGCACCCCTAGCTACCCAAGTGGCTTATGAGACCAATTTTCATTGACATGTATCTCAAATGAGACTTTATTTCATTTATTTAAAGTATGTACACCTTGTCTTTCCAGGTTACATGAACATGCTCATGGCGGTCAACCGCAATAAGGGCGCCATCCAAACTGTGCCGTTGGGCCGACGCTAGCCGCTTGCGTTGGCCCATCAGCACCAGCGCTGACACGAGGGCACCAACCAGCATCCTCGGGTTGGCGCTGGTGCCATTGGGTTGATGCTCGCAGCGGTGTCGGGCCAAGGGCACTGGTCCGTGGTTGCCATGTGCCATTCGTGCAACAGCCAAACATAGCTGGTGCAAGAGTGGTTCTGAGCAGGAGGGAGGAAGGAACTGGGCGGGGGGGGACAGGCCGTTAGGTCGCATCCAAGCATCTGTCCCCAGGCTGTGCAACCCTGATTCAGGCCTCACGCCGTCCTCAGCTCTGCACCTGCTAAATAGCAGGCGTAGATGCAAGGAGCACATAGTGGAGGCTGGAGCCTACGCAGGGAGGGGCAAGGGCGCAAACGAGCCCTTGCCTCGAGGAGGCTCCTGTGTGCTTCCAACTTGTGCTGGATACAGCGCAGGCCTGCAGGCTTTGCTGTGCCACCACAAGGGAAGGTTGCACTCTAAATAAAGAGTATGGTTGGCCAAGATAAAACCATACAATATGTCAGATGCAAGAGAGGATGGATGCAATGGCATAGCTAAGGCAGGGCTGGGCAGGTAATAATAATAATAACAACAACAACAACAACAACGATGATGATGATGATGATGATGATGCAAGTATTTATATACCGCCTTTCTTTGGCCATTAGATTGCTCCTCTGGCTTTAATTCAAGGTGGTTTACATAGGCAGGCTTTATTTCTCTAAACCCGCAAGGGGCTTTTACAAATTACAGAGAAGTTCTATCTTTCAAGAGCTACAACAGCATACAGATGGAACTTTCGTGGTTTAGTCCTTCTTTCTGGTCACAGGCTTGCCTTCCTGCTGGCTGATAGATGCTTTCTCCGCTCCCACCAAAGAAACAGCTGGCCCAGCACAACTCCTCTCTCACAGGCAGCTGGAGGCAGCTCTTATCAGTTGCACTTCTCAAGGTCTGCCGCTCACAAAAACTTCCGGTGTTGTCGAACTGGCGACCTTCGGATCTTACCTTCGGGCAAACGGAGGTTTTAACCCTCTCGACTAAACCTTCTGCCCACAGGTACATTGCCTCAGGGACTGTGCCTTGAGAGGGGGTCAATTTGGGGCAAACAATGGGACTTTCTAAGGCCTCCAGGAGGCCTTCTGAGGTCTGGAGGTAGGGGGGGATATGGAGTATGAGGGGGTATTAAAATTTTATTTGCTGCAGGTGCCAGATGCTCTAGCTCTGCCACTGGA
Source organism: Lerista edwardsae (assembly GCA_029204185.1). Classification (NCBI taxonomy): domain Eukaryota; kingdom Metazoa; phylum Chordata; class Lepidosauria; order Squamata; family Scincidae; genus Lerista; species Lerista edwardsae. The sequence continues at coordinate 12,694,240 of JAJKFI010000013.1, forward strand.
GGAGCTGCAGCGGCCCATGTTGAAAGTGCATTTTTGTAGTGACTCCTGGGTGAAGGGTGAATATCCCAGCTTGAGCTGTACCTGCTGTTACAAAGGGTGCAGTGCTTAATCACAAGCGGCGAAGGATGGATATGGTACCACCAGCAAATGATGATTTCCTAAGAAAATGATTAACTAAATGAAGCAGTGAATTTAGTCATATCCCTGTAGCTGTATGTCAAATAGGAAGCGCCTGTGCAAGGAAGATAAAGAACTAATTATCTTAATATGTAAATGTGTACATATTTATCCCACACACCCTCTGATACTCAAAGGATCAACCCAGCCTTGTTCTCCTAAGGTGCCTCTTTCCAACTATTTCTCACGGGACTAAATCATGCGCCTAAAATTAGAAATAATGAAAATTTTATTTTGCTTACCTCTTGCGTCATTACAAAAAGCATCCCAGTGTTTTGTTGTTCAGGGATGCCCCATTTTTCGACTGTGGCTCAGAGCGCATTCCTAACCTGGAGTTAAGCCTGCAAAGTTTGGCCAGCACCAGGGCCACTACAAAGTGCATTTGGACCACTCTTGGCATCAGGGAGGATGGCACATGTCTGTGTGCTGGCCTCTTTGATTCCGAGAGTGGTCCAAACATACTTTGTGGTGTCCCTTGTGTCAGCCAAACTGTGCCGGCCTAACTCCAAATTAGGTTTGCGCTCCCAGTCAGATTTTGCCTGTCCATAACAGCCTGAAACTCTTGTGATTTGGAGAACACGCAGGGTGTGATTTAAGACAGAGGCAGATCTAAGGGAGGGCAAAGCTCTAAGTTTTGCAAGAAGCTTTACCTTGCAGTGGAAATCACTCTTCTCCTGCATCGGTTTAGCCAATCCTCACAGGGAAAAGCAACATCTTGGCGCTGTTTACTGGCTACAGCAGCAAGGGAGAGGAGGGATTTACATGACAGGGCAAGGCTTCTTGCAACACTTAGAGCTTTGCCCTCCCTGTAGATCCGCCTCTGATTTAAGGAGCACCCTACCTTGTGTTTCAGGAACACCCATAAGTCTGATGATTATGGGGGTAGAAAACAAATCATCAGAACAAATCTTCTTGCCATGCAATTGTACCATTTAGAGTGCAATCCTAACTTGGAGTTAGGCTGGCACAAGCTAGGCCGGCAAAGTTTGGCTGACAGAAGGGCCACCGTAAAGTGCATTTGGACCCTTCTCGGAGTCAGCGAAGATGGTGTGTGTGCTGTGTTCTGGCCTCTCTGACTCTGAGAGTGGTCCAAACTTCCTTTACAGAGTCCCTTGTGACAGCCAAACATTGCTGGTCTAACTGTGCCAACTTAACTCCAGGTTAGGACTGCACTCTTAATCTGGAATGTGCCCAAATAATAATCTCTTGCACTTCAAAGTCCTAAACACACACCATCTCAATAGCCCTTACAACAAACCTATAAAATTGGCCAGCATGGTTATCCCCGCATTGCAGCGAGGCGACTGAAGCAAAGCGGGAATGGTTTGCCTACGGCTACCTGGTTGGACCATTCAGACAAGACTGCACTTCTAGCTGGCAGATGCTTCCCTGGCGCATGGTGATTAGTAGCTCCCCTGTCTCGTTTGGCACAGTGGCAGCTGATGAAGTGCTTTGCGAGGCAGAGCAACCAGCAGCCAGTGCTTGGCAATAGGAAGGCAAGGGGGACAGTGGTGTCATCTAAATGATTTAAGAACAGGTACTCACTTTTGATTGGCACGTGTCGGGACCCGCCCACCGGAAGTGACGTCATAAGTCGGAAGTGATGTCTTGGCAAGAAGGGACATGAAAAAAGCCCTTTTTGAGGCCTCAGACAATTTTAAACTGACCCAACAGTTGCAACAGGATTCCACAGCACCCCCAGAACATGTTAAGGAGGCCTGGCATCATGTTAAAGTGACCCAACAGTCCCAAAACCCCAGAACAGCTCATTTTTCAGTGGCAAGGCAAGGCAAGGCTCCGCTTGCTGCCTGGCTCTGAGAACATGCAGGCAATTCAAACATGCAGGAAATTCAAACGTTGCAGGGGGCGGAATTGATAAGTGGGCGGGCGAATGGGCGGGGCCAGCCGTAATCCTAGAAACCGGTACTCGCGTACCCCCGCGTACCCCCTGCATGACATCACTGAAGGGGGAGTCTCACTCGTACATTTAGGAACTGGAAGGTGGGAGGAGGCAGAAGATGTCATAACCATCACTGTGCGCATGGTTGTGGAATGGATTCTCACTTCAGTGCAGGGGTGGACTGCCAACCTCGGTAGAGGCAAGATGATTCTCATCAGAAACAGGACAATTGCTCGGAACAGTCTGCAGTCTCCTGCCTCCACTGCAGTCTCTACCTGTCAGGGTGGGGATTGCTCCTCAGCATCACCACACAGCAACCACTGGTGGGTCTCGAACGGTGGGTCTCAAACATTCGCCACATGGATTGAACACTTAACCTTCTTACTAAGCCAGAATATTTCTGCTGTGGGTATGCATATCTAGAGTTCTTTTAGAGCAGTGGTTTCCAGTCTGTGAGTCGGGACCCACCAGTGGGTCATGAACCAATTTGAGGTGGGTCGCAAAGCACCTACAGCAGCCATCATTGAAAATACGGGAAGATGGGATGCTGGAAACAGGAAGTGCTGTGTGGTTGTTTTGCTTGTGTCAAAACAGGCTTTTTTTTCCTTTCTGATTCATTTTGCTATTGGAAAATAGCAGAGAAATATCCCAACTGGTTGCTGCATTCTCAGGAAAGCAGCAGGCTCTGGCATCACAATGATGGCACGTCCAGCCATGACATCACTTCTGGTGGGTCCTGGATAGATTGTCATTCTAAAAAATGGGTCCTGGTGCTAAAGAGCTTGAGAACCACTGCTTTAGAGAATACATAATCAGTTTATAGCTCCAATGAATCACACACACCCCTCCCAAAAAGAGGAAGGACTAAATAATTTCGACACCAGGGACAATGAGCCCTAGGACAACATCTTGCACTGGGCAACCCCACCTAACTTCTAATGTACCATCTTCTGCTGGTACATTAGACACCACCGGTACTGAGATTTAAAAGTGCACATTTTGTAGTTTTCCCTCTGTCTGGGTCTAAGCCTGTCGCAGAAGGATCTGGCAGAGTTCTTGGATGGTAGAATGGAGGCTGTGGTCATGGAATATATTTTTTGCTCTTCTACAGTTTAAAAAATCAAACCGGCAAGACGAAGACTGGCATAGCAGGGATAGGGCCAGGCTAGACCCTTTCTCCCTGATATGCTAGTTTTCTACCATGCAGAAGAGCAGCTTCTTTGCTTCTACTGAAAAGCTGCCTTCTACTGAGTGAAACCTTTGGCTCGTCTAGTTTATTATTGTCTCATGGTTGGCAGCAGCTCACCAGGGTTTTTGGACAGGGAGCTATCCTACCCTGATCCAGAGATGCCAGGGAAAATTATGCACGGAAGGGATAGAGTCGATAAAGGGATGTTCTTTTCCCTCTCTCAAAACACCAGAACCAGGGGGCATCCGCTAAAACTGAGGGTTGGGAGAGTTAAAACAGATAAAAGGAAGTACTTTTTTTACCCAGCGGGTAGTTAATCTGTGGAACTCTTTGCCACAGGAGGTGGTGATGGCATCTGGTCTTGATGCCTTTGGGAGGGGATTGGACAGATTTCTGGAAGAAAAGTCCATTGTGGGCTATAGGCAATGATGGGTTGTAGCCTCCTTACATTAGCAGTAGGCTACTTCAGAGTACTGGGTGCAAGGGAGTGGCAACAGGATGCAAGCATCTTGTTGTCTCATGCCTCCCTGGGGCACCTGGTGGGCCGCTGTGAGATACAGGAAGCTGGACTAGATGGGCCTTTGGCCTGATCCAGCAGGGCTCTCCTAATGTTCTTACGTTCTTATGTTCATGGGAAACTGGGATGCTCTAGTCCTGAGCTACAGCCCGTCTCCATCGCGTTCAAACAATGGTATCTCTCAGCTGCGGTCTGAGCAGGTACAACCCATTCTGCCACCTCCCAGCATGCTCAGCTCATTCCGCTGCATGTGGCGGCCCATCCCACGGCACATTGTATAGCCACAGGAAGAGAGCCCCTGGAAGTACACAACAGCTTAATCAGAGAGTGGAAGGGAGTTCCAGGCCCACACGCAGCTCACATAAAGTCTATTTTTATCAGTTTCAATCAAGAACAATCAAGCGAACGAGAGCAGACGCAGATGAATTTGCATGATCAGACTTCTGTGTCTTAAATGTTAATTAAAAGTTACTCTAAATTTGCCTACTGTGCAGAACTCCCCCCCCCCAATGCAGCTCCTTGCAGTAGTATCCCATGGAAGGGAAATATTAAGTAGCCAGGCTCAAGTGTTTGTGATTAGCAGGACTAGGGATGCTTGGGTCGGGGAGCCTTGCAATCAAGTTTATTTTATTTTATTTTAAAAAAAATATGCTAGTTCTATTCAGCGTCGCTAAGCTCCTAAGCCTTAGGAGGTCTTATTAAAAGCTACTTTAAATATTGCCCTTTGGCATTGCTGTGAGACGATCCTTTCAAGTGCCGCATCCAAAGCAGGAAGGAGCCTGTTTAAAAAGCAACCGCAGGACGACAGCCATTTCCTCCGCTGCCGCTATGCCTAATCACCACTTGGAAACTCTGTGGAAAGAGAACCGTCCTGTGATGAGGCCACATGGAGACCTGGAGGAAAGAGAGCGGAATACAGTCACCTGCCTCCATGTTTCAAAGCTGTGTGCTTCTACGTACCTCCAGAACATAAGAGCCCCACTGGATCAGGCCAGAGCCTATCTAATCCAGCTTCCTGTATCTCACAGACTACAATCCTGTGCATAGTGTGCTGGGAGCAAGTCACACTGAACAGAATGGAACTTACTTCAGGCTGCAATCCTATTCACTCTTTCCTGGAAGTAAGCTCCATTGACTATAGTGGGACTTACTTCTGAGTAGACATGCATAGGATTGTGCTGACAGAGGCCCACCAGATGCCTCAGGGAACACACAGGACAACAAGACACTTGCATCTTGCTGCCACTGCCCTGCACCGGGCATTCTACGGTAGTGTAGTTACCCTCTCAGAAACTTATTGAACACACTGTCCTTCCTTCTCCAGCCTAGAGCTGGGAGGCCTTGCGGGGGGGTCCAGAGTCACAGGAGCCGGAGCAGAGAGCCACAGGCAGCGGTGTTATGCTGCCGGAACGCTGGGCGGGACATCCGGGTGATCGACAGCCCGCTCGTCGTGTTCCGCAGCGGTTACGCCGTTTGCGTAACATACGCAAGCGGCGTAATTGGTTAAGCAAATGGCGTAACGCTGCGTAACGTGACAGGCGGGCTGTCGATCACCCGGATGTCCCGCCCAGCATTCCGGCAGCATAACACCGCTGGTCACAGGGGCCGGGGGATGGCACAGTGGCACCAGGGACAGGAAGCCAGCGCTGGAGGCAGCGATCATCAACCCAGCCGGGGCGGAGCCAAAGGTGAAAAAATTGCCATCCACAGCTTATCCAGACAACAGAAAAAATTCATACCTGCCTCTCATAATGAGTGACCAGCTAATCTGAGACTGTACATACCGATCATAGCTTGTAACCTGTGATGGAATTTTCCTCCATAAGTCTGTCCAATCCCCTTTTAAAGGCATCTAGAACAGACGTGTCCCAGATGTGAGGAACAAGCCACAGGAGTGGCCGTGCCAGCTGTCAATCAACAGGTACTTATATACCGCTTTTCAACATGAAGTTCACAAAGCGGTTTACAGGCAAATAGTAATAATAATAAAGTTGAATGGCTCCCTGTCCCAAAGGGCTCACAATCTAAGAAAAAGGCAGACCACCAGCAACAGCCACTAGAAAGACTGTGCAGGGGTGAAGAGGGACAATTACTCTCCCCTGCTAAATATAAGAGGAACACCACTAGAAAAAGTGCCTCTTGCCCAGTTAGTAGGGGTAACTCGTGGGATTCTCAGAATGACCTGGCTGGCCACTGCTGGCCGTGGGATGTGGGACCTGCTCTGTGCCATGCTCTTAGTCCTGTCCGTTTGCTGTGGTCATAGTATCTTTATACCCAAAGCTGCATCGAGACAGTGCCCCAGCATATCCCATGGCTGGTTTAGCACTGCAGTCCTAAATGAACGGAGGGCGGTGTCTCAAAGAAGAGGTGTCGGTGTGCATGCTACAGTCCAGCTGTGGACCAAGCCAGCGGGCTGCCCGTGGACAAAGGAGGAGGAGGTCTGCCTCGCCACTGTTCCCCTGCCCCAGTGTGCTGCTCCAATGGCAGGGAGGATGGGTGGGCCAAAACCACTTGCTTCTCTGAGAGGCCAGCAGCCTCATTGCCACCCCCCTCCCACCCTAGGAGTGAAGCACCTGGGGCTCTTGCCCCCTCCCACAAAAGGGTAGGTCCACAACCAGTAGTGTCATGCTACCGGTACGCTGGGCGGGAGGAACGGGTGAGCGGCAGCCCGCCCGTTGCGTAACGCTCCGTTTCGCCATCTCCCCGCCCCCGCGGGCTGCCGCTCACCTGTTCCTCCCGCCCAGCATACCGGTAGCATGACACTACTGTCCGCGACTGCTACAATCCCCATTCCGTGCCAATTTTCCTTACATTTGCCTTGTGAACTTGTAAAAGACAACCAGTCGTTCATAAGTAGGGGTGTTTATTTTTACTAAAAGTGCCTAAAAACACAAAATACTGCATTTTGGGGAGTGAAAAATGTCTGAATAAAAATACAAAACATCCCATTTTGGAGTTTAATGTGCAAAATATTAAAATAGATTACTTTTCCCAATTAGAACTAATACAGTGGCTGCATCTGCTGATAATACATCACCTATACTGCCTGCCCAGGACACTTTAAAAGCATTTAAAATCTGTAAAAATGAGAACTTGGAATGAGAATTTAGGGCACAATCCTAACCTGAAGTTAGGCCGGCACAGCCAGCAAAATTTGGCCGACACAAGGGCCACTATAAAGTGCGCTTGGATCACTCTCGGAATCAAGGAGGATGACACACGCCTGTGCGCTGGCCTCTCTGACTCCAAGAGTAGTCCAAACACACTATACAATGTCCTTTGTGCCAGCTAAACTGTGCTGACCTAACTGTGCTGGCCGAACTCCAGGTTAGGATTGCGGCCTTAAACTAAGAACACTGCTTTCTGCCTTTCAAATCATGAAATTGTGAAAAAATAATACCACCTAAAAATAATACCACCTTTTGTAACATTTTCACTAAAAGACACGCATGCATGCACACACATCAAAAATTCCTGAACATACAGTAAGAGCCCTACAGGATCAGACCAAAGGTCCTTTCCACAATTTATCCTTTCCACAAGGTCCTTTCCACAAGCAAATGCCTCTAGAAAGCATCCAAGCGTCTTTGTCGCTCTCCAGTCATAGATATTTAGTTACTTGCATCCTACTGAGTCACAGCATTTGTCCATCTAGCCCAGAATTATCTGCACAGACTGGCAGTGGTTTTTCATGGTTCCAAGCAGGAGTCTTTCCCATCCCTGCCCGCTGGTGTCAGGGACAAAACTTGCACTATTGCTGAACATTGGCTGAGTACCCAACATGGGAGTTTCATGTGGCTACCATGGGTACTAGCCATTGATTGCCCTCAGTTGATTGATTCAATCTCATTTTAAAGCCATCTAAACTAGTTTCCATGGGGACATGGTGGCACAGTGGGTTAAACCGCTGCTGCTGGGCTTTCTGACCGGAAGGTTGGGAGTTCAAGACCATGCAATGGATTGAGCTCCCATTGCTTGTCCCAGCTCCTGCTAACCTAGCAGTTCGAAAGTACCTAAAAATGCAAGTAGATAAATAGGGACCACTTCGGTGGGAAGGTAACGCCGTTCCGTGCGCTACGGCGCATAGTCATGCTGGCCACATGACCACAGAAGCTTGTCCTCGGACAGACGCCAGCTCTACAGGCTTAGAAATGGAGATGAGCACCACCCCCTACTGTCGGTCACGACTAGACGATTCGGTCATGGGGAAACCTTTACCTTTAAGCTAGTCTCCAGCTACCACCACACCTTGCAATAGCAAATTCCCAAATTTGCTATTCCCAAATGCAACCAAATTCCCAGGGTTGCAACCCAGCAGTGGGTCACAATTTTTGGGTGGGTCATGAGTTGACACAAGCTGTGGCACCACAAGGCATTTCAGGGTGCTGCCCAGCTGCCATAGCCAATAAAATGGGTCAGAAACTAAAAAGATTGGGAAGCACTGCCTTAAAGGAAAGATGGATTGTGTAAAGCTATTGTTCTTTTATCTGTCCTGAATTTGATCAACTCTTATCCTAAGCATAGGACTAACCACTAGCATAGCTAATGAAAGTGTAGCCCAGTGTAGAGGGCAAAATGATGTCCTGGAAGTGACATCACAACAGGAAGTGACATCACAGTTGTCTTTTCATCTTCATTTTTCTTTTTTGCCATAACGTTTGATGGAATGAAGATATTACACTCCCATTTGTTTCATTGCATTCTTCATGAAATTCTGCATGACAACTTGACAGCATTATTATAATAGTCTGCAGTTTTAACAAACCGCAATTGTGACATGTTGTATTTTTGTTTTCTGGTTTTTTGGCGATAACGTTTGATAGAGTAAAGATATTTACTCTGGTTGGTTTCATTGCATTCTGCATTAAATTACCTTTCCAATGATATATAATGTGACGGTATTATTCATACATACCAATGTTTTCACCATTTTGGCCACTAGTGTCAAGCTCAGCTTGTCGCCCTCCCCTAAAGCTTGTTGCCTGGTGCAGTTGCACCCCCCTGCACTGCTTTAGCTATACCCCTGGGCCTGAGAACCCTGAGCACGCGCAGGGTGGGAACTGTCTTCCTCAAAGTGGTTGCATTCAAAGCAAATCTTCTAGCCTAGCCTTTCTTACCATGGCAGGTACACATTCTTAATTTTCTATGCATATCAATTCAATACAAACAGCCAATCCTGGAAATTGCAAATCAGTTTAGTTTGTTTGAACAGAGGATTCGGCCATTTTCAACTGAAATGGACTTTTTGCTCTTGATTACATTTCAGGTCTTGCTGAAGCCTTCACTGATAAATAATTAAATGCCGCAAAACTGTTGGTCCTGTGGTAGTGGGAGGGCTGGGGAGGAGAGGGGAGGGAAGCTGGGTGATCCAAATAGTAAAAGAAAGGCTTTGTAGAGTAGCAGAGGTTGGGTGGGACTCCTGACATGATCCTTCACTGGGGACTAGGGGTGTGACAAGTACAGGCATCCCCCTCCCCCATACCGTGGATCCAGCACCTGCATTTCAGTTATCCGCGGTTCCCACGGATACTGGAGGACCGCTTAAAAAATGTGCAGAAAAATTTTTTAAGCGAAAAACAACTTCCCCATGGTTGTACACCAAAACGGCTGCAATTTGAAGGCTCCAGGCAGTCTTCTGAGCTCTCTGCAGGCTCTTCCGTGTCACACAGAGGCCCCTCCCCTTTCCCAGGCTTGTTACAGAATGCATCACGGTGCAAGCCTTGGTGAAGAGAATGCATCACAGTGCAAGCCTCTGCATGACTCAGAAGAGGCTTCAGGGAGCTCAGAAGACTGCTCAGAGCCCTCAAAACACAGCAGATGGTAGAAAAAGCTATTTGTTACTTAAAAAAAACTTTCTGCCCCTTTTAGTAAATGGTCTCCAGGTAGCCATGGTTTCACGATATCCAGGGATTCACAGTATTCACCAGGAGCTCAGAACTGAACCCACCGCGGATACAGGTGGAATGCCTCTATGTCCCTGTTTTCGTGCATGAAATGTTGGAGGGCATGATTAGCTCCCCCATTTTGCACCTCTTCCTCCTTTCTTCAACAAAGCCAGTGTTAAATATTATTGCGTATCTGTAATAACAAACAGGACCTCCTCATATGTAAAAAGTAGCTTTCTTTCACCACCAATGAGGTGTAATCTGGCCCCAAATTAAGAAGCATTTTAGAATTAAGGGCTTCCTTCCAAAGCTGGCGATCAGACTTCCCTTGTGTTATGGAAGTATGTTGGGATACTGAAGGAAGTCGCTGGAAATTTACAGGCCTGAATGGGGAAAGGCCTAACACTAGGCCAACTCAAGGGGTAAAGTGCTGAGTCATTCAGGCCTAGCAGACCAGCAGTAAAGTGCGGAGTCATTCTGACTCAGCTTCAGCCTGGGGATGAGATCATCTGATCTCTGATTGGATGCTGGGGACTATTTAAACAAGATCAAAAACACCTGTGTTTAGTTGCTGGAGATGTCAGTGTTGCTGTTGGAGGAGCTTTGCTGTACCTGTTACCTGTTTCCTGTTCTTTGCTGCAAGAAGCCTTCTTCTGAGAATATAGAAGTTCTTGCTACCCTAATCTCTGTTGTCTGAGTGATTCCTTGCCGGAGCTCTGCGACCTTGAAGCCTTTCCAAGCCTCACAGCTGCAAGCTGCTTCTACGCTATCATCAAAATAGCACAATCTGAGACATCCCTGAATTCCACTAAGAATTATTTAGTACCTGGAAGATCCAGGGCAAAGACTAGCATAATCAGAATAGCTAAACTCATCTCATCTCAGGTGTCTTTTGGGCCAGCTCACTCCTCTGTCCTTGAAATAATGATGCAGCAATCGACTAGGGTCTGAAAGCATGGGGTATGTTGCATTATTGCAGTAGAATGGCTAGAACTTCAGTCCTGCTGTAAAGCATTACTGTTGAAAAATGCAGAATGATAGCTCTCACATAGCCCGATTCAGGGCGCAATCCTAGTTAGGCTGGCATAAACTAAGCCAGCAAAGTTTGGCCAGCACAAGGGCCACCGTAAAGTATACTTGGACCACTGTTGGGAGTCAGAGAGGCCAGCACCCAGACATGAGCCATCCTCCCTGACTCCAAGAGTAGTCCAAACATGCTTTATGGTGGCCCATGTGCTGGCCAAACTTTTCTGGTTTATCTTATGCCGGCCTAACTCCAGTTTAGGATTACGTTCTCAGGGGCATAACTACAGAAGTGCAGGAGGGTGAAGTTGCACTGGGCAATTGCTTTAGGGGGGCAACAAGCTTTTTTTGGGGGGGGGGGAGAAAACCTGGTTGCCATCCAAATTAAGATTTTGTGTGTGTGTGTATAAAAACATAGCCCAAATAATAGACATAGAGCAGAACTATGGGACCAAGATTTTATTCCCATTCCTAGACAAAATCCAGAATCCGTTCTTAGGAATTCTGGCTCTAAGGAATGCCTGCTTTTCTTAAAGGTCAGGCTGCACAATGCATGGCATTTGAGCTGGTTAAGATCATCCGCGATCATGGTCCGATCACTGTTCATCTCCAAATGCTTTGTGTTGCAGCCGTCGGCAGCAGGTGACTCGTCAAAACTGTGTGAAAGACCAGTTGTTGCTGGAGGAATGTTGCTGACTGTTGATCATGAGAGTGTAAGGGAATTCTTCAAAGATGCAGGGTTTTTTTTATTTTTGGCAAAGATGCCTTTTGAGATCTGAGAAGCATCCAAACACCTTGCTTTCTCTAAATGGTACCATCTGTTCAGAACAGATCACATCCAGCCAAGGTATGAATTCTATGAATTGGAACTTTCTTTAGTGAGGAAAGCCTTTATGAAGCCCCAGTTCCAGACTACACCTTCAGCATCTCTCAGCAGTAGACATTCAGAAGTACACCTTAATCAAGGGTTATGTCTTTTTTGTTAAGGCTTTAAAGACTTTCTTTGTTTTGTGGGCTCCCAGAGGTATCTGGTGGGCCTCTGGCAGATATTGTATGCTGGACTAAAGGGGCCATTGGCCTGATCCAGCAGGGCTTTTCAGTGTCTTGTTCTCCAGGAATTGTTAATATAAGTAGGATTTGAAAAGTGGGCTTCTTGAGTGCAGCGGAGTCTTTAGAAGCCATGGGGGAAATGGACAGGTCCCATGGACTCCTTGCATTTGCAACAAACACAGTCGCATCCAGCGGTGTTATTCTGCCAGAACGCTGGGCGGGACATCTGGGTGATCGACAGCCTGCCCATCACGTTCCACAGCGTTACGCCGTTTGCATAACGTATGCAAGCGGCGTAATTGGTTTCGCAAACGGCGTAACGCTGCTGAACGCGACGGGCGGG
>JAJKFI010000013.1:12707564-12756652 GCA_029204185.1 Lerista edwardsae
TGTGTGTGTGTGTGTGTGTGTGTGTGTGTGTGTGTGTGTGTGTGTGTGTGTGTTTTCCGACGCTGATGTATTTTTTTTTCCTATCTAAAAAACTTTCTAAAAGAATGGGGGTGTTAACTTTATCTTCCAGCACGTTCTAGTAATTAACAGCTTCATTTACAATCCGATGAAACTGACATATCTGAATTGAAGCTAATCGAGGCCTATTGAACTCTACAGCTTATATCTGTGTATAAATCTCTTTGGTCTGAACGGGGCATATGTCCACAGAACTGGTTGCCAAAATATAGCCAATTAAATTGATTTGGCTCAACTCCAAATAAGTTAGCTTCACTGAGCCATGTATCATGCTCCATGGCAGACAAAGGAAGGGGTGAAGGTGTCACAAAGTGGGAAACAAATATGGTGGAATAATGCTTTCTATTCAGCAATGTTGAGACAGTCATCCCTCATCAGTTGGATAGCTGCGGAGGGTGGCATGATAAGAATTCCAGGCACCGCAACACGCCATGTAAACAGCCCCTCCCACTCACTGTTGGAACCATTCTAGGCCGCTGCATTGCTGTTACTGCCCTGAATGGCTTTGACTGCAAATGGGAAGAGGTGCTTACATGGCGCATTGCAGTCCCTTCAATACCCAAAATTGCCACACATGCCCCATAGCCAGCGGCGTCATGCAGCCAGAACGCTGGGCGGGAGGAACGGGGGGGGGGCAGGCCCCCTGGTTGGGCCCCGTCCCTTCCGGGGGGGGGCGGGGAAGATGGCGAAACGGACCGGAACGCAATGGGCGTGCTGCCGCTCCCCCGTTCCTCCCGCCCAGCGTTCCGGCTGCATGACGCCGCTGCCCATAGCTATGCTACTGACCCCCCCCCTTTGAACCCAACAAGACTTAGGGCCAAGCTACACAACACTAGCCCTCCCAGAGGTCCTCTGCTTGCACTTTAGACAGGGAGAGGAGAGAGAACATTTTTAGCCTACAAACTAGCATAGAAAATACATCATATGGAAGCTTTACAGCCCAAGCCTAAGCAGATTTGCTCAGACGTAAATTCTATTCTGTTCAATAGGATTTACTCCCATGTGAGTGTGTAGAGGATTGTAGTGGCTGGGTCTTGCACTAGCGGAATTTGTGTCCTGGCAATGCTTTGTTGCAAACGCTGGGCTGCCTCTTCTGCCGCTGGCACAAATGTGCAGAGAGGCATAAGAGGCACTTTTTTCAAGTGGTGTTCCTCCTCTTATATTTAGCAGGGGTGTGTGTAACTGTCCCTCTTCACCCCTGCGTGGTGTCTTTGCTAGTGGCTGCTGCTGGCGGTGTTCTGCTTCTTTTAGATTGTGAGCCCTTTTAGGACAGGGAACCATTTAACTTTATTATTGCTATTTGCCTGTAAACCGCTTGGTGCACTTTGTGTTGAAAAGCAGCATATAAATACTATTGATCGATTGTATACGCCAGCAGCTCTCGGTGACTCCACTGGATCTGGTAAGTTGGCAGCAGGGGTAGGGAGGAAGAGATGGTCTAGGTTGTGGAGGAGGGATGATAGGAGACGGAGAGAGGGCTGGGGATTGTTCGGGGACTTCTTAATACTTGATTTTTCTAACACAATGATTCTCAAACATTTTAGCCCAGGCCCACTTTTGAGAATGACAATCTGTCTGGGACCCACCGGAAGTGATATCATAGCCAGAAGTACCGTCATTGTGATGCCAGAGCTTGCTGCTTTCCTGAGAACCCAATACATTGGGTTATTTCTCAGTCATTTTCCAATAGCAAAGTGAATCAAAAAGAAAAAATGCCTACTTACAACCTTGCAAGCAAAACAACCACACAGCCCCCGTTTCCAGCATCCCATCTTCCTGTATTTTCAATACAGCTGCTCTAGGTGCTTCACAGCTCACCTGAAATTGGCTCATGACACACTGTTTGGGGACCACTGTTCTGACAGATAGCTCATGTAGGTGGGGAGCAAATTGGGATTGAGACTGTCGTTGGGCAAATGGTTAAATTTCCCTCCACCCAATGCAGTACCAATGCAGATGTGGACCTACACATCCTATTTTAATTAGAAAACTCAAGCACCTAAGTCTCCACCATGCAATCTGAGTATTATCTATTTTAGGCCCAATAAACATTGTAGCTGTTGCACATAAGAAGAGCCCTGCTGGATCAGGCCAAAGGCCCATCTCATCCAGCTTCCTGTATCTCACAGTGGCCCACCAGATGCCTCAGGGGCCATATAAGACAACAAAATGTCTGCATCCTCTTGCCACTCCCTTGCATCTGGCATTATGAGGTAAATTTCTGAGGCAAATATGAGGTAAATAAAATAGAATTGGCTATCTTGTCTCTGAGGAGGGAGCCAGAGCAGAATTAGGCTGAAGCCTAGAGCTCCCGCAGGGACTAGGGCTTGTCTGAACAAGCATGTATGAACATCAGAGCCAGATGCTTCTCTTCAGACATGTACTAATAGGAACATAGGAACATCCTCACTGGATCAGGCCAAAGGCCCATCTAGTCCAGCTTCCTGTATCTCACAGTGGCCCACCAGATGCCTCAGGGAGCAGACAAGACAACTAGATACCTTGTTGCCACTCCCTTGCACAACTGAGTGGCCCATTCATTTCAAATGAAAGAGCAGGTCAGCTCTATGCAAAGAAGTATGAATGTGCATTTCTTCACTTAGTAAATAAATGGGACAGGCTTCAAGGATGGAGAGCCAATGTGTGCGTATCAGACTGGGTGCCTTTTTAATTCTCTCCTCTCGAAAGATCAAGCAGATGGTTCAAGGCTCTATTTAGGTCTGATTGCCCCCCTGTATTTAATTAGAATTAGATTGACTATCTCTTTAAAATGGGTCAGCCACCCAAGGGAAGAAAGCCTCCCCCCCCCCAAGATGTAATCTTTAAGATTGAAAGAGGAGGGAAAAAAAGATAGTTTTATGTTTGTTCATTTACACCTTTTCTATGGTTAAAAGAAGAATTAAAATGAGGTCATTAAAGGTTCCCTGGAGACAAACCTCAGACCTCAGTGGTAATGTGATTAATCAAATGTAAAAGTGAAGCTAGCTATCTTGAATGAATATAACTCATTTTTTATAAAATATCTAATTACCGTAACATAGTCTGCTGTGGAAAAAAAAGGAGGAGAAAATTAATTGCAATAACAATTCAGGAAGATAATTTTTTTTTTCCAAATTGAGGTCTACACAAGACGCTAAATGGAGTTGATTAAGTAATTTTGGTTTCATGAGCACCCTTGATGGAAGTTAGCAATAATGAATTTTTCAGACCCTGGAGCCCCAAATTGCCAAAGACCGTTGCATTTTTTTTAAAAAAATAAAGGAAATAACAGATTCATTACAGATTTTCAATTTCCTGTTGCCAAAAAGAAAGACGGGTTTGAGAACCACTCTATTTGTCTCTCTTAAATTGGATTCAAAAATTGCTTGCTTTAAAATCAAGAGTAATGCAGTTTAATCTTTCAAACCCAAATCCGAGAGCTGGGTCAGTTAATGCTAAAACGAGCACACTCCCCACAAACACCGTGGGTTGTCTGACCTTTGCTTCACCAGTACTCAAATAGACAAAATCCAAAAACCACAACGCCCTGGCAGACTGCCTGCCCATATTTGTGTGTGAGATGCTTTGTCAAGCGTAAGAAGGTTTGCCATCTTCGAGGTGACGTTGGAAATCGATGATCAGCATAACAAGTAAATATGAACGGTGATGAAATTGTAGTCCGGTGCCGAAAGCAAAGTGATGCCCTGGAAGTGACATCACAGCAGGAAGTGGCATCAATTCCAGAAGTACCAACATTCCGGAGCTTTTAAAAGGGGGGGAAATGGGAGGGACCCCACATCCTTCCCCCCAGCAGTGTGCCCCTGATTTTAACAAACCACAATTTTTACATGACAGGTTTTTTTTCTTCATTTTCTGGCTTTTTGGCCATAACCTTTGATAGAGTACAGATATTACACTCTGGTTTGTTTCATTGCAGTCTGCATTAAATTATCTTTCCAATGATATATAACATGATGGTGTTGTTCATACCGTATGGGACATGGCGGCGCTGTGGATTAAACTGCTGTTGCTGAACTTGCTGACCGGAGGGTTGGCAGTTCAAGACCACACGACAGAGTGAGCTCCCGTTGCTTCTCCCAGCTCCTGCCAACCTAGCAGTCTGAAAGCACCTAAAAATGCAAGTAGATAAATAGGTACCACTTCCATGGGAAGATAACAGCGTTCCGTGCACCTTGGCATATAGTCATGCCAGGCACATGACCACAGAAGCTTGACCTCGGACAAAGCTCTACAGGCTTAGAAATGGAGATGAGCACCACCCCCTACAGTCGGTCATGACTAGACCATTCGGCCGTGGGGGAACCTTTACCTTATTGTTCATACATACCAAGGTTTTCACAGTTTTGGCCACTAGTGTCAAGCTCAGCTTGTTGCCCCTCCTAAAGCCTATTGCTCAGTGCAATTGTAGCCCCCTGCACTTGTTTAGCTACACCCGTGCCTAGCACCTTTTTAAAAAAGCTTAAAACTCTGAGAAGACACTAAATTCACAGGAAACAGCCTGACATACAAACAACACAGAATCCAGTTTATCCCTGGCTACCAGGACACTGATACCACAAATGGCGATGGTTAATATTTGATCTTCAAGCAAGGTGGTTTTGATGGACCATGCATCAGGCTTCAGGACATCCGCGTGCTCTCTGGGGCTGCTCCGTGGCTTCTGTCCTGCATAGCACAGCCCACACCAGGCACCCTGTCGGCTTGGCCCGAGCCCATTCGTCATGAACCATTTCGTTTTTAACATCTGCCCATGCTGCACGTCTCCTGCTGTGATATTTTCCTCCAATTCAGCCTCCCTGCACTGTTCCCTCTCCCATTAATATGCGTGGAGCCAGGAGGAAGGAATCCATTAACCAATACCCCTGTAATCTGTATTATGTAATAATGAAGATGAAACGTCCAAAGTGAAAATGAGATGCCGGTGCCAAAGCTCTGCTCTTTGAGATGTGTGCAATGAGATGTAACATGACCAGATGTTGCCGACAAAAATGTCCACAATTCAATTAAATGGTCTCCAACCTTCCCCACTTTGAGGTTTAGGCAGCAAGCACAGCACAGGTAGCAGGCTTTATTCAGCTAATATGTATTCACCCTGGACTCCTATCAACAGCAGTCTGGGGTGCTTTTTTGCTATCATAAAGTGGGGCTTGTTGGCAGAATAAAG
Organism: Lerista edwardsae; assembly: GCA_029204185.1. Classification (NCBI taxonomy): domain Eukaryota; kingdom Metazoa; phylum Chordata; class Lepidosauria; order Squamata; family Scincidae; genus Lerista; species Lerista edwardsae. Next base: position 12,712,807 of record JAJKFI010000013.1, read on the forward strand.
CAAACAGTTTCTCCTGGCTGGCAGACCCCAAAGTCATGGAGTCTTCCAATTCAAGAAACCACCTGTTCCTGTAAATCCGAGCAGCGTCAACACAAGCAGAATTGCCAGCAGGGGTGACTCACCACTTGTTTGCAACTAATTGCATTGCAGTCCATTCCAAAAATCATTGCAAATATTACACACCAGTGCTACGGCATCATGCGGCAGGGTATAAGGAGTTGTCCATCTTCCGAGTCAGATCATTGAACTGTCTAGGTTAGAGGCGTTCAACAGGTACGTTGGGACTCAGAAGTGGGTTGTGGCACATTTTGTTCTGAGGCCCAGGCCTACACAATTTGCACAGTTATTAGGGCTCAAGTCCTTGATGAGCTAAATCTTGGCAGTGGTGCTTGGTACTGGTACTTGGTACTTGGTAAATCTTGGTACTGGTCCCTCTGGCACCTGGAGTTCTGATGCTCAATGGCATCCGCCGGGAAGTGCCTGACTCGGAAGTAATTGCGGGTAACACAATCGCCAGTTACTTCTGGGTTATGGGTATTCAGAGTGGTTTCACTCCCAAGTATTGGTTTAGCTTTCAGTGGTTTTTGTTTCTTAATAACCTTTGATCGCCTCACTGAACTCACCAAAATTCCTTCAGGGGAATATGTCAAATTTTTAATTATGTCGGTGTTGCTTTTTACCAGCTGGGGTTGTGTCTTTCCTAACGTATTTTGCACATTACCTATTCCATTGACCATTTTTATTTAATCAATAACAGACAGACAGACAGACAGACAGACAGACACTTAGGGCACAATCCTAGCTTGAAGGTAGGCTGGCACAGTTAGGCCAGCAAAGTTTGATTGGCACAAGGGCCACCATAAAGTGCATTTGGACCACTCTCAGAGTCAGGGAGGATGGTGCACGTCTGTGTTCTGGCCTCTCCGATTCCGAGGGTGATCCAAACATACTTTCATATGTTTGTGCCAGCCAAACTTTGCTGGCCTAACTGTGCCGGCCTAACTCCAGGTTAGGATTGCACCCACACACACTTACGCCATTTCTTGGAAGGGAATTTTGAGGACAAATGATCTCTAGTTTTTGTAAAAACATTACAATTTTGCATTCAATTATATTGATTATATTACTATATTAATTATATTGGAATATAATTATATATGGGGATGTGGTGGCACTGCGGGTTAAACCGCTGCTGCTGGGCTTTCTGACCGGAAGGTTGGCAGTTCGAGACTGCACAATGGAGTGAGCTCCCAGCTCCTGCCAACCTAGCAGTTCGAAAGCATGTAAAAAATGCAACTAGATAAATAGGTACCACTTCAGTGGGAAGGTAACAGCATTCCATGCCTACAGCGTATAGTCATGCTGGCCACATGACCATGGAAGCTTGTCCTCGGACAAACACCAGCTCTATAGGCTTAGAAATGGAGACGAGCACGGCCCCCTACAGTCAGTCACGACTAGACTTGGTCGTGAGGAAACCTTTACCTTTATAATTATATAAATATAATTGAAGCATAATTATCATATATTAAAATCACAAAGAGAGAGAGAGAGATACATATGTATGTATGTATGTATGTATGTATGTATGTATGTATGTATGTATGTATGTATGTATGTTTCAATATGGTTGTGGCATCCCTTCTTTAGGGAGAATTGCCAAGTCTCCGCCTGCCCCCTTTTGGCTGTTTTGAAGACCCTTTTATCTGGCTTTTCATAGCCAACTTGATTGTTTTATATGGGATCTTATGGTGTTCTCTGTTCTGCTACTGTAGTTTCTTTGTTTTGATTTGACTGTGATTTGTAGTAATTGTTGCATAATTTTGGTTTTATACAGACACCTACACACACATTCACACATATGTACTGTTCATAACCTTGTGAAAATGACTCTTTTAAAAGATGACACACAAATACATCAAATAATAAATAAAACAATGTACCAAAATGGGGACAAGCATTTCCTGCCCCCCATTTCCCACGCACCCACCCACCCACCCACCCACCCACCCACAATAATTCTGAGTTTTCAGACAATTTCCACCAGTAAGCTATAAATAGGCTACTATCATGCTTGCTAGTGTGGAAGATGGTTAGAATGTAAATACGGTACCACTAAGAAGCCGCTATTTATAGCAGTTATTTTAATTTAAAACCATCCCTTTAAACGGTTTAGTTACCCAACTGGGATATCTTATAAATTATCTCTGCCTTTGCACCACCGCCCCTTTTCTAATGAGACAATTAGCCTTAACTAATGAGCCCATTCGAAGGTGGCAGTGCTGTCTGTTATTCATTGCTACCTTTCCAGCCCCTTTGCAACCGTGTAAAGGTGTGAAGACTCCAGCGGGTGAACCTGCTTGAAAGGCTCTGGAGCAGAACAAGGGTTCTCTCTGGAGAGAGGCGATGGCATCCATGCCTTAAATACAAGTGGGCAACCCAGACATAGTCATAGTTTTGTGGTCTCTGCTATTACAGCATAAACCTCTAGCCCACTTGCCTTGGGGAGGAAAAAATAGTTGGATCAATAACAGTGATCTGGGCATCCTGATTACCTTATAGCCCAATCCTAACCTGTTTTGGAACAGGCAAGCCGAGTGGCCTGCACTGTATCCAGCAAAGGTTAGGAGGCAGCTGTAGGTCACCCCAGGGTAAGGAAACATTACCCCGGGTAAAGTTCCAGCCACCCTTATGGGCGGCGCAAATCCAAGCAGCCCATGTAGGGCCAACAAGGCCAGGGAAAGGGGTTAGGATCCAGCCTGCAGGATCCTGGCTCCACTCCAATCAATCAATCAATCAATCAATCAATCAAAGTATGTATATGCCACTTTTCAACACTTCACTCCACTCCCCAGGCCAGCCTCCCCATGGGGCCACACTCCCCTGCCTGCCTGCCTGCCTGCCTGCCTGCCCCATTCTGCCTTCCTTCTGCCCCCCCCTAACCCCACTGCTGGCCTCTTTAGGTCAGCATTTCCCCACTCAGGAGTAAGGAGCGGAGGCTAGATCTGGCCTCCACTGGCTGGCATGACTGCTTGCGACAGCCCAGCCGCCTCCCAGGGTGGCACAGACATGCCTTATGGCGTGTTTGCAACACTCTTAGGCTGTGCAGGAGACTTGTGCTAACCTAACACAGGGCTAGTATTGCATCCTCAGAGTAAAAACCAGAAATCAGTGAAACTGCACTGGAGAAAGAAGCTTGGTGTTTCTTTGAAGGACAGCCTTTAATCAGTGGTGTTATTCTACCGGAACACTGGGCAGGACATCTGGGTGATCGTAACGTACGCAAGCGGCGTAATTGGTTACGCAAATGGCGTAACACTGCGGAACGTAACGGGCGGGCTGTCGATCACCCGGATGTCCCGTCCAGCGTTCTGGTAGAATAACACCACTGCCTTTAATTCATTCTTTGGTGGGTGTGAGTGAGTGAGTGAGTGAGTGAGTGAGTGAGTGAGTGAGTGAGTGAGTGAGGGTGGCCTCAATTAGGCTGGCTCAGTTAGGCCAGCGAAGTTTGAATGGCCCAAGGGACACCCTAAAGTATGTTTGGAACACTCTCGGAGTCAGGGAGGCCAGCACATACATATGCGCCATCCTCCCTGACTCCAAACGATCAAAAATGCAAGATCGCTCACATTAATAAGCACAACAGGAAACAAAACAAAAACGCTGCTGAAACAAGTCAACCAGAAGTACAGCAGCCAAGTAAACCATCTAGTAAAAGCTAGACACCACGGAGTAAGAAAATGCAGCATATCCAGTGGTGGAATTCAGCCAGTTCTCACCAGTTCTGCAGAACCGATTGCTAATTTATTGATATACCAAAAAGTAGTGTTGTAGTAAGAAGCAGTACAAAGAAAGGAGGACATAGAACCGGTTGTTAATTTATTTGAATCCCCCCACTGAGCATATCCCAATGATATAGGATTGGGCCCTGAGTTCTGATTAACTGAACCTATCCACACTGAGGCTGATAATTCCTTCTCCCCTGGGAAGAGTAAGGGGGTAGGCACCCCTCACCAAACAACAATCTCCAAGTTTCACTGAGGGAATTGATGGTAGTTGGTAGTGTAAAATGATTATAAAAGCGTGGCAACAGGATGCAGGCATTGTGTTGCCTTGTGCGCTCCTTGAGCATCTGGTGGGCCACCGTGAGTTACAAGTAGATGGGCCTTGGCCTGATCCAGTGGGGCTGTTCCTATGTTCCTATGAATACATGTCTGATGAGGAGCATCTGTTTGTGGTGACTGTCAGAGAGAAATGCTGTGGAGAATCTTGACTGGCCACCAGTGTGTTTATCTCAAAATTTACCTCTGAATGCCAGGTGCAAGGGAGTGGCAATGAGATGCAGGCATCTTGTTGTCTCGTGTGCTCCCTGAGGCATCTGGTGGGCCACTGTGAGATACAGGAGGCTGTACTAGATGGGCCTTTGACCTGATCCAGCAGGGCTCTTCTTATGTCCATAGGATAGCAAATTCTGTTTTATTTATCTCATATTTACCTCAGAATTTTACCTCAGAAATTTACCTCAGAAATTTACCTTAGAATGCCAGATACAAGGGAGTGGCAACAGGATGATGCTTGTTATCTTGTGTGCTCCCTGAGGCATCTGGTGGGCCACTGTGAGATGCAGGAAGCTGGACTAGATGGGCCTTTGGTATGATCCAACAGGGCCCTTCTTGTGTTCTTATAAGCAATTAGTATAAACAAGAATATTTTTGGGATTTTAAGAGTCCATCTTAGGCATCCAGATCTGGGCTTTGCATGCAGTTTGAGGTTATATTGAACAAGACTTCCTGTCTTAGAGTCCATCCAGAGCAATTTAGCAACCACCTCCCAGTGGATTTACCTTTCAGAAGATGAATTCTGAAGAATTTGGGGTAAGAAATATATTGGAAACTGCTACATAAAAACATATGCTAGCTGATGCTCTCAGTCTTCATAGACTGAAATCCAATGTAAGTGACCAGTGGGATACACAATATCCACTGAAGATTCCTATATGTCTTGGTTCCTTGCCTTTTCTCAGCCCTGGAATATTAAACAGAAGGATTATGGAATAGATGGGGGGAATCGCTTCCAATGCTCTTACAATTCTTTCTTTCCCTTCAGGTCCCAAAGGTACTTGAAAAGCTTTTGCCTACTCCACCGTCTGAAAAAAAAATTAAATTAAAAACTCATTATGAGAAGTGGGTGGTTAATATGAAAATCCCAACCTAGATTTATCAGTCTGAGGCCCTTCTTTATAAAACTTTTATTAAAGTGGTTTGGATTAAACTGTTCTGCAGCCGTGCAAAATCCTGAGTGAGAGCTATTGAATATACTTATGAACTGTTCCATATATTATCAAGAATATAAGTTGAGCCCTGGTGAATCAAACCAAGAGCCCATCCAGTTAGGAAAGTGTGTCCAACTCTTGTCTCGATATCTCTGAAAATTTTGCAAGCAAGATATAACCAGAATGGCTTTCCCTTATGAATTGTTCCCCATATTTGTTAAAGGTACAGGTAGAAGGTAAAAGGTAAAGGTTTCCCCACAACCGAATGGTCTAGTCGTGACTGACTGAAGGGGGCGGTGCTCGTCTCCATTTCAAAGCCTGTAGAGCCGGCGTTTTGTCCGAGGACAAGCTTCCATGGTCATGTGGCCGGCATGACTCTACGCCGTAGCGCATGGAACACTGTTACCTTCTCACCGAAGTGGTCCCTATTTATCTACTGGCGTTTTTAGGTGCTTTCGAACTGCTAGGTTGGCAGGAAAGGTACAGGTACCCCATACCTCTAATATTGAGGTATTCTATCTCTAAATAGTATAACTTTCATTATAGTACAGGCATGTCCAGGTAACCGCTGGGGTTCCGTTCCGGACCGCACAGTGGATACCTGAAACCATGGATACTGGGGATGCCTTTTTAAAGACAGGAGAACATCAGGGGTTTTGCTGCAACAAGGTAAAAAAAATGAGATTTGTTGAATGTTCCCCTATCTTTTTAATAGGAGTCCAGTATCCATGGTACTTGCCATAGATACCGAGGCACACCTGTATAACTGCCATTATTAAACCTATCCCATATATATTGGTTTCACCTTTTTTTTTTTCCAAACTGCCTCAACTATCATCCATCAACTATCAACTATCTTGTGGCGGTCAGTTCCATATGCTCATCGTGTTTGTTTGTTCTACCGCCAATCATGTCATTCGATGACCACACACCCATCAATTTCTAGTATGACAAAAAAGTCTCTCTTACCGCACCATACACAATTTTATAAATGTCTACCACATCCCCAGCAATAACAATCCCCGAATGCTTTAACTTTTCTTTTTAACATAAGATGCTCCAGTACAAAATCCCAATTTGTGTTGCAATGCATTCATAGAGCCCATGAGCCCCACCTCCTCACAGAATCACTGATTCTGGGGTCACGATGCACAACCCAGCTGCACTGTGGCTACACAATGTTTGTTTCCATGTTGGCCTTTGCAGAAGCCCCAGAGAAATCCATGAAGATTATGCAAGGGCCAGTCTTGGCAGCTGTGGCTCTTACAACTCCTGGTCAGTTGTGTGAAGGTAGCAGCACAGGAAGCTATTGCACTGCAGGTAGTTTAGAGATGGCTCTGCATACCACTTGAGCACATAACTAGGGGCACAATCCTAACCTGGAGTTAGGCCGGCACAGGTTAGGCCAGCAAAGTTTGGCTGGCACAAGGGACACCATAAAGAGCATTTGGACCACTTTTGGAGTCAGGGAGGATGACGCATGTCTGTGTGCTGATCTCTCTGCCTCCAAGAGTGGTCTGAACATAATTTACAGTGCCCTTTGTGCCAGCCAAACTTTGCTGGCCTATCTATGCCGGCCATAGGCACCAACTGGGGGGCTGCAGGTTTTTCTGCCCCCATGGTTTTTTTCCATGGGGGCAGAGCACCCACATTCCAGCCAGCCCCCTCCCCCGGCAGCCAGCCCCCATGCCAATCAGTGGCCTGAGCACCCATGCCCGAGCTGTGGCGATCGTGCGTCCCGGTCTCGGGAGAGGCAGCTGTCGGGCTGGCAGACCCCCTACCGAGGCCGGGGCGTGTGATCACCGTGGCGATTGCGCGCCCTGGCCTCAGGAGATGACAGGGGGCGTGGTCACGTCAGGGGATGTGGTCACATCAGGGGACATGGCCACATCAACATCAGGGGCGTGGCCATGGGCATCCCGGAGTTAAAAGGAAGTCGGTTCCACTGGTGCCGGCCAAACTCCAGGTTAGGATTGCGTTCTAGTTCTCTGGGGAAACCAGGTGCTCCTTCAGTTATCCTGCCCTCAGATTGTTTAGGGCTTTCAAGGTTGGCACCAGCACTTTGAATTGAGCCTCAAAAGAAATCCATACCCAATGAACTTGGAATGTTATTGGTGCTCCATGCAACAAGGCCCCCAGAGAGCACATTAGTCCAGCCTGGATGTCACCAGAGGATGAAAGCAGTGCCCTTAAACCTGAACAGCACGCGCGCATGCACACACGCACGCGCGCACACACACACACACACACACAGTCCTTTAAAAAAAAGAAAAGAAAGAAAGAAACCCAAAGGACCTATTTTGAAAGGACCCTTCAGCACCTCACACTTCAATGGATCCAATGATCATACACTGTTTCATGAATCAACCTAGAGCAGTAGTTCCCAAACCATTTTGCTTCGGGACCCACCTAAAAAAAAGTTTCACTGTATGAAAAAAGTTTCACCGCTCAACCTTTTATGGCTATAATGGTGATTGGGCAGCAGTGCTCCCTTCAAGGAGCAGGTTAAACAACCTCTTGATGCACATCACCTAATCTCCCCTGTCAGTTTCACAACCCACCAAAAATTGGGTTGGGACCCACTGTTGGGCCACGGACACAGTTGGGGAACCCCTGACCTAGAGGCCTGCCCCTGAGTTGATACTTAGAGCCTCTAGGAAGGATGCATAGCCCCACCCTTCAAACAATTCCACTTACCAGATTCCACCATCACCACCAATTGTGCTTTGAATGATTGAAGTATAGGTGAGCCTGTGAGATTTGCGGATGTAGGACCTGTGAATCAGAATCCAGATTCAGAATCCACGGGTTCGAAACCCATGGTATAAGGACCCACCAGAACCTCCATGGGCCTCAGAAAATTGTTAGGATTTCAAAGGGTGTCCTCCCTTCTAGCAGAGATAAACACGCTGCAGAATTGGCTTGGCAAGGTCAGCAAAGCAAAGAACAGTCCAGGCAGACAGGAACTGTAGTCAGAAACTTTATTCTGTTGCTTCCAACATCAAAGACATCACACAAAACTCCAACATCAACCCACATCTACATTTTGGAGCACTCTGTTTAAGTAGTAGTTTCACAGCCAATCAAGGTGCTCCCTTTTGCATGATTACATGATTAGCTGCAGCTGAGCTATGACTCTGCTCTTTTCTTTTCTTTACCATGAGGCTCCAGAATCCTCTATTGCAAATCTTTGGCTTGTTCACTGCACAAACCATAACACCCCTCTATTTGTCATTGAGGATTCTGGCCTTATCAACACTATGTGGTGTTAGTTATACATTTGTTACATACATGCAGTATTATACATTTGTTCACAGATAAACATGTTTTTCTCCTTTTATGCAACACATATAATACGTTTGTTCCTGTATCTGTTGTCATATCCAGTAAGCGTACACCTTCTGTGAACTTTTGTGCTGTTAGGGGTTTTGTTAACACATCTGCTACATTGTTTTCTGAGGGACAATAGTTTAGTTTTATTAGCCCCTCTTGCACAGCTGTTCTAACGTTTTGGTAGCGTATATCAACATGTTTACTTCTTGTATGCACCTTTTCAGACATTGCTACCTGTATACATGCCATATTATCTTCATATATTGGGAATGCATCTGTGTTATCTATGCCCAGGTCTAGGAAAAATTGTTTGTACCACACTAAGTCTACACATAGGCAGGACAGTGCAGCAAATTCTGCCTCACACGTGGACATAGCTAGGTAGGACTGTTTCTTTGTCCTCCAGTCAACTAGAACACCTGCTAATTTAATAGCTATACCTGATGTTGATTTCCTGTCCTGTGAACCAGCCCAATCACTGTCTACATAGCACTGTAAGCATGGTGGACCTTCAGGTATAATGGTTAGATACATATTCTGTGTACCTTTAAGGTACCTCACAATTCTTTTTAGGTCTAGCCAATTCCTCTGGCTTGGTTTATTGGCACATCTGCTAAGTATGTTTACAGCATTTGAGATATCAGGGCGTGTCCATAGTGCAATATGTTGGAGACTGCCCAACAAAGACTTATAACATTGCACATCACATGGATTGTCTGGTTCTTGCCCCTCTATTACCTGGTTACCCATAACCATGGGGGTCTTCACTGGTTTACTATCTGCCATTCCCCATTTTTGTATCAAGTGTGAAAGCTTCTGGGACTGGCTTAGTAAAAACCCTTTGTTGGGAATTGTTTTAACTTCTACCCCCAAATAATTTTGTACTTGCCCTAAATCTCTCATCACAAATGCTTTCTCTAACATTTTTGCAGTGCTTTTCAATTGTTGCATGTCAAGACAGGTGATTAATACATCATCTACATAGGATACAATAATGACCTGACTATTTCCTGATCCCTTTACATACACACATGGTTCAGCCTTGGAAGGCTCAAATCCCATATTTTTTAGTACTTTATCTAGACATAAATGCCATTGTCTTGAAGCCTGTTTTAAACCATAAATTGATTTATTTAATCTATATACCAGGGGTTGTGCTTGTGGACTTTCAAAACCTGGTGCTTGCTCCATGTAAAGTGTTTCAGATAATTGCCCATGGAGAAATGCAGTCTGCACGTCAAAATGATATACTTTCCAATTGTAGCATGCTGCTAAAGTAAACACTACCCGAATGGCTCTTGCAGCTACAGTTGGTGAGAATGTTTCCTCATAATCAGTATATTTTTCTTGGTTATATCCTTTAGCAACCAGACGTGCTCTATACTCTGGTTCTTTGTTATTTTCCTGGGGTTTTACTCTAAATACCCATGGACATCCTATCACCTTACTTTCTGAAGGACGTGGGCATAAACTGAACACTCCCAGTTTTTTCATTGCTGCCATTTCATGTTCCATGGCAATAAACCATTTACTTTGTTCATGTGCTGGCAAACCCAGTACATCCTCATATGACTGAGGCTCTGCTTGTACATTATATGCAATTGCCTCCCCTATTGTAAATCTTTGAGGTGGCACCCCTCTAGTGCTTCGTTCAGGCAGCACTCTCCTTTGTGGAGTGCTGTGCTCACTAGGAATCTCTATCTCCTGTTTTACTGCATCTGGCAGTCTGCCTGGTGATTGTGGGGTTAATTCTATGTGCTCTTTCACCTCCTTTCCTTCTGATTCTGCAGCTGGAGGCTGCCTGCGTTGGCCTAGCAACACCTGTCTATTCTCTTGGGGAATTTCTACAGTACTTGGCAGATAAACTTCTGCCTGGTTCTTGGGCCAAGTTTCATTCTCACAAAAACTTGCAGAACAGGATATAACTATACTTCTTTTATCCTGTGATAAGAAACGGTAACCTTTGGTAAAACTTTCATACCCAACAAAAATTAGTTTCTGGGCTTTGTTAGCTCCTTTTCTTCTAGTTTGTCTAGGGACATGAACCCAGGCCCTACTGCCAAAGATCCTTAAATAAGATAGATCTGGTTGCTTACCATAGAGTAGATGATATGGAATATCATCAATCGCTGTGCTATACACTCTGTTTGATAAGAATGTGGCAGTTAGAATTGCCTCACCCCAGTATATGTGGCTGAGCCCTGATTGGGCCAGGAGCGTTTGCATAATGTTTTGCACCCAACCTCCTCTTCTCTCAGCAATTCCATTTTCAGCAGGGGAAAAAGGATTGGTTCGTCTATGTATAATCCCCTTTTGTTCTAGCCAGTTCTTCAACAGGTTTCCCATAAACTCGCCCCCTCTATCTGTTTGGAGCTGCACAACCTTTTGATTGAACCTTCTCTCAACCATATTGACCCAATTTTTAAATTTTTGAAACACTTCTGATTTTTCTTTAAGCAAATAACAAAATGCATATCTTGAATAGTCATCTGTAATCAGGAATACATACTTGGCACCACCAAAGGTAGCCCTTAATGGCCCAATTAAATCGGCATGCACCAGTTGGAACACTCTGTCAGACCTCCTAGTGCTTTTCTGATTCACAGGTGCTTTGTTAGTTTTTGTCTGTTTACATGGATCACATTCCTCATATATGTTACATTCCTTAAGCTGGATCCCACGTGCCAATTCTGCTGTTTTGTGCACATATTTCATGTTGACATGTGCCAACCTTTTATGCCAGACATGTTCACAGCTCATATGTGCTTTTGGGCCAGTGTAGTGGGCTTGGGCAGTATCTGCCTCTGTTTTCTTGTCCACTATAAAGAGGTTGTCCCTCATCATACACTTAGTGTATTTACCCTCCTTTTCTATGAGACATGCTGCATTGCTAAATGATACTGTAAAGCCTGCTTGGATTAAGCAAGAAACACTGAGTAAGTTTTGCCTTAATGATGGCACACACAATACATCATGCAACATTGTCCCTAACTCTGGCACAAATACATCCCCTTGTCCTGTAACAACAACATGCCCACCATCAGCCAGACTTACATTTGCCCTTTTGGCTGGTCGCAATTCACCAAAAGCATCAGGATTGTTACAGATATGTTGATTGGAACCACTATCAACAAGCCATGAAGTATCAAAAGTGTTCTGAGCCAACACCACAGCCACTTGATATCTTCCTTGTTCTCCTTCCATCTTTCCACGTCCCTTGGGCTTCCTTGCTCTACAATAACGCTGCAAATGAGTAGTACTCCCACATCTATAGCACCTCTTTGCCACGTTGACTTGTGCAGAGTCTTCTCCGATGTGGCTTGTTGCCTTTAACACATGGTGAGAACTCATGCCCTTATTTCTCAGGGCTGCATTCTCTAACCGTTTCTCCTGCTCCTCCAGCAGTCTCCCAGAAAGATAGGAAAGAGTTAATGTATCCTCTGGCACAGTTTCAAGAGTCAGAGCAAACAGGTCCCAGCTGCTATCTAGCGAACCCAGCACTGTGAGAGCCTTTTGAAATTCAGGAATTCTCACTCCTTTGTCATCCAAATCTTTGATAGTTTGCTGCATCGTCCAGAGGTGTTCTTTCAAGTCACCTCCCGGCTGCAAACGTGTCCGATACAACTTTCTTGAGAGGCTTATTTTTGATGCAACTGATTGACGCACATACACATCTTGCAAGGCGTTCCAGCATTCCCTTGCTGTATTCAAGCCTCTAACGTGCACCAATAATTCATCACTCATGCTGAGAATTATGTGTGCCTGTGCCCGAATGTCCATCCGCTGATTTTCCCCTGTAAGGTCAACAGGGGGGGTTTCTATAAAGTTCCATAGTGACTCACGTTGAAGCAGCATCCGCATCTTCAGGGACCATGCTGCGTAGTTAGAATCAGTCAGCCGACAAACTGGATACGGTGTGGTTGAAATGCCTTGTTGCATTACTCCAGGAGTCTCCCCAGATGCCATCTCCTGCTGTTCCTCTGCCTCTGTGCTCGACATGATGCACGGTTCTCAGCACGCCCGACAAAACCTCGCAGCAGCCAGCAGCTGGACCCACATAACCTGTTAGGATTTCAAAGGGTGTCCTCCCTTCTAGCAGAGATAAACACGCTGCAGAATTGGCTTGGCAAGGTCAGCAAAGCAAAGAACAGTCCAGGCAGACAGGAACTGTAGTCAGAAACTTTATTCTGTTGCTTCCAACATCAAAGACATCACACAAAACTCCAACATCAACCCACATCTACATTTTGGAGCACTCTGTTTAAGTAGTAGTTTCACAGCCAATCAAGGTGCTCCCTTTTGCATGATTACATGATTAGCTGCAGCTGAGCTATGACTCTGCTCTTTTCTTTTCTTTACCATGAGGCTCCAGAATCCTCTATTGCAAATCTTTGGCTTGTTCACTGCACAAACCATAACAAAAATCCTGTGGATTTGACTGGCGCCCACCTCTGGTTGGGTTCTGAGGGTGGGGTGGCCCTGATACCCACGGATTTTGGTATCAGTGGAAAGAACCCCCACAGATAATGAGGGCCATCTGTATGTTTGGGGAAGGAATAATTATTCTGCGTTAACGTTCTTGAGGACTTTCACTGATTGCGCAATCCTAATCTAGAGTTAGGCCAGTCCAAGTTAGGCCAGCAAAGTTTGGCCAACACACCGTAAAGTACTGTATGTTTGGACCACTCTCGGAGTCAGAGAGGCCAGCATACAGATGTGTGCCATCCTTCCTGACTCTGAGGGCACAATCCTAACCAACTTTCCAACACCAGGGTAGCAATAATGCAGCTTCAAGGTAAGGGAACAATCATTCCCTTACCTTGAGGAGGCCTCCCTGACTACTACTCCATTGCAGGATGCAGCACATGCCCCACTGGCACAGCTATATCAGTACTGGAAAGCTGGTTAGGACTGCACCCTTTGTTAATCTAAACCTCTTGTCAGTGTGAACAGCCAGGTGATAAAAAGTTCTGAAGCAGCTTGGCTGACACCAGGACCACCGTAAAGCATGTTTGGACCACTCTCGGAGTCAGAGGGGCCAGCACACAGCCGTGCATCCTCCTCCTTGACTCTGAGTGGTCCAAACGTGCTTTAAGGTGGCCGTTGTGCTGGCCAAAGTTTACTGGCCTGTGTGTCCAGGTTAGGATTGAGCCCTCACTGAAGCACAAAACATTAAATACGTCCCACTCTGAAAACTTGCCAGATGGAAAGCCTGGTGTAGGATATTGTTATCACTGCCCAGAGCACAGATAACAGCAACGTCAGTTTCGAGTATATCCTTCTCTATATTATGGTGTACACACTATTGATTTCTGCCACTTGTAGTCATTTTTCCAATATACTTGTAGTCGGTCCGGCTGCCACTTTAGAGTGGAGGTTTCCTCTATTTCATTTTGGGGTTTTTTTTGTAGCACTTCAAGATGCTACAAAAAAGTGAGTTGAAGCACTCACATTTCATAGACAACTTATTCTCAAGTTTCAAGGAACCAAAGAAATCCTAAATCAGTCCAGAATACTTTCCTAAATCAATGTAATGATTAATTTGCATTACCTATTTGCAGGGCTGTATTAACCAGTGCCAGGCCTCTAGGCTTTAAAATATTTTGGACCCCGTCCGGAATTCTTCAGGAAAGCTTCTGCCACACTAAATGGCAGCCTCTAGTGGACGGGCAGGTGGCAGGCATGGTTCTCCTCCCCTCTTTACAATTAAGGCCTTTGCAGCTCAGCTAATGCATCACTTTTCCCCATCTATTGCCTTGTTACCAGTGGCGTTTCTACAGGGATGGCAAAGCTCTAAGTTTTTCAAGAAGCCGTACCTTGCAGTGGAAATCGCTCCTCTCCTGCACCGTTTTAGCCAATCCTCACAGGGAACAGCAACATCTTGGCGTTGCTTACTGGCTACAGCAGCAAGGGAGAGGAGGGATTTGCATGACAGGGTAAGGCTTGAGAGCTTTGCCATCCCTGTAGAAACGCCTCTGCTTGTTACAAAACACACACACACACACACACACACACACACAAGCCCATCTTTGCAGCCAACCCCCAACCTTAGGCAATCCAGCACATGGGCCAGCTTAAAGCATGTTTGGACTTAAAGCGTGTCAGGGAGGATGGTACATGTCTGTGTGCTGGCCTCTCTGACTCTGAGGAAGCCCTCCCAACCTGGAGTTAGGCTGGCACAGTTAGGCCAGCAAAGTTTGGCAGGCACAATGGCCACCGTAAAGCGCATTTGGACCACTCTTGGAGTCAGGGAGGATGGTGCACATCTGTGTGCTGGCCTCTGACTCCAAGAATGGTCCAAGCATACTTTACGGTGCCCTTTCTGCCAGCCAAACTTTGCTGGCCTAGCTGTGCCAGCCTAACTCCAGGTTAGGATTGCACCCTGAGAGCAGTCCAAACATACTTTACAGTGTCCCTTGTGCCAGCCAAACTGTGCTGGCCTAACTGTGCTGACCTAACTCCAGGTTAGGATTGTGCTCTAATCAAACGAAAATAGGAGCATATATAGCTTAACTTACATAATATTCTCCACTTCTCCATGGCTCAGAATTGGAAGCTTGCTCCAAATATGAGAGCTCTTTTCAAGAGCAAAGGCATGATTTTAACTCTCCAGCTCTGGGTTGGTTTAATGAATGTGACCAGTTCTTGCTGAAGCAGCACTATTTGTTTAGACCCAGCAATCAGATATTCCTCTGAGACGTCCGGATTGCTCCTGTTTCATGCTATGCCTTCCTTGGGTCCAAAACAAAGGGACGTTCGATGAGAAAGAGAGTTCAGCGCAACTTAGAAATGGAAGCCCCAGCCTTTTTTTTTTTTTAAATCAGATCAGAATTTTAATGTGTGCTTCCCCCCCACACACACACCCTAGAATTTTGCGAGATAAAATCGTCTATTGTTGTGCAGAGCGGTTCTTAAAGGTCATTGCCACAGAAGCTCCATCACTAAAATGAGGATGAGATCCCATTTTGGATAAATTCACCATTTTTCTTCCTAACAAGGTGATAGTATCAGGGTCTGACTGTACAGGAGTGCCGGGTTATAGAAGAAAGGCTATTGTGCTCTGAAACGGGAGACTGAATCTCAGAGAAATGTGCAAGGCCCAGAAGTCAAGGAGCTTGATTAAAGGGTTCCTCTCTGCATAGGCTTTTAAATATAGATAAAAGTACAGTTTTCCTGTGAAAGGCTAATATCAAGCTCAGAGAGTGCCTTTTCCTCTTTTGTGTGTTCAAATCAAACTGGAGATGGAGGAAGGTCTTTGTTTTCATATTTTTATCCCCTGCATGTTTTTCATTTTGCTGCATTGTTCCAGAGAGGCTTAGTGTGGGCGTAGCTAGAAGGGGGGAAATGTGCTGCAATCCGCCATGTCAGTGGCCCCTCCCACTCACTGTTGGAGCCAGTGATGTCATGTAGCCAGGACGCTCTGGAACGCCATTCCGGTTGTTCTGTGTATGGCTGGCTCCGCCCACTGCAGTCATCGCTGCCATGCGTCCCGGTAGCTACTTCCTGTGTTCCGGTTGTTAGCGCAGATAGATTCTACCACTGGTTGGAGCCATTCTGGGCAGCGACAGCAATACGCAGGAGGAGTCTGCATGTAACTGTCAATGCCTGGAATGGCTCCGATGGTACGTAGAAGGGCACATTGTGGCATCTGCAATACTTATAGTTTTGCCCTCTTCTAGCTAGGCTACTGAGACTTACAGCGCAATCCTAAGCAGTGCCGGCATAGCAAGGCCGAGGCAGCAGGGCTGCATCCTAAACCCAGTAGGAGGCAGCAGCAGTGCAGCGCAGCGCAGAGCAAGGGGAAGTTTTCCCTGTACACCTGGGTAAGCCCCAGGCAGCCTTATGGGGCTGCTCGGATCTGAACCTGCTGATTTGCAGGCACAGGTGAACGTGCGCAACAGTGGCCCGAATCGGGGCAACCTTAGCCGGGAACGGGGCTTAGGATATGGCGCAACTGCCATCAGCCATTACGGCCCACTGTGCCACCCCGTTATGCCCCCAGCACACCTCTGGATCGCCCTCCGCGATGTTCTGCATCGACAAAGCACCACTGGCGCTCAACCAGTGCTGCTGCTTGCGCCAGTCCAGCACCCAACCCGCTAACGCAGACGCAACTGACAGCACATTTGCGACAGTGCTGGATGTGACGGCACGTTTGCAAGAGCACAGTGCCAGTGCAACGCCAGTATAGGATTGCATAAACAACAATCCTAAACAACAATGTAAACAAGCGTAAAGTGATGCACATTGGGGCAAAAAACCAAAACTTCACCTATAAGCTAATGGGTTCTGAGCTGTCCGTGACAGCTCAAGAGAGAGATCTTGGGGTGCTGGTGGACAATTCAATGAAGGTATCGACCCAGTGTGCGGCAGCAGTTAAGAGGGCCAATTCCATGCTTGGGGTAATTAAAAAAAGGGGTTGAGAATAAAACAGCCAATATTATCATGCCATTGTACAAATCGATGGTAAGGCTGCACCTGGAATATTGTGTCCAGTTCTGGTCACCGCACCTCAAAAAGGACATAGTGGAGCTGGAAAAGGTGCAGAAGAGAGCGACGAAAATTATTACGGGGCTGGGGCACCTCTCTTATGAAGAAAGATTGCAGCGTTTGGGGCTCTTCAGCCTAGAAAAAAGGCACCTGAGGGGGGACATGACTGAGACATACAAAATTATGCATGGAAGGAATAGAGTCGATAAAGGGATGTTCTTTTCCCTCTCTCAAAACACCAGAACCAGGGCACATCCGCTAAAACTGAGGGTTGGGAGAGTTAAAACAGATAAAAGGAAGTACTTTTTTACCCAGTGGGTAGTTAATCTGTGGAACTCTTTGCTACAGGAAGTGGTGATGGCATCTGGCCTAGATGCCTTGAAGAGGGGATTGGATGGATTTCTGGAAGAAAAGTCCATCGTGGGCTATAGGCCATGATGGATTGTGCAACCTTCTTACATTAGTGGTAGGCTACTTCAGAGTACCGGGTGCAAGGAGTGGCAACAGGATGCAAGCATCTTGTTGTCTCATGCCTCCCTGGGGCACCTGGTGGGCTGCTGTGAGATACAGGAAGCTGGACTAGATGGGCCTTGGCCTGATCCAGTGGGGCTGTTCCTATGTTCCTGTGAGTACATGTTTGAAGAGGAGCATCTGGTTCTGGTGCCTGTCAAAGAGAAATGCTGTGGAGAATCTTGACTGGCCACCATTGTGTTTACCTCAGAATTTACCTCAGAATGCCAGGGACAAGGGAGTGGCAACAGGATGCATGCATCTTGTTGTCTTGTGCCTCCCTGGGGCACCTAGTGGGCCGCTGTGAGATACAGGAAGCTGGACTAGATGGGCCTTTGGCCTGATCCAGCAGGGCTCTTCTTATGTTCTTATGTTTATGTTCTTATGTTCTGCCTGTCCTCTGGCAGTGCCCCTTTCAATACACAAATATTGTCTCACTGTGTACAAGTTTTGTTTCTCCCTAATGATAGCGATCTCCAAGCAGCTGTGTCTATCTGGCCTGCAAATCAGCATGCAGATGCAGCCCTAGGGAGATTTCCCAGCATGCACTGGTCATTCTACACTCACTGGTTCAATGTTCTGCTTTCATTAACTGTTAAGTAAGGGGTTAATCACTAGTGGCCGAAATCAGTGATGTCAGACCTCAGTGGCTTTGCATGCAGACATTCAGTTCAGCTCCTGGCATCAACTTACAGGATCCGAGGCAGCAGGACTGGAAAAAAAGCTCCCCCCTGATTGAGACTCTGAGAACTCCACAAGTCAGAGCACTCACCGAACTAAGTTGGACCAACAGTTTGAGTCAGCATAAGAGAGCTTCATTTCTTCAACTGACGCTCTGAACAGAAGGCACACTGGCATTGATGAATTGCATCTCTGATGACCACTTCTTGGAGTGGAATAAGGCATGCTGCCCTCCACATTTCTCTACAAAACGAGCTCCTTTAGGCCTAAATCCTGGCCAACTTTCCAGCACTGACATAGCTGTGTCAATGGGGCATATGCTGCATCCTGCGGTTAAGTGGCAGTCACAGAGGCCTTCTTGACCTCTGTGGGAATGTGTGTTCCCTTACTTCAGAGCTGCTTTGCCCTTACCCCAATGCTGGAAAGTTGGTTTCCCCACTAAAACTGAGGGTTGGGAGAGTTAAAACAGATAAAAGGAAGTACTTTTTTACCCAGCGGGTAGTTAATCTGTGGAACTCTTTGCCACAGGAGGTGGTGATGGCATCCCCTCTTGATGCCTTTAAGAGGGGATTGGACAGATTTCTGGAAGAAATGTCCATCGTGGGCTATAGGCAATGATGGGTTGTAACCTCCTTACATTAGTAGTAGGCTACTTCAGAGTACCGGGTGCAAGGGAGTGGCAACAGGATGCAAGCATCTTGTTGTCTCCTGCCTCCCTGGGGCACCTGGTGGGCCGCTGTGAGATACAGGAAGCTGGACTAGATGGGCCTTTGGTCTGATACAGCAGGGCTCTTCTTATGTTCTTATGGTTAGGACTGTGCCTTCAAAACCCAGCTAGTTTAAGGCTGACTTGCTGCCTTGAAATCGGTCCTTGGATTTTGGATTTTTTGCTTGCTGTTCAGAGCTAAACATCCTTTACATTGTCTCTTGTGCCAGTCAAACTTTGCTGGCCTAACTGTGCCAGCCTACGTCCAGGTTAGGATTGCACCCAGATTCACTTTGCTATTGGAAAATGGCTGAGAACTAACCCAACTTATTGCTGCATTCTTTAAAAAGAACAGCAGGCTCTGGCATCACAATGATGGCACTTGCAGCCATGACATCATTTCCAATGGGTCCCAAACAGATTGCCGTTCTTAAAAATGGGTCTTGGTGCTAAAAGGTTTGAGAATCACTGCCAGTAGAGAGGTCAGACTCAGAAATGGGCCCAGAGTGTTCCTGGGAGCTAGTTTGCCCTCCATTCCCCAAGAATGGGGGCAAACTGTGATAGAGCCTTTTTTTAAGTTACAGCCCCCCCGCCAGGTTGTGAAACCCTCTTTCTCAGTCTTCTTATGGTAATAAAACTATCAGTACTGCATCTATATATATAAAAACGGACGTGGGTATGTATGTGGGTCTGTGTGTGTGTATGTATGTGGGTGTGTGGGTAAGTGGGTGTGTAGGTTCTTCATAGGCAGCTCAACGCCTTGACCGATCCACACGAAACTCGGCAAGCACGTACCTTAAGGCCTGGCGACAAACACTGCAGGGGTCACACACCCCTACACCTCCCGGTTTTTCGGGGAGGGGGGCCAGCGTGTCAAGAACCAAAGGGATTGCATTGGACTAGAGGTCTGCTGCCACCCTGTGGTCACAAACAATTCTGCAGGTTATGTGGTGGGACTGCAGTAGCTGAGCTGATACACAGGGACTAATCTAAAATGAAAGTGAAACTACTGCCCACTCTCTGAGTTGCCCAGGCTTGAAACAGCAGGTTCCAGACAATTCCAACACCCAGTCGGATCTTAGAGGGACATATTTCCACACAGCTCACTGGCCAGCTGCTCCCGTTGCTCATACTGCACTGCTATCCTGCCACATTACCTGCAGACAGTGTTCAGTAAGTGTGACCGTTTCATTTCGCTCTCTGACTTGATTGTGTGCCTGCTTCCTACTTACTTTCACAGTGATAGTGTGCATTTTGGGCTCAGGGTCATCACTACGTTCTTATTTCAGTGAGGAGTGGTATATTTCCACCTGGACCTGGCTACTTCATAACGTTTACGGGTGTTTGCATATTTCCGTGTATGTTCCTCCATCACTCTGGAACGCCTGGAGCGCTGTGCGCCACACTTGGTACACATATTCCTGACGATCTGGACAGAAATACTGGGGAGGGAGGGCCCCCCTAATTCATTCCTTCTCCTACTAGAACCTCGGGATACATTGTCCCCCAGGCAACGCCGGGTCACAAACAGCTAGTATCATCATAAGTATGTAGGTTGAATTTCAGACTATCGCGACTATTATCAGAGCTGCCCTTGATCCAATTCATTTTCCCAAGCCTCGTTTAAATCAAGCCGTCACCATTTCCTGTGACAATGAGTTCCACAGGCTTTTTGTACATTTAGACCATCCTATTTTCAAAGACACAAAACACCATAACTCTTTCCATTTTTGACTTTTCCATTGAGCTCAGTGGAACTAACTTTCCAATCTGCATGTTTGGTCTGGGCTATTCAAAACATAGAGACCCAAACCCAGGCAAAGTTAGCCACATGATACTTCTCACTGAAAGCGATGGAGCAAATTAGTTGCTTCAAAGCCCATCCTTGATCTCTGAATCCCCACCATCATGGTTGAGGAGTAATAGGCCTCACAGCTTGATGGACTCAGGGGCGGACCTAGTCAAAATGGCGCCTGGGGCACCCAATAGAAGTGCGCCCCCCTGGGAGCCCAGGTCTACCCACCAGAAGCAGCCCCAGGTAGACCTGGGCTCCATGGAGCCCAGGTCTACCCATTAGAAACGGCCGCGAGTAGACCTGGACTCCCTTCAAGGGAGCCCAGGTTAACCCGCACAATGTTGCGGGGGCCACTGGCGCCCCCCTAGACAGCCCCAAGATGGCGCCCAGGGCTCTTGCCCCCCTGCCACCCCCTAGATCCGCCACTGGATGGACTTAGAGGAGGGGAGGCTATTCACAAATAAGACGGTGAGCAACTTTCCTACTAGAGCATCTGAGGGAAGGATAAGAAGAAATGGGATTCAAGCAGTAGTAATTTGGGTTGTATGTCAGATAATGCTTCTGCACTGTAAGAACACTTAGGCAATAGAACAGGAAAGGAGTTTTAGCAAGTAATGGAATGAACCTGTGTCACCTCTGGTTTAAGTCTCGGCCAGACTGCTGTTGCGGAGGGTGGGGGGCTGATCCCGACAACCCTTGAAGTTCATTCCATGTCTATAGTTTTCAGATTTAGTTGACACAAGTGAACTTTTCAAACATGCTCCACGTTACAGTCACAAAAGAGTAGCGCATCGATTGAAACGGCTATCATTCGGGGAGCTCAAGCTCTTCTGTCGAAATGAAATGGGACAAGGTTAGGACAGGTCATGGCTAAGAATAGCCAATTTCATTTCAGAGGCTAACGAATGGCAGGGAGAGGTGGCTCCTGCGGCCGGCCCTGTAAGGGAACAACATCAGGGCTAAGGAGTTAGTAGAATAAACGCCCCTTGCAGGTTAGACCTTCGGCCTGGTCCAGCTGGGCTCTTCTTATGCTCTTTTCACGACTCGCCTTATTTCAGTTAAAGGTCTGAAACCTTGGTGCTTGTACCAGAAAGGGGTGGGCACCCCTCCATCTAGGATTAATTCTTCAGACGTGTCAGTTCCCAAGAGGCATGGGAGCTCCTCATGTGAATCATTGCTGTGCTTGGGTCAAAGAGAGCGCAATCCTAACCTGGAATTCGGCCAGCACAGTTAGGCCAGCAAAGTTCGGCTGGCACAAGGAACACCACAATGTATGTTTGGACCATTCTTGGAGTCAGAGAGGCCAGCACACAGACGTGCGCCATCCTCCCTGACCAGCAGCGTCATGCTGACGGAACGCTGGGTGGGAGGAACGGGTGAGTGGCAGCCCGCCCGTTGTGTACTGCTCCGTTTCGCTGTCTTCCCCGCCCCCACGTTCCTCCCACCCAGCGTTCCGGCAGCATGACACCGCTGTCCCTGACTCCAAGAGTGGTCCAAATGCATTTTAGGGTGGCCCTGGTGCCGACCAAACTTTGCTGGCCTCATTGTGCTGGCCTAACACCAGGTTAGGATTGTGCCTTGAGTTTCCTGTGAACTGGGGAAGAATACAGGTTTAAGCAAATTGGCTATCCTCCACAGCTAAATTTCAATTTGAAAAAAACACACAGTTCATGAAGAAGTTCAGTCGCAAACGTACCATTGGGCGGGGGGGAGGGGGCAAGGGCTCCTGGGCACGGAGATTCTGGGAGGGGCAGAAGGCTTCAAGGAATGGAAGCCACATAATGGCTTCATTATGCATGGAAGGGATAGAGTTGATAAAGGGATGTTCTTTTCCCTCTCTCAAAACACCAGAACCAGGGGGCATCCGCTAAAACTGAGGGTTGGGAAAGTTAAAACAGATAAAAGGAAGTACTTTTTTACCCAGCGGGTAGTTAATCTGTGGAACTCTTTGCCACAGGAGGTGGTGATGGCATCTGGTCTGGATGCCTTTAAGAGGGGATTGGACGGATTTCTGGAAGAAAGGTCCATCGTGGGCTATAGGCAATGATGGATTGTGCAACCTCCTTACAAAGGTGGTGGGCTACTGGTACCGGGTGCAAGGGAGTGGCAACAGGATGCAAGCGTCTTGTTGTCTCATGCCTCCTTGGGGCACCTGGTGGGCCGCTGTGAGATCCAGGGAGCTGGACTAGATGGGCCTTTGGCCTGATCCAGCAGGGCTCTTCTTATGTTCTTATGTTATGTTAAGGAGGCGCCTTGCCGCTTGAAGAGGCACACAGTTTCAACCCGCCCGCCCGCCTGCCCTTGGCCTCATATGACTCCAAAATGGAGCCTGGTATGCCTGGAGAGCATGTCAATGGGCGGGGAGGGGTGGGAAGCTGACACTAGGGACCTAGAGCGTCAGCCTGGTCCCTGGGCGGAGCATGGGCTGGGTGTGCCACTGGAGAAGTTCATGGATATAACGTAGGGTCTGACTCTAAGATCTTTTGCAATGCAGAAAACGTAATCAGAAATTCAAGGGGCTGTATTAACGGCAGGATCCAAAGGTCTGTCAACTTGTTATCAGCACTGAAACTGAAACAACATCAATCTCGTCTAGTTGGCTGGGAGTCCAACAGAGACAAGTGTTACGGATTTAGCCAGAGCGTACCTTAACTAATCTCCTTGGTGGTTTTTGAGTTGGCATCACGGTCGTGATTGATAACGGCCATGTACCAGGGCGCAGTGGAAAGGATTTTACATGGCACCGTCTAATTAAATGTGTTATTCCTCCGCCTTAGTTTGGTGTTGTTCACAACTACTGTGAATGCTGAAGAACTGAAATGGTCTTCATGAAATGGTTTTTTTGTTTTAATTCCTAGATATTATATGTGGCAAATAAAAGAGTTGGGATAAGACGTTAAAAAAATTGAAGGAGAAACTTGCTACAGCTTTTTGTAAATATTCATTTACATTCTGCTCTGTGTTTCTTCATGGAAACGCTGCATACCAATTTATAGACAGTTTAGGGCGCAATCCTAAACTGGAGTTAGGCCAGCACAAATCACTTGTACGCCGTCCTCTCTGACTCCAAGAGTGCTGCAAATGCGCTTTACGGTGCGTTTTCAACATGCCTGAGCCGTCACAAGTGACTTGTGCCAGCCTAACTCCTGGTTAGGATTGTGCCCTTAAAAGGGTTCGTTTTCAGCAAAGAAACATCGAGCATCAAGTGTGATAAACATCCCCTCCCTTTGTCATTTTTGAATGGTGCAGAATGGTGCCGTGGTTTGGGACTTTGATCTGGAAGGTAAAAAAGGTAAATGTTTCCCCACGACCGGATGGTCTAGTCATGACTGACTGTAGGGGGCGGTGCTCATCTCAGTTTCTAAGCTTGTAGAGCCGGCTTTTGTCCGAGGACAAGCCTCCGTGGTAATGTGGCCGGCATGACTATACGCCGTAGCGCATGGAACACCGTTACCTTCCCACCAAAGTGGTCCCTATTTATCTACTTGCATTTAGGTGCTTTCGAACTGCTAGGTTGGCAGGAGCTGGGACAAGCAACGGGAGCTCATTCCGTCGCGCAGTCTTGAACTCCCAACCTTCCGGTCGGAAAGCCCAGCAGCAGCGGTTTAACCTGCTGCGCCACCACGCCCCACTGGAAGACCCAGGTTGAAATCCTCACTCAACCACAAAGTGTCCTAGGTGATCTTGGGCCAGTCACTTTCTCTCCACCTCACCTACCTAACAGGGTTGTTGTGAAGGCAAAAGGAGAACCACATATACCACCCAGAACACCTTGGGGGAAGATTTTAAAAAATGTGAAAATGCTATTTCTATTCACAAATAAAGGAAGAAAAAGAAATTGGTCTCTCCTTCACTCAGAATGGAGCGCTCCATGTATTCTGCAGGAAAGGCGGGACATCATTTAAATAAATAAATTGCTGCTTCCTGCAGCTGCCTTTCAGTTTAAGAAAAATGCCAGGCCTTTTCAACACGTATTTGCATGCAATCTGCAGTGTGCTTTTCAATCCACCACTGCTTCTGTAATCCAGTTTGTTTGCTTCGTGCGCGTGACGAAGGCTGACATTTTCACCTAGTTTGGATGCATCTTTCGTGAGCAGGAACAGGCTGTAAGAGGGGGAACATATATGGAAAAGAAAAGGAAAGAAAGAAATATATATATACAGGAGCACAAAACTTCTAGAGACTAGACATCCGGAGGGCAAATATTCCAGATGAAGAATCCTTTCGCTCATTTTCTTAAAGATGGGTTTGAAGTACAAAGCACTTCCTCTGAACTCCAGCATCCATTTGCATCCCTCTAGGGACTCTGTAAACCTATTTTTGCTGTCTGCCTGGGACTCCAAAAGCTGGGCAGCTTATCAGGCACCTGGCAGGCTACCCTACGTGGCTGATTACAAGGTGTGCAGGCAGGGTTGCCAACCCTCCAGGATTGGCCTGGAGTCTCCTGGAATCTGCACCAGTCACCAGGTGACCATTGAGAGCAACACTGCAGATTTTCACAGGGCCTCCTGGAAGATCCAACGTTGGGAAAGCAAATCTCCAGGAATGGCTTCAGTCAGAGTTTGGCCACGATGTGCAGGCAGGGTGCATGTTGAGGTAATCAGCCTGGCCCTTCAGACCTTCTATCCCTGTGCAAAATGAAAGGCTGTTTTTTTAGGAAACACCACAAATTGCAATACATCTCTGTTCTCTTACCCCACTCAATACTTTGGATTGCTCTTTAATTTGTGCACTGCCGGGACAGCAGGGTACTTCAGTCTAGACTGGTGTGTGTATTTTCTTATGCTCAGGATCAGTGGTGTTATCCTACCGGTACGCTGGGCGGGACATCCGGGTGATCGGCAGCCCGCCTGTCGCATACTACAGCGTTACGCCGCTTGCGTAACGTACGCAAGCGGCGTAATTGGTTACGCACATGGTGCAACGCTGCGGTACGCAACGGGCGGGCTGCCAATCACCCAGATGTCCCACCCAGTGTTCCAGTAGGATAACGTCACTGCTCAGGATCCCTGAAAGTCAGCTTCTGGATTTGTACACCTGGCAGAAGGTTGGGCTCTGTTGCCCAGGCAAAGACAGAAGGCCAGATCATAATATTTATGCCAGACCTGAATAAGAGGCTTCATTATTCACAATATGTGAGAGGGATCTTGGAGTTGCAGTGGATCACAAGATGAACATGAGCCAGCGGAGTGATACAGCTGCAAAGAAGGCTAATGCCATTGTAGCCTGCATTCATAGAAGTACAGCTTCCAAGTCAAAAGAGGTTGGGGTTCTGCTTTACTCCACACTGATGAGACCTCACCTGGAGTACTGTGTTCAGTTCTGGGCACCTCAGTTCAAGAAAGATGCAGCCAACCTGGAGCAGGTTCAGAGAAGAGCAACAAAGGTGATCAGGGGGCTGGAAAACAAGTCCTATGAAGAAAGGTTGAGGGAATTGGAGAAGGGAAGAGAAGGCTGAGGGGGGTTATGACAGCACTCTTCAAATATCTGAAAGGCTAATAAGGAAGAAGGGACAAATTTGTTCTCATCTGCCTTTGACAGCGGAACTAGGTCCAATGGATACGAACTGCAAGAGAGGAGATTCCAGTTGGACATCAGGAAGGATTTCTTGACGATAAGGGCCAAAGGAGGTGGTAGATTCTCCCTCACTGGAGACCTTCAAGCAGAGGCTTGACAGACACCTGCTGGAGCTGCTCTAGGAGGGTGTCCTGCTACAGGCAGGGGGTTAGACTAAATGACCTTGAAAGTCCCTTCCAACTCTATGATTCTATGATATATGCCTGCAACCTGCTACTTGCAGGACCCAGTGCTACTGAACTTGATATTTTTGCACCTAAAGGAGGTTCAAAAGCTTGTGGGGGAAGCAGAAATATACCCACTGTACCTTCCTGTACCTTCCTGACTTATGTGTGCTCATCTGACTATATGTACAAACGCTACCCCTATCCTAGGTATACAGTATATGCTGCCCAGGTGCTGCGCAGACATCCTGATGATCATGCAGAGATCACCTCTGCGTCCCCAACTGCCCGTGCACACATTCAGGTGGTTGTAGGGATACCCCAGCATCCTAATGTTCCATCAAAAATAAAGGTGAGCTTTTGTGCATGCTGTTGTAAGTAAAATATCTGCACAATTGTAAGCCATTGAGAACCATCCAATTGCAAAGGCACAGGTGTGCAACAAAAGGCTCAACATAGCCTCAACCACTTGCAAAGGTTTCCAAAGGCTCGAATGAAAAGAACTTTTCTGGATTAACTCACAAAAGTTTCAAACGTTTGCAGACGCGTTTGCGTTCATCCTGATACTTCAAGAAGGAAAATTTGGTATGTCTAAGTTCCCTGGCTGAATGCTGGCCGTGTCTCTATTTGGTTGAAATGGGCTCCAAACAGAACATGGGCTGAAATTGTGCAATTTTAGTGGCTTCCCCATTGATTTTTGTCCTATGGAAAGCTCCCCGATTCTAATAGCATTGTCTTGTCCCTTTTCAGTTTTCCGGTGAAGTTCCAGAAAACAGAATAGAAGTGGTAGTTGCTAATTTGACGGTGATGGACAGAGATCAACCTCACTCGCCCAACTGGAATGCTGTTTACCGGATTATCAGTGGAGATCCTTCCGGTCATTTCACCATCCGGACCGATCCCGTTACCAATGAAGGCTTGGTGACCGTCGTGAGGGTATGTACATCCTCCCCGTTCACCCTATTTGAGGTACTATCATGGGCAAGTGCTTGCTTGCAAGTTTTAGGTCTGTAGAAGGGTCTGCCAACTTCTCGTGAAGGGTTTACCTTGGGCCAGAGGCGCACTGCTCAAGCCACACCCAGGATTTTCCCTGCACAAGGACTTTTCAAAGCAGACATTTTCCTATCTGATCAGCAGTGGCATGTGAAGAATGGTATCTCATTCTAGAATTAGATGATTTCCAGGTGTTGAAAAGTCGGGAATGCTGAACACCACTCACAAAATAGTCGTGCTCAAACCTTCAGGCACTTACCTTGGCCCTATTAGGAACCCCCCCTGGGTTGGAATAGATTTTTTAAAATATAATGAAGAGCGCAATCCTATACTTGGCTGGAATGGCAAGGCCAACGGGCCTGCGCTATATCCAGTGCAGGATACAATGCGCTCCTCAGATCTGCACCTGCTAAGTAGCAGGCACAGATCCAAGGAGGCCATGTGGTCCTTATGGCCAAATCCTAGGCCCGCCCCCCTCGCAAGCCAGCACGCCTGCTGGCCCACCCACAGCCCGCTTACACCCCTCCCAGAAATGCCCTCCCACCCACCTTGCTTTGCCCTTGTGCCAACTGGCACCAGGCAACGCAGGGGCAGCACAGCGTGGGCATACCGAGGACTGTGCTGCCTGCAAGCACCGAGACCGGAAGGTCTCGGTGCATTTGTGCCGACGTGGGGGTGCCACTCTGTGCCCCGCAGTCAGCGCTAATGACGTCACGCTGACGCAACAGTGTTGTGTTGATGCTACGCCTATTTTAGGATGGTCCTGTCAATGTGTGTATCAGAAAGTACAGGTTCCGAAGAGGAGCAAGAGCCAACTAGATCCAAGTAGCCCCAATGGGCAGTCTGGGGCTTGATGTTCCTTTACCTCGAAGAGACCTCCAGCCAGCACAATTTCAGCACTGAATACATAACAGTGCTGCCATAGTACCCCACCACACCAGCACTGAATAGGATTGGGTGTAAGTTGGTTTAAGAGCAAAAATACATCTCCAAGTTGGTGCTGTTTTTCTAACCTCAAGAACAAAAGCATTTAACTGTTTTTTCTGTGTCAACAGCTAGAAAACACAGAAATCCACATTTTTGTTTTAGAAAACCTTGCAATGCACTTCCTCCCTAGCCAAACCTGAAGTGTCATAAAAGCAATCTTAAGGCAGCATAAGGAAATGACAAGGGGCCAGAGAAAGGGAAGGGATTTGTGTGTTCATTCCTGCTACACAAGGACTTCTACATAATCAGCCGTCCCTCATTCACCTACTGCCAAAAAGTGTGACAGATTCTTTTCCTAGAATCTGTTTTTTCCTAGATGTAAACTCGTTGTGCCAAGCTTGACTCGCCGTAGCTATGTCCCTCCTAGCAATGATATAAAGAACCCCATAGAAAATCCAAACATGTCACATTGAACTCAAAGCCTGAAATTACATTCAACGTCTTCTATAGATAACCTCACCTCAGCCGTACACCCCACGTTTCGTAGGCTTATTGAACCAGAAGGCTTTTCTGCAGGTGAAATTGGGGGGGGGATGCTTCTGATGAAATAAAATGATCAGTGAAATAGGATGATTCCCCCTTCTCTATACAAAAACGCAGAGATTTCCCCAAATGATTTTGTTTTTGCTTGCTATTATAATCGTACTTTTCCTATGATTGTCTTCATTTAATGTCCAATCCACCAGGGTGATGATCTACACATCATTCATGAAATGAATTGATACAATTTCCTATTGTTCTACAGAAGCTTTCCAAACCAGTGGATTATACCCTTGAAGGAGTAACTGATTGAGGGCACAGTCTTAACCTGGAGTTCCTTGTGGGAGTCCCCAGTACAAGTTGCTTGTGAAAAACATGTGCCTTCCTCCCTGACTCCAGGAGTGATTCAAACATGCTTTACAGTGCATTTCTGACACTCCTTGCCTAACTCCAGTTAGGATTGCACCCTGATCGACTGATAGCCTTCCCCATGCCAGAAAGCTGGAGCAGCTAACTAATGAACCCCAACAGTATTAAAAACCATTACAATTTAACTTAAAATAAGAACATAAAATTGGAGCAGGAAGTTGCACTTACAAAACAAGCCCACATCCCTAAGCCAATTGATCAGCCCTCATCTCCAAAAGCTGCCCGATATTTTAAGAGCTGATTTCACATTGCGCAGGTCAAAATGCTGCCTGTTTCCAACACTGATCTCTTACACACGCCCACACACGTGTCTTCTACTACATGAGTATACACACACAGTATGGGCCCCAGTGTGCCCAGCCCAGAATTCAGCTAAATTGAGGGAATTTATAAAATGCAATGCATGGCTGTTTGGGGATTGTTGACTGGGTAGCTGAGCAAACAACCTCAAAGTGCCTCCAATTAGGCAATGAGGCAGAGTTTCCTCAAAGAATATAGATTTGATTCAGAGATATAGGAGAAAAAACACCAAAAAAGGAAACATTTACCGGTAAAAAGTTGCACAGAGATTTAAGTGGTTTCGGCTGAAAGGATGTTTGCAAATTGCTCCTTCTGGAAAGGCTCCGATTAAGTGACAGAGAGAGAAAGAAAAAGATCTGGGTTGCTGGCTGAGTTTCTCAGCCAGAGATGGCCCAACAGCGAAGAAGGAGAAGGGGATAGGTGGGAAGTTTTAAAGAAGTCCTGGGGAATGGAGGGATTTTAGCTGGGGTGGGGGATTGTTATAAGCAGCGATGGGATCTACAAATGAACAAGGGGAACGCTGGGCGGGACTTATACGGGGCTTCTGCGTGATTGGCTACCCATCCGTAGCATTCTGCAGCTGTCCTGGCCTCGGGGGGGCTGCCCCCAGTTAGCGCGCCCCCCCGCTGCTCACCCAGGCACCCGGCGCGACCCTCATCTGTCCCCCACGGTGAGCAGGAGCCCCCCAAGTCCAGGGCAGCTGCGGAACGCTATGGATGGGCTGCCACTCAAGCGGAAGTCCCGCCTAAGTCCCGCCCAGCATTCCCCTTGTTCATTTGTAGATCCCATTGCTGGTTATACGGGTTAAAGAGAAATTACCTTGCTGTGTGGTAATTTGCAGCAATGTCTTCTGGCATTCCGTGTTGAAGACGTTCTGGCTCCCAGCTGTGCAGCCATATGCCTGTGCAACTTAGCAGGAACAATGTACATGATGTGCACTTCTGTTCAATGAGGGCCTGAGGATCGTCATGGCAAATGCCTTGGAAAGGTGTACATATACACGGATGTACAGTGGTGGACCTAAGGGGAGGGGAGGGGGCAAATGCCCCAGGAACTGGCCCACAGTGGTGCAATGCAGGTCCAAAAGAGCTCCATCGCACCCCTAAAAGTGGTGCCCACCCACTCCAAGTGGAGGAGCCGGGCACCACGCAGAACTGCAGCTTTACGCCATTCTGGATGGCACCTGGCTGCTCCGCTCGGAGAGGACAGGCACTGCTTTCAGAGATACGATGCAACTCTTAAAGAGATGCATCACACCAGTGTGGGGCGCCACCTCCTTTATACCCCTTTTTAAAGGGGAAACAGAGGCAGCAGCCCATTGCCCTGCTGATGCAGGGAGTAATGGTGGCAATGTGATGATGTCACCGTAAGTACTTCCGGGGTAGGGGCGGCCAATGGGAGGTTGCCCTTAGGTGGACGAGCCCCCAGGACCACGACTGTGGATGTATGCAGCAGCAGGGGGGGCGGTGTAGGCAACTGTGCATTGTCGTAGCTGCCCCAAATTGCTCCGATGGCGAGTGGGAGGGGGCACTTACACGGCCCCTTGTGGCCCTTATTGTACTTACCACACTCTCCCCTCTCTAGCTACTCGACTTGATGTATGAACATATCATACTGCTTTTTTAAGGAGTTGGTCCAAAAGCCTAGTGTTCACTGACTTGTATCTGGTTGTATCCGGAAATTGTATCCCGTTTTGGTCAGGTGGCTTGCGCAGCCCTGCTGAACTCTTTCCACCAGAAAGGAGACCTTCTGCATTCAAAGCATGGACTCTAGCACTCGTTGAGTGGGTCCTGCCGCACTACATTGGCTTGTGCACGTGAAAACCTGCTAATCACTTGGGCTGGATTGGGACAACTGTGTAAACATACCCAGAAGTCACTGCCAGTGCAGAAGAGATACACTTGTACTGCGCTAGTTTTCCTTAACTGGGTAATAGGGGCTCTTGTCAAAGCTAGCAAGCGAAATTCTGATTCTCATTTGTCCATGTCAGATCTTCCATTCATAGATTGCAGAGCCTTCCCCAGAACACCTTCCGTTTTCAACAGCCTCAGTTATTTAGGAGATGCAGTCTTTGGATGCAGAGCAGCAGCACCCCCTAAAGATTTCCCAAAATATACCTCAATCTGAAGGAGGCATTAAATATATACTGTCAGTCCTCTTTATATGCACTAGCTATCTGCAACTTCGCTTATCTGCGAAGGGCAGTATTGCTACTTGCCTCGTTACCTGTGCCTCTGTCCTCGTTATCCACTATGCAGAGACCTTCCGAAGGCTGCAGGGACCTTCAGAATGGCACCTGCGACCAGTGCTGACCCCTTTAAAATGGCCAGCAGAAGCATCTGCTGGCCATGTGTAAGAGGTCCATGTTGGTCGCAGGTGCCATTCTGAAGATTCCTGCAGCTTCTGGAAGGGCTCTGCAGCATTCAGAGATCTTTTGGCCCTTCCTGCTGCACTCTGCTGGCTTCCTGAGGGTCTCTGCTGGATTCTTCTGATGGCAGATAAGGTGCCCCTGGATCCCATAGGATCAATGATTTATTATCTGCAAATTATCTATCCACAAGGATGTCCAGGAACCTAACCTTAGCAGATTAGGTGCTAATTATTTATTATTTATAAAGATTATTTAATTTTTATACTACTTTTCCTAGAGATCCAAATGGTTCATAAAAAAGCTGTGAATAAATAAAACAAACAACACATACCGATAATGAAGGCAAAAACTATAAATACTAATATAACATTAAAAGTATAAACTACAGAGTCGGGAAGACACTGTCGAATAAAAGTGAACAATGAAATTAAGGCTAAAAATAATCCTATGCACATTTAGCTGGGAATAAGTCCCATTCAACTCAGAGGGGCTTACTTCTGAGTAGACATGGCTAGGATTGCTCTGCAAGGCTGCCATCCTATCCACACTTGCCTGGGAGCAAGTCCCATTGATTATAATGGGATTAACTTCTGAACAGGTATGCATAGGATTGTACTGTGAATTAATTAAAACTTGGCACTGAAAGTTTATTTCCATTTGACCACAATTTGTTCTAGGGCGCAATCCTAACCTGGAGTTAGGCCAGCAAAGTTTGGCCGGCACAAGGGCCACCGTAAAGTATGTTTGGACCACTCTCAGAGTCAGGGAGGATGGTGCACGCCTAACTGCTGACTTCTCTGACTCCAAGAGTGGTCCAAACATACCTTACGGTGGCCCTTGTGCCAGCCAAACTTTGTTGGCCTAACTTGTGTGGGCCTGACTCCTGGTTAGGATTGCACCCTAGTGTAGTGCAGGTGTATCCGCATGTATTACTAATTATTTCATGGTGTCTGCAAAAGTTTAGAGAGGTGCTCACTTGCAGTTTTGAATTGTGAGATGCCTGCTTACAAGCGAGACTCTTTGAAGGCATAATGCTGATAAATCAGACGGTGCCTGAATGCTTAAAAAATAGAATGGATCTTTTTGTTCTCAAGGCATCCTTAACTATAGGGAACCAGTTATCTGCCTGTTGCTATGTCAGGACAGTCAGACAAACAAACAAGAATCGAGAATGTCTCTATTTCAAATTCACATCTATAAGCCATGCAGGGTTCATAATAACGTTTTACGGAGCCAACTGACACTGGGTATCTATTGCGCGTTTGGAGATGCTTCTCAGGCTCTCGTGAATGGGGAGCGAGGCTTGCCTCCTCCCGCCGCCCCGTTTACAAGTCTTCCGAAGGAGATAAGGATCTCATGCCACCAAGGAAATAGCTTTTGTAGAGATGAAACGCAAAATTGAAATTGTACATCATGTGTGCCTCTCGGCACAACCGGCTCAGATGGCAAGATGCTTACCCCCGAGAGCTAGTTAAAAGTGCTGCAGAACATGTTTTGTGATGAATCCAGCAAGCTTTTGAAGGGTTTTTGTGTGTGACAAATACACACACACACACACACACACACACTACACACACACACACACACACACACAGAGAGAGAGAGAGAGAGAGAGAGAGAGAGAGAGAGAGAGAGAGAGAGAGAGAGAGAGAGAGGAGCACAAGTTAATCAGGTGTGTCCAAATTCTGGCAAAGTATATTAACATTATCATGCACCAGACATTCCTGATATTACCGGAGAAGTCTTGAGTCTGTCTGTTAAGAAATTGCTTAGATATTGGGACTTTAATTAACTGGGGGCAGGGAGGGGTGATTTCGGTCTTGGACCAGTTTGTTCTTTCAGCACCAGTGCGGCTGTGGCAATGAAACACTTAGAGCGCAATCCTATACCCCCGTTGTGCTGGCGCTATGCTATTGCGCTGGCTGAGCGCTGTAGCAAGCATGCTGTCAAGTGCATCGGCGTCGGTGGTACGGCACTGGACCGGCACAAGTAGCAGCGCCAATGCTCGAGCGCTCCGCGACCACCAGCAACACCAGCCTTATCAAGTGTCAGCAGCGCATGGTGGGGGCTGGGCCTTGCCGAAGGCATTCCAGAGACGTGCCGGGGGCGTGACTGGGGGGCGCAGTGGACAGAAACAGGGGTTGTGATGCAGGACAATCGTAGTGCCAAATCCTAAACCCCATCCCCAGCCTCGGCGGCCCCAATTCGGGCTGCTCCTGCGCACATGCACCTGCGCCTGCAAAACAGCAGGTGCAGATCCTAGAAGCCCCATTGGGATGACTGGGGCTTATGCGAGTGTAAGGGGAAAACCTCCTGTTGGCCTGCACTTTATTGCTGCTGCCTCCTAATGGGCTTTAGGATACAGCCCTGCTATGTCGGCCTTACTATGTCGGCCTTACTTATATTAGGATTGCGCTGTTAACTTCTGCACTGAAGGAGCATTTCAGGAGCTGAGTAGCAGCATACAGGCCAGTCAGAAAGCTCACAGCCAGGGCCAAACATACAGCCGCAGAAGTACAGGTTTGTTTAAGCCAATGTTTGCCCCACCTGCCATAGGCGGGCTATGGCTGTCATTTCCATGTGGCATACATTCCAACAGTGGCATAGCTAATGAAAGTGTAGCCGGGTGCAGAGGGCAAAATGATGCCCCGGAAGTGACGTCACAACAGGAAGTGACATCACAGTTGTATTTTCATTTTTTCACCATAACATTTGATAGAATTAAGATAACATTTGATAGAATTAAGATATTATTATTATTATTATTATTATTAATAATAATAATAATAATAATAATAATACTTAGTATTTAGTATTATACTAAGTATAATAAATACTTAGCATTTATATACCGCCTTTCTAGGTCATTAGATTGCTCTTTTGACTTTATTCAAGGCGGTTTACATAGGCAGGCATTTCTAAACCCAAAGGGTTTTTACAATCACAAATAAATTCTAATCTTACAAGAACTGCTACATTCAGATGACACTTTCAAGTCGAGCCTCTCTTTCTTAGCCGCACAATTGCCTTCCTGCCGGCTGATAAACGACTTCTTGCTCTCACCAAGAAACAGCTGGCCCGACACAACTCCTCTCTCACAGGCAGGCAGCCGGACACAGCTCAGATCTAATCAGCCACATTCTCTAGGTCTGCCGCTCACGGAAACGTCCGGTGTTCTGGAACTTGCAACCTTCGGATCTTATCTTCGGGCATGACTGCAGCCTTTACCCTCTCGGCTAGACGTCCTGCCCCGTCTACATTCTGATTTGTTTCATTGCATTCTGCATGAAATTCCACATCAAATGATATATAACAACAGTATTATTCCTAAAACCATGATTTTAACAAACCATGATTTTTACACAATTGTATTTTCAGGGTTTTTTTGGCCATAACGTTTGATTGAGTAAAGATATTACACTCTGGTTTGTTTCATTGCATTCTACATTAAATTATCTTTCCAACGACATACAACATGATGGTATTATTCATACATAACAAAGCTTTCAAAAATTTTGGCCACTAGTGTCAAGCTCAGCTTGTTGCCCCCCTAAAGCTTATTGCCCGGTACAATTGCACCCCACCTGCACTTCTTTACCTATGCCCCTGATGCTAAATGCTGTTGTCAACCATGATGGCTCCTAAACTGGTTTGTAGGAATTTCCTCATATGAAGGAAACCATGGCCTTGCTCAGCTGGGATCAGCTTATTTATTTTTCTGGTGACTGCCGTAGTACAGTGGTAGAAAACATAGAATCATAGAGTTAGAAGGAACCCACAAGATAATCTAGTCCATAGCATCACTGCCCATAGCAGGAAATACTCTTAGAGCAGGTGCCCATCAAGCATCTGCTTGAAGATCTCCAGGGAAAGAGAATTCACCACCTCCCTCAACAATCTGTTCTACTGCGTAGGGCTCCCCAAACCTCCTAAACATCTAAAACTATTTTAAAAACAGGGCACTTTGTGTTTTGTGGGGTTTACTGCTAAGAAAGTGCATATCGGATTGCAGTCTTATTTTTATGTGTCCTGTCTATACGTTCCCTAACTGATTTTCTACATGCGTATCTCTCTTGCACATTTGTTTGTTTTTAGGAAGTCGACTATGAGATGAACAGAGCTTTTATGCTGACTGTGATGGTGTCCAACCAAGCTCCTCTGGCTAGTGGCATCCAGATGTCTTTCCAGTCCACTGCTGGGGTCACCATTTCAGTCACCGACGTCAATGAGCCGCCTTACTTCCCAACCAACCACAAGATTATCCGGCTGGAGGAAGGAGTACCGACAGGCACAGCACTGCTGACCTTTTCAGCAGTGGATCCTGACCGTTTCATGCAGCAGGCTGTGAGGTACGACGGCAGATGATGAAATGATGTTCTGGATAAGGAAGAGTGGCGCGTGTACTGTATTTCCTTGGCAAATGTTTTTCTTTTAACAACATTGAGGGCCTTGCTGTAGTTAACATTGCTTCTTGTCTGAGGCAATGTTAATACTGAGGGTTACCTCAGAATGCCGGAGACGGGGAGTGGCAATGAGATGCAAGTATCTTGTTTTGTGTGTTTTCTGAGACATCTGGTGGGCCACTGTGAAATACAGGAAGCTGGACTAGATGGGCCTTTGGCCTGATCCAGTGAAGCTGTTCCTGTCCTGATTATGGTGGGTGTCAGACAAATGCTGTGGAGAACATTGACTGGCCACCCGTGTGTTTACCTCAGAATTTACCTCAGAATGCCAAGTGCAAGGGAGTGGCAACAGGATGCAGGCCTCTTGTTGTCTCATGGGCTCCCTGAGGCATCTGGTGGGCCACTGTGCGATACAGGAAGCTGGACTAAATGCTCCTTTGGCCTGATTCAGTGGGAATCTGCTTTTGTTCTTATGTTCTGATTCCATGTTGTGATCACATGGCAGGAAATCCATGTGACTGGCTGTTACATTGGCAGAGAGCTTCTGTCAGTCCAGGCTCTCTGCTAAGTGTGAGCCTAGAGAGATGACTGAATAAACCTGGGGTGACAACTTCCTGATCCTCCTGTAGTAGCTTGTTCATTGATATCATCCTGCTAAGCAGAGAGGAAGATTTTACCATCATCTGCCAGTGTGTGGTAAGATATGAAGGAATAGTAATTACAGTAGCTTGGACTCTGTGGCTGTATATGAGTTCCCAGACAAGTGTATTTCATTCACACATTATCTTTGCATGTGTAAAGTTAAAAAAAAATCTTAGATGTGCATCTGCAAATCATAAGATGTGCATCTGCAAATCATAAAATTTGCATTTGAAGGGATTGCTTCCACTTCTCTGAACCTTGGTTTGAGTGAGCCCTCATTAACCAGAATTCCCAACCATATTTTGATCCAGGTTTGCCATCTCGATGAGGAGGATTTTTTCCAACCACGGTTTGAGTGCAATCTTAACCTGGAGTTAGGCCGGCACAGTCAGGCCAGCAAAGTTTGGCCAGCACAAGAACCACCGTAAAGCGCGTTTGGACCACTCCCAGAATCAGGAAGGATGGTGCATGTCTGTGTGCTGGCCTCTCTGACTCCGAGAGTGGTACAAACATACTTTACAGTGTCCCTTGTGCTGGCCTGACCGTGCCGGCCTAACTGTACCGGCCTAACTCCAGGTTAGGATCATGCCCTTTATCGGTTTGGATGGAAAACTGTGATTTGATTAAACCAAGACATATTCCGCTAGGAAATGGAAGGGAGGACCAGAACATAGAATCCAAAAGTAACTGTATGAAGCCTCGATTCAAATTGGGGGGGGGGGAGATGGGTCCTGGCCTCCTTCCTTTTTGACAAATTTCTTGGATAAAGTTTTTCAAACACTAAGCATGGCATATTTGGGCTAAAAGGGAAGTAATCAGGAGGGCTTGATAGGGACCCACCTTTCCCCCCATAATATGAAGTACCTTGGGCCATCACTGACATGTCCCAGATTCCAGTGTTGCGCCCGG
The DNA here is from genome assembly GCA_029204185.1 of Lerista edwardsae. Classification (NCBI taxonomy): domain Eukaryota; kingdom Metazoa; phylum Chordata; class Lepidosauria; order Squamata; family Scincidae; genus Lerista; species Lerista edwardsae. The sequence continues at coordinate 12,750,849 of JAJKFI010000013.1, forward strand.
CCCACGTTGTCCCGGGCCAGGTCAACACTCAGCACCCCTTCCCCTGGTGCCCCACCCCTTCCCTGCCCACTGCCACGCCCCCCGCCACACCAGGCTCAATTTCGGAGCTGTACAGGAGCGAGGGAGGGCAGGAGGGCCAAATGACTCTCGTCTCCTGGTGAGGGGAGCCACCTTGTTGCTGCCCTCCTCCCGTTCCAGCAGCGCCCTGCCCTGGGCATCTGCCCCCCCCCACGCAAAATGGTAGGACCGCAACCGCCAGATTCTCCTTTCACACATCTGGGACGAGAGCCTTAAGCCTAGTCCCTTGTGCTCTGAAGACGGAACAGTGATTCGTAGCTGTTTGGCTACTAGGTTGTCATCCATCCTGCTTACCTGCTAACCATCCTGCTTACCTGCTAACTAGGTTGTCATCCATCCTGCTAACCAGGGGGCATCCACTAAAACTGAGGGTTGGGAGAGTTAAAACAGATAAAAGGAAGTACTTTTTTACCCAGCGGGTAGTTAATCTGTGGAACTCCTTGCCACAGGAGGTGGTGATGGCATCTGGTCTTGATGCCTTTAAGAGGGGATTGGACAGATTTCTGGAGGAAAGGTCCATCGTGGGCTATAGGCAATGATGGATTGTGCAACCTCCTTACAAAGGTGGTGGGCTACTGGTACCGGGTGCAAGGGAGTGGCAACAGGATGCAACAGGATCTTGTTGTTTCATGCCTCCCTGGGGCACCTGGTGGGCCGCTGTGAGATACAGGAAGCTGGACTAGATGGGCCTTTGGCCTGATCCAGCAGGGCTCTTCTTATGTTCTTATGTACCTGACGTCTCCCTGGAATCAGTCGGACCTGCCTGCCTCACAATATGCTCCGTTGCGGCCTATGAAAAGAGGCCTTTCCAGCCAGCCACCGTCCCCCGCCTCCCTGGTTATCTGCCTCCTCCTTTATTGAGCGTACTAGATATATTTGGCCTAGCAGGAGGGCACGCTGTGGACAAGAGCCGGGTCCAATTAAACTTACATCACTTGTGACATTTTATAATCATTAGAGGGTTGAGATATTTCACCTGGGATGGAGCTGTCTGGAGCAGAAAATGACGGTGGTTACTCATAGCTTCAGCCTGTTGGCTTTGGACAGGCAGTGAAACCTTTAAGGACAGAGGGAACATCTTGGCTAACAAGGCCATTTTTCTTACTTGTTTCATTCTGAAACGGCCAAGTCTTTGAAGGGTGCTTATTTCCCTCCCTCCTGTGCTTGCAGCCGCGTTGAGCTATGCAGAAGGGAAGCAGTTTGCTTCCCGATCAAATGCATACTGTACCCTTCCAGCTGTGTGGAGTGCAGAGCAGAATGAAAATGACCCAGTTTGATAATTTCTGGTCCGAGTGGCTGGTGACAGGTGGTGTTTTCTGTTTAAACAACCCTTCCTGTGTTCCCCAGTTCTCTTATTAGAATGCCTCTCAACATCCAGGTGTCTCCTGTGCTGGTCACTGCTTGTTTTCCATGCCGCATTGTTGGGGAGGATGGAATTAAGCAGTACCACCAAACCACTCAAACTGCAAGACCTTCTGTGGTCATCAACTCTCCTAACGCATTTTGGTATGAATTCAGCCGGCTGGTCCACTGCTTACCCAATGTATTATTTATCTGACACATTTTTATACTGCCCTTCCTCTCAAGGTGGAAGTAGTTACATAGGAAGTAGAATACATAGTTCTTCCCCTCTTTTCGTCCTCACAAAGACCCTGTGAGGTAGGTGAGGCTGAGAGAGAGTGGCTGGCCCAAGGTCACCCAGGAGACTTCATAGCCAGATGGGGATTTGAACCTGGATCTTCCAGGGCTGTCCAGCTCCCAAACCACTGCACCAGTCCAGCTCTCATTTCTGACCCACCAGGATCAATGTAGGCCACCTTCATGCCAGGCGGTTGACAGCAACATCGTTTTTGTGGTCTCCAAACCAGCAGCAAAAATGGGTTTGAGAGGACTAAAATTCCTCTCCACATTTCATTTGAATCAGAGCTGGAGGAGAATTTTCAAGGTCAATAGTGCTTGCTTGATATTGGAAGCAGCATTGCAAGCCATCAGGTTTGTATTTTGAAGCCACAACACATGAAATTCAGCAACATCACTAAGTACCTGACAAGCAGCCAAACATGACTGAAGGGCTGTGTTCAGTTGGGTAGACTTCAGGTGCAGATAAATGCTTCTGATGTGCCTCATATATTATTAAGCATGCAGTTTGGGATTTTTTGGAAATGCACTTTGGCTATTTTTCTTTACCTTTCCTCTATCGCTTCATGAATTAACAGGCGTGTGCTGTGTTTCTTTCGTATTACGAGAGGGTCCTTTCTTTCACCATTAGCAGATTGCTATGCAAGGCTTGTGCTGCCACTGATGAGAAGCCAGGTATGGGAATTTAGCACTGTGCTGAGACTCAAGTTGAGTCCCAAGTCTCCACCCCCTAAGGCTTGACTTGGGCACGGGTCCTAACACGTGTCCGTGGCGAGTCCCCCAAAAATCCCAAGTCATTTTGACTTGAGTCAGAGTCTTTTGTGAAGCAAGACATGGGCAGCACAGGTCAGGCACATCAGGGCACGGACCAATAGGGACTGGGCAAGGCGGGAGGGGGTGGGACAGACAGTGTGACAGACAGAAGCGGCAAAAGGGAGGGTTGTGCACAGCAGCTGGGAGGGTTACGTTACTAGTATAACCCAACCCTTTGCAGTTCTACTCAAAAGTAGTCCCTTTCCATCAGTCATTCAGCGAGGCTTTCTCCATCCAGATAACAATGGACCCCACATGATATCTAGGAAAGAATCCTGGCCTTCCCGTGTCTACCTTTTTCCCCTTCTTTGGCTTCTCCAGCCAATCCTAAGGCAAGAATTCCTTGGGCTCCTTCTTCTGCCCTCCCTCCTCCAAAGAAAAAAGATCAGACCACCCATCCTTCATCCAATGTTCATCAGTTCCTTCAGTGATGGACAAGAGAGCCCGCTCCCATACCCCTTGCCTCCGACTTCATGAAAAACTGTAAAGTTTTCCTTCTTCCTGGCTGGAACTGCCAGCTTTTGGATGGCCCCACAAGGTCTTTCCCTTTGCGAAAAAAGTAAACAAGCACACCCAGACTCTTGGGTTTTCAGACTCTAGTTTTCCAGATTCGTTCTCAAGTCACACCCAACACATGTGACTCGAGCCTACACGAGTCAGCAAAAATAAATGAGTTTTTGCAACTCTTACTCGAGTCCTGAGACTCAAGTTCCCATCCCTACAACAAGGTGGCCTTGGTTGTAAAATTAGGAGAGGCTGTGAACTTTTTCACCGGGGGGGGGGGGGGCTGAGATTATTGCAGAGGTCAAAATAAGAATTTCCAGAAGTAGGTAGTCAATTGCAAATCTCATGCCTGGAAGGGCCAAACTGCATGTTATCCAAAAATGTGTGATTCTAACCCTTCTAATGTTTCCTTTTTAAAATAAAAAAAGGGGGAAACTTCTTTTTTAGGGGAGGAAAAGGTGGTATCCTCTGTGCCATTTTCCTGAAATATTTGCTCTGTGGGACAATAAGGGCTGGAAGAGTTTATTATGATTGAAAAAATGCTGGCAATGGTCACAAGCTATACATGCACATGTTACTTCTGTTGGCAGCATGCAATCAGTGAAGTATAGTTTCTAATGTTCCAGATTAGGCATGTAGAATCCTGAGTTCAAATCCTACTCAACCATGAAGCCCACTGGATAATCTTGCGTCTCTCTCAATCTCAATCTCAGTCTCAGAGCACAATCCTAACCTGCAGTTAGACCGGCACAGTTAGGCCAGCAAAGTTTGGCCGGCACAAAGGCCACCGTAAAGCGCATTTGGACCACTTTCAAAGTCAGGGAGGATGATGCATGTCTGTATGCTAGCTTCTCTTACTCCAAGAGTGGTCCAAATGCACTTTACGGTAGCTCTTGTGCCGGCCAAACTTTGCTGGCCTAACCATGCCAGCCTAATTCCAGGTTAGGATTGCGCCCCCATTTGGGATTGTGAGAATAAAATGGGGAGAACACGTGAGCTCCTTGAAAAAAGGTCAAGATACAAAAATGCAGTAAGTATAACCCCAGTAATTTGGACCCAACGAAACGTTCAGATGCTCTTTCCGAATCAGGACTCTGAGAAGGGAGAATGCCAAAACAATGCCTTAACCTTATTTTAAAGCCAAATTAAGGACATGTCATTGGGCGAGACTGCCATGTATTTATTCCTGCTCTCTGCAGATACTCCAAGCTGTCAGATCCAGCCAACTGGCTGAACATTAATGCCACAAACGGTCAGATCACCACCGCTGCCATCCTTGATCGCGAGTCAGCCTACATTAAGAACAACGTCTATGAGGTCACGTTCCTGGCAGCTGACAATGGTAGGCCCCAAGTTCTGTATCGTTCATGCTTCAATAATACCGTCATGTGATGCATTAGCAGGAATGATGCCCTGACAGAGTTGTCAGTATAAGTTAGACTTATCCCCCCAGGTTTTCTAGTAAAAAAAGAGAGAAAACCCTCCATGAAGCTGGAATGGGACATTGCCAAAGTAAATTAAATGTGTGAACCATTCACAGATTGTGATGAAGAGAAAGCTGGAGGAAAGTGATGGGGGGGAATGTTAAGAGACACAGCATGTGCATATGAAAAGGGAAAGCAGAAAAGAGGCTGCAGGAGCCTGATGGCATGCTGTGTGTCCTGATCTTCAGCTCACTCCAAATGCCGCATGGAATTGATTGCACACAAGGAGGTGCGCCATTTGCACAACAGAGAGTTTCAAGGCGAGAGGGAAGGGGTTGCAAGGAAACTGGCAACAGTTCAGGAGCGACAAGCAGAAGGTCCTGGTGCCTCCTCATCAGGCCCTTGGAGGTCCAAGATGACCTGTGGCATTCTACACAACAGTGTCACACAAGGTGTCATTGTCAGAGGCAAGAAACGGCAAGTGGCACACACCGCATGCTGTTATCAAAAAAGCTTCAGTTTAACATGAGAGCAAAGGCTGCTTACAGTTTTCACTCATGTTCCAACAGGTAAAGAAATTATAAGTTAAGATGATCACTTTGAGTTTCCATTCTATAACATTAAATTTTTTGTTTCCATTTCCATAAATTTATGGTAACCCCTGCTAACAGGGCAAGAGGCACTTTTTCAAGTGGTGTTCCTCCTCTTATATTTAGCAGGGGGAGAGTAGCTGTCCCTCTTCACCCCTGCGCAGTGTCTTTTCTAATGGCTGTTGCTGGTGGGGTTATGCGTTTTTTCTTTTTTAGATTGTGAACCCTTTTGGGACAGGGAGCCGTTTGACTTTATAATTATTTTTTGCCTGTAAACCGCTTTGTGAACTTTTGTTGAAAAGCGCTATATAAATGCAATTGATGGATCGATTGATTTCATAACTTTGTGCAGTTGTGATTTTTCTGATCACTTATTTTACTTGTACTCACACATTCCAGCTCAATGCTGGGCTCAACGGGGAAACTTTCAGCCAGAAATTCAACTTAATCCCTGCTAACTGAGCAAGAGGCACTTTTTCAAGTAGTGTTCCTCTTATATTGAGCAGGGGGAGAGTAGCTGTCCCTTTTCACCACAACACCACAGTGTCTTTTCTAGTGGCTGCTACTGATGGTCTTTTGCAATTTGTTAGATTGTGAGACTTCTTGGGAAAGGGAGCCATTGAACTGTATTATTATTATTTGCCTGTAAACCGCTTTGTGAACTTTGTGTTGAAAAACAGTATACAGTATAAATACGATTGGTTGGTTGGTTGGTTGGTTGGTTGGTTGGTTGGTTGGTTGGTTGGTTGGTTGGTTG
>JAJKFI010000013.1:12782823-12800853 GCA_029204185.1 Lerista edwardsae
CCCCCCCCCCGAGGCCAGGGCAGCCGCAGAACACTGCGGACAGGCTGCCAATCATGTGTAAGTCCCGCCTAAGTCCCGCCCAGCGTTCCGCTTCTCAATTTGCGGATCCCATCGCTGGGAGAAGGGCAGTGATGAGGCACCTCGCCCGCCCCTGCCACCATAGGGCTCTGAAACGGAGCCTGGTGTGGCATGGGGCAGAGCAGAGCAGCTCATGGGGGCGGGAAAACAGTGGGTGGGGCAGGCTGCCTGTCCCTGGGCAGCCCATTGACTCTGTCCACAACTGAGCTATCCAGCATTTTTATTATTAGAGGTCACATTCTGTGTCTACATTGCGATTTTGGACTTGCAGACTTCCATCTCTCCCCTCCTATTTTAAGCCACACCGGAAGAGAATTAATTCCCTGTGCAGTTCTTGAAACTGTGCATTTAATGTTTTCCTTTAATTTGTCTAGTTGATCCTTTTACTATTGAAAAGGGAGATTGTTGTTTGCAAAGCAATCGATGCATTATTTCCTCGGAGGCAAAATGTGATCCATTTCATAAGTCAGATACATAAATGTGGGAGCAATTTAATTATGCTGTTGTATCAATTTCCTGGTCATGAGATTTTCTTCTCGGTTTTTAATCATTAAAATCCTCTGTCTCCCTGCTCTGTAATACATATGGCCACATTCAGTTTGGAGTGACATTTGTAAGTGAGAATTAAAAGGGTACCTAATTCCTCCTTCTCACTGCCAATTCTCTCCCCAAGCCATTTTAAGCTTGTATATTACGTTCCAGAGGGGGAAGAATTTGGGGGGTGGACCAGGAGGCCTTAGGCAGGAAGTCTCTAGAAAGTGCCCCACATTTGTAAGCCAGAATTACAAGGGTGCCTAATTCCTCCCTCCCTCAGCCAATTCTCTCCCCACGCCATTTTAAGCTTGTATTATGTGAAGAGACTCAAATTCCAGAGGGGGAAGAATTTGGAGGATGGACCAGGAGGCCTTAGGCAGGAAGTCTCTAGAAACAGCCCCATATTTCCTGCAACATGTGTTAGGCAGACTGATAGAAGAACAAAATAGCACAACAGAAGATATTTTCACCAACCAATTTTTTTCCATTATCTTCATGACACTCTGCTGTGTGTACTCACTATTGCCCTCCTCTAGCAAGGGAACTGTTTCACCAGAAATGGGTTTCTGCATGCCTATCCCTTGCTGGGCACATGCAAGTCATGCAAACACGCAGCTGCATCTTGCTGCTCATCTCCAGGTGCTGAACCTGCTTGCAAGCTTCAGTGCTGCTCTATCTGTGCAGGTAGATGGGCCACAGGGAAATGTGCCCCATTTTTAGCCTAATTCTATAAAAGAGGCTCATGTGGTGCAGTGTGATAAGCTGCAGTACTGCAGTCAATAGCTGTTCCCACAACCTGAGTTCAATCCCGGCGGAAGTCGGGAAGTCTCAAGTAGCCAGCTCAAGGTTGACTCAGACTTTCATCTTCTGGAGGGTCCCAACCCACAGTTTGGGAACCACTGTGTGTATGCGTGTGTGTGTGTGTGTGCATGCGTGTGCACGTGCCCATGTACGCCCATGCACACGCTGGCACTGAGTCCCAGGCAAGGTGCCCGATTCCCCCCTTCCTAAATTTGTTTTGTACTGTATGGTTTGTTTTGTCGTGGACCTCCTGCAAGCCTGGGCCCCAGGGTTCTTGCACCCCAACCCCCTCAAGCCCGATGCCAGCATCCCTTGTGCATTTTAGCACGGCAACAGAAAGCCAAGTTTAAGAAGCAGCGGTGTGCATGTGCGTTCAGTGGGAGATAACTTGTCCAGTGGTGTCATTCAAATGATTTAGGAACAGGAACTCACTTTTGATTGGCACTTGTTGGGAACCCAGAACTAGCCACGGAGCCCGTTAGGATCCGGAACGCCCGTTCTGGTCCGTTCCCCCTGCATGACATCACTGCCTTCGCCCCCCTAGAAATCCAGAGTCGCTCCCTTTAACCCTCTGAGTGCCGGCCAACCAAGAAGAAAAGCTCTTTGCAGAGGAATTGGGAGGGGGAAGGAGGGAGAGTGAAGTGGGCGGAGTCAGCCCTAATTTTAACTAGTGGAACTGAGTTCCCCCGCATTCCCCCTGCATGACATCACTGAACCTGTCCCTTAACATTTTAGGGCCTGAGAGCCGCAGATAACGACCCCACAGCCCCGCCGTACGACTCCCTTCTCGTCTTTGACTACGAGGGCAGCGGCTCAACAGCAGGTTCCGTCAGCTCCCTCAACTCCTCCAGCTCCGGAGACCAAGATTACGACTACCTGAACGACTGGGGGCCGCGGTTCAAGAAACTGGCGGACATGTACGGGGGAGGCGAGGACGACTAAACTGACCTCACGTTAGGTTTTTGCAACGACAACTACTACTGCAACTACAACTACAAGAAGGAAAGCTATAGCATTAGAAGGAGAAGGACGAAACAAAAGAAACCCAACATTGATGAAGGAAGGAGTGAAAAAAGAAGAAGAAAAGGCAGCAGGAACTATATGGAGTGGCAGCCTTTTTAATTAATATCCCCTGCTGACTGTATTCCTTTTAGTGGTGATTTAGAACGTTTCTTTTCTTGTTATTTTTTCTTTGTTTATTTTTTATATAAAAAACATCGAGCTGTCTAGCATGAACACTCATCTCTGCTGCGGTTGTGGGTTTTTTTTATTTTTTAATTATTATTATTTTTCCAATGTGTCAGCAGGGATATTGCTTGTTCTATCCACTTTATGACTAAAGGGAGTGAAAGGCACTCTGTCTTAACTTGAATTTCTTAGAACAGAAGCACTGTTTTTAAAATATATATATAGATATATATATTTGAAAGTGCCTTTTGGTACATGTATCAGATTCCCTCGATCTCAGGAGTGTTCAAAAGAAACAAAACAAAACAAAAATTTCTGTTTCAACAGTCTTGGGCACCACACAATATGACCCGAAGCCAGTTCTAGCTGGGAAGGAATTCACACACAAAAATAGGAACTATCCAATGGTTTCTGTTTTGAGCCTTTTTTAAAAAACAAAACAAAACAAAAAAGAATTGGGAAGCTAGTCTGCGGCGTGCGGGCAGGGAAAACAAGAGAAACAAGTTTTTAAAATCTATATTTCGGCCGAAGCAGATGGTGAACTGAGTAAACCTGTTGTATATATATGTTGTTTATTTGATGCAAAATATCGACCTGGGTTTTCTATTGTGACCTGGTCACATGTGATGTAGCTGCATAGAACTATAGCATTGATAAGCCTTTGGTGAGTTCAACGCAAAAGACCTTGCAAACACCCGCCCAGTAAACAAAGACAAGACCAAAGGCTGCTTGTGTGTGAGAGTTGTTATTCTTTCTTTGGTTGAAGCTCCCTCCACCATCAGCGTCCCATTAGATATGGTTAGGTTATGTACATCCTATCAGATGTTCATCATGATACACTGAATGTGGCATTCTGATTGGACGTTAGGGATGCAAAATGGTGGGCGACTGAACAAGTGGCTTCAGGGAAGCTGCGCAGGCTTGATCAGGGGCATTTTTCAAGCAGTGGCAGGTCACATGACTCCTGCAGATCACAGGGGGCCCATGGAACCCTATTGTGTGGGTCCTGACCTCTGTTTCATGGTCCTGAGCTGCACCTTGTCCAGCCCAGTGAAACCACCTTGTAGCCTGCGTCATTTTAGTGAGAAGCTCTACCCCTGCCCCATCATCATATCATAGAGGGTGGATCCAGCTAGTCACGGAGAAAAGGTTGATAATACTCGATCCTTTGGGGCGGGAAAGAGGCCCAAGAAAAGACTTGGTCCATCCTTATTTCAAAATTGTTAAGGGAACGTCTGCTATGTGCTATCTTCTGATCCAGAGTAACAGGTTTCCTTTGGATCGACTGAAAAGAGCTCTGACGTTTGCAGGCCAGTTCACAAGGAGAACCATGAAAGCTGACTTATCAGAGTTGCATCATGTACAGGCCAATTTTTGTATTTGCCGGCCATCGTCATCCCATCTCTTCTGCTGGCGCGGACTGCCACAAAGCAGTCAGGGACCATCATAAAAACTGCACTGGCAGCGTACTGTGTGCACCGGAGATGCTAGCGGGAGCCTCCCTGCCAGTGCCAGTGGATCCGGAGCCGCCCGCCCATCCATGGTGAGGGAGGCAGAAGGGGTGGTGGGAAGGTGGAACAGAGCAAGGAGGAAGAAACAAGGTGGCAATAGTCAGGGAAAGGGTGGGACGGGGCAGTTATGTATGGAGGTGGATTGGGTTTGGTGGCAGTGACAGCAGCCCAATCCGACCGCCCTTCCTGGACCTGATCCTGCGGCACAAATCTGCGCGGACCTGCACAATCTATTTAGCTAGCCCAGATCCAAGTGGACTCCCCGGGACCACGGTGGCTCACCCCCAAGTAAGGAAATAATTGTTCCCTAAACCTAGAGGAGACCTCCTGCACAGGCCCCCAACCCTTGCAGGATGCAGCAGCCGCCATCGTGGTGCCACTGAATTGGCAGAGGGAAAACGATAGGATTGGACTCTTATCCTATGGAAATGTTTAGATGTGACTAGTTAGGACTCCGACCTGGAATGACTTCAGAATATGGTTTTCTGCTTAAGGGTGACTGATACATTTGTCCCAGCCGTCTTTTCTATGTTTCTATGGTATGAATAAGAAAACCGAATGAACGTAACTTAAAAGCACATGCAGGTGGATCGAGAATGAGTTGCCTAATGACTGGAGAAGAGTTAATAGCTGACCATTTGTTAGTATGTTATTTCATTGTCAAAAGAAAGGTACCGCAGAGGAGTCTTGAGTTTTATGCACCCCCAAAGTGAAGTACAAGCTAAGGTTGGCCCAAGACCTTTTGCTGCCCTGAGCAGCTGCACCACATGCCTCTGGTATTGCCTTCCAGGATGCTTTGCAAGGAATCCTGGAACACATCTTGCATTGCACATTGGCAATGTGCTGGCAAGTGCCAATGAACCATCTCAAGCACACTCCCAGAGCACACTCCTAACCTGGAGTTAGACTGGCAAAGTGTGGCCAGCACAAGGGACACCGTAAAGTATGTTAGGACAACTCTCAGTCAGAGAGGCCAGCACACAGGTGTGCACCATCCTCCCTGACTCCAAGAATGGTCCAAATACACTTTACAGTGGCCCTTGTGCCAGCCAAACTGTGCTGGCCTAACTGTGCCGGCCTAACTCCAGGTTAAGATTAAGTCCCCAGTTCTCTTCTCCTACTCGTTGTCGATTTAGCTAAACTGTATCCAGGAAACTTTTCCCACATGGTGACCTTATTTTTCTGCATAGAATTCACATGTTATATTCTGCTACTTATCATGTTATCTCTATCAGGTTCTATCTCTCTATCACTTACTATCACATTCTCAAGGCAACTGAAAGCAAATGTTCTCCAGAACGTGGCAAGCCTCTGACCTTGCCATGTAATGAGGAACATTCCGGAGAAATGCAAAAAGCGAAGGCAAAATGTCACCTTGTGGGAACGATGCCACATCAACAACTGACAAGCAAACCAGCATAGGAATTGGGTCTAGCTAATCACAAGGACAAGGCTGATATAGTCCACTTTATATACAAGCAAAATAACCAATCTTAAGAGCCACTCTTGCCCTTAGTCAGGGAAGAAAGTGACAAAACGGGAGAAAGCATGGCTGAATCAGTGAAGGACACCACAGGAGACAACATGGTCAATATTGCAGGCACCACAATGCGTAAGTGGCCCCTCCTGCTCACCTTTGGAGCCATTCTGGGCAGTGATGGCAAGTTGTGCCCAGAATGGCTCTGAGGGCGAATGGGCTGCTTACACGGTGTATTGTGGTGCCTGCAATTTTTACTGCACTGCACCCTAGAGCTATGTTACTGCCCTCCCTCCCCCCAAGAAAGAAGCAGGAATTGTCTCATTGATTCCCAGGGCTAACAGCCAATACAAGATATGAGGTTCTTCCTTGCGTTCTCCAGTGATTCAAAGGGGTGGCAGTGGGTTACAACGTTACTCTTAGGGTGCAATCCTAACCTGGAGTTAGGCCAGTAAAGCGCATTTGGGCCATGGTAAAGCTCATTTGAACCACTCTCGGAGTCAGGGAGGATGGCGCACATCTGTATGCTGGCCTCTCTGACTCCGAGAATGGTCCAGGCATACTTTACGGTGTCCCTAGTGCCGGCCAAACTTTGCTGGCCTAACTGTGCCAGCCTAACTCCAGGTTCCGATTGCGTTCTAAACCTTGTCTAGATTTGGAGGAACCTTGGCTCAGAGGGCATTCATACTTTTATGCTTGTGTGCAGAAGGGCACTAGGTTCAATCCCTGGATTGTGAAGCAGAAGAGCTGGGAAAAATACCTGTGGACTTGAGAGACCTACTGCCTGTGCACTGTAGACAGTACATGCGTGGCCTGACTTATAAGAAAACTTCATAATTCAGGCAACATCCACAGGGTGGAGTCAAAGAAGGAACTCCTTTTCCTATGGCAACTATCCATACCTCCTTTAAAAGATGCAGCTTACATTTTGAGATCCGGTGGACCTAGAATTGAGTTCCCTCTGCCAAAGACCTGATGTTTAAAGCATTACTGTCCCTGAAAGGCAGACTGTTTCTTTAAATCAATGAAGGCAGATTAGGGGGCCCACAACTCAGTCACATGACAGGTGGGTGGGAGGCTGTTCAGGGCAGTGTATCCCCAAATCCAGAGGTGAGGGGAATCCAGCTGCTATTGACTAAAGAAAAGCTGTGCCTGTCTAGGTGAATAATGAATTAAACGTCAGGTGTGATTAAGCCCCAAGAGGAGTAAAGGAGATGGCAAACTCTGTGGGACTGCGTGTTTGTTGGTTTTACCACAAAGGTAACCCCAAGTGTATTCTGGGGGAACCCTCTATTTTCCAGTCAATGATCTCAAGTCACAAGTGTATGTAGCCCCAGAAACTGACCCCTTCACATGTAATCAAGTTCTGTATTGAGAGTGCAATCCTAACCTGGAGTTAGGCCGGCACAGTTAGGCCAGCAAAGTTTGATTGACACCAGGGCCACCATAAAGCGCGTTTGTACCACTCTCGGAGTCAGGGAAGATGGTGCACTTCTGTGTGCTGGCATTTCTGATTTGGAGAATGAGCCAAACATACTTTACGGTGTCCCTTGTACCAGCCAAACTTTGCAGGCCTAACTTGTGCCAGCCCAACTCTGGGTTAGGATTGCGCCCTAAATCTGATATCACATAGAAGTAAGGACTCCACCGTTCAAGTGCCGTGTGACTTACACATGTTTGCAAGACTGCATACAAAAACCAAGGACAGATGAAACATTGAAGAGTAGAATATTTCCACGTCTTATAACTTGTGAAACAATTTTCTTTGCCTTCTAACTTTAACCGTGGGAAACCCATTTACCATAGCTTCAAATTCGGTAGGGCCATGAGGAATCAGAAATATGTGCTGGGGGGGCACGATCCTGTCTACGGACTATGAATTGGCCACCACAGGCCTACAATATTAGCGTCCTTTGAACAAACTGAAGCAACCACACACATTGAAGCCAACTTACATGCGCTCTGAGGGTAGATGCTTCTGAAATCAATGTGCATTGGATATGGAAAGACAGCCAGAGGTATAAAATGGATATCTTGTGATTAATGTCCATAAATGTTGACAATTAAGCCAGAGAAATTTGCTGCATTCTGATGGAACCTCACTATTCTCAAGGGTAGCATACTACCTAGTTTGTACGTAGGGCCAATATGAAAAAAAATAACACCTAGATTTTGTAATTTTTTTTCTCAAGCATTTTTTTTCCCTTTAATGATTTGGACTAGTGAGGTTTATGTCTAATGTTTGTACAATTATTTAGATTGCATGGATGTGTAATGTAAAACCACATTTAATGGATTATGAGCCACTTAATTGTGCTATGAAATCTTGGATTATCTATGATTTAAACAAAAAAAATTCTGCAGCAGGTGAAAGAGGAAAACAAATGTAGGAGTGCTTATAGATATTATTTCCTTTGAATCCAAGAAACTGCACAGTTTTAGGGAAGTGATTTTTGATTAGCCACAGGGTGGGGAGGGGTGATCATGTGTTTTCTCTTTTTTTCCTCAATATATAAATTGATCCTCGTTTGGAAGTTGAGAGGGGAAAAAGGGAATGAGCGCGAGAAATGTATTTCAAAAGGATATTGTTAAGAGACCATAATGGAATGCAAGCTCCTTTGTCTATAGACTTTGAAAATGCTCCTCGCGCATTTTATATTTCATTGTATCATATTTTCTATAAAATGCAATTTCTGTAAATTAACGAGCATTTGAAATGTGTCGTGTCTGATAATGGAATGTGGTTTTTTTAAAAAAAAAACATTCTGGAGGGAACATTCTGCCTATCTGTTATGATTTCATGAACTGAGGGTGGGACTTTGGCTCAGTTTGGGAGGGCCACAATCCGGAGAGCTGCAGCAAGCACACCCAAAATGGTTAGTTGTACAATCTAACAGGGGAGGGGCCCTACCATGTGCACCAGCTTTGATCAGCGATGGGATCTACAAATGAACAAGGGGATCGCTGGGCGGGACTTAACGTGGGGCTTCCACGTGATTGGCTGCCTGTCCGTAGCGTTCCGCAGCTGTCCTGGCTTCGGGGGGGCTGCCCCCAGTTAACGCGCCCCCCCACTGCTCGCCCAGGCACCCGGTGCAACCCTCACCTGTCCCCCGCGGTGAGCAGGAGCCCCCCCGAGGCCAGGGCAGCCGCAGAACGCTACGGACGGGCTGCCACTCAAGCGGAAGTCCCGCCTACGTCCCGCCCAGTGCTCCCCTTGTTCATTTGTAGATCCCATCACTGGCTTTGATGTGTTGTCCTCTGGACTGTGCTACCAATCTACTTAATCCAGAGGGTTTGGAAACCCCTTCCCAGCTTTAACAAGGCAGATAGAGAGCCAGCGGTTGTGGTAGCATTGCACAAGGAAATAGGGTTGTTGCCACTTATCCTAGAAGGCAGATGGTGTGAGTAATCCCACTCAACCAAACCACTTCCTACCATTTTGATGTTTCACAATCCCTGATGCTCTTCCATCCCTGTTCCTGCTCCTCCATCCATTTCCTACACCGGCATGTCTATGCAGTGCCAGGATCGAGAACTGCCTATCCCTGTGCATGTGTCCAATCAATGGACAGGCAAATAGTGTTTCCGAGGTGGGATGCTGATTTGAGGAGGATATCCATGCAATGCACAAGCACCCAACGTCCACGGGTAGCAGAGGATCAGGCTGTACATAGGCTTACATTAAAGCAATATGGTTTAACTCAGTGGTTCTCAAACCTTTTAGACCAGGCAGTACTGAAACATGGGTGGAGCCTGAGGGGCACCTGCTCCAGGCACTGGGACAATGGGGGCGCAGGATTGGCCCCAGGCTCCGCCCACATTACAGAGGTGACTGGCTTCACACCGCAAGCAGCAGGAAGGCAGCCACTGTCAGGCTGTTCCCAAAGGAGGAGGCGCCGGTGAGATCACGCGCACCCCCTCCTCTGGGGAGATTTCGGGAGAGATTGCTTTTAAGCTTGGAGCACAGAAGCAGTCTCCTCCAGGTTCTCCTTGAGGAAGAAGGTGCTGGCTGCCTCCTGCACCTGCCCTTCCTTGGGGAGAACCTGTGATGTCACTGCCCTGGGGGCACAAATGGGCAGAGTCATTACGTCACTGCCACAGGCACTGTGGTAGAGCATTACAGCTCTGAGACCAGGACCCACTTTTTAGAATGGCACTTGTGTCAGGACCCACCAGAAGTGATGTCATAGCCAGAAGTTCATCAAGCAGAAAGTGCTGTCAGTTTGACATAATAAAATGACACTCCTAGACTGCAAACTGGCATTCTTGTACTGTAGCAAATGTACAATCATAAAATATCTTCAACAGAAAGCAAAATTAGGACAAAATAAAAGTACTGAACTAAAAACAAAACTTAAAAAAACCTCACTTGAAAATACAAACACATACAAAGGAATACAGCAAGAGTAAGGTCTGCAGTTTCCAAGGTGGCTGCTCCCAGCTTTCAGCAACCCACCTGACATCAGGTCGCAACCAGTGGTGGGATCTACCTGCACTAACATCTGGAACGCAGGAAGTAGCCACCGGGACGCACGGTTGATTGGCAGTTCCCCGCCCCCGTGCGGAGCCTGGCCACGCCTCCCTGCACCCGGAATAGCTCCATTTCGGAGTGAACCAAGCGCAGGGGAGGGCAGGAGGGCGAAACAGTGTGCAGCGTCTCGTCACTGCCAGCCCCATTCGCATATTGCAGGGGCGTGCAGCAGCAACGACTGCAGTGGGTGGGGCCAGCCCTTACACGGAACAACCAGGACGGCGTTCCGGAGCGTCCTAGCCACATGACATCACTGGCCGCAACCCACCAAGTGGGTCCTGACTCATAGTTTGAATAACACTGGTTTAACTGGTTGGGGATATATAGAGTGCCAATTAAGAAAAATGTTTACGGTCATATCTATACCACAATCATTCCCTTTCCCATGGAACTTGTGGAACATGTAGCCCTGCCAGGATGCCTAGTGATCACTTTAAGGATTCTCAGCATCCTCAGCATCCTACAATTCCTAGGATTGTTTGGGGGAAGCCACAACAGTCAGACTGGTATGCAACCAATGTAAGTTTGTCATTTTAGACCGAACCATTTCTTCAGAAAAGCAAGACAGTGATAAGCACCTCCTCGAAAACAACATTGAACTTATCAAGAGACATAATCCATTGGGACGTTGTGTTTTCATGCAGCTCCCATTTGTTTTCCAGTGGAAGCTTGCAGAGGAGAACTCCCTAAGGCAGTGGTTCCCAAACTGTGGGTCAGGACCCACAAGGTCCCAGACAGATTGTCATTCTAGAAAGGGAATCCTGGTCCTAAAACGTCTGAGGACCACTGCCCTAAGGGATGGTGCTCCAAACATTACTATTACTCAGTTGGGACTGGGTTGTTGACCAAAGCATCTTCAGGCGGCAATTCAGTGTGCCTGCTGTCATGAACAAAAGGGGGGTTGTATCCTCTGACCCCCCTATTTGCCCACTCAATTAGGACACACAGCCTAGTGGGAAATACCTTGGTAGGTTAAATCCGCTTCCACCAGCCCAGGTATCAGGTTACTAGAGGAGCTTCCTGGGCTAAACTCCTCTCCACTGGAATCCAGAACAAGGCAGATGGGTTTATGAAGATTTTATTAACAGTTCGTAACGATAAAAGGGGTTGTAACACAGGGCCTAGGAGGATACAGAACAAAAATAACCATAAACCCGATGGGGTCTTGCTCCCACTCAGACCCTGTCTCAATCTCCTCACAGAGTGGCTCTCCCTCCAGCCATCTTGTAGCGAAGCCAGCAGCAAAGAGAGGGAGAGACTCTGCTGGTCCCAGGATCCTTAGCTGGAAAAATAACTGATTGGTTGGCAACCTTGACACGTGATTTGTTCCTTCGACCTCCCCCCAGCTGGGATCCCCCCAGATCAGACCCTTGGAAATGCACTTTAACAAAGTAAACAGATAGTATAAAACAGGCATAGGTACATGAAACAGAACTGTTTCATCACATTGTCAATGGGTAGTCACCACTGCCCTGCCCATGATAATTGCTTTGTTGTTGGGAGCTCAATTTTTTTTTCCAATCTGGCACACATATATGATGAAAACAGGCTTTCCCTTCCATGTGACTGTACCCCTCCCTGCTTCCCTTCATCTGACGTTCTACACAACGTCTCCAGACAGTTCTTGGAGATGTTGCCTGTGTATAAATGAGAAAACAAACATTCATTTGTGCAGAGATTCTCCCTACGATTGCCATACTCCTTGCATAAGATGTGTTTTCTTTTGTTTTTCCAGTCCTGCAGTCTTCATTTGTCAGGCACTGCTTTAATCTTCTTTTAAAGAAAAATGCCAACCTGTGGAAAGCATCGAGCTCAGCATGCAGATAAGATGACAGATCATAGTGCAAAATTTGCCCAGTTCATGAAACATTAGTGGAAAATAAAAAGACCATGATGCATTTCGGCTGACTAGTACATGCGGATGTTGTCTTGCACACAATCATAACTTCCTCACCGTCATGGCAAGGAGATCATCCAATCAGATTCAAGAAATTAGCATGCCCATCAGTTAAATCATGTTGCTTCCACACCGAGATCCAGGAACCCTTTTGGAAAGCCTCGACTTGTTTGTATTTACAGTACAGTACAGTATTAGCTCACAGCAGTAACTGGACACTTTTGTCCATGTGTCAGCAAAAGTTTCTCAGTTTACATTTGGGATGGCATGGAGCAAAGTGTCCAATCTGTGTGCTGAACATCTGCTTAGAATAACTCACAGCAACCACATGGATCAATTTAAAAATACCATACTGTGCCATGTAGTAGCCATACTGTGTGATTAATCACATAGTAGACTTCTTAGTGGTGGCGCTGTGGATTTAATTGCTGCTGCTGGGCTTGCTGACCGGAAGGTTGGGAGTTCAAGACCATGCAATGGAGTGAGCTCCCGTTGCTTGTCCCAGCTCCTGCCAACCTAGCAGTTCGAAAGCACCTAAAAATGCCAGTAGATAAATAGGGACCACTTCGGTGGGAAGGGAACAGCGTTCCGTGCGCTACGGCGTATAGTCATGCCGGCCACATGACCACAGAAGCTTGTCCTTGGACAAAAACACCGGCTCTACAGGCTTAGAAACGGAGATGAGCACTGCCCCCTATAGTCGGTCATGACTAGACCATTCGGTTGCGGGGAAACCTTTACCTTTAGACTTCTTAGATATACCCACATATTTGGAAAACCTGTCCCTAATCCTATCCTTTCCCCCTCTCCAAGATGCAGTTGTGCCACTATTCAGTGGGGTGATGGATCAGGATTAAAATACCCTTACACCTCTGTAAGCCTCCCACTCCACAATAGGTCTCTCACTAACGCTAGGAAGTCACTAGTGCAAGTCCGAGGAGAGAAAGGGGCTGTGGAAAGGGGGATAGGATCTGGCGCATACCGTTGCCACCAGATTCATCCCTCCTGCAGGCTCCCCACCCCATTATGCCCTCCCCCACCTTCTCCCATGTCTCCAACTGACTTACCTGGTCCTGTGGATGGCAGGATTGCTGATGAAGCTCCAGTCTTCTGGCTGCATTCTGGCAGCACACTACCCAGCATGCTACCAGAAAGGACTTTATAGAGCTTTCTCAGCATGCCGATGAGCTCTAATAGAATTGGGCTGTCAGTTTAGTACTTTGTGAATGCGGATGATAGGACGAAGCCACTATATGGTGATTTTTTTAAATGCAATTGAGGAATGGCCACACCCATTACGGACACATGGCACAACCATGGTTTAATTCTACAATGTAGCAGAAAGCAGTGACCCAAAATATGTTCTCGTACCTGGGGCATGTCAGACTTCACACAATGCAACCGCAAAAAGTATCTTCTCGTGGAGGCCTCTCTGCATCAACTTGCAGAAACTTGTGTAGAAACAAGGTCATGTGACCATGACTTAGGGAGCACTAAGGTAAAGGCAAAGGTTTCCCCATGACCGAATGGTCTAGTCATGACTAACTGTAGGGAGCGGTGCTCATCTCCGTTTCAAAGCCTGTAGAGCCAGTGTTTTGTCCAAGGACAAACTTCTGTGGTCATGTGGCCGGCATGACTAAATGCCGTAGCGCACGGAACGCCATTACCTTCCCACCAAAGTGGTCCCTATTTATCTACTTGCATTTAGGTGCTTTCGAACTGCTAGGTTGGCAGGAGCTGGGACAAGCAACGGAAGCTCACTCCATCACGCAGTCTGAACTCCCAACCTTGCGGTCGAAAGCCCAGCAGCAGCGAATTAACCCGCTGCGCCACCACGTCCCTAGGGAGCACTAGCAAGGCCTTATTGCGGGCATGGTGGTGGTTCAGGAAGTGTCCAAATTCAGAGGCAGCAGTAGTGCAGCTACAGGAGCAGTGCGGTAAGTATTGCAGGCACACAACCTGCTGTGTAACTGGCCCTCCCACTTGCCATCATCGCTGCCCAGAACTACTCCAACGGCAAGTGGAAGGGCCAATTACTACAGGGCATTGCAGCACCTGCAATACTTACCTGGCCGCCCCTCCTGCAGTTGTGCTACTGAAGGGCGGAGAACATGCTTTTCAGCAGAAATCCCCAAGTTCTATCCCCACTAACTCTAAAGGACCAGAGGTAGTAGGACCAGGAAAGACTTCAGCCAGAGACCTTGAATGTCATTGCCAGTTAGAGTAGCCAGTACTATGCAGAAGTACCCAACGGTCTGATTTAATACGGCAGTTTCCTAAGTAGATGTCACCAAAGCTGGATCATTCTCACAGCTATTTCTGAAGCTGATGGACAGGTAGAACCAACATGGGCACTAATAATAGTAGGCCCACTGCAGCCACAGTTAATTTTAGATCTCATTGACGGCAATGGCAGCGGACGTGCATGCGCTTAGCTCTCTCCCTGAAAACAACGGATGTAAAAAAAATACATTTCACTCTTGCTGGTTCATGGCTGCAAAGTAATAATAATACACACATTTGTAAGGCATATTTTTTATTATGCAGTGAAGCTGCGACTTTCACGAATGGCAGTTTGCTTCCTTCTTTGCCCACTGGCATCCATAAGGGTTTGTGCTTCTGATAAGGAAACAAAAGGGAAAAAATTACTTTTAGCGGAAACATGACTTCTGACTAGAGGCATTTGTTTCTAGTGAGTAAGCTAGGATTACTGCTGAAGGCTGCAATCATATGCATACATTCTTAGGAATAGTCCATTGAACGTAATGGGCCTTACTACTTCTGAGAAGATATGCGAGGAAACAGGGCTGTCAGTCTTACTGAACATAATGTAAAGGTAAAGGTTTCCCTTTGAGTGCACCGTTGCGCTCATTTCACATGCTAGCAAGGTGATGCTCAAAATCCTACAAGCTAGGCTTCAGCAGTATGTGAATCGAGAACAACCAGATGTACAAGCTGGTTTCCGAAGAGGCAGAGGAACTAGGGATCAAATTGCCAACGTTTGCTGGATCATGGAGAAAGCAAGAGAGTTCCAGAAAAAACATCTACCTCTGCTTCATTGACTATGCCAAAGCCTTTGATTGTGTGGATCACAACAAACTGTGGCAAGTTCTTGAAGAGATGGGAGTACCAGACCACCTGATCTGTCTTCTGAGAAACCTGTATGCGGGCCAGGAAGCAACAGTTAGAACTGAACATGGAACAACTGATTGGTTTAAAATTGGGAAAGGAGTACAACAAGACTGTATACTGTCACCCTGCTTATTTAACTTATATGCAGACTACATCATGATGAAGGCAGGGCTGGATGATTCACAAGCTGGAATCAAGATTGCTGGGAGAAATATTAACAACCTCAGATATGCAGACGATACCACCAGTGATGTCATTCAGGGGGAACGGGCCAGAACGGGCGTTCCGGATCCTAACGGGCTCCGTGGCTGCTTCCGGGGTTTTTTTTGTTTTTCTTTTTCAACATTTGAATTTGAACTCAAAAATGAGTTCCTGTTCCTAAATCATTTGAATGACACCACTGGATACCACCCTAATGGCAGAAAGTGAGGAAGACCTAAAGAACCTTCTGATGAGGGTGAAAGAGGAAAGTGCCAAAATTGGCTTGAAGCTCAACATTAAAAAAACTAAGATCATGGCAACTACACCCCTCACTTCCTGGCAAATAGAAGGGGAAGAAATGGAAGCAGTGACAGACTTTATTTTCCTGGGCTCCAAGATCACCACAGATGGTGACTGCAGCCATGAAATTAAAAGATGTTTACTTCTTGGGAGGAAAGCTATGGCGAACCTAGACAACTTAACAAAAAGCCGAGACATCACCCTGCCAACAAAGGTTCGCATAGTCAAAGTGATGGTTTTCCCAGTAGCAATGTATGGATGTGAGAATTAGACCATAAGAAAGGCAGAGCGCTGAAGAATAGATGCTTTTGAATTATGGTGTTGGAGAAGACTCTTGAGAGTCTCCTGGACTGCAAGGAGATCCAATCGATCAATCCTCCAGGAAGTCAAGCCTGACTGCTCCCTGGAAGGACATATCCTGAAGCTGAAGCTCCAATACTTTGGCCACCTCATGAGGACTCTTTAGAAAAGACCCTCATGCTGGGAAAGATTGAAGGCAAAAGGAGAAGGGGGTGGCAAAGGATGAGATGGTTAGATAGTGTCACTGAAGCGATGAACATGAAATTGGGCGAACTCTGGAAGCTAGTGGAGGACAGGGAGGTCCGGCGTGCTGTGGTCCATGGGGTCGCGAAGCGCTGGACATGATTTAGCGACTGAACAATAACATACAGTAGTGCACTAAGTAGCTAAAGGAGGTTGGAGATAGTCCAGTAATTGAGAAATAAGAAGACCATGGAATATAGGAGATCCTGAGAAAATGGATCTCGTAGCGGGGAATAGACAGCATAATTCTGGCAGATTCAGAGACTGCATGAGATATAATCCCCCCCAACTCCAACAGCATTAAAAGTTTCAGAAATAGGGAGAAAAGGGAGCTCAGGAGACAATTTTAGCTTTGGAGGTGCCAGTGTCTATCAGAGATTCAAAGGGAACATCATTAACTCTCAATTTAACAGATGCACTCTGAGTCTTCTGCAAAGGGGACAGCTTGGATTGCTTTCAGAGCCTCTCCTTTGTTGTGTAACATACACTTTGCAGGCTGCTCCAGGCAGGCTCTTGCAGATCTCATTAATACCTCTTTGCAGTGTGGCTCACAGTCTTTTCGGCCTAGTCATTGTGGATTTCTGAAGGGACTGTGGTCAGCCTGGCCAGTCCTGGTAATTCAAGGCGGGCCCTCGCTGCAAGGGAAGGGAAGGTCACTGGCATTTCCAATGTTCTGTTTTAATATCACCACCTTGAGGCATCTGTTCTTGTATGGCACAGTTTGATGCTACCCCTGACAGCTGTTGCTGGTAGAATAATTAGCTCTGATCCCTTCCGTATGTTCACTTTATTTGAGGAAGATCATTCAGTCTTGGTTTCACACTGACTGTAGCAAGAAGGAAATCTCCTCCTCTGTTCCTTATCCCTCCAGTATACATGTCTCACAGAAGCAGTTGTGTCTCTTAAGTTCTTGACAGTAGCATCTGCCTCATGTCAGCCAAGTTGGCAGATAGCTTGAAACATTCAGGATTCCCCCCCCCCCAAAAAAATATGGACTCACGGAGGATGGGGCCAAGTATACATAACAACATTAAAGATGAGCCACATCTCAAGAGCTGCTGAGCAGGGGTAGGGGTGCACTAGCCACAAAATTTGGATTTAGAATCCAGGTTCAGAATTCAGAACTATGACCCTTGGGATCTGGAATTTAAAATAAACTGAAATTTCTTGACATGGGATAGAAAAATCACTCCCAACATGCACCTCACAGTCATGAGCTCCTCACAGTCATGATCAAAGGGATTGAATACACACCCTCTGATGGTTAACTAACTGCACTACTTTGCTGGTGAAGGTTCCAGACTTATGCCCTTAAAATGAAACTTACCATGTTTAATGCAGCTAGCTTTCAGAAGGAACAATGGCATTCCTATAGGGGGCAAAATGCTAATTTTTGCAGGAGCCTGAGCTCTTGTGTAACGTGGCCCCTCTCCCTCACCTTCAGAGCCATTTGCGGCTCTAGGAGCAAAGTTTCTGAGCCAGCTTTCCAAGCTGCAAATGGCTCTGGAGGTGAGGGGAAGGGGCCAAATTGCACAGGAGTTCAGGCTCCTGCGAAACTTAGCATTCCCCCCATAGGAACACATTGAGAAGGAAGTCTTCCCTCTGGTACAGTAGAAGTCTTATTTCTTGAACAGCATTCAAGTGGGCAGGCCTGAGGAGAAGGGGGGCAGGAGGCAAAATCCCAGGGATCCGGGCCTCCAGGGGGCCCAGGCCATGGCAAAACAAACGCTACGGTATAAAAAAAAATTATTCAGGGTTGCATTTCCACTACAGTTTTAATCCAATGCATATCTATTACCCCAATGCATTCTGGAGACTGCAGTTCGTTACAGGTAGC
>JAJKFI010000013.1:12800863-12813601 GCA_029204185.1 Lerista edwardsae
AATAGAAACCAGTGTAGAAACCATCTACAGCCAGTGGATTCAAGCTGTAGTGCAAATGTAGCCCAGGTCATCTTCATAAGCACCAACATGGATTAGTACAATTCAAACACGGGAAAGTGAAACACCTTCAGACCAGAACTACCAGGTCCCAGCAATAGGTCACCCAGTTCTGTTCATAGAATTTCTCGGGCCCCAATATTCAGCCCCACCCCTTCTTCTAGTTTAATGTATGTCTAGGACACATGGCATTGGATCAAGTCTACATGTGTTTTGGCATTGTTTGAAGATGAAATTAATATGGAGTACAAATATAAGTCTGGAGTGCAGAAGGGGGGGGGAGAGAGAGAGAGAGAGAGAGAGAGAGAGAGAGAGAACTAAAAAGAGGCCAGGCAGGGAAGAGGTCTTATCACAGAGCTAATGGATACTAATCTGTTCTAAGCCCCTGAACAATAGCTGCAGCCACATTGACACATGTTTAATGGCACATGTTTGGTTTTTAAAAGGGATTTCATTTAAGGCGGTTTTTGGTATCAACGAGGGTGCCTGGAACAGAACCCTCGCGGATAAAAAAGGCTCCACCTGTACAGTAGTTTCAATCTTGCTCATGCTAAGTTAAAACTGTCGATCAAAAACGTGTTTTAAAAAAATGTAATAACATTGGGTTTGTAGGAAAATTTAGGAAGGGGGATTCAGTCAGGCATCTTGCCCTGGACCAATGCCAGCTCTCAGCAGCCCTGCAGGCAGGAGACCTTCCACACCTGAGCTGACAGAAAGATCGGGCACTCAGCACAGTAGACAACATAGCTTAACAAAACTCTCCCAGCACTGGGAATTCCATTAAAGTCGATTGGACTAGCCATTTTCCATTTTAATACACACAGGGACACACACGCAAACCAATTTTTAAAAGGTTTGCCCAGTCCTCTGACTTTTCCAGGTTGTCTGCTGACAACATATTGGGTCAGGGAGGACTTACTGCTGTGCTCCCCCAAGCATCCTCTACAGGGCTTCCCATGTGTCCAATAACTTTCTAAAAAGATTGCGACCCACCTCCTAGTTGCGATCGCAAAACCAGAAGTGGGTTGCGATCTTTTTTAAAAAAGTTTTTGGACGCACAGGGAGCCCTACTGAGTGGTCTGTGGGATTCTCCAATCCCCATGGATGTGGTAAGTCGTCCCCCCCAGCCCCATTATGTTGCCAATGTTATCTATGGTCTTCACCTCTTGTGATGTCACTTCTGGTTCCCAGGAAACTCTTCCGGAATGCTGCCAGTGGAGGAAGAGGGACGGACCATTTGTTACTACTGCAGTTGCCCTAAAACCAGCCGAACCCAGAAGCCTAGACCCCAATAGTGTTTTCCGATGATTTTAACCGCTATGCTCAAAACTACCACAACACACCTGTGGACTTTGTGCAGCACACTAATCGTGGTACACCAATTGAAAATTGCTGGTTTAGTAGGACAATCTCAATGGCTCAAGTAAGGAAGTCAAGCCACATGCTAGAGTAAAAGAAAAGCACCTCATGTACTGATACACTGAAGAGAGTACCTGCAAAAGTCAGAACTAAAAGCAAGGTGTGGTCCAAAAAAAAGTTCAACATCTTGAACCTCCACTGGTTTCAATAGGAAAGTTGAGTACTTCCCATTGCTCATTAATGTAATGTCTATCGACCCATGTGTCTGTACCTCCAATAGCTTGTTCTGTCTCCTTTAAAAAAATTCTTGCTTGCTTGCTTGCTTGCTTGCTTGCTTGCTTGCTTGCTTGCTTTCTTATTCATTCATTTATTCATTCATTTATTCATTCATTCATTGCTGTACCATTATTCTAGAAGTCAGCCTCAGTTCACTGATGGCTTGGACAATCTCAGAGAGTTCTAGTCCAATGTCTGCAGTGCACATGAAAACTTGCCTCCATGTTGCATTGGCATCCCTAGGAGCAGCGGCGTCATGCAGCTGGAACGCTGGGCAGGAGGAACAGGTGAGCAGCAGCCTGCCCGTTGTGTACCGCTCCGTTTCACCGTCTTCCCCGCCCCCGCGGGGCTGCCGCTCACCTGTTCCTCCCGCCCAGCGTTCCGGCAGCATGATGCCACTGCCTAGGAGGATGTGGATACCACTAGTTGGCAAACTATTTGGTGCGGCCTGATAGAGGGCACATGTAGAGAGGTGGCAACTGACACACA
This sequence comes from Lerista edwardsae, assembly GCA_029204185.1. NCBI lineage: Eukaryota > Metazoa > Chordata > Lepidosauria > Squamata > Scincidae > Lerista > Lerista edwardsae. Next base: position 12,803,045 of record JAJKFI010000013.1, read on the forward strand.
TGTCCTCCCCGGATGGCACTTTGGGGTGACAGAACATCCTTTCTGCTTCTGTCTCCAGAAACAATAAACAGGGTTTTGAAAAGCACAACAGAGCCCTAAGAAGTCTGCCAGAGTTTGGGCCATCTGCTCGCAAACCCCCTTTTGTGCAATAATGAAGAACAGATCCTTCCTTCGCTGTCACCCAGCTGGAAATATGCAGTCACTGTATGGGATGTCGCTTCTTGAACCAGAGTTGCCTTTTCCTCATTTTTCTTCTTTGTGGGAAATTCAGTCCGTAATGAGTCGTATAAAAAGAGTGCCGTGGAACAAGGAGCGCCGGACAACCCTGTTTCATCTTCCCGTGTAACTTGGGCAGGTAGTAAGAACTTGCCTGACCCTGAGATATAGCCTTGCTTTTGAAGTCCCTCTGCTGTTTGGTACTTGGCATTTCCCGGCGGAGCTTGGAAAGAAAACCTCTTTTCAAACGGCCTGGGTGTTTCCACGTTAATTAGGTCGCCTGACAAAGGAGGTTTTCTGCATGAAATCCGAAACAGCAACGGGAGATGTTGTTCCTGCCCATTTAACTGGCGATGAAAGGTTCAGGACTTGCCTGATCTGGTCAGTACTTCTCAACTGGCTTCAAGCACAGGGTCAGATGCAGTAACTTCCATCACAGCCACAGAGCTCCCATGGCCCTTTCCCTCTTGCAGACATGGGAAATTTGCAATAGAGAAGAGGCAAGAGGGAAGGGAGTGCTTCACCTCTTCCTCTGCCACTGAAATGCCCCTTGCCCATTAGCGTGGACCAGGCACGTACCTGGGCAAAACCGCGCCCAGGGCACATGATGTCATGACATCACGCCGTTGTGACATCATGACCTTTGGCGGGCTCGAGCGGCAGCCCAGGATGGGAGCTGCCAGCGCGTCCCGGCTTGGGGCGTGCAGCGGCAGCTTCCTTCCCCGGGCTGCTGCTAGGGCTCTTTAAGTACGCAAGCGGCAGCCCAGGGAAGGAAGCCGCTGGCACGCGCCCCGAGCCAGGACATGCAGCGCCGACTTCCTTCTCCGGGCTGCTGCTGGAGTGCTTAAAGCGCCCCAGCGGCAGGCCAGGATGCCACCAAGGCGCCTTGGGGCACGGGGGCTCGCAAATTTGTGGGTGGGGGGCGGGGCGCCATGCCAATGGCGCCCCCACCTTATGGCACCCCAGGGCTCGTGCCCTGTGGCGCCATACTCTCAATACACCTCTGGCTTGGACCTCTGCCAATTTTCTTGACCCACATTTACCCAGCAAGCTGGGGGCTGGACTGCAGCTAGAGAAAAAGCAGCTGGGAAGAAGGGGGTTGAGAGAAGTCAGGTGGAAGGGCATGGACCACCTACCTGTCCTGGGGTGCTGCAAAGGGCCTCATCCAAGGTGCCTCCTCTCGTAACACACAGCTAATGTGTTGCACATAGGAGCGTCATGGCAGATCCCATGTGGTGCATCCAGAAGGCGCCAAAGTTAACCCTTGCCAGCACCAGGACAAGTGGCCTTGAGATACAAGCTAGGAAAGATGTCTGCCTTCCATGCTGAAGAGTCAGCAGAGGCAAGACTGGGCGCTACTACCCGGCAGCTGCCTGCAAGGAGAGTCCTGCTCCCCTCAAGGCAAAGCAAATTCTGCCTGTTCAGCTCTACTTCCTCTGTGGAAGCTGCTGCCCAGCAGGAGGTGCCAATGAGCACCATGAGGGAAGACCAAGGACTAAGCACCGTGACGTGGGCTGCAACCCTACTTGCAACTCACTTGGGAACACTTTCCCTTGATGGGGTTTACCTCTGAGTAGGCATGTGTGGTGGCGCAGCGGGTTAAACCGCTGCTGCTGGGCTTTCCGACCGGAAGGTTGGGAGTTCAAGACTGCGCGACGGAGTGAGCTCCCGTCGCTTGTCCCAGCTCCTGCCAACCTATCAGTTCGAAAGCACTTAAATGCAAGTAGGTAAATAGGGACCACTTCGGTGGGAAGGGAATGGCGTTCCGCGCGCTGCAGCGTAGAGTCACGCCGGCCACATGACCACGGAAGCTTGTCCTCGGACAAAAACGCCGGCTCTACAGGCTTTGAAATGGAGATGAGCACCACCCCCTACAGTTGGTCATTCGGTCCAACTAGACCATTCGGTCGTGGGGAAACCTTTACCTTTAGGCATGTGTAGGCTGCACTGGAATTCACTGTTAACTGAACTTTTCTCCCGTATCGCAGGTTCACGCAAATCGATGCTGTGCTTAGCGCCCTTCCTCTCTGCCTGTGCTCAGTGTCTGTGAGGCATCTAGGACTGTTTGATCTTCCACCAGACTAAGGCAGAAGCCCAAAGATTAGCTCCAGGTCTCCTGGCCAGGCAAATCCTCTTAACCAACAAAACAGTTACTCTTGGGCCCCTGTGAGAGTCACAGAGGCCGGCACCCAGACATGTGCAATCCTCCCTGACTCCAAAAGTGGTCCGAACACGCTTTATGGTGGCCCTTGTGCCAACCAAACTTCGCTGGCCTAACTGTGCCAGCCTCACTCCAGATTAGGATTGCGCTCTCAATCTTGTGTCTCATCACCCCCATTTCACTTTCTTGCTTTGCATCCTACAGCTCCATTTCTCCCTTCTGTGGCTCCTCCGTGTAATCTCTCTCATTTCCCTCGACATGGAAGTGTCTCAATTCATGTCCTTTTTACCTCCCCTCTCACTTTTCTGTCTCCGTCTCGGTCTCCGTCTCCCTCTGGAGAAGGTTCGGCTTTCTGTCTCTCTTCTTGCTCATTCTAACTAGCAACGAATGCTGCTGAAAGTTCCTGCAAGTACGGATTTGATACACTTCATTGCATTTCTTTCTTGATTTCCCCAACTCTAAATTCATCCCAAAATACAGACTGTGCGATCCTAACCAGCTTACACAGCTGTGCCAATGGGGCATGTGCTGCATCCTGCAGTGGAGTAGCAGTCAGGGAGGCCTCCTCAAGGTACAGGAATGTTTATTCCCTCACCTCGGAACTGCATCGCCCTTACCCGGATGCTGGAAAGATGGTTAGGATTGTGCCCTGTGCAGTGGTGTCATCTAAATGATTTAAGAACAGGTACTCACTTTTGATTGGCATGTGTCGGGACCCGCCCACCGGAAGTGACATCATAAGCCGGAAGTGATGTTGTGGTAGGAGGTGACATGAAAAAAGCCCTTTTTGAGGCCTCAGATGATTTTAAACTGACCCAACAGTTGCAACAGTATTCCACAGCACCCCCAGAACATGTTAAGGAGGCCTGGCATCATGTTAAAGTGATCCAACAGTTCCAAAACCCCAGAGCAGCTCATTTTTCAGTGGCAAGGAAAGGAAAGGCAAGGCTCTGCTCGCTGCCTGCCTGCCTGGCTCTGAGAACATGCAGGCAACTCAAACGTGCAGGAAATTCAAACGTTGCAGGGGGCGGAGTCGACGAGTGGGCGGGTGAATGGGCGGGGCCAGCCATAATCCTAGAAACCGGTACTTGCGTACCCCCGCGTACCCCCTGCATGACATCACTGGCCCTGTGTCTCTCCATTCTATGTCTCTCGCCTCATTGTTAAAATATCAGGTTTCATGGAGGTATGCAGCGCGGCAATGGCCACAAGCCAATAAAGGCCCCAGTGCTTTTATTTCCCCGTGTGCACATGTTACACGTGTCTCAGAACGTCTTGGAAGCAGCCTGCAGCGCTGGCACCAGGCAGAGGCATCACACCCAGAGGGCAAGGTGTAGCGCCTGCCACGGATGCTGGCGAGGGAGCTGGGCGCACTGCAGAAGAAAGCGCTCCCAGAAGCAGGGATGTGTCAAGGCTGTGCGGAGGGCATGGCGATGTCTTTCCTCACCGCCCTGCCCCAGACGCGATGAGAGCCGGCTCCGGCTCTGGCACCAGGTTTATCCCAGGTTGTCGGACAAAGCCTGGGCCTGGGCCAACCTATCCACATGACAACCATGGCCACTGACTGAGGGTTTTCTGATGGCTGTGGGTCCTGACTAGGGCTTGGCCCCGGACCCAGCCCCATATGCAGGCTTACTCAGAAACAAGCAAGCCCCCTGGAGCTCATTGGAGTTCCACACACGCGTAAATAGGACACCGCCAAACTGAGAGCACAATCCTATACCCCTGAAGTACCAGCGCTGCGCTCTTGTGCCGGCCAAACGCTGTCACAAACGTGCCGTCAAGCGCATCAGCGTCGGCAGGACAGCGTCGGACTGGCGCAAGAAGCAGCGCCAATGCTCGGGCGCTGCCACGACTGCCAGCAGCGCCGGCCTTGTGCCGGTCGAGCGTCAGCGCGGTCAGCGCCTCACCGAGGGTGTTCCAGAGGCGTGCCGGGGGTGTAACTGGGCAGCCCAGTGGGCGGAGATGGGGATTGTGACGCAGGACGGCCGTAGTGCCAAATCCTAAAGTCCAGCCCCAGCCCCAGCGGCCCCAATTCGGGCCGCTCCTGCACACGTGCACCTGTGCCTGCAAAACAGCAGGCGCAGAGCTGAGCAGCCCCATTGGGATGACTGGGGCTTACGCAGGTGTAAGGGGGAAACCTCCCCTTTGCCTGCACTTTGCTGCTGCTGCCTTCTAATGGGCTTTAGGACACAGCCCTGCTATGTCGGCCTTACTACGTCGGCCTTACTTAGGATTGGGCTGCCAATCTGGATCAAGCTCTACCACCACCACCACCACCACCCCATGGCTGTTACCTGCCCCTTGAGGAAAGCTCCAAGAGTCTGGCACCAGGGATGGTTTCTGCTTACTTTGAAGTTAAACCCACAAAACCCAGTGGAATTATTTCTGGGCCAGAAAGCTGTGATTCTTCACATACTTTTTTTAAACAAGTTTCACTGAAACCAAGTTGACTTAGTAAACATAGTCAGGATTAGGCAGTTAAGCCATAAATAGCACAAAGGTTAACCTCTTATCTTTTTGAGGCTGTGCAGCAATTATACAATTCACAGGCGCTTGACAGATTCCTCTCCTTATGCATTTTCACGTCCCTAATTAGTTGTAGCGTCTTTAATAGGAAGTTGCCATTACAACCCTCTCCTTAATAACCACCACATCAACACATCTATAATAAAATGTACCATCAACGGTCTCACATATTAATGGCAGATATGGTGGCCTGGTCAAAACCTGGAGGGTTCTCTGTGCAAGAAAGGAGCTGCAGTGGTCCCTGCTCATGTTCTACCTGGTTGATTTATCCACCAACCTCTGGTCCCGCCTTGCATATGGCACACCTGAAGCTCTTCTTGCTGTAGCAGATGGGAAGGGAAGCACCATACAGGATTGGGGGCGGTAGACAGGCAGAAGAATGTACCCAAAATGATCAAGAAAGTGGAGCACCTTCCTTACAAGAAAAGGCTAACGCAGTAGTTCCCAAACTGTGAGTCATGAGCCAATTTCAGGTGGGTCGTGAAGTACCTAGTCCTAGAGCATCAATATTGAAAATATGGGAAGATGGGACACTGGACAGCAGGAGGGCTGAGTGACTATTTTGCTTGTGTCCAGGTTGTAAATGGGATGTGGTGGCGCTGCGGGTTAAAGCGCTGTTCTGCTGAGCTTTCTGACCGGAAGGTTGGGAGTTCAAGACCACATGATGGAGTGAGCTCCCATTGCTTGGTCCCAGCTCCTGCCAACCTAGCAGTTCGAAGCACCTAAAAATGCAAGTAGATAAATAGGGACCACTTCGGTGGGAAGGTAACGGTGCTCCGTGCACCTTGGTGTGTAATCATGCCGGCCACATGACCACGGAAGCTTGTCCTCGGACAAACGCCGACTCTACAGGCTTAGAAATAGAAATGACCCCCTACAGTCGGTCATGACTAGACCATTCAGTCGTGGGGAAACCTTTGCCTTTAGGTTGTAAATAGGTTTTTTTTCTTACTGATTCACTTTGCTATTGGAAAATGGCTGAGGAATAACCCAATTTTCTCAGAACAGCAGCAAGCTCTGGCGTCACAATGATGGCACTTCCAGCTGTGGTACTTCTGGTGGTTCTCAGACAGGTTGTCCTTCTAAAAAGTGGGTCCTGGTGCTAAAAAGTTTGAGAACAGCTGGACTAAAGCATTAGGGATTTTTTTCATTTAGAACCACGGGGGGAAATGATAGCTTCATAAAATCACACCTGGTGTGGAGCAAGTAAACAGAGAGAAGCATTTTCTCCCTTTTTCATAACAGTAGAAACCAAATAGTGTTACCGAAGCAATGAACATGAAATCGGGTGAACTCAGGAAGCTAGTGGAAGACAGGGAGGCCTGGCGTGCTGTGGTCCATGGGGTCGCGAAGAGTCGGATACGACTTAGCGACTGAACAACAACAAAAGAAACCAAAAAAATCCAGTGAACCTAATAATTGGCAGGAGATAGAGCAGCGACTTTCAACAGGTGTGCCGTGGCACATTGGGTGTGCCACAAAAAGTCTGCAAGTGTGCCACAGGAGTTTGGAGCACAGAGGTTGAAAAATGCTGAAAAACTCTTCTGGGTTTTGCCATCCTTTTTCTAGGATAATTCTCTGTAGTAATAAATTGTCTGTCCCTCTTCCTCCACTGGGTTAGAGCTGAAAATCACTCACACAGGAGCCAGACAAAAGGAAGTACTTCTTCACTCGATGTCTAAAGAACATGTGGGATTCATTGCCACAAGATGTGGTTATTGCCTTAAGATGCAAGCAGACAAGAGCAAGAATTGGTGGTATATTAATTGACTGCTACTAATAGTGCAGCACAAAGGCAGAAACCTAGCCCTCTATCTGTTGTAGGAATTTTCTCCATGAAGACTGATGGGCATATTCAAACATGTGATTTCCCCAGTGCTATCACCTGTCTAAAGTGGTATAGTAGATTCTACAGAATGCAATCCTAACCTGGAGTTAGGCCAGCACAGTTAGGCCAGTGAAGTTTGGCCGGCACAAGGACCACAATAAAGCGCATTTGGACCACTCTCAGAGTCAGGGAGGATGGCACAAGTCTGAGTGCTGGCCTGTCTGACTCCAAAAGTGGTCCAAGCATACTTCATGGTGTCCCTTGTGCCAGCCAAATTTTGCTGGCACTAACTGTGCTGGCCTAACTCCAGGTTAAAATTGCGCCCACAGTCTGAAGATTTATCTCAGTATGCTTTGTCTTCTAAGGTCTGACTAGCATCCACCTTTCTAGCCACCCAGACAAACATCTAGCCTCAAAATCCAGGGGTGTCAATTAGGTGGGAATGGTGGAGCTGAGCGCTGGTTGGACTTTATGAGAAGACTCCGTTCCACACTGATCTCACTATGGGGCGATCTCCTGGTGAGATAGAAAACGTAGCCTTGTCAACCCACCTTCAATCAACTGTCATTGGACCTGCAGACCCAATTCTGTCTTTGAGCCAACCGCTCCAAAGACAGCGGGATGCTTAACGCGATGAAACGCGATGGCAGGAGCTACAAAAGGCTGTGAAGCTGCAGCGCCGAAGGAAAAGGAGGCAGGTCAATGAGAAGTTGTAACGTTCCCTTTGAGCGATATTGGCAAGCACTTTAGATAGCCATGCTTGCTCCCTCCTTGGGTTGCACTCAGAACAAAAAGAAATGGGCATGATTGATGCTGTGCTACACAGACTGACACTTCAGGAGCTTGGTGTCAGCTCTCAGGCTGAGAAAGTTATTTTACTCTGAAGGCAATAAGTCAAAAGAGCTCCAGGAGGCTTCAGCACTTTGAAGGTTAGGAAGCGGCCTGCCTTTGACCAAATGGATGGGGGTTGCCAAACGTGTTCATTACGGATCATTGCTTTTAAGGGATCACATGATCACCTAGCAATACATCTTCCGACACTCGATGTTGATCTTGTTATGGTACCCACCATAGGTACCAACGGTGATTGCCGTTGATTAATGGGCAATCACGTTAGAGAGAAAAGCAAGTCACACTTATGGCCAGACATACGAGATGCTGATGGGCAGAAGATTTAGTTGAGAGGGTTAATGCCCCCGTTTGCCTGAAGATAAGAGCTGAAGTTCTGAAGGTCGCCAGTTTGAGACTACCGGAAGTCTCTGTGAGCAGCAGACCTGTAAATTGCGACTGATTAACAGCTGAGCTGTCTTCGGCTGCCTTGTGTGAGGGGGAGTGTGCCGAATTCAGCTGCTTCTCTGGATGGAGCAGGGAAGCCGCTTATCAGCGAGCAAGAAGACAAATGGGTGGCCAGAAAGAAGGACTAAATCCAGAAAGATCCATCTGTATGTGTGTAGTTCTTGCAAGATAGAACGTTTCTGTAAAAATTGTAAAAACCTTCGGGTTTCTGAATAAAGTCTGCCTATGTAAACTGCCTTGAGTCATTAGAGAAATCTGGTGACCTAAGAAAGGTGGTATATAAATACAAGTATTATTATTTTTTATTATTATTTGTGTGTCATGTTTCCTGAATTTTTTTCCTTAAGCAGACCGTGCTTTTAATGTACTGCATTTTTATACAGCCCTTCCTCCTAGAACTCAAGGCAGCATGCATGGTTCTCTTTCTCCCCCTGTTTTATCTTTCAGTAACTCCTTTGTTGAACAATTATTATGCTAAGAGAAGGTGATGGGGGCCCCTGCTGGGCAAAGAGACACCTCTTCAAAGCTCTGGTTCTTTTAAAGAGCAACTACAGAGTAGAGGGAGAGCAACTGTCCCATTCATTTCAGTTGGTTGGTTGGTTGCAGACATCTCATGTGCATGTTGACTGCAATTTAAAATGAAAGACCTGCAAAAGAAGAGGCTTCTTAAGCCTTTCTTCTCCAGCAGTGTTTCTGCTGAAAATGCACCACCCCCAATTCCATTTACCCCACTGGGGACAAGCAGCCAGGAAGGCCATTTTCAATGGAGAACAGACGAGGGGAAAGGGTTAAGAACAGTGGTGTCATCTACAAATGAACTAACGGAACGCTGGGCGGGACGTGGGCGGGGCTTCCACATGATTGGCAGCCCATTCGTTTCGTTCCGCGGCTGCCCTGGCCTCGGGGGGCTGCCCCCGGTTGGCACCCCCCTCCCCGCTGCTCGCCCAGGCACCCGGCGTACCCCCCACCCATCTCCCCCGGCGAGCAGGCACCCCCCGAGGCCAGGGCAGCTGCGGAACAAAACGGGCGGGCAGCCAATCACGTGGAAGCTCCGCGTAAGTCCCGGCCAGCGTTCCGTTAGTTCATTTGTAGATGACGCCACTGGTTAAGAAGTCCTTTCTCCTTCACCAGATGGGCCCCCAACGTCAGATCATGGCAGAATACAAGGGCTGCAACCTCTGATTAATTAACTGTTTTAATTAATTGATTGAAACATTTTGAATTGATAAAAAGGCATCTCTGATCAATCACATATCACTTTTTTTAAAAAAATGTTAAATTATTTTTAATATAAATGTTTATGAAAATTGCTGATGGCAGGCACTAGTTCAGAAAAAGCATTCTCCTTTCTTATTTGCACAATGTACTGGTGCCTGCTGTGGTGTAAGAATATGCCATCTAAAAATGAAGCATCGTTTTTTTCTTCAAAATTGATTGCAACTCTATTCACACTTTCTCAGGCACAAGCCTCAATGAACAGAGGGGGACTTCCTTCTGAGTAAACATGCATAGGTTTCATCCTGTTAGTCATATGGGAAAAATTGCTGAATTGGTTGACAAATTTAAATTTTATTGAAAAATCATCTAATTTCTTAATTGAATGAGAGCTCTATAAAATAGGCAACAATTCAACAAACTTTGCACTGGAAATAGAGGTCCCGGCCTCATTGTCTCTGAAACTCACCTTCAACTCACCTCACACTTCAACTGTCGTCAAGGACATTAACCTAGCCTAATCTATAAAACCTAGTCTATAAAACCCAGGAGAATTTTGACATTTATAAAATGCTAATATTCTGCCATAAAATCAATCAATGATCATTGTGATAGAATTCTATATATGTATATGAATATGTTCCTTTCGCTTTCCAAATTACTTTCTATGCAAACACAGAATTGCTAATTTAGATTCTCACCCCCCAAAATGAAAATAAGAAATTGAAAATATTGGCCAGGTACACCACTTCATTCTCCTTATGGCCCATAAGAAATCAAGTGAGATATTCTTAGCATCCAGAGAGAGAAGCCAAGACGTCATTTCTCAGTACTTCCAGGGAAAACTAATTGACTGCTATGAACTCTAATAAAGGCACGCCCAGGTATCCACTGAGGTTCCAGTCTGGACTCCACAGTGGATACCTGAAACCGTGGATACTGGGGATGCCCTTTAAAAGGTGAATTTTTGCTGCAAGGTGGTTAAAAAAAGAGATTTATTTACTGTTCCCCTATCCTTTGAATAGGCATCCCAGTATCCATGGTATCCATGGATAACTGAACCTGTGGATACCAAATCAGTGGATACGGGGGCACTCCTACATTGTTAGGGAATGAACCCCTAAAGTTTATCATAAAAATATGTGATATTGTTGAAAATAGGCAGTCCATAATATGAATCTAGCCTGAATTCCCAAATGTTATACATTATTATAACATTATACATTATTATAAGCTTGTTATACTCTGGTGCCTTGAAACTTCCTATAATAATAATAATAATAATAATAATAATAATAATAATAATAATAAT
>JAJKFI010000013.1:12813611-12833700 GCA_029204185.1 Lerista edwardsae
ATAATAATAATAATAATAATAATAATAATAATAATAATAATAATAATAATAGGTATTTATATACCACCTTTCTTGATCATCAGATTGCTCCTTTGACTTTAATTCAAGGCAGCTTACATAGGCAGGCATTTTCTAAACCGCAAGGGTTTTTACAAATCACAAAGTTCTAATCTTACAAGAACAACTACATGCAGATGACACTTTCATCGTCCAGTCCTTCTTTCTCGCTGCACGATTGCCTTCCGCCAAAGAGCTCTCACCAAAGCTCTCACTTTGCTCTCACCAAAGAGCAGCTGGCCCAGCACAACTCCCCTCTCACAGGCAGCTATTTGTTCTATTATGAACAAATAGAAAGTACTTATGAGTTATTTTCAACATTTAAAAAAACCCTAAGATCATGGCAAACACTCCCATCACTTCCTGGCAAATAGAAGGGGGGAAAATGGAAGACGTGACAAAGTTTATTTTCCTGGGCTCCAAGATCACCACAGATGGTGACTGCAGCCATGAAATTAAGATACGATTACTTCTTGGGAGGAAAGCTATGGCAAACCTAGACAATAAAAAGCCGAGTCATCATCCTGCCAACAAAGGTTCACATAGTCAAAGCTATGGTTTTCCCAGTAGTAATGTATGGTTGTTGGACCATAAGGAAGGCAGAGTGCTGAAGAATAAATGCCTTTAGAATTATGGTGTTGGAGAAGACTCCTGAGAGTCCCCTGGACTGCGAGGTGATCCAATAGGTCAATCCTACAGGAAGACAAGCCTGATTGCTCCTTAAAAGGACAAATACTGAAACTGAAGTTCAAATACTTTGGCCACCTCATGAGAAGGTAGGATTCTTTAGAAAAGACCCCCATGCTGGGAAAAATAGAAGGCAAAAGGAGAAGGGGGCAGCAGAGGATGAGATGGTTCGATAGTGTCACCGAAGCGATGAACATGAAATTGAGCGAACTCTGGAAGCTAGTGGAGGACAGAGAGGCCTGGCATGCTGTGCTTCATGGGGTCGCGAAGAGTCGGACATGACTTAGGGTGCAATCCTAAACTGAGTTAGGCCGGCATAAACTGGGTTTGGTTTTTTAAATTTTATTGTTATGTTTTTAGTTTTGTTTGAATATGTTGTTTTAATGTTCTTTTATAGTGTTTTTTAATGTTAAATTTTATAGTTTTATGTAATGCCGCCTTGAGTGCCTTCGGGCATAAAGGCGGGGTAAAAATCTTTTAAATAAATAAATTAAATAAATAAATAAACTAAGCCAGCAAAATCTGGCCAGCACAAGTATGTTTGGTCCACTCTTGGAGTCAGAGAGGCCAGCTCACAGACGTGAGCCATCCTCCCTGACCCCAAGAGTAGTCCAAAAACGCTTTATGGTGGCGCTTGTGTTGGCCAAACTTTGCTGGTTTAGTTTATGCCAGCCTAACTCCAGTTTAGGATTGCACTCTTAGCTACTGAACGATGCGTTATGGTCCTGTAGAAGTGCCGCTGGTTGCTTCTACTTGGTCATTTACCTGCAAATAAAGCCTGCAAATTACGAAGACACCGTAAGTTACTAGTGCTTTTTCCTTTAAAAAAAATGGTAGTCAGAGAAGCCTGAACAACAAAACAGTATAAACAAACTCCTTATCTTGGGGCCCAAATATTCTGACCTCCTCTTGTTGCAGACACACATTAAATAATGTAAATGAGTCCAATTCCATGCAGTGTACCCTGAATCTAGCTTTCCTTACCTGTGTGCTTGCTTGTTCTCCACTTGCGCATTTGTAAGTGAACAGATTTTTAGGGGGGGAAATGAAGATATAGATATAAATGTGCATGCATGAGTATATTCAAAATTAAAGATTGAAACACATGGAATAAATATAGAGCAGTAATAAATATTTCACTTCCAAGCACATCATCAAAGTGGTTTCTCCTGACATTAAATTATGTGTCCTTGTAAGATACATGCAGTCAAGAAGAAATATCCATCACAGAACAACAAAATATCGTTTCAGCCCAGCAGTAACTTCAACCCAAGAGATCTAGGGCAAGGCTAACATGAAACGTACATTACTTCCCACTCCTGTGGTCCCATTAATGCTGTCTTCGTCCTGTTGTTGAACCCGGAGAGATGCTTTACATGCCTATTGGGTCTGTACGTACACTGACATAATGCATGTGGCGCTCTCAGGATCCCTGTGGTTGCAATCACTTGGCACCACAGAGCATGGATTATGACCTGTTCACTTTGAATCTGAAGAATCTGAGATTTCTAGTTTTTAATTAAACTAGAATTTTTTAATTAAAAAATAAATATTTTCAGGTTCCTAGGATATGGGGGGGGGAACGTGTTGATTATACTAGATGCATGGGAGCTGGAAAGTTCTTAGAAAGTAATAAGCATTTGGTCTTGTATCTCCAGAATCCAATTGCATGGATTCCGGATTACTATGCCAGTTACAAAATAGTCCAAGAACATTTTGAAGTCTTTAACACAACTTTTTCGTGTGCTATTCTTTCTATAGTCTTTTTATGCATTATTGTGCGATACAGATATTGTGAGATATAGGAAATTGGAATAGATGAGCCCTTGGTCTGATCCAGAAAGGCTTTTCTTATGCTCTTCTGATGGTTGTTTTGATCTGTATTTTTTTGTAAACCACATTGGGTTCATCCCGATTGATAAAAGTTGGGACTAGAAGGGCACAATCCTAACCAATTTTCTAGCACTGGGATATGGGCAATGCAGCTCCGAGGTAAGGGAACAAGCATTCTCTTGTCTTGAGGAGGGCTCCGTGACTACTGCTCCACTGTAGGATGCAGAACATGCCTCATTGGCACAGCTATGTCAGTGTAGGAATGTTGGTTAGGATTGTGCCCTAACATGTACCACCGTGGGAAGATTGAAAGCAGATCAGATCCAGCGGTGTTATGCTGCCGGAACGCTGGGCGGGACATCCGGGTGATCGACAGCCCGCCCGTCACATTCCAGAGCATTACGCCATTTGCGTAACCAATTACGCCGCTAGCGTACATTACGCAAATGGCGTAACACTGCGGAACGCGACGGGCGGGCTGTCAATCACCCGGATGTCCCGCCCAGCGTTCCGGCAGCATAACACCGCTGATCAGATCAGCTGCTCCCTTTTTTGTCCTTACAATTTCCAAAAGGAAAATCCAGTCTAAGGTCCGTTTGCCTCAATCCTGAATTTGCTCATCCTTCAGCACTCTGACAGCCCAAGCCTAACCTGTGCTGGCGTAGCCAGGCCAGCACAGCTGGGCTGCAGCCTAAGCACAATGGGAGGTAGAAGCAGCTCAGTGCAGAGCAATGGGATGTTTTCCCTTTACTCCAGGGAAAGCCCCAGCTAGCCCTATGGGGCTGCTCCGATCTGCGCCAGCAAAATAGCAGGCGTAAGTCCATGTGGCCAGGAGCAGCCCGAATTGGGGCCGCCCAGCCCAGGGACAGATTTGGATACAACCCAATGGCTGTGTCCGCTGACTCCACCCACAGCAACACCCACGGCGCCAAGTTATTACGCCTCTGTCACACCATCGGTGCAGCCCTGCGCCGGCAGAGCTACACTGGTGCTTAACCGGTGCAGCTGATAGGCGTGGCGGCCCCCCTGTATCAGCTCTGCTGACTGCGCCAGCACAGCAACCAATTCTGTAGCGCCTGTGGAGGCCTCATCCAGCCCCTACACCACCCCAGGTACGCGGGGAAGCGGTGGCCAAGTTCGACTAGCGCAGGGGCCTGAGAGGATGGGAGAAGGGGGAAGGGAGCCACACGTACAGAGGCGGATCTAAGGGGGGGCAAATCTGTAAGTTTTGCAAGAAGCCTTACCTTGCAGTGGAAAACACTCCTCTCCTGCACTGTTCTAGCCAATCCTCACAGGGAACAGCAACATCTTGGCGTTGCTTACTGGCTACAGCAGCAAGGGAGAGGAGGGATTGACAGGGTAAGGCTTCTTGCAAAACTTACAGATTTGCCCCCCCCCTAGATCCGCCTCTGCACACGTAGGCTGGACCCTAACCCCGCATCCCCAGCTTTAGCCCCATCCCCATCCTATCCCATGCAAGGGGTGCAACCCGGGGCAAGAGGAAGCATTTCGCCTCACCCCAGATAACATGGCAGCCGTCTGAATGGGACTACTTGAATCTGCACTGTCAATATCGGTGATGCAAACCCGAGCAGCGTGGGGATCGGGATCACATTGCTGCCTTCGCCCCACCCCCGCCAATGCTTACATGGTTCCCAGCAACCTGGTAGGAGTTTGGGAACCACTGGATTAATTAATCAGCTGAACCAATCGACCTAAATTCTTTAATGGGTCAACGTCCCTGCATTCCAATAATTGATTTTAATCTTTACTATGTTGTTTTGAATGGTTTTTAACTTTTGTAAACCGCTTTGGATTTTAGAAAAGTGGTATATAAATCAAATAAATAAATAAATAAATAAATAAATAAATAAATAATGGAATCCACATTTGGATAAGACAAGCTTCAAGGGGTGAATAACAAGCACCGAATTGAGACCTTCAGGGGGAAAAAAAGGCTTGTAGTGAGTGAACAGGAGGAGGCCTGCAGATGCCCTGCAAATTGAACTGTATCAGTTTGAGCACTGCACACTTGAATTCTGCAGAAAAGCCATTAGTGCTTTTCCCACACTAACCAACCATTGCTCTGCCTCTCTGAGACAGTCACGCTGGGGCTTGACAGCCGATTGGCTCCCAGAGGGCTTAGGGGCAGAACCACAGCCTCAAACATGGGCGTGCAGCCTGCTTAAGCTCAGTGCTGTCCCAAACGACGATGACGCCCGCCCACCCTTTAGCTACTCTGAGATTAGCTGGTCGCTCTCTGAGGTAAGGGCCAAGTAGGAATTTTGGGCTAACTTCCTGATTGGCCAATGAAAGATGGGTTTTTTGCCTACCCCAGACTGGGTTGGGTATGCTTAAGGCAGGGCGGTGGATTGAGGTTGGATAGAATAGATTGGTCACTTGGCATGAGAGGTACGGGTTAAAGGTAGACATGAAAGTCGGGGGGAGAGTCACGGCAACTCTGATGATGCTCGATGGGTTGCTGGGAAAACCCCTCGACTGGTCCTGCAAGGCTTGAAAGGTGCACCTACGAGCAGTGTAGGCCAGCTGCCCAGTCCCTTCAGGGGCAATTAAGGGCGCAATCCTAACCTGGAGTTAGGCCAGCAAAGTTTGGCCAGCACAAACCGTAAAGTGCATTTGGACCACCTGGGAGTTAGGGGGGATAACACACATCTATGTGCTGGCCTCTCTGTCTCCAAGAGTGGTCCAAACATACTTTACTGTAACCCTTGTGCCACCCAAACTTTGCTGGTCCAACTTGTGCCGGCCTAACTCCAAGTTAGGGTTGTGCCCTAAGACTGGCCGGCTCAGAGCCCAGACTCAAGTGGAATGGTTCACCCAATGAGATCCACAGGGGTTCAGACAGCTAGGACTGTTCCCTCCAGCTTAGGACCCCGCACCTGGGAAGGGGAGACCCCCCCTCCCCTTTCCAGTTAGTTCCCTGTTGCAAGTTTTGTGTAAGCAATATTTAAATAGTGGCCCAAATAACATCCAAGCTGCAGTCTGCCATCTTTGTTTAAGGTTGCATGGGTACAGAGGCGGAGGAAGGGTATAGCCCGGGGTGGCGCGAGCCATGGGCGCCGGCAGTGGCGGGGTGGCGGGGCACCATTGTGCGGAGTCCGCGGACGAACCCACGCACTGTTTGGCCCACCCGCCCGTGCCTCCATTTCGCTCCAAAATGGAGCTATTCCGGGCGCAGGGAAGCGTGGCTGGATGACGCATGGGGGTGGGGTGACATGCTGGGGGTGCGGTTTCGTCACCCTGCCATGGGTGCGCTTGGGCCTCCGTTCGTCCCTGCATGGGTAAAGAGCTTTCAGGATTCCCATATGGTATCACTTCTTTTTAAAAAGCAGTACCTGAGAGATTTTTCTCACAAGACGTATTTCTCATTTTCACAGCTAGACTTATTTTTCCCATAAAAGCTTTTCCCGCAACTCTCCACTCTTGTACCATTTGTGCTTTTCCGCCGTCGTTACTTTTCATGCGCTCTGCAGTCATTGTAGGAACTCTCCTGGCAGACATCAGGCAGTGAAGCATCTCTTGAAAACGTCTGAAGGAATCCGGTTCTGTTATCATTTCTGTCTGCATTAACCTTTGGATTGGCGTCGGGCTCTTCGTTTAAATCATTCCGTGTTGTCAAAAGTTCTTGATGGCTGTTCTGGGCTGTTGCCACATAACAAAATTGCCTCTCTTTCAGAGCCGATTGAAATGTGCCCAAATCCAGAAAAGAAAAATAAGATAGGGAAGTGAATGTCAAGATGGAACATGCATTTTAAGGCCGCTGTATGACAGACATTGGGGACGTGGTGGCGCTGCGGGTTAAATCGCTGCTGCTGAGCTTGCTGACCAGAAGGTTGGCAGTTCAAGATCACATGACAGAATGAGCTCCCGTCGCTTGTCCCAGCTCCTGCCAACCTAGCAGTTCGAAACCATGTAAAAATGCCAGTAGATAAACAGGTACCACTTCGGTGGGAAGGTTACGGCGTTCTGTGCACCTCGGCGTATAGTCATGCTGGCCACATGACCATGGAAACGTGTCCTCGGACAAACGCCGGCTCTTGAGCTTGGAAACGGAGATGAGCATCGCCCCCTGCAGTCGGTCACAACTGCACCATTCGGTCATGGGGAAACCTTTACCTTTTTATGACGTACATTGGAGATTACCTTCTCCCATACATTCCAGCCTGTAGTCATCTGAAGAGGCTCTCCTTCAAGAGCTGTCTCTATCCCAAGTTAAAAGGATGGTGGCTCAGGAGCAAGCCTTCACTGTAGTAACTCAACAACTCTGAAAGGGAATTAAGAATGTCCCCCTCCCTCATGGCTTTTGGGCAAGGGCTCAAAGCATACCTGTTTCATCTGGCATTTTGGTTGATAGGTGGCTGTTTGCCATCTGTGCCTCTGCGTTGCAACCTATTGTATTCTAACCTAACTCCAGGTTGGGACTGTGCTCTCAAAGTCTTGGTGCTATTGCTGAAAAGATCCTGCCCTAAGTACTACCCCTCTCCCAACATCTCAAACAGCTCAGGGGCTCAGACTAGGGCCTATGAGAAAGAACTGAAGGGTTTTTGCCCATGAGGTAGTGGACTTTTCCACACACCTCCATTCCCATATAGCCCCGTAGACATTAGGGATCTAAAATGTCTTGGGAATAGTAAAAAAGAGAAAGTGGGGGGTGGGATTTAATAGTCTGGGAAGGACCAAATGCTCAGCCACTTTCAACACAGTTCAGAGGAAAATAAATTTAAAATCCAGAAAGTGAAATAAGCACCAACGGAGTAGATCATATGCACTTAGAAGCTTCTCTCGAGTGTGGAAAGAATGAAAAGCTTCATAAACCTAGAGAAGGTGGGAAGCAGCATAAATAAAACCTGAGGTGTTTGGTAAGCACAGAGCTTTAGCTGACAAGTACATTAAGGCTGCAGGGTAATGATGGGCTCGGCCGTGTCATTCCCACAATGTATGGCTTTTCCTCTTTGTGCTGTGGAGGAAACAAAGCCTCTTTCTCCTTCTGTTCCCACGTCCAGGACCAAAACAATTTCCCTAGGAAGGGAAGCAGGTAGATTTATCGAGTGTGTGCCCATTAGCTGCTGTGCTCCAACTCTCCCTCTGTGTGTCTTTGGGCCGTCACCCTTGGATTGATTTCCCCAATATTATGGCTAGTTTCTCGATCTTGTCACTAAGATTTTGGGTCTACAACACTTTCGCTGTGAAATCACTTCTATGTGATCATTACCTTGCCACTTTCAGCACTGTGCCCTCCCAGACTTTCTACTATTCTACCCCAGATCCTTTGGCCATGGGCTACAGGCTTGTGCAACCTCCTTACATTAGTAATGGGCTGCTTCAGAATGCCAGGTGCAAGAGAGTGGCAACAGGATGCAGGCATCAAGCACTCCCTTGGAGCACAGCGGTTGAAAATAAATGAACAGTTCTTCTCGATTCTACAGCTCTGTTTCAAGGGCAACTGTCTGTAGTAACAAGAGCCAGCAGAGGAAGAGGGACAGACAATTTGTTGCTACAGTCCAGGGGGTGGCCCTGGCCATGCTGTTAGATAGGAACGAAGTGAGACCAGAGGGGGCGGGCTTAGCGGCCATGTTTTTATACTCAAAATGCTGATTCCAAGCATTTCAGATTGCTTTGCGCGTAGTAAAAACTTACGAAAATAAAACCGTGTGATCGTGGAGTTATAATAAACAAATTCCAAGGTTTAATTCTGCATAATTATAAACTGGAAGGCAGGAAAAAACGTGTAAACGGGAAGGGGGGGAAAAGGAGGGGGGAAATTACATACCGATGTAATGTGAATACATGAACCTTTCCGTGGAAATTAAATCCCTTTTTTCGTAAAGCGATTCGCACACCCGTATGCAGAACACGCAGGCATGATTTAAAAAGTTGATATTAACTTTTACACACGGGCAGGGAGATTTTTATTCGAGAATCCGCAGCAATCCTCCTTCGCGGCAATGATCTGAGTCAGCCATATTGTTAGACCAGACCCGTGCGTCGGCCATATTAGTTGACCAGACCACAGGACCAGACCTTCGACCAGACCATGGCGTCGGCCATATTGGTTGACCGGAAGTTTCAAGAATATGACGTCATTTTGTCTCCATGTTTATTATAACTCCATGCTACAGTCAGCTAACCTAGAAACAGAGCTGCAACAGCTGGAAGTGACATCACAAGAGACAAAGACCATAGACAAGACCATAGAGGTCAGTGTGCTATGAGAAGAAGAAAAAACACTGAAAATCACTGCATTAGGCTGATGCATGGTGATTGGCCCCTGGTCTCCTAGTAAACTCCGAAGTTGAGCACAGGGCCAGCTTTATCACAAAGCAACCTGAAACAGTGGCATGGAATGGCACAGTTGGAAGGGCAGTGACCTGAGGAGCCTCCAGCCAATTGGTCTGCCCCTCTCCTCAGTCCTACTGCTCCGGTGGGTCTCCTATTGTCTTCCAGCTCACTGAGAGCAGGTCAGAAGAAGATTGTGGCAATGGCAGCACCCTTCTTCCTCCCTCCTGGAGGGGCAAAAGGTAAAAAAACAAATCTGCCACAGCTGCAGATTGACTCGCCCTGCCCACGTGGTGCTTTGGAATTTGCTGCCGCAAGATGCAGCAACAACCACTAGCTGAAAAGGCTTTAAGTGGGAATTAGACACATTTGCTGAGAAAAGGGCTACTAGAGAGCCACCAAATAGCAAATACTGGAGAGAGACACACTGAGGAGGGTTGCTGCTTCCATGCCCTGCTTGTGGGCTCCACCTAGAGGCCACTGTGGGAAACAGAACGCTGGTCTTAATATACCTATTGCCTCACATGTTCTTACAGATGTTCATGCAAAATAAGCAAACCGGAATAAATACAACTGATTAGCACAGTAGAGTGTTAGCACAGAATGTTCCTGGGTACAGAATTTGGATAATGTTTGCCCGGCAGGGATAATATTGTGCCTCTTTATTGTGCCTCAGCCGTTATCTGGAAAAAAAAAATGTTTCCTTATAATGTAGAATTGATGCATTTGGTTAGCATAATGTAACAGAAAATGAGCTGACCCACTTCGCCGCAAGTCTCCCTCTTCAAAATGGTGAAACACATCAGACAAATTGGGGTAGGAGAAACAGCCCCCATCTTTCACAAACACAAACTGTGTAAAAAGATTCCATATTAAGGGTAACAAGGGGGGCAGGGTTTCAAGGCAAATAAGTGATATATTTCAGACAAGTATTAATAGTTTAGTACAGTGGTTCTCAAACTTTTTACACCAGGACCCACATTTTAGAATGGCACTCGTGTTGGGACCCACTGGATGCGATGGCTTTAGCCCGGAAGTGATGTCATAGCCAGAAGTGACATCATCAAGCAGGAAGTGCGACATAATCAAATGACACACCTAGAATGCAAACTGGAATTATTCGACTGCAACAATTTCACAACCATGAAGCATCCCTGACAGAAAGCAGGATTAAGACAAAATACTATATGAAAGCACTGAACTAAAAACAAAATTTTAAAAAACGCTCACTTGAAAAATCAAACAGCTAAAAGGAATATAGCAAAAGTAAGATCTTCTGCAGTTTCCAGGATGGCTGCTCCCAGCTTTCTGCAATCCATCTGACATCAGGTTGCAACCCACCAAGCGGGTCCCAGCCCACAGTTTGAATAACACTGGTATTATTTATACCAATGGGCAGAAGATTTAGTCGAGAAGGTTAATGCCTCCGTTTGCCTGAAGATAAGAGCTGAAGTTCTGAAGGTCGCCAGTTCAGGACTACTGGAAGTCTCTGTGAGCGGCAGACCTGTAAATTGCGACTGATTAACAGCTGAGCTGTCTCCGGCTGCCTTGTGAGAGGGGGAGTGTGCCGGGTCAGCTGCTTCTCTGGTGGGAGCAGGGAAGCCGCTTATCAGCCAGCAAGAAGACAAACAGGTGGCCAGAAAGAAGGACTAAATCCAGAAAGATCCATCTGTATGTGTGTAGTTCTTGAAAGATAGAACATTTCTGTAAAAATTGTAAAAACTTTCGGGTTTCTGAATAAAGTCTGCCTATGTAAACCGCCTTGAGTTATAGTCATTAGAGAAATCTGGTGACCTAAGAAAGGCAGTATATAAATACAAGTATTATTATTATCATCATCATCATCATCATCATCAAATATTGCTCTTTAAAAAAGAATGAAAACCACAAGCTAAGCATAATCAGTAAAGGAGGAAAGCAAACTGTGATGAAATTCAAGCTCTTTGTTAGCCAAACCAGAGGCGTACCTAGAGGGGGATCACAGCACTAAGTTTTGCAAGCAGGCACACCCCGCCCCCACCTCTTCAGAGCCATTCCCAGTGGCTAGAGCAAAACGGAAGCTATGTTGGCTCCGAAGGCTCCAAAGAAGGAGAGGAGAGGCTGCTTGCAAAACTTAGAGCTGTGATTCCCTTCTAGGTGTGCTACTGAGCCAAACATTAAGAATTTCAACTGATGAGTTGCCAAGGCAAAACAAAGAATAAGAGTACAGGCAATGCTGCGATTCCCATGTTAAGTTCTCCCCCCTCCCCCCAGTGCTCTGTAATGTTTAGGCACACTTACAATGAAAATGTTGCAGTATTGTCATCAGAGGCGGATCTAAGGGGGGGCAAATCTGTAAGTTTTGCAAGGAGCCTTACCCTGTCATGTAAATCCCTCCTCTCCCTTGCTGCTGTAGCCAGTAAGCAACGCCAAGATGTTGCTGTTCCCTGTGAGGATTGGCTAGAACAGTGCAGGAGAGGAGTGTTTTCCACTGCAAGGTAAGGCTTCTTGCAAAACCTAGAGATTTGCCCCCCCTTAGATCTGCCTCTGATTGTCATAAATTTTCCACGCCTTTGCTGCTGGCAGCCAGTGATGTTGACTGGGGAACATGGACTTACCCAATGTGATGATACTTTACAACCCAACGTGCAGATGGCATTTTGAAAGGCAGTCCAGTGTTGAGAGTGGTGAGGCGCCATTGACAGGAAATCTAGTTTCTCCTTGCCCAGGCTCGAAGTCCAGAGAAATCACACTGAAGAGACAGACAGCTTCCAACCTGAGATTCTGCTTACTTAAGCGCATTTGTCCTGGTGCACAGATTTAGGGGTTAGATTGTGCACACTCAGGACAAAGAGCCCAAGGCTTTTATGCTGGGATACTGAAGGAAGTCCCTGGAAAGTTACAGGCCTGAATGGGGAAAGGCCTAACACTAGGCCGACTCAGGGGGTAAAGTGCTGAGTCATTCAGGCCTAGCAGACCAGCAGTAAAGTGCTGAGTCATTCTGACTCAGCTTCAGCCTGGGGATGAGATCATATGATCTTTGATTGGATGCTGGGGACTATTTAATCAAGACCAGAAACATCTGTGGTTAGTTGCTGGAGATGTCAGTGTTGCTGTTGGAGGAGCTTTGCTGTACCTGTTTTGCTGTTCTTTGCTGCAAGAAGCCTTCTTCTGCGAATACAGAAGTTCTTGCTACCCTAATCTCTGTTGTCTGAGTGATTCCTTGCCGGAGCCCTGCGACCTTGAAGCCTTTCTAAGCCTCACAGCTGCAAGCCGCTTCTACGCTATCATCATTTTATGCCCTTGTTCAAAACAGAGATGACATATTCAAATGACATTATTATAATAAGCAAGCTCTCTTAAGGATGCAATCCTATGCACAATTTCCTGGAAGTAGGCCCCACTGAACACAATGGGACATACTTCTGAGTAGGAATGCATAGGATTGTGCCCTAAGAACCCAATCCAGAACTGCCTGGCTGCTTGGGAACACAGCGTTAGTCAGGCAGCTCCCACTGCATCCTGTGGCAGCCAGCAGGGCCAGCTCTAGCACTGGCGGGGCCCAATGTGGGGCATTCCTTCAGGGCCCCCAATCCTTGGTGAGGCCCCCACTCACCAAGAGGAGCTCTGTTCGTGCCACATGCAAAGCATGGCATGCAGTGATGTCATGTAGGTGGTATGCGGGGGTATGCGAGTACCTGTTCCTAGGATTAGGGCTGGCCCCGCCCATTCACCCACCCACTCGTCGACGCTCCACTCCGCCCCCTGCAACGTTTAAATTTCCTGCACGTTTGAGTTGACTGGCAGCGAGCAGAGCCACTGAAAAATGAGTTGCTCAGGGGTTGCTCTCGAATACTTTTGGAACTATTGGGTCAGTTTAAAATAGTCTGAGGCCTCAAAAAGGGCTTTTTTCATGTCACTTCCTGCCACGACATCACTTCCGGCTTATGACATCTCTTCCAGTGGGCGGGTCCCAACATGTGCCAATCAAAAGTGAGTACCTGTTCTTAAATCATTTAGATGACACCACTGATGGCATGTGGAAGTAGTTGGTGATGATATCATAACATCAGCTGCTTCCAGGTGGCCCATTTTGGGCTGTTCAGAGGCAGAGGCAGGTGGGAGAGACCAAGGTAAAGCTGCTCTGCTCGCCCCACTGACTTACAGCCCGTAGAGATCCCAGCTGCAGCCACAGGCAATACGCTCACCCTGCTAGTGCGGGGCCCCTGAAGCGCGGGGCCCGATGTGACGACATTGGTCACACTGGCTTAAAGCCGGCCCTGGAAGCCAGGCAGCCATGGGATCCTGCACAGGGAAAGGGGATGTTTGCCCCCTTTCCCCCACAATAAGGGCACAGGGCAGGCGACGGATCTACTCGCTCCTGCACAGGCTATGTAGCTTGCACAGGGGCGAGGGCCTCTGAGTAAGGCCACATGGCCTTACTTGGAGGTCAGGAACTGTCAGCAAAAGTCGCCCCCGCTCCACCCCTCCCTCCCACCCCAGAATGCCCTCCCAATCTGCCCTGAAGAGCAGAACAGTGAACTCACCCTGGCAACCAGTGTCCCCTCCGGGGCGCACACAGCCAGCGTTGACATGATGCCACTCTGGCACCAGCAGTAACGGCTTACTGTCAGCGTTGGAGGCGCTTGCATGACGCTTGCCCAGGCAGTGCGAGTGTATGGCCTGCAGTTACAGGCCGTTGGATTGGGCCCTAAGATTTGTTTTTCTTAAAATCATGTGCCTCTTGTAGCACACGCCTCTGCACATCTTGTTGCTGTTGTTGTTCAGTCGCTAAGTCGTGTCCGACTCTTCGCGACCCCATGGACCACAGCACGCCAGGCCTCCCTGTCCTCCACTAGCTTCCGGAGTTCGCCCAATTTCATGTTCATCGCTTTGGTGACACTCTCTAACCATCTCATCCTCTGCCGCCCCCTTCTCCTTTTGCCTTCCATCTTTCCCAGCATGAGGGTCTTTTCTAAAGAGTCCTCTCTTCTCACGAGGTGGCCAAAGTACTTGAGCTTCAGCTTCAGGATTTGTCCTTCCAAGGAGCAATCAGGCTTGACTTCCTGGAGGATTGACTGATTGGATCTCCTTGCAGTCCAGGGGACTCTCAAGAGTCTTCTCCAACACCATAATTCAAAAGCATCTATTCTTCGACGCTCTGCCTTTCTTATGGTCCAGCTCTCACAGCCATACATTGCTACTGGGAAAACCATAGCTTTGACTATGCAAACCTTTGTTGGCAGGGTGATGTCTTGGCTTTTTATTAAGTTGTCTAAGTTCGCCATAGCTTTCCTCCCAAGAAGTAAACGTCTTTTAATTTCATGGCTGCAGTCACCATCTGAGGTGATCTTGGAGGCCAGGAAAATAAAGTCTGCCACTGCTTCCATTTCTTCCCCTTCTATTTGCCAGGAAGTGATGGGAGTGGTTGCCATGATCTTAGGTTTTTTTATGTTGAGCTTCAAGCCAATTTGCACATCTACTTGGAAGTAAATCCCATTGTATTCAATGGGGCTTGCTCCCAGAAAAGTACGGACAGGGTTGCAGTCTAAGTTACCTGGCAATGCATAGACAGTACATTCCCTGCTCAAGTCCTGCAAAAGGATCAAGCCCTAGAGCAGTGCTTTATAATCAGCTTCTAGTGAAACAAAGGCAGAAAAGAGTTTACAATCCTTTGATACACAATACGCATGCACAGACAAAATGAGCCAGCAGCCAGCAGGTCTGGGGCCCTTTGGGGTCGATAACCACTGGGCCTTCTTGATTCTCCAGTTCCCCAACAC
Source organism: Lerista edwardsae (assembly GCA_029204185.1). Classification (NCBI taxonomy): domain Eukaryota; kingdom Metazoa; phylum Chordata; class Lepidosauria; order Squamata; family Scincidae; genus Lerista; species Lerista edwardsae. Next base: position 12,828,248 of record JAJKFI010000013.1, read on the forward strand.
AATGTAGTGTAGTTATAAATGCAACTGAATTATTGCTATAATTGTATGCACAGTGACTCAGAACATAGCCCAAAGGCTTCAGTGGAGCTTATTCTCAGGTGAGTGGACATAGGGTCATGGGCAGAGAAGTCAGGATCCAAGCTATAGAAACTCGACTCATAGAATCATAGAGTTGGAAGGGTCATCTAGTCCAAGGTCATCTAGTCCAACCCCCTTCCTCTAGTAGGAAATTTTCCTAGAGCATCTCCAGCAGGTGCCTATCAAGCCTCTGCTTGAAGGTCTCCAGTGGAGGAGAATCAACCACCTCCCTCGGCAATCTATTCCACTGTCGAACTGCCCTTATTGTCAAGAAATTCTTCCTGATGTCCAGCCAGAATCTCCTCTCTTGCAGTTTGTACCCATTGGACCAAGTTCTACTGTCAGAGGCAGGTGAGAACAAATTTGTCTGTTCTTCCTTGTGACAGCCTTCAGATATTTGAAGAGCGCTATCATATCCCCTCTCAGTCTTCTCTTCTCCAAGCAACTAGTATTTGAACAAACTTGCAAAAAAAACCAATGGTACATATTTATCCTCCCACTGATTTTAATATTTTCTTGACCTCAAGATCTCTTACAGTTATACACAAGAGAAATGCAAAATACAAATCCCAGCAGTCTCACTGCTACATTATTCTGCTTTTTTTTATACTTAACCCTAATAACATGCCATTGTAATCAGTGTCCAGATGGGCATTTCTGTCCCTTTCTTTTGCAGGGGAAATGTGGAGAGACAGTTCTTTCTCCTCCCTGAGGCAATGGCACAAAAAGGAGTGGAATTGGGAAGTAGGAGCCTGAAACAGTTAAAAAAATTACACTTGCCACACTGTGTCCAGTCAAAACAGACACAGAAAATATCTTCACACAGACAGTGTTAACCCTGCAATTATTTGGCTTATCTGGGCCAAGCTGTTCAGGTTGTATGCAGTAACAATAACAATAACAATAATGCTAGTATTTATATACCGCCTTTCTTTGGGCATTAGATTGCTCCTCTGGCTTTAATTCAAGGCGGTTTACATAGGTAGGCTTTATCTCTAAACCCGCAAGGGGTTTTTACAAATTACAAAGAAGTTCTACCTTTCAAGAACTACAAACAACATACAGATGGAACTTGCATGGTTTAATCCTTCTTTCTGGCTGCACACTTGCCTTCCTGCTGGCTGATAAACGGCTTCTCTGCTCCCACCAAAGAAACAGCTGGCCCAGCACAACTCCTCTCTCACAGGCAGCTGGAGACAGCTCAGCTATAATCAGTCACACTTCTCAAGGTCTGCCGCTCATGGAGACTTCTGGTGTTGTCAAACTGGCGACCTTCGGATCTTATCTTCGGGCAAACAGAGGCTTTAACCCTCTCGACTAAACCTCCTGCCCAGTAGTGTCGCAACACGTCATGTAAGCAGCCCCTTGCACTCGCCATCAGAGCCATTGTGGGCAGTGACAGCAATGTGCAGGCTGTCACTTCCTGGAATGGCTCCATCAGCGAGTGCAAGGGGCTGCCTACACAGCACGTGGCAGCGCCTGCAATACTTATCATTTTGCCCCCTCTCCTGGCTACGCTACTAGTCGTGTGTCTTTAAAAGTTCATTCAGATAGTACGTCCATGCCTGCAAACTCTCCAGCCAAGGAAAGCAAATTGAAGGAAGCAAGCCAAATCCTGTCCAAGAACTTCACTGAGCACGTGCAGCTCCAAAAGGCTTCTTCCTTCTATAATTCTAGAGGCCACATGCTGAGGTCACAGAAGCATAGCTCAACATTGCTTGAGCACACTTGCTCACAACGGGCTTTTATTCAAGGCAGCAATACAGGTGTGCCCCAGTATCCACTGATTCGGTATCCACGGTATCAGTTATGCATGGAAACCATGGATATTGGGAGCGCAATCCTAACCTGGAGTTAGGCTGGCACAGTTAGGCCAGCAAAGTCTGGCTGGCACAAACGACACCGTAAAGTATGCTTGGACCACTGTCAGAGTCAGAGAGGCCAGCAGACAGACGGGCGCCATCCTTCCTGACTGCAAGAGTGGTTCAAATGTGCTTTATGGTGGCCCTTGGGCTGGACTAACTCCAGGTTAGGATTGTGCCCTGGGATACCTATTAAAAGATAGAGGATTAATAACTGTATCTCTTTTTTACTTTGTTGCAGTAAAGCCACTTATGTTTCCCTATCTTTAATAAGGCATCCCCAGTATCCACGGTTTCAGGTATCCATGGTGGGGTCTAGAACGGAACCCAGGCAGATACCAAGGCATACCTGTACATAAGAACATAAGAACATAAGAAGAGCCCTGCTGGATCAGGCCAAAGGCCCATCTAGTCCAGCTTCCTGTATCTCACAGCGGCCCACCAGGTGCCCCAGGGAGGCATGAAACAACAAGATCCTGTTGCATCCTGTTGCCACTCCCTTGCACCCGGTACCAGTAGCCCACCACCTTTGTAAGGAGGTTGCACAATCTATCATTGCCTATAGCCCACGATGGACCTTTCCTCCAGAAATCTGTCCAATCCCCTCTTAAAGGCATCAAGACCAGATGCCATCACCACCTCCTGTGGCAAGGAGTTCCACAGATTAACTACCCGGTGGGTAAAAAAGTACTTCCTTTTGTCTGTTTTAACTCTCCCAACCCTCAGTTTTAGTGGATGCCCCCTGGTTCTGGTGTTTTGAGAGAGGGAAAAGAACATCCCTCTATCGACTTTATCCCTTCCATGCATAATTTTGTATGTCTCAATCATGTCCCCCCTCAGGCGCCTTTTTTCTAGACTGAAGAGCCCCAAACGCTGCAGTCTTTCTTCATAAGGGAGGTGCCCCAGCCCCGTAATCATTTTTGTCGCTCTCTTCTGCACCTTTTCCAACTCCACTATGTCCTTTTTGAGATGCGGCGACCAGAACTGGACACAGTATTCCAGGTGTGGCCTTACCATCAATTTGTACAATGGCATGATAATATTAAAAAACCAGCTGGAATAAGGTTCCTCAAGGTAGTTTTTTTTACAAAAAGTTAGTACCTGTAGTACCTTTCTCTTTTCCTTCAAACACCAGGAGAAAGCTGGCAAAACGTTCCACTCTGTAACCTGTGCCTTCCCCTGGCCAGTATCAAAATTTACACTGTAAGCTCCTTGGGGTGGAGACTTGTTTTTGGTTGATGTGACTATGTGAAGTGCCGTATGCAGTGATGTCATCTGGGAATGAAGAACAGGAACGCTGGGCAGGACTTACGCGTGATTGGCTGCCCATCCGTTCCGTTCCACGGCTGCCCTGGCCTCGGGGGGCTCCCCTGGTTGGTGCGCCCCACCGCTGCTCGCCCAGGCACCCGGCGTGCCCCCCACCCGTCCCCCCCGGCGAGCAGGCACCCCGCCGAAACCAGGGCAGCCGCGGAATGGAACGGACGGGCAGCCAATCACACGAAAGTCCCACCCAGCGTTCCCGTTCTTCATTACCAGATGACATCACTGGCCGTATGCACTGGATGGCCCTGGATAAAATAATAATAGCAATAATAATTAAGAAGCCAAAAGACAGCAATCAGCTATCCCAAAATTAAGCAAAACTTTTTGTAAAAAAAACTACCTTGAGGAACCTTATTCCAGCTGGTTTTTTCTTAAGATGTACAGCCCAAAAGCCTCATTAGCTATCATTTTGCCATATTATTCTCCTTTCTAATGGAGGAAAAGAGCTCGGTTAATTTCAGCATCTTTAAAATATAGCACACCAGAGAATTGGAAAACATTTGTAATGTGAGCACACAACTGCCAGCTAAGTGTACTAGGTTGTATCATGGTCTGCCTTTGAAGTCTACATCAAAGATAGGAGCTCAAAAGGCTTTCTAAGGGATGTTCATAACATTGGAGCTTCCTAAGAGGAGACCAAGCACTTTTAGCAATTATAAATGGGGAGTGAGTGAGTGCAACATTGGAAATTTATGGGAAGAGTCATACTCAGTAGAATGTTTCAGCCCTACAAAAATGGGACTCCATTTCACTGGCGAGTGGCCTTTTTAAAAAAAAAAAACGCACCATCCATTATTAAAATTATATAGTAGCATTTACCCATCAGTGCACACATCGAGTTAGTTTAAAAAACAAAACAAAACCAAGACATGTGTTAGATGGAGTCTATGATATTCTTAGGGGTAATGCCCAAAGTTTTGCTTGAGCTGAAAATATTTTCTTAATGACAAAAGTACAGTATGGTGGTACTACAGTGGTAAGTACAGTATGTACAATATACACAATTATTTAAAATAATAAAAACTAGCAGTTGATTTTTTTAATGGATAAACTCTAGATAAGCAAAAGATGAACGTACGTATGATAGAGTGTGAGCATTTTCATGCATCTCCCCTCCATATGTCGTCTCTGCCACTGTCAAAATGTAGGGTATAAGCAGTGGTGGGATTCAAATAAATTAACAACTGGTTCTTCTAAGTCCTTCAGGGCGGCCGCTGCCTTTCTTCCTTCTCCCAACCTAAAATTAGCAACCGGTTCTGCAGAACAGGTGAGAACTGGCTGAATCCCACCACTGGGTATAAGGTCCTTGAGAGCTCAGGCCAGCAAAGTTTGCCTGGCACAAGGGACACCGTAAAGGTTGTTTGAACCACACTCGGAGTCAGAGAGGCCAGCACACAGATGTTCACCATCCTCCCTGACTCCAAGAGTGGTCCAAATGTACTTTACGATGTCCCTTGTGCCGGCCAAACTGTGCTGGCCTAACTGTGCTGGCCTAAATCCAGGTTAGGATTGCGCCCTGAAGCAACTTGGCAGAGTCCAAATGTTTTGATGTATGTTATGCAGTAAAGTACCAAGTTATATTGGCAACCACCACCACCACCACCACCACCACCACATCCTAGATCATTGGGAAGGATTCAATATTCAATAGGCCAAACCAACCACCAACTTCTGGCAGGCTGTGCATAAAAGCCACAATGGAGGTATCCATGTGGTCAGCAAGGAGAGACCAGACTGTAGGAGTGCCGTCAGAATGTAGCCATTTAAAGTCAAAGGAGCAATCCAATGACCAAGAAATGCAGTATATAAATACCATCATCATCATCATCATCATCATCATATACTGTCTATATTGGACTGACTGCAGAAATGGATGTATTGACTTAACTCCTGCTAACTGGGCAAGAGGCGCTTTTTCAAGTGGTGTTCCTCTTATATTTAGCAGGGGGAGAATAATTGTTCCTCTTCACCCCTGAGCAGTGACTTTTCTAGTGGCTGTTGCTGGAGGTGTTCTGCATTTTTTTTTATTTTTTTAGATTTTAAGCCTTTTTGGAACAGGGAGCCATTTAACTTTATTACTATTTGCCTGTAAACCGCTTTGTGAACTTTGTGTTGAAAAGCGGTATATAAGTACCTGTTGATTGATTGATTGATTGATTGATTGATTGATTGATTGATTGATTGATTGAT
>JAJKFI010000013.1:12833710-12845733 GCA_029204185.1 Lerista edwardsae
GATTGATTGATTGATTGATTGATTGATTGATTGATTGATTGATTGATGATGATGATGATGATGATGATTACAACAGACATCACACCAGTATCTGTGTGATATCTACCACCAGTGTCTAGGTAGAATTTAGTGTCCCTGCAGAACTACCATTCCCAAGTTCCGAAAAAAACATTCCAAAAAAGGAATAATTATTACACCGGTTTCAATCAGTTGCATGAATATGCCCCAAGAGACCTGGAATATGTGGTTGCTGTCAACCCCTCCACTTAACTGGGGGCAGATTTTAATCAGGGAGCCAGTATTTAATCCATTTATCACACTTATTAACGGATTCCCTCCTGTCACATTCCATTAATACAACAGGAGTTTGAATTGAATATTTTCCCCGTCAATCACGGGAGTGTTTCGCTCTCAGGGAAAGCAGCCAAATGCTTATTCCGTTTGGTGTACACTGTCAGCACAGCTTAGTCAGGGTGTGGGGAGAGGGGCAACAGGAACAGAATGCATAATTAAAAGATGCTTCTCATTCAGCACCATAAATAGAGCTGACTTGTTCACTCCTCCACCACTTCTCTGCACATTGCGAATGCGGAAAGCAGATTTGGTCTTCGCCTCTGCAGCTTCAGCCATTATACTTGACTAGAACGGACTGACAACTGAAACGAAGCATGCAGGGAAAGTCTAACATGTTTGCTGACATTGGAAGTTAAAGGGCAGCCGCATTAACTATTGCCACGCCAATCTACTCAAAATCCAGGAGGGTGGCAGAGATGGACTTTTGGGCCCGTGCAAATGGTTAAGGAAAGAGCAATAACTAGACTTTTTAAAAAATAGTATATCCATGGAAAAAAATAATATCATGAATTTGTTTCTGTTATGTGTGTAGAGTTTGGGGGCAAGTGGAGCAGGAAAATCTGGGTCAGAGATTTGCATCTATTTCTAAGACAGAAACAATTGATGTTGTTTAAAACTATTGTAGCAAATATCCAATATTTGCCATGCTGTAATCTATATATATAAAAACTGTATGCCAAATAAAGGTATGAATATGAATATGAATATGATATATATAAAAATGAACGTATGTGTGTGTGTTCGTATGTTCCCTATAGGCTCCTACACGCCTTCACCGATCGGCACGAAACTTGGCACGCACGTACCTTGCGGCCTGGCAACAAACACTGCGGGGGTCGGGCCCCCCTACCGCCCCCGGGGGTGGGGGTCCGGGGGGGTCCTGACGTGAAAATGGTCAAAAACGGCCAAACTTGGAGTCAAATCCACAGTTTCCGGGGTCACCGAGATGAGTGGTCACGCTCCTGACGCAGTTGACGTCTGGGTTTGCCCCCCCCATGTGGGGGGCAAGAAGGGGTACGAAACACAGCGTCCGCCATGCCCTGCTGGAACGCCTGGACCGATTGGCACCAGACCCGGCATGCGGAGGCCTAGCACCCTGGCCACAAACACGGCGGGGTTCGGGCCCCCCTAGCGCCCCTGGGGGTGAGGGTACATGGAGGCCCCCACTTGAAAACGGTCGAAAATGGCCAATATCGGTGTCAAATCCATAGTTTCCGGGGCCGCCGGGACAGGTGGCAACGCTCCCGGCGCTGTGCGAGTTCAGGTTCACCCCCCCCCTCTGCATGGGGGGCAGGAAGGGGTGCGAGACACAGCAGCCGCTGTGCCCTGCTGGAATGCCTGGACCGAGCGACACGAAACTTGGCACGCATACACCGTGTGGCCTGACGACAAACACTGCGGGGGCGGGCCCCTCTAGCACCCCCGGGGGGGTGCGTGGGGATCCCTGCGTGAAAATGGTCGAAAATGGCCAAAATCGGTGTCGAATCCATAGTTTCCGGGGTCGCCGGGACGAGTGGCGACGGTCCCGACGCTGTGCAAGTTCAGGTTCACCCCCCCCTCGGCGTGGGGGGCAGGAAGGGGTGCGAGACACAACATCCGCTATGCCCTCCTGGAACGCCTGGACCGAACGACACGAAACTCGGCACGCGTACACCTTGTGGCCTGACGACAAACACTGCATGGGTTAGACCCCCGTAGCGCCCCTGGGGGTGGGGGTGCACGGGGGGCCCAAGTGAAAATGGTTGAAAACGGCCAGAATCGGCGTCGCATCCATACTTTCCGGGGTTGCTGGAGCGACCGGCGATGCTCCTCACACCGTCGGAGTCTGGGTTCGCCCCCCCCTCGGCATGCGGTGCGGGAAGGAGTGCAAGACACTATATCTGCCATGCCCTCCTGGAACGCCTGGACCGATGTGCACCAGACTCGCCATGCGCGTGCCTTCCAGCCTGGCAACAGACACTCTGGGGGTCAGGCCTCCCTAGCGCCCCCAGGGGGGGAGTGCGCGGGGGCCCCAGGTGAAAATGGTCAAAAACGGCCACAATTGGAAGATGGGTCAGGGATGGCTCAGGGATGGGAGATATAAACACCCGGGCAACGCCGGGTAACAAAAAGCTAGTATAGGAGATAAAACAAGACATGGTCTCCCATTGTATCGAAGCCAAGATTGGATATCATGCCTGATTGAATGTAGTCTTCCCCTATGTATCTGTGCCTCCACTGCCCTCCCTTTTCCAATGACATCTTAAGAACATAAGAACATAAGAAGAGCCCTGCTGGATCAGGCCAAAGGCCCATCTAGTCCAGCTTCCTGTATCTTACAGGGCCCCACCAGGTGCCCCAGGGAGGCATGAGACAACAAGATGCTTGGATCCTGTTGCCACTCCCTTGCACCCAGTACTCTGAAACCCGAATACTCGGGCAAAACCCGAGCTGTGGCCAAGGGAAGCCATGTGCCTCTCCAGCTCTGCGAACTAGGGAGGTGCGCATCTTCTCCTGGCTGCCACTCAGGCACTTTTGCCCAAGCAGCGGCCAGGAGAGGAGACGCCATGCACCTCCCGGTTCGCAGAGCCTGGGGGCGCGCAGCGTCTCCTGGCTACCGCTCCGGCAATTTTGCCAGAGCGGCGGCCAGGAGATGCCACTGCCTCCCCAGTTCTGGGGGGGGGCACAGGGTCTCCTGCCCACCGCTCAGGCAAAACCCAAGTCGCGGCCGGGGTAAGCAATCCCCCCCCCAGGCTCTCCAGGGGGGGGGGGCCCCCCGCCCCCCCCCCCCGCGACTCAGGCATCCTCTTGGGCGTTGCAAGGGGGGCTAAGGGGCATGGGCTCCCCCAGGCAAATGGCGCCCATGGCTCTTGCCTCCCCTTGCTACACCCTAGATACGCGCCTGGGAGCACGTGAGACAAGACAGGAACCTCTATTTTTCAGTAAGATAAAGGTAAAGGTTTCCCCACGACCAAATGGTCTAGTCATGACCGACTGTAGGGGGTGGTGCTCATCTCTGTTTCTAAGCCTGTAGAGCTAGTATTTGTCTGAGGTCAAGCTTCCATGGTCATGTGGCCGGCATGACTGTATGCCATAGCGCATGGAATGCCGTTACCTTCCCACCAAAGTGGTCCATATTTATCTACTGGCATTTGTAGGTGCTTTAGAACTGCTAGGTTGGCAGGAGCTGGGACAAGCAACGGGAGCTCACTCCATCACGCAGTCTTGAACTCCCAACCTTCTGGTCAGAAAACCCAGCAGCAGCAGTTTAACCCGCAGCGCCACCACATCCCTGCAGTGGCCCATGCCTAACCTAATTTTTCAGTAGCCCATGCCTAACCTAATGGGCTATAAGAACTTCCTCAAAGACTCTGAGATGCAGCATACAAATGGAGCAATCCAAAACACTGCTGAAATTAGGAGGAAAAGCAAATGATCCCCTCCCCTGGTTCCCAAGCCCAGTCACATCACATTTCCAATATCTCAGCAGTTGCATAGCTAGAGGAAGGTCACAACAGTAAATATTTATGGCGCCAGAACCTTCCATGTAATTGGACCTTCTCTGCCACAACTATACTGGGCTGGAAGAGCAATATATCCCCTTCACGTTGCTCCCCTGGACTGGTATGGCTGCGATGGCAAGGGAGCGGGTCCGATTACACAGCATGTTGTGGTGCCATAAATACGTCCTGTTTTGATCCCCCCTCCAGCTACGCAACTGTAGCCCAAGCATGGATGATCTCCAGATCTTGAATGTTCATCACCCTTGATTCCATCTAACAAATTGTAGAGCCCTAAATAGAGCACAGGAACATGGTGGCGCAGCGGGTTAAACCGCTGCTGCTGCACTTTCCGATCAGAAGGTTGGGAGTTCAAGACTGCATGACGGAGTGAGCTCCCGTCGCTTGTCCCAGCTCCTGCCAACCTAGCTGTTCGAAAGCACCTAAATGCCAGTAGATAAATAGGGACCACTTCAGGGGGAAGGTAAGGGCGTTCCATGCGCTATGGTGTATAGTCATGCTGGCCACATGACCGCGGAAGCTTGTCCTCGGACAAAACGCCGGCTCTGCAGGCTTTGAAACGGAGATGAGCACCGCCCCCTACAGTCGGTCATGACTAGACCATTCGGTCGTGGGGAAACTTTTACCTTTTTTAAATAGAGTACAAGGGACATCCTGTCTGCGGACGCTGTGATTGGCGGCTCCGGAGGATGTCATTGTCATAGAAGCAACTCCAGAAAAGAAAGCCTCAAAATCAGCATAGAAACAGGCCACATCCTGACAATGAAACAGATGCCAGGACAGTCATGCAGACCCAGCAGCAGCTCCGAACTGAAGCGCCCACTGAGTAACAGATAAGAGTGTGTGCCCCGTGTCCAGAGGAAGCCTAGCCAAGACTGGTATCGTCCAACGCGAGGCTCTAATTAGATCTCCCCTGCTACGGAGGCAATTGCTTTCTTGTGAGGTCAAAAAGGGTATCGCGTATTAATTATATTAAAAAGTGTGCTCCCCTTTCCGTTCTCCAAATGCACAATTCCTTCCTGTAGCAGGAGGAGATTGCAGCGCTCCCAGCTCAGAGCCGCTCTCCCAATGCTTGAAGCCATTAAGACTTGTGCAATGACACTGCAGGGTTCCATTGTCCAGAAGACGTGTCGGCAGATTTGTTTTGGCCACAGACAAAGGAGGAAGTGGCAGCCTGCCAAGCCAACCCTCTGCCCTGGATGTCTTGCGGTTTGATGATGGTTCATTATTTCCAAGACTGCCCAAGGCCACCCTCACTCATTTCTCCACTGTAGTGCACTTCAGCAGAGGAACAATTAGAATTTTTTTTTTTTTTTTAATAACTGGACTGTGTTTGTCACAGCCCAGTCAATTGAATTCACTCTAGGCTCTGGAATAGGATGAGTAACTGCAATTAGTCCCAGAAGGAAATGCTGTGAACAGCATAAGTCATGAAACTTTTGGTGAGATGGCAAACCATTTGAAAAATCCAAGTATCATAATATTTACATTTCTTTTTGAAGAATTTATACCCCGCCTTTCCCATGCCGAAGCAAATGCCCAAGGTGGCTTACATGGGCAGGCTAGTCTCAACCACTATATTTCCATGGGGTTTTTACAAATATACAGTATTCTACAATTCACCAAATCCTCAGTCCCAGATGTAGCCTTCACAGTGTGGTTCTCTCCTCTGGCCGTGTGACGTCGAGCTTCAGCAGGTGATGGTAAGTCCAGCCTGGACAGGTCCTCAAGGTTGGACTCTGTTCTTTTGCCAGCTGGCCTTCTCACCACATTACCGCACTGGCTAATGAGCGCCACAGTGACTCCATTCTGCCACAAACAGGTACTGCAGCATGTCCCAGCCTGTCATTCTGTCTCCCATCCAAAAATAGACCACAGTTTCTCCTGCTCAGCTTCAGGCAATACCAGCGACGGGATCTACAAACAACCTGGGGGAACGCTGGGCGGGACATAGGCGGGACATCCGGGTGATTGGCAGCCTGTCCGCAGCGATCCGCAGCTGCTCTGGCCTCGGGGGGGGCTCCTTCCTGCTGCGGAGGACGGGTGAGGGTCGCGCCGGGTGCCTGGGCCAGCAGCGGTGGGGCGCGCTAACCGGGGGCAGCCCCCCCAGGCCAGGACAGCTGCAGAACGCTACGGACGGGCAGCCAATCACGCGGAAGCCCCGCCTAAGTCCCGCCCAGCATTCCCCCAGGTCGTTTGTAGATCCCATCGCTGGGCAATACCAACAGCTCAACCATCAGTCCACACCTCCTGCCTGTATAAATCAACTCTGGATAATAGTGCCAGGAGAGTGAAATGGTTTGAGAGTTGGATTTAGACCTGGAAGAGCTATGTTCAAATCCCTCTTGGCCATGAAGTTTCCTGGGTGACCTTGGACCAGTCTCAGCCTCACCTACCTCACAGGGTTGTTGTGAAAACAAAAGGAGGGAAGGAACCACACATACTGCTCTGAGATCCTTGCAGGAATACCACCATTTGGCAGTATACAAATGTGAAAAATAAATAAATAAAACAGATAATGTATAGCTGACCCAAGTTCAATAAATACTGCAATGAAACATTAATTTTTTCAAGTACTATTTTAATATACTAATTTAGGTGTTTTTTTAATTGGATTTTAGCTAGTGCTGTAAAACAAGATTAAAGATATGGGTCACATTTCACAAGATGCAGGAGTTGCGTGGATCAGGCTTAACAGTTCTGCCTTCCAAACTCCCTCTGTGTACTGCAGTGGTTCCCAACCTTTTTTGCACAACTAGGACCCCCTTTTTAGGTTCAAAAACCTGTTGGGATCCCCTAAGACCTGGGGCCGGAAGTGATGTCATTAAGCAGGAAATGAAGTGATGGTTTTTAATAAATTGCACTTCTTGAAAGTCGAAAGAACTCCACATCCTTTTTAGAGTGTTCTGAATCCTTTGTATCTGAGTGACATTTGTGTTTTGAGTTCAGGGATTGATTCAGCACTGAGCACAACATTGCACAGAATGCATTGTGGGTTCTCTATGCCGTTGCTGATCAACGTGGTCACCCCAAATTTTTAAGGTAGCTGCCCCCAGCTCTTTGTGACCCTGAAAATCGGTTCACGACTCCCTTGTGCTCCTGACCAGCGGTGGCATTCAGCCGGTACGCTGGGTGGGACTTACCTTTGACCAGTAGTCTGCCCATCGCGTAACGGCACGTTCCGCCGCTTTCCCGCCCGCCAGGGCGGGCGGGAAAGCGGCAGGACGCACCGTTACACAACGGGCGGACTGCCAGTCAAAGGTAAGTCCTGCCCAGCGTACTGGCTGAATGCCGCCGCTGCTCTTGACCCCCAGGTTGGGAACCACTGGTGTACTGGATCATTATAGGGACTGAGAGGTCCATTACATGGGTGTGAATGCTCAAGTTACTCAGCTCTGACTACTGGCTCAAAGGTTTCTAGTGAGGGTTACACCCAAGAGGCTAGCACCCCTTTTCTGACATTCTTCTTCATCTTCATTGAAATATCATAAAAGAAATATGTGAGATGTTCTGTGATGGACATCAACGGCAGAGCTCCATAGAGCCATGGGGGCTCTAGGGCGGGAATTTGGGGCTCCCCTGGGGAGACAGCAGATCCTCCCAAAATGTTTCTCAGCATGGTCACTCCCAGCAATGCCAGGAATGAGGTCCTGCTGCAGAGGTCCGCCTGCCTACCACCACTACTCCCAGTGATTCTGGGTGCGTTTGCTGGGAGTGAAGCTGGCTGCCCTCGTTCCCAGCACACTGCACCAAGAATCGCTGAGGGCCAGCAGGCAGGAGCAGGGACATAGCTAAAGAAGTGAAGAGGGTTGCAACTGCACTGGGCAAGAAGCTTTAGGGGGGCAACAGGCCTAGCGGCCAAAATTGTGAAAAACCTGGTATGTATGAATAATACCATCATGTTACATATCATTGGAAAGGTAATTTAATGCAGAATGCAATGAAACAAACCAGAGTGTCATGCCTTTACTCTATCAAACATGGTTTTGGCCCCCAAACCAGAAAACGAAAATACAGCCGTCTTGTAAAAACTGTGGTGTGTTAAAACTGCAGTTTATAGGCACAACGCTGTCCTGTTGTATATAATTCCAGCCGGAATTTCACGAGAATTCAATGAAACAATTGGAGTGTAGTATCTGCATTCTATCAAAAGCTATGGCCAGAAAAACCAAAGAAAATGAAAATTGGTATATAAATACTAGTGATTGATTGATTGATTGATTGATTGATTGATTGATTGATTGATTGATTGATTGATACAACTGTGATGTCACTTCTTGTTGTGATGTCACTTCTGGAGCATCCTTTTGCCCTCTGCACTGGGCTACACTTTCATTAGCTACGCCAGTGGGCAGAAGGACCCACCTGCTGCCTCCACAGCAGTCATTTCCATGGCACGGCCACTGGGAGTGAGACCAGCCAGCCTCATTCCCAGCGGCCATGCACTGGGAATGACGGCTGTCTGCTGCAGAGGTGGTGGCAGCAGTGTCATGCTGCTGATATGCTGGGCGGGAGAAACAGGTGAAACACCCGTGGGGGTGGGGAAGATGGCGAAATGGAGCGTGACGCAACGGGCGGGCTGCCGCTCACCCATTCCTCCCGCCCAGCGCACCGGCAGCATGACACCACTGGGTGGTGGGCAGGAGATGCCTCCACATCATCACATCACTGCATTCCTTCCAGGTTGGAGGGAGGGGGCAGATTTGGAGGGGGCAGGTTTGGAGGCACAGTGAAACAGCCGGTGTTTGGCACATCAGCCAGCTCTGCTTCTGTTGAGAAGCTCTTGAGAAGACCGTTATTCATTCTCTGATGAGACACATTTCATAAACTTCAAACTCTCAGATGACAACTTTTGCTTTCCCAAGTGTCCATCTCACTTCAACGTCCCAAAGACATCACCATCCTCTCCTGACAGCAATATCCCTGACCTTACACGAACTGGTCCAGGAGCCAGTCACATCTGTGCACTGTATTTTTTCTACATACTGGAGCAAACAAGAACTTTTTTTTTCTCTTAACAAGGAAGTCAGTCACTCAACCAACATCTTGCCTTGAACTGTGCTGCTTTACATAACATCTGGCAAGTCAGATCTCTGCTTCTTGGAAATTCACTCTGATGGGCTGCTGTGAAACCCAGAGAAGAGACAGAACTACAGTAATTGATGTCAAGAAACTCCCATTTGGTTGGCACTGCTGGGCTGGATCTGACACTATGGATAGTAATCACCGCTAATACAGAAGAGGAAGTTCTCACACAGAATAGCAGCCTAAAATCCAGCATTATTCAAGCAGCTGGAGGGAACAGTTTTCACCAAACATTCCATGAAAGGGGGAAAATGCATTGGGTTCGGTCAACATACAGCTACTCAGCTTCTCTTTTACTTCCATTTTCGCTCCTGTCATCAACTCTGTGGCTCCCGTCTTGCTTCCCTCCCCCTTCCCGATCTCATTTTCACTCATCCAGGATTAAAGCACCCTATCAAAGGCCATCTAGTTAATAATATGAAATCATTTTGATTTTATGGAATTATATAAGCCCATCGAGCAGCACCGTAAAAGAGAACATCAGACCTCCATTAGAGAGAAGACGACTGTCATTATGCATCTCCGGTCCAGCAGTGACAAGTGCATGCCAAACCAGACAGCCCTGCTCCCTTTTTTGAGAGCTGGAAATCTTCCAGAGAGAGAGAGAGAGAGAGAGAGAGAGAGAGAGAGAGAGAGAGAGAGAGAGAGTGAGCGAGAGAGAGAGAGAGAGAGAGAGAGAGAGAGAGAGAGAGAGAGAGAGCTCCAGATGGGCTGGCCTCCCCCAGAGGCAAACAAGGCAGTAGCCAGGGAGCGGTACATATTGCAGGCACTGCACACAGTATATATTGCAGGCACCTCAATGCGCAGCCCCTCCCACTTGCCATCACAAGTCATCACATCACTTTGCAGTGATGGCCAATGTCTGCATAGCTCCCTCTACAGAGGTGTCAGTTCTGTTTCTTGGTCAAGTCAGAGTGTGACAAAATGGGAGACCTCTCAATAAACTTCTTCAGGTCTAACAGTAACTCCGAACGCAATCCTCACCTGGAGTTAGGCCGGCACAGTTAAGCCAGCAAAGCTTGGGCCATCATAAAGCATATTTAGCCCAGTCTCGGAGGCAGGGAGGATGGCGCACGTCTGTGTGCTGGCCTCTCTGACTCCGAGAGTGGTCCAAACGTGCTTTACGGTGTCCCTGGTGCCGGCCAAACTTTGCTGGCCTAACTGTGCCGGCCTAACTCCAGGTGGGGATTGCACTCTCCAGCTAGAGATGTGAAGAACATTTCCTTGACCTTGCTTCCTTCTGCTTGGCCTCCCTCTGCTTTGCTGTTGGTTTGGTTCGGTTCATTTCAGGGGTCCTCTTTTTCTGCAGCTTTGGCTAACATGTTCTAGTTAGTGAACACTTTCTACAGAAGGTATGAAAGCAGCACATATCACTTTAGAGCTCCGAGCGGTACTTTTACTTGGCACCAGCCAAATCTAATTTAAGAGATAATGTCCATGAAATGGGGCATTATTGCAGGGTCATGATTTCTCCTGCTGTTACATAAATGCAGACGTGAAGCCCGGTTTCTATTTCGGGAACCGGAGACATTGATCTTATGACACTTCTCTCTTCCAAAGACAATCATTGTCTGGTGCCAAAACGGCGGATCGGAGCTCTGCTGATTTGTGACTGATCATACTGGAATGGTACTGGCTTCACTGGTGTGTCTGGAGAGCCATTTGCCTTTTAATATTAATAGAAATGAATCCCTCTCACATTATTTATCACAATATAGATGGCGAAGTACATTATTGATTGTACGTTTCGTTTCTTACGGAGCTTGAGGAGCACTGCCAAGCAGTGGGCGTTCCTGGGCAGTTTCACACCCCAAATGCAACCCCTGGACTTCCTGTCTCTAGGCCCATTCCTAGGGGTTGCTTTTAACAGCATAAACACAGCGTAAAAACACAAAACCCTGCCTTTGGGGGGTTGAAATATTTGAATAAAAACACAAAACACTGCCTTTGGGTGTTTAAGGTATTTTCCAGAAATTTATTATAATGTTTCCAGTCCTGTGGGCCTGCACCAAATCTAGTGTGCTTTAGCTGCACCTGGGAGCCTCCCTGGGGCAAGGGCAGCCATGTCATGTAGCGGGTACGCGGGGGTACGCGAGTATCCGTTCTTAGGATTAGGGCTGGCCCCGCCCATTCGCCCGCCCACTCGTTGACTCCATCGGCGCTCCACTCCGCCCCCTGCAACGTTTGAATTGCCTGCATGTTTTAGTTGCCTGCACATTCTCAGAGCCAGGCAGGCAGGCAGCGGAGCAAGGGAGACCGACGGTGGCAGCAGCGTGAGCAGGTAGGCTGCCTGGGGCTCCCTCCCGAGGAGGCGCGGTGGTTCCTGGGGGGGGGAATCGGTAGCCTTCCCCAGGGGCAGTCCTGGGCCTGCGCCGGGGCCGCCACGCGGCCTACCGAAGAGGCACGGCGGTTCCTGGGGGCGGTTCCTGGGTTCTGGCTATGACCTCACTTCCGGTGGGCGGGCCCCAACACAAGTGCCAATCAAAAGTGAGTACCTGTTGCTAAATCATTTAGATGCCATTAATGGAAGGGCATGTCTGGCCGCCCCATGGGGTTCCTCAGATCCTTCCCAATGGGGCCTTGGATGCAGCCTAATGATCTTCACAATTCAAGAAGAAGCCAGAGGAACCAGAAGATGAGCTTGCAGAGGAAGAGGAGCTGTATGCTGCTGCTCCTTCTTTCGTGGGCACTGGGAATGGGCTGTAGGCTGGGGGAGCCCTGGGGAACACAGGAATTCACCTAGGCATCCTGCTATCCATCTGGATCAAGGGAAGGACTTTGCCCTTCTGGCGGGAGCTCTCTTGGTGAGCCAGGGCCAATCACCCAGGAACAAGAGACAGTAGCATAGCAACAAGGGGCGCAGTAAGTACTGCAGATGCCGAAACACACCCTTCAGCTGTGGGCCGCTTCAGCTTGCAGTCTACAAGCTACAGCTCCCAGGAGTCTACAGCTCCCAGGGGTCTTTCTGGTCTGCCACTCCAGCGAGCCGCACTCATTTTGTTCCACAAATGTGTGGCTGGCTGTGAAGACCCCTGAGAGCTGTAGTAGGGGTCTTTTGCACCGTCCCCAGTGGAACACAAAGCG
>JAJKFI010000013.1:12858833-12873702 GCA_029204185.1 Lerista edwardsae
AAAGAAAGAAAGAAAGAAAGAAAGAAAGAAAGAAAGAAAGAAAGAAATTTAGAGAAAATTAAGTTATAGTGGAAACCTTTTTATGACTGGATAGAGAAACAAACTTAATCCCGAGCATCTCCAAAAGATCAGGTAGCCGGTGATGGGAAAGGCTCCTACCTGGTACCCTGGAGAACCACTGCCAGTCAAAGCGGACAGTACTGGGCCGGATGAATGGATGTCTGACACTGCATAGGAAAGCTTCATGTGCTTGTCAGTCATTCCAGAGCCTTTACTTCATTAGCCAGAACACCAAAGGCAGAAGCAAGGTTATTTATTCGTAAAAATACAGCATGCACTTTTCCCCCAGAAGTCTATGTAAGGAAGAGTTGGAAACTTTCTGTTAAAAAAAATAAAAGAAAACTGAAAACTCAGGGTGGGGCTCAAAATACCCCCGAAAGAGACATTCATTCATTCATTCATTCATTCATTCATTCATTCATTCTTTATTTATTTATTTATTTATTTATTTATTTATTTATTTATTTTTCTTTCTTTTCAGGGGCCATGCTAATCTTCTCTGTATCGTTCCAATTTTAGTGTATGTGCTGCCGAAGCGATATTTATTTATTTGATTTAGATGCTGCTTTTCTAAAATTCAAAGTGGTTTACAAAAATTTAAAAAACCCTTTAAAAAAACACAGAATTAAAATTAATTAAACATTAAAAAAACATTCTGTAAAAAAGCAGAACAGCCCAAATATAAAAACAACATAAATATTAATAAGTGAACAAGTTTTATGGCACAATCCTAACCTGGAGCTAGGCCAGCCTAGTTAGGCCAGCAATGTTTAGCCAGCAAAAAGCCACCATAAAGCGCATTTGGACCACCTCTGTGTGCTGGCCTCTCTGACCCAGAGAGTGGTCCAAACATACTACTTTACAGTGTCCCTTGTGCTGGTCAAACTTTGCTGGCCTAACTGTGCTGGCTTAACTCCAGGTTAGGATTCTGCCCTTGACTTCTTATGGCGCTTATGGTGCTATAGCCATAAGTCAGCTCCATATGCACTCACACACCAATTTTTATCCAGTGTGCCATGGCACATTGGTGTGCTGCATTTTATCCGCAGGTGTGCCACAAGAGTTTGAGCCATTGGACATGTGAGTCCCTGACCGGTAGTGCGTTGTGCGTTGTCAATTGTTTAAAAAAATGATGATGTGCCTTGACAATTTTAGCACCTTGTCCATGTGACATGAGATGAAAAAGGTTGAAAATCACTGCACTGAACAAGTGCATGCATAGAGCTGTCTCTGCCATTGAGCTGAATGGGAAAGCCCACTAAGAACATCCATCTGTGCACTGAGGCAACGTGTTTTACAGAACAGGTAAAAACCATCTGGAGCCTTTGCTGGCCCACTGCTAGAACAGGTACTTTATTTTACCGGTCGACAGGGAGAACCTGCCTATGCTCAATCTCCAGAGGAGCAATCAAACCATCGCAAGGCTTTGCCAAGGAAATGATTTAATCACCATCCACAAAGCGGCGATGGTCCTCCCCTGTTGCCCACCCTCTAGCCAGCCCAGTTTGTGATGACAACAATTGCGCCGTGAAGAGCCTCCGCAAAATGAGTAGCGACGAGCATTTTGAACGGGAGCCGCTCCCGTCGTGACAGGCACCTGGAGCAGATGAACCGAGAGCTGTGTGCCACCTGAGACGACGCCAAGCACAGCTGTAATTTGACACACTGCAAAATGAACGGTCTGCGAGCAAGCTCTCATTTTCACTTGCTCTAAGCCAGGGATGCACAGAGGAAAGGAGCCTCTTGGAACAGGAGGGGCTGGGAACTGCTGCTGTTAGTGCCATTGAAATCTGTGGCTGTGGCTTAGCTATCACAGAGAACTAGAGCTCCTCCTCACCATCATCAGGGGTGAAAGCCCATCAGCCTTCTCCCCTGACCTTGCAACGTAGCCATGACGTGGCAGAAGAAGATGGATGCAATGGCCAGTTCCCCTCCTAGGCTTTACTATCTGCTCACTGTGTTTTGAATAGCTTCTCTACAGCTAGGGATGGTCTGTTGTTTTGCTTTTATTATCTGGCCTCTGTGTCCAAAATGCTGGAGTCAAAACCCTTCCAGGGCTCCTCAATGTGCCGGCAGTTCACAAATCTGACCAGAAAGCCATCAATTGCCGGCCACTATCTTGCCTCCAGCATGACCACCACCACGTCTCGGAACTGCTTTTCTCGAACGTATATTCGGTCGCCCCTCGTCGTAGGCAAAGTCGACCTGCCCGAATTAGCCTCGGGACGATCCAGTCCAGGGAAAGTCAGGACAGAGATGGTTAAAACAAAATTTGATCCTATCGTTCTATTGTAGCCGAAAATCGGCCCAGAATAGTTTCCATCGTGGGGATTGTATTTAAAAAGGCAAACAAACAAACGAGAGAGTATGGGGATCATGTTTATTACACCTGCGCAGGGGGTCAGTGTCCCTTGAAAGGCAGGGGAAAAGGCAAAAAAATATAGATTACAAGCTTTTTCATAACTCCCCCTCTTCCTCCTCCAAGTTCCTGCTTGGTGGAAAATTACAACACAGGGGCTGGGATATGAGATGCTCTGAGCTCATTGGGCAAATACGCCGTGACCACTGAGATAAGGGAGGAGGCTCTGCCCTGCTAGCTTGAACCAGTTCTCCATCTATTGTGAGAAATAGCAACACTGGATAGAGAAAGTTACACAGGGGCAGTTCAGCAAGAACAAAGAAAACAAAGACGGAAAACAGTTACATACTTCCGCAGCCCTAGACAAGTCACTAAGCAAAAGACTTAAGATGGCTGCACTTTGGTAAGTTGGCAACACTACATTAAGAGCGCAATCCTATACTGCACTGGATTGGCAAAGCCGGCCAGCCAGCGCCAAATCCAATGCAGTATAGTGGAGGCTGGAGCCTCTCTGTGGCAAGGTGGCCTCCCTGCTCAACAGCAGGCGCAGATCCCACACAGCCCGAATCGGGGCCGTGTGGCCTTGGAATCGGGCTTAGGAGGCGACCGTATGGCTGCCTCCCAAGCCTGCCCACATCCTGCCCCCAACCTCCCTCCCCGCCACCAATCCCCCGTGCCATCTCGGCTTCGGTCAGCGCAAGGGAGGCTTCCCTTCGGTGCTCTCATAAGAACATAAGAAAAAGCCCTGCTGGATCAGGCCAAAGGCCCATCTAGTCCAGCTTCCTGTATCTCACAGCGGCCCACCAGATGCCTCAGGGAGCACGCAAGACAACCAGATGCTTGTGTCCTGCTGTGTCCCCTGCATCTGGCATTTTAAAGTAGACTATTACCCTTGCACCACCCCCAAGGAAGACACCAGACTGAGGTTGGGGTTTAACTTTATTAAGCACAATGTAACTCATGTAACCTACTGAACACCCATCCCTCCCTCGCCAGTCTGGGGTAGGCAAAAATAACTGCCATCCATACTTGGCCAATTTGGATGACAGAAAAAAAATTCCTACCCGGCCCTCATGATGAGCGACCAGCTAATCTCAGACTGGACACGCCCAGCATAGCTTGTGACCTGTAATGGAGTTTTCCTCCATAAATGTATCCAATCCCCTTTTAAAGGCATCACAATGCTGCTCAAGCCAACACTACTCTCATATCAAGCCAACGCTACTCTCAAGCCAACGCTACTCATCGCATCGGCTATGTTGCGTCAGTGCTAAGCGCCATATAGGATGGCACTGCCTAATATATTCAAGGCACAGTATTTTAAAAACAGCACAATCTAAAAGCAGAATAACCCAAACATTTAGGGCACAATCCTAACTTTCGCTGAAACGGCGAGGCTGGCAGGCCTGTGCTGTATCCAGCGCACGTTGGAAGAGGCAGGAGCCTCCCTGGGGCAAGGGTACATATGTGCCCTCACCCTGGGGTAGGCACCAGCCGCACCTATGGGCTCCTCAGATCTGCACCTGCTGTTGAGCAAGCACAGAGCCGAGGATCCCGCAGAGCCCAAATCGGGGGTGTGGGGCCTGGGGACAGGAACCTGGATTGGGCCTAACAGCCGCATCCCCCCTCCACCCTCTCCCCAGGCCAGCACGTCACCTGACCCGCACACACCCCACCCAGAACCACTTTTGCGTCACCCCGACTCGGCTGGCGCAGGAGAGGTGCAGCGTGGGCTTTGGCCAGCGCTGTGGGGCCGACGCTGCTGCTAGCTTTGGCCCAAATCAGCGGCACTGACTTGAGGGTGCCGGTTGGTGCTCTGGCACCAGCACTGCTGCCTTCGGGCCAACGCTAGCAGCTAATAATTCTCATGATAGCTGGCGCCCATTTAGGGCCCTGAGTGCCAAAACATACGCCCTTTTGCGTGTTTGTTTTGAAATTGGAATAGTTGGGTTTCAGCAACTGAAAGAAACACATATGTTTTCCCAAATTCCATTTTAGCTCAAGCGGACACTGGACCCCAAATGTCAAAGGGCTCTTTACCCTATATCAGCCCTACTCAACCTGGTTCTTGGCCTGATAGTGGGAGCTGAGGGGACGACAATCCTATCCAACGTTCCTGCACCGATGCAGCTTCAATGCAGCCCCAAAATAATCAAGCTTGTTGTTCAGTCGCTAAGTCGTGTCCGACTCTTCGCAATCAAGCACGTGTTCCCTTACCTTACCTTGAGGAAGCCTCAATGATGTCACCCCCACCACAGGTGGGGGGAAAGGAAATTGGATAGGATTTGGCGCTCTCTCTCATGTACTCAAAGGAACAGCCCCACTGGATCAGGCCAAGGATCTCTCTCTCTCTCTCTCTCTCTCTCTCTCTCTCTCTCTCTCTCTGTGTGTGTGTGTGTGTGTGTGTGTGTGTGTAAGTCCCACGTAGCCTTTCCCACTCACCCCTCCACGTCAGGAAAGAGCGTGGCAAGAGCTGCCGCCTTGAGTGCCTTCGGGCAATAGGCGGGGTATAAATTCAATAAATAAATAATAATAATAGTCCCATGCAGGCGACAGCAGGCTCCAGCTCCTGCAAGTGACCTCCTCCCGGGGCACAATCCCATCTGCGTGTGAGATTATTACCTTTTTTATTTTTGATTTCACTCCCTCACCCACATCCCGGCTAAAGAAGGCAGCCTGCTGCGGCTGCATTAATGCAATCGACATGAGATCTCCCTGTTACGGCTGGCAGGCTGCTCTCGTCCCACAGACTCCGCAAACGGCTAATTAACTCCCCATTATGATTTTGTCCCCTCCTTTATCAAAGAAAAGCAAGATGACACAATTCAATTAAAATGACAAGCGGAGAGTTTGAGCTGACATGTGTTTCTCTCAGTACATTTGTTTTCCTTTTTCCGAGACAAGGTGGGAGAAGTGCCCGCTTGCAGTTTGCCACCCTGGCAGGGCTGACAAGGAACTGGAGGGTGCTCAGTGTCTTTCCCTCCCCTGGGGTTTAACTTCTGTCTCGGCTGGCGCCTCAGGAAGGCTTCACTTTCCTCACCCAGAACAGGATGATGTACACAAGGATCTCAGTCTTAAACACTGGAGTGTTTAAACAGCCCAGGGGAAAGTAGCAAGGAAGGAGGACGAAAGAGGAACGGTGGGAGGGGGGATGCCATGGATCCTGGAGCATCAGGGACAGAGCCTGAGGGGTGACTGTGCCTAGTGTGGGCACAGAGGCGGATCTAAGGGGGGGCAAATCTATAAGTGTTGCAAGAAGCCTTATATTACCCTGTCATGTAAATCCCACCTCTCCCTTGCTGCTGTAGCCAGTAAGCAATGCCAAGATGTTGCTGTTCCCTGTGAGGATTGGCTAAAACGGTGCAGGAGAGGAGTGATTTCCACTGCAAGGTAAGGCTTCTTGCAAAACTTACAGATTTGCCCCGCCTCTGTGTGGGCAACAGGGCCCTTGGGGAGGCCCTGCAGGGAGTTTTTGGCAGAACAATGGAGTGCTAGACTCCAGGCCACAGGGTGGCTCTGTGCAGGAGAGGAGCTGCACGGCCTCAAGACCCATCCTGACCCAAAGTGACTCCAAAGGACATCATGGGTGATTGTATTGAATAGCCTGAGAGCTCCAGCAGTACTAACAGGGATGCACTCCCCAGTTTGGGTTCCTGGAAGGATCATCAACTCCAATGATCAACAACATCAACATCAACGAAGGCCATTTCCTGCCCAAACCCAGAAGTCAGACTGAAATGGGCCCAGATAATGTCTCATGCAGGAACTCCTGGTGTCTCTACCCACTAAAAAAATCCTGCCCCAAAACAGGAGGCTTGATATGGATCCATAATTGTGGGGTTCAGAGAGGGCTTCTTCAGAAGAAGGCAACAGCTGCTCCTTTAAAGCAAGTACGCACCATGCAGGCAGTGCCACATGCACCAAAATTACACACTGTATATACACTCAGATTGGTATCCTTTGTAGTGGAATAGACATGAAGATCTCTGCTAGTTCAGGATATGCTTTTCACCATCTACTACTTTTACTACAACTATTTTGTGTCAAAACAGCCACTGGTGAACTGATCTAACCTCTGCATTAGAACCTCATCTAAGGCACTGTTGTCACTTCAGAATAACAAGTGGAATCACCGCAGCCACCCAAACATCAACATAATGGACGTGTTAACGTTGTGTCTTGGCGCACATACTATTGGCAGAGGTGCAGCTAAAGAAGTGCAGGGGGGTGCAATTGCACCGGGCAACAAGCTTTAGGGGGACAACAAGCTGAGCTTGACACTAACAGCCAAAATTGTGAAAGCGTTGGTATGTGTGAATATACCATCATGTTATATGCCATTCGCTGTGTATTTAATGCAGAATGCAATGAAACAAATTGGAGTGTAATATCTTCAGTCTATCAAACGTTATTGGCAAGAAAAAGAAATAAGATGAAAAGACAACTGTGATGTCACTTCCTGTTGTGATGTCACTTCCGGGGCATCATTTTGCCCTCTGCACTGGGCTACACCTTCATTAGCGACGCCAGTGACTAGGAAATAAGCCCTCCCAACATTGAACTTTGCAGGATCTTGCCTCCCACTTCCTACACACAGAAAGCTGAAATGCAAGCTCTGAATACGGACGGACAGACAGACAGACAGACAGACAGACAGACAGACAGACAGAAAGAAAGAAAGAAAGAAAGAAAGAAAGAAAGAAAGAAAGAAAGAAAGAAAGAAAGAAAGAAAGAAAGAGCGAGCTCAGGCAAGAGGAAGAAAATCTGGTTCAAACTTTTTCACATCCTCTCTGCTTAGGAGCAAGCAAAAATGCACCAAGCAGTGTTTTAAAAACTTAGTGGTACTAGAGATGTTAGTTATCAACTAGCTGCTGCCACCTTTTCCTTCTCTGTCTAGCTCCTTCTGTCACTTTCCAACTTGCAGGTAGGAATCCGCCTCTCCAAAGCCACCATATCCAGACTGACATTTTGACAAAGCTGCCACTCTTAATCATACCAGCACCAATATGTCAAACCTGCCAGAGACACCCTCCCTCCTTAGAGCTTAATGCTGAGCAGGCAATGGAGGCTGGCGGTCAGAATCAGGAACGTCTTGGGAAGTTTGCAGACATTCTCTCTGCCAGCCGACTTTTTCCAGCTCTTCTCACATGCACTGCCTACTCTCATTACCTTAAATCACTTAGGGCAGCGTCTCCTCAGATAAATCTTTGGCCTTGATTAAAGAAAAGTGTATGTCCAAACCTTTAACGCCAACATTTTGGAATGAACAATTAAATTTTACTACATTTGGAGAAACAAATTCAAGAGGTAATTTGGAAACATCTTTTATTATAATCTCGAGGAAGAGCCCCCCCCCCAGTGAAGGGGTCTCCAAACTGGAGACCCCTGCAGCAACAAAAAGGATCCCTGGGGCAACCGGCACTTTTCGTTCCACCAGGGAGCATTGCGAAAGCCGTGACTACCGCTCCCGAGTGTCACGACAGCCAGCCGCACCTGTCCAGGACTCCACGTGCAAAGCCTGCTGGGACGACAGAACTAGGAAGTCTTGCATTTGCAAGCTGTCTTGGATCAGCGGTAAGAAAGGCAGGATATAACTCTTTAAAGTAAATGAATAAAGGAACAGAAGAGTTCAGGACTGATTCAAATGTTGAGAGGTTAGGACAGGATTACACAATCCTAATTTGCGCTGGAACAGACAGGACAGACATTATTAGCCTGTATCATAAGAACACAAGAAGAGCCCTGCTGGATCAGGCCAAAGGCCCATCTAGTCCAGCTTCCTGTACCTCACAGCGGCCCACCAGGTGCCCCAGGGAGGCATGAGACAACAAGGTGCTTGCATCCTGTTGCCACTCCCTTGCACCCGGTACTCTGAAGTAGCCCACCATCAATGTAAGGAGGTTGCACAATCCATAATGGCCTGAAGCCCACAATGGACCTTTCCTCCAGAAATCCGTCCAATCCCCTCTTAAAGGCATCCAGACCAGATGCCATCACCACCTCCTGTGGCAATGAGTTCCACAGATTAACTACCCGCTGGGTAAAAAAAGTACTTCCTTTTATCTGTTTTAACTCTTTGAGAGAGGGAAAAGAACATCCCTCTATCGACTCTATCCTTTCCGTGCATAATTTTGTATGTCTCAGTCATGTCCCCCCTCAGGCGCCTTCTTTCTAGGCTGAAGAGACCCAGACGCTGCAGTCTTTCTTCATAAGGGAGGTGCCCCAGCCCTGCAATCATGCATCAGCCAGCTCCATGAGGCTATTAGGATCTGCAGCCCTTGATTTTGCAGGCACACTGGTCTGGCGGGGGGTTAGGATGTGGTCCCACCCCACCCCTCCCAGGCCTGATCTGGCCAAACTTTGCTGGCCTAACTGTGCCGGCCTAACTCCAGGTTAGGATTGCACCCTTAGCCTGCTCCCACGCAGCTGTGAATGTGCTTTGTGACACGTTTGTGACACTTGGGAACCGGCACACCGGACTTGTGCCATCTCAGCAGGTGGTTGCACAGTTATACAGTAACTGCATCCTGGATTGCTGCTATCCAATGTTGGAAGGAAACAGTGTAAACCAAAGAGTGTCTGCAATTATTTCTTATACACATCTGAAAATTGATTGTTGGCAAAAAATTTGCCTCCACGCCTTCTTTAAATTCAGTGACTAATGGCAATTTGGCACTGTTTGAAACAAAACAGGATGTTTCATCTACATAGGAGCTTCTCAAACCTTTGCTTCAGTAAGGGATTGGATACCCATGAATCCACACTACACAAAACATAAGGCACCATGCTATAAAAGCACCCATCAAACTCCATCATCAATTCTACTCAGAGCGCAATCCTAACCTGGAGTTAGACTGGCACAGTTAGGCCAGCAAAGTTTGGCAGGCACAAGGGACACCGTAAAGTATGTTTGGACCACTCTCGGAGTCAGAGGCCAGCACACAGACATGTACCATCCCCCCTGACTCCGAGAGTGGTCCAAATGCGCCTTACGGTGCCCCTTGTGCTGGCCAAACTTTGCTGGCTTAACTCGTGCCGGCCTAGCTCCAGGTTAGGATTGAGCCCTCAAGGTGGCAGAAGAAAGATTCAAGAAAGTTGCCATCTCAGTCAGGGCCCAAATGGAAATGATAATTTCCACATTATAAAAGCTGGGCAAAGCGTTTCAGATTTTGTACCTTGGCTTTTCTGATGTATGGTTCATAGTCCTTTAAAAACTGAAGAAGATTGAGTCTTAAAGCATTTTATTAATGGATTTCACTGGCTTTCAGCCCACAAGTCCTCCCTGGCGTTCGATGAATCAGGTAACCGCCTACAAACATTTGTGCTCTTTCAATAAAATCATTTCAATTAGTTTTAAAAAGTGCCTCTGCATTCTTTTAAAAAGTTTTTTTAAAAAAAACTGTTAAGGGCATTGAGAATTTGCAAAGGATTCAGAGGAGAACTGGGAGGATGTTAAAAGGTTTAAAGAAAAGACGGGAAAATTAGTTATGTTTAGCCAAGGAAAAGCAGATTGAAAATGAATCTGTTTATCCTTTTCAAATATTGCTTCAGATGTCAGAAATACCAGAAGGGTGGGGAGCAACAGCTCACCCAATCCACTGAGGATGGAGCAAGAAACAGCAGGTTTTACACTACAAAATGGTAATTTTAGCCTGAACTTTTGGGAATGAGCAGCAATGTAAGCAGCTGCAAAGAGAGGCTGTAGCACAGTGTTATTCAAACTGTGGGTCAGGACCAGCGGTGTCATCCGGCAACGAGCTGCCGGAACACTAGGCAGGACTTACCGCTTGATTGACAGGCTGTCCGTGATGCGTCTCTGCCTGCCTGCCCGCCGCGCGGGCTCCCTCCAGGTGGCGCGCCCCTCCGCTGCTTGGCTAGGCACCCAGCGCGCCCCCCCCAGGCAAGCAGGCACCCCCTCCAAAGCCAGGGGTGCCCACGCGGTGGGCGGGCAGGCAGCGACGCGTCACGGATGGGCAGCCAATCAGGCAGTAAGTCCCGCCTAGCGTTCCGGCAGCTCGTTGCCGGATAACACCGCTGGTCAGGACCCATTTGTTGGGTCACGTGCTGATGTCAGGTGGGTTGCAGAAAGCTGGGAGCAGCCATCTTGGAAACGGCAGACCTTACTCTTGTTATATTCCTTTTGTGAGTGTTAACACACAAAAGTGGGGATTTTTTAAAATTTTCTTTTCAGTTCAGTGCTTTTACATAATATTTTGTCCTAATCTTGCATTCTGTTTCATGGTTGTACAATTGCTGCAGTCCAAGAATGCCAATTTGCATTTCAGGAGTGTCGTTTTATTGTGTTACAATGACAGTCCTTCCTTCTTGATGATGTCACTTCCTGCCATCACTTCCAGCTTAATGACATTGCTTCCGGTGGCTCCCGACATGAGTGTCATTCTACAAAGTCGGTCCCAGTCTAAAAAGTTTGATTACCACTGCTGTAGCAGGCGTGGCCAAACCGAAGCTTGTGAGCCACAAGTGGCTCTTTGACATAGGGCGCAATCCTAACCTGGGGTTAGGCTTGCACAGTTAGGCCAGCAAAGTTTGGCTGGCACAAGCAGTGATGTCATCCGTCAGCGCCAACAACCGGAACGCACGGTTGAGTGGCAGCTCCCCACCCCTGTGCGGAGCCCGGCCACGCCTCCCTGTACCCGGAATAGCTTCATATCGGAGCGAATCAAGCGCAGGGGAGGGAGGGAGGGCCAAAAAGCGCATGGCATCTGCCGCGCAATGGCGCCCCGTCGCAGCCCGTCCTCGGAACAAGTGGTACGGCGTTCCGGACCGTCCTGCCCAGATGACATCATTGGGCACAAGGCAGTGATGTCATGCAGGGGGAACGGACCAGAACGGGTGTTCCGGATCCTAACGGGCTCCGTGGCTGGTTCCGGGTTCCCAACAAGTGCCAATCAAAAGTGAGTTCCTGTTCCTAAATCATTTGAATGACACCACTGGCACAAGGGCTTCTGTAAAGCACGTTTGGACCACCCTCGGAGTCAGGTCAGTGCGCTAGAGAAGAAAAGTGTTGAAATTAGCTGCTCTAGGCGTTCAGGCTTGAGCTTCAGTGGGGATGTCTCTGGCACTAGACACTCCAGATCTGAGGGGTCTTGCCCGCTGATCGAGGCTCCAGCCTGATACCCAGGACTGATAGGTCCGGACTCCTTCCAGCCTGACTCAGGATCAACTACTGCTTTTCCACAGCAAGCTACCCAGCACCCTTGTGCCGCTTCCATGAGAAAGAAGCATCATGGTCTGTGTTTGCTGGGAATGATTTATGTATGCAGATGGCAACACACCTCCACTTACTGCTAATGATGTTCCTTCTCCCTCTAATACCCTTCCTCTCCGAAACAGTGTATGTGATCAGGCAGCTTAATAAACCTCTCTCCCACTGTCAGGCTTAATAAAACTGCAGCTTGTTTTTTCTATTAGCAAATCCAGCCGACTAATACCTTTATATTCCAAAGGGTGGCTTCTACTTTGGAGTGTGTCACATCCCCTAAGTGTCTTAAAGTAACACTTGATGATGTTTCCCCGACCAGTAAACAGACTGATTATATTGCAAATAAGATTACCTTTCAACAAGGCCCTTTTAAATGAGGGTATGGCAAGGGGCAACTGCATCGGGGCTGGTCAGCCTCTTCATGACAAAACGCTGCTTGAATCTATCTGCAAA
The DNA here is from genome assembly GCA_029204185.1 of Lerista edwardsae. Lineage (NCBI taxonomy): Eukaryota > Metazoa > Chordata > Lepidosauria > Squamata > Scincidae > Lerista > Lerista edwardsae. The sequence goes on from JAJKFI010000013.1 coordinate 12,870,929, forward strand.
GCCAGATCTTGATTGTTCTCATTTAGGAGGGTTCTTTACTTAGCACGAAAGAAAGGGAATAAAGAGATAGCACAAAGCAGCTTGTGGGAGGGGAGCTTTATGTGATTGAACACGAGCAATAAAAGGGTGCAGGAATTTAACAACTTGGGAAGTCAAACCAAGCTTTTAAAACAAAGCTGCTTAAGTGGAGATGTGGGCCTGAGGCTGCTCCAAGCAGGGTGCTGGCAGGCACTAAGCTACCCAATTGTGCCACTTCTTTGTTGTCAGATATAGTTCACGGTGCCACTTCTTGCTATAGTTATCAGACACAAACTGGGACAGAGTGCCTGTACCTTTAACCCTTGTACAGCAGTGGGGAATTTGGGCAGGTGCAGCTTTTGAAACCCTTCCACGATGAGCTGCACCTGCTACACAAGGTGAAAGGTACAGGCACTCTGTCCCAGTTTGTATCTGGTAACCTTAATTCTGAGCAGCAACAGCAACTGTGTTGTCCAGAAAGACTTCAATGGTGAGTGGCAGAGGCCAGTTGCACAGCACATTGCCGCACCTGCAATACTTTCCTGCACCACCGCCCTGCCCCTGCCCTGCCCCTGCCCCTCCGAGAGCCTCTCTAGGGTTAGGGTTACCGGATACAAACTGGGACAGAGTGCCTATATCTTGAACCATTGTATAGAAGGGGGATTTGGGCAGGGGCAGCTCATCATGGAAGCTGCCCCTGCCAAAATTCCCTCTTCTATACAATGGTTAAAGGTATAGGCAGCGGCATCATGCAGCCGGAACACTGGGCGGGCGGAACGGGTGAGCAGCAGCGGGGGCAGGGGTGGGGGTGAAACAGAGCGGTATGCAACGGGCGGGCTGCCACTCACCCGTTCCTCCCGCCCAGCGTTCCGGCTGCATGACGCCACTGGGTATAGGCACTCTGTCCCAGTTTGTATCTGGTAACCCTGTCTCTAAGGCTACTGGGAGATACCCTCCCTGCCAGTGTTTTGGCCCAGATTAAAAACATGCCTCTTCTAGCTGGCCTTCTCAAATTATTTTTGTCTCTCTGTCTCTTTTTTATTGTTATTCATTTATTCTTTACTGCTCCTTGATTGATACATTGTTGTTGTTGTTCTCAATGCACCTGTTTTCTGAAAATTGTTTTTATTGTCAGCTGTTGCTGCTGGTTGCTTATAAATTGTTTGACTCTTGCTTTAGCCCAGTGGTTCCCAACTTGGGGGTTGGGACCCCCAAGGGAATTATGAACCAGTTTTCAGGGGGTTGCAAATTGCTTGGGGCAGCCATCTTAAAAAGCTGGGCACCACCATCTTGGAAGCTTCAATCTGGCTAGGGAAGGGGCTTCCCTATTAAACTGCCATGTGGCTGCGAGGGAAATTAGCCCTGCTATGGGCTTGTGTGTTTGTGAATGCTTGTGTGTGTATCCTTGTGATCAAGTCTTTCCCAGATCTTTTTCCAAGTGGGCACGTCCCACCTTCCATGTGCATGTTTAGGTAACTCTCAGCACACAAGGAAGAGGAATGTAAATGCTCTGAAGACTGTCTTGATCAGGAATGCTATAGAGAAGCCACAATGCATTCTGTGCAATGTTGTTCTCAGTGCTGAATCCATCAGTGAACCCAAAACACAAACATCACAAACAAAAATAATGTACAAAGGATTCAGAACAGTCTTAAAAGGATGTGGAGTTCTTTTGATTTTCAAAAAGTATGATATATTAAAAACAATGACCTCACTTCTTGCTTAATGACATCACTTCTTCCCCTAAGTCTTAAGGGGGGTCTGAAAGATTGTCGTACTTAAAAAGGGGGTCCCAGTGCAGAAGCGTTTGGGAACCACTGCTTTAGCCATTGTTGTTCCCCACTTTAAAGCCACGGAGATGCCTCTGTTTTGCTTCAGCCACCCAGAGTAGTTCAGAAGGGGAGGGGATGCTTGCATAGTGAGGCACCCCGAAAACTCAGGGATGATGTGACCCCCCTCTAGCTATGCTACTGCATCCCCCCACTGCTGCATGATTCACAAAAGAAGGAAGGAAGAACGGGGAAGGAGTACAAATGATGAGCTAGAGCATCACTTTTCTCTCCTCCCCACTTCCTCTTCCTTTCAATTCTCTTCTTCCTTTTCAAATCCAGGAAGCAAGAGGAAGAGAAGCATTTCTCCCCCTTAGATGGCAACATTAGCCTGCTTCATGAATGGGCCTACAGTCCTGGGGGCTGGGGGAGTTTCACAAGGTGCAATCCTATGCATGTCTACTCAAAAGTAAATCTTACTTCCAAGTATACATTTATAGAGGTGCGGCCTTATTCATGTCCTTTGAAATGTCGTCCCCACCCCCCACACACACACACTTTTGGCTATGGAGGGAACATCCTTGAAAGGATGCCAAAATAGTCATGGGGGAAAGAAAGAGACAATAACAATAATTCTTGTTTGTGTTCTTTCTAGGAATAATTTGGGCTGATGTCAGCTCAGTTGCTTAGCTTGGGGGGTGCAGATATCCAGGGCTTGTCTCTACAGGGAGGGCAGAGCTCTAAGTTTTGCAAGAAGCCTCACCTTGCAGTGGAAATCACTCCTCTCCTGCACCGTTCTAGCCAATCCTCACAGGGAACAGCAACATCTTGACGTTGCTTACTGGCTACAGCAGCAAGGGAGAGGAGGGGTTTACATGACAGGGTAAGGCTTCCTGCAACACTTAGAGCTCTGCCCTCCCTGTAGAGATGCCACTGAATGCAACAACACCCCCCATGTCATTACATCTCTCTCTCTCTCTCTCTCTC
>JAJKFI010000013.1:12880811-12907198 GCA_029204185.1 Lerista edwardsae
TATTATTATTATTATTATTATTATTATTATTATTATTATTATTATTATTATTATTATTATTCCTCTACCCTCATCTCCTGCTTTCTTATATGGCATGCCACTGAGTTGTGTCCTGAATGTATTGCACATATGTGCACAGGGGGACAATCTATTGTGGGTTCAGAACAGAACTCAGTGGCATTAAGATATATTGCACATATCTTAATGCACCCCCTGGCAGCAGATAACAAGCATGTCATGGGATGATGCCGTTCTATGAATATGGAAGGAAAGCTTGCTCCAGTGTGGGCAAGGTTTTCTCCAGCTCTGAAGTGGGGCTTTCAAAGAAATAAGGCTAAGCCTCGATTAATGTGGAAAGCTGAGACCACCTTAGTTAAAAAGGCAAGGTCTGGTTTTCATTGCATCCTGATGAAATCTGACCCTCTCTGTTGTAGATGCAGCTATTAGAAACACCATCACGGCCAGGAGAAGATGCAAGTTCACAATAGCCAAAGTATCAAAAGGGTTGCCCATAAATTGGGACAGGACCAAGGACAATTCCATGATGGAACTGCAGATTAGTTGGACCTTAAAGAACTTCCTTACTGAATGCTGTAAAGACCGATGTGCGTTTATTACTCAATGAAAGGCAGAGATGGCATCAGAGTGAACTCTCAAGGAAAGGTTTGCCGACTTAAGGTGAAAGCCATAATTCATCCTGTGCTGGAGAGAGGCGTTCTGTGGATGCAAGTGGTTAAAGGTTGCATAGATGCAGAATGGATCCACTTAAATCCATTTGAGGAAGCCTTCAACTTGTAAGAGTCTCACAACCTCTGGCTTGAGTCCCTCTTACAAGCCAGAGCCTTCCTAAAATGAGCCAAGCTGTTCTTTAGCTTCCCCACAACTCCAAGTAGTGTCAGATCATCAGATTCGGAATCTTGACATTATAGTGTAATAATTAAGGGTGGTTTTTTGGTGGTATTTTTTCCAAAATTTCTTGATTAAAATAGCAAATGGCTGCATTATGTGTTTTTATCCACAGTTTTGTTGCAAATTGTGCAAACAGCGCAATAAATAAGGGTGAATGTCCCTACAAAGGCAAGCAATTACTGTCACACAAACTCCAGGCCGAAATAACCTGCTCAAACATTCCCAAGCTGCACTCCTATTGCTGCTTGGAGCATCAAGAAACTGCAACTTACTACTTGCACATTCCATTAAAGTCTCCCCAGACCTCTCACTATGAACTATGAACATGCATGTTTAAGCAAGCTTCCTCCTGTTTCTTCTACTACTACTCCTGATCCTTTACTGAAAACTATTTGTGGATTCCTCAGAACTGTGTCAAAAAGAAATAAAAGTGGTGTTATGTTTGTGTCAATTTGTGTCAAACTGTCAAAAATAAGCAAAAGTGGTGTTCTTTTGCATTTTGACCTAAATTTCATTATATGTAGCATTTTCATTAGAAACTCTTATTATTTGACATTCTATGTTGATCACCAGGGGGAAAAAAAACCATCTCTAGTAATAATCAACCACAACTCTTTGATGACAGCCTCAGCTGAAGTGGGAAATTAAAGTATTTGCTCTCTAATAGCATAAGCATGGTTGTGCAGTAGATCTGCCTCGACTATCACAGTGCTACTGAGCAATTATGAAAGTAATTTTCCATGGCAATTAATGGGAAAGGAGGGAAAGTGAAATTATCAATCTTTTCCCAAGAATTCCCAGCCCAATGAACTGGGGAGTGTGACGTGCTCAACTGCAGAATTTCTGGCATTTGACATTTTGATTGGTGGCAAATGGAATCATGGAGTTGTGCGGGAATGATGAAAGATAGAGCATAAAGCACCCAAGATCCATTATGAGAAATCATCTTGTCTCCCACTGCACTGAGTGAGTTGGTCAAGGTGTTCAGTGTTTCAGCCAGGTCAATGGGACTCATTGCACCATGGCCAAGTAAGGTCTATTGGAGAATAGGGCGCTAGTCCCCATGCCTCTTTGTTTATGTGTGGCACATAGCTGTAAAGTTGCCTGAAGATGCTTGTACTCCATGATCTTTCAAAAAATGGAGGGGAAGATAATGAGAGCTCCAAAAATTGCCACAAACATTAGGGTGCTGATATGAACTTCTCTGTGTGGACCAGGCTTTGGCGATCTTGATCAGGGGCATTCCGACAAGACAGGGCAAAATGCGAAGTTTTGCAGGGGGCATTCCCAGCTCAAAGCCTCTGAGCCGGCCCTCCAAGCAGTGAATTGTCCTGGACGTGAGAGAGAGGGGCCACATTACACAGGAGCTCAGGGACTACTACTCACACCTCAATTTGGTGCAATCCACATGCATTGGAAAGCTGGAATTCCTCTCAGCGTGGAAACTGCTTAAACAACTTAGCTTTGAAATCACGCCCAGGGCGATGCCAGGCTCCCTCTAGATGAAACCTGTTAAGGCACCTTCAGTTCAGAAGACCTGTGCAGGCCTTGGCTACGTAGCTTCTCTTATGAACTTGGATACCAGCTCCCCTCTCAGGATCTGCTTGCCCTCAGTCCTAGCAAGTCTTGGAGCAATGTTCTTCGATCTGTGGGTAGGCACCCCAAATGGTAGGCAAAGCCTCATTTGGGGGATCAACTTGACAAGACAAAACAAGACAAGGCAAAGGTCGTCTTCTCCAGAAATCCACAATGCAAGTGCTAGCTAGAAAAATAGTCTCCAAGATGTGGCCTGCAGGCCAGATCTACCATTCCAATATTAGCTGTCCAGGCATGGTGGGTGTGAAGGTTTTCTGTTCCACACTGCATGTTTCAGAAACCCGCACTGGGAAGCTGTTTCTTCCCAGAAATTGAGGCAAAAAGCCTGCTGGGGCAACAGGCAGTGGAAATGGCTGCCCAGTGTGAAATTCTGAGATTGGCAGCAAAATCTTTTTTTTTTTGCGACCTGTGGAGGGTCGCAGTGCAGAACAGAGAACTTCTGCCACCATTGCACTGTGATGGGGCAGGTAATTTCAGAAATAGTGAGCCACAGCCTGGAGACCACTGAGCTACCCCATCAACCTGTTCTGAATGGGATTGCACTTTCTGCAAGAAAAGAAGTCCTCCGGGATCCACAGCTACTCCTGGATTGCCAGAGGGCAAGCGTGGCAAGAGCAGTTTTAGTTCGTCTTCAGCTGGTGCAGCGTAACTGCCACGGTGGTTCATGCGTTGGAGACACCTCAGGTTACTGTCATGTTCTACATGGGGCTACCCTTGAAGATAGTTTGGAAACTGCAAATAGTGCAGAACGTAGCAGTTCTTGCGGTTCTTGGGCTCAGCGATTCAACATTGTTGGCGAGTGTCTGGGGGCCATTCGTTTCCAGGCCCAATTCAAGGAGCTGCTGCTAACATTTTCAGCCCTCAACAGTGTGGGATCACAGGGTCTTAGGGACCAGATGCTTCCATATAGTGTGGCCTGTCCCCTGAAATCTTCAGGTAGGGCTTCGCCCCCCTAGGAATCCGGAGTCGCTCCCTTTAACCCTCTGAGTTCCGGCCAACCAAAAGAAAAGCTCTTTGCAGAGGAATTGGGAGGGGGGAGGAGGGAGAGTGAAGTGGTCGGAGTCAGCCCTAATTTTAACTGAGTTCCCCTGCGTTCCCCCTGCATGACATCACTGGCTCTGCTTCAAGTGCCACCTTTAGCAGAAGTTAGAGGGGTGGCAATGAGGAGCAGGGTCTTTGCTGCGGTGGCACCATGGTTATGGAACTCCCTCCCTTATTGAGAACGGTTCCCTCATTAGAAATATTCCAGCCAGGGCTGAAGATTTTTTTTTAATTCAGTTTGTATTTTAAGGGAGGTACTTGGGGGTGGACTGAACTGCTTCGATTTTTACTGCTTATGACTTATGACTATTTTGCTGCTGGTTTGCCGTTTTCATTGCATCTTTGATGTAATAGTTTTCTCATAAAGAGCTTTATTTATAAATTGCCATGTTGCTGTGGGGTCAGAGGGCTTGGTTTAGATTACGGTAAGCTGGCTTTGAATTTTAGTAATTATTTAAATTTTGTTGTCTTATATTTCCTACTCTGTGCTTATCATTGGAGGACTTACAAAACATGGACTTTTTATTAGCTGCCTTGAGCCTCCATAAAGTTTAAAAGAAACATAATTTTATATATAAAAATGTATCTTTTTAAAATAAAAAGTCAGTCCTCATTGGCTAGGGCCAGGTTCTTGAAAATCCTCACGGATAGCAAATTCCCGAATAATGAACCATTATTAGTTCATTATGGGATCAAAGGAGGAACCATGGGGTGAGGTGCAAGGGGTGCCTTATCTGCCATCAGAAGAATCCAGCAGAGACCCTCAGGAAGCCAGCAGGAGTGCAGCAGGAAGTGCCTAAAGATCTCTGAATGCTGCAGAGCCCTTCCAGAGGCTGCAGGGGTCTTCAGAATGGTGCCTGTGACCAGCATGGACCCCTTAAACATGACCAGCATATGCGTTTCCCAGCCATTTTAAAGGGGCTAGGGCTGGTCATAGGTGGTCCCTGCAGCCTTCGGAAGGTCTCTGCAAAGTGAATAACGAGGATAAAAGCACAGATAATGAGGTACTTTGCAGAGGCAAGTCACAATTCTGTCCCTCCCAAATAAGTGAATTAAAGACAGCAAGTTTGCCTATCAAGAGGACTGACCGTAAAACTTTTAAACAAAGTGGGTGGGCAGGAGACATGCACACAGCGTGGTGGGACCCCACAGGGAATTGCTCTCCTTTTTATTTTAAAGAATTTATCTTATATAGGTGGGACATACTACCACTTGAAATACAGGTCTTTCAGGATTAGGGGGTGGCGGGGAGCTGGAAGAAGAGAGCGTCTGCTGAGGCTGCAAGCAAAAACGTTTGAGCATTTCTCTGCCTTCGAAGCAGAGGGTATGTTTGGGGTCTGCACACGTGACGACAGAAGTGAAATGCTGGACTTGGTTGCAGGTGCTTATGAGGAAGGCTCTGCATGCAGATGACTATATGTAGAATTATACTTAAAGCGGAACCAATGAACTAGAAATCCTGGTGAGCTCATTACGCATTGCCAGCACACCTTTGCTTCGGATGGAGAGTTAATTACTGGCACAATTTACAAGTGCAGAAGCTAGTTTCCCTGATGCACACGTCGTATTTTTATTTTAGGCACAGAGCAGCTAGCATCCTAGCCAACTATTTTTTTTTCCAACACTGCTGTAAAGCAAGTGGTTTTCCTAAGAATTTGTCCTTGTAGCAGTGCAAAGGGTAGCAGTGCAAAAAATATTAAATCTATCCGGAGAAAGAAATATGCTTATAGAGCAAAAATACTTACACAGATACAGATAAATTTGTTTTTAATAAAGGAGTTAATTTTCTTTCAATCCTATATAAAACAATAGCAATTAAAAACTTCATTTTTGAAAGTAAAATATTTACATATGAACAAGGAACTGTGCAAAATTTACATGAAAAAAAAATGGAAAGACAGGATTTTTTTTCCCTAAAAGACAAAATAAAAAGGTGTAACAGTTTGTTGGATGTTGATAAAAATACTGATCAGCATTCAGTTTACACACAAAAAGAGTTAAGGTGCAATCCATCAGAAACACTTCTTGAACGAGCCCCGTTGAAATCAATGCCAGTTTCATGCCCAGCTCCCTTCATCTCAATAGGGCTTGGACAAGAAACGTTCACTGAGGCCCCTGCCCTTAAAAATCTAACATGAGAGGTCACACAAAGAAAGCCGACATATTTACAGTCATAAAAGTACTATCAATAGACAATTTAATACAATAACCTCTGAAAATATAAAGAACCAATTAGTATATTTGTAATAAAAAAATAGGTACAAAGAGGGGACTTTTGCTCTGGACATCTTTAAAGTAAGCCCATCGCTTGCATACAGTCTTTTAGCAAAATAATTATAGTTTACATAGCCATTTTTTTAATGTTATGTGCCAAAAAATTATGTACAATTACTGACAAAATACACCAACCATTTTTCAACACTTGATTTCACACTGAGAAACTGTCTTTTTGATGATTCCTCTCAACTCTGATTTTTATTTAATCTAAGCTTTCACTTTTGCTAAAAAAAACACAGTGCAAGTAAAATATATTTATGCTGAAAAGGTTTTTCTTTTTTTCCTTTTTTCTTTTTTTTAAACTTTACAGCTTTACAAACTATAGCAAATAAAATGCATTTCTTTTTTTCCTTTTCCTTTTTTATTTTTTACAGACGCTGATAAAACATTCAGAAGAAACCCTCCTTTATGGGCCTTCAGAGTTGGGGGTGCCTCTAATAAGCAATAATAACAAGATTAAAAGAATCAAGGTTACGCTTAAAATTAAGTGTAATCTAGAATTTGAACAATGGGGGGAAGATAAATATTTATTAAAATCAGTTTGCTTTGCTAACTGACTTCTTTTAAAAGCTAAAATAAAATGAGGTCACCTGCTGTAGACATATACCTATATAATCGATTTAGTTAAGTAAAACTGAACTAAAATGCACAATTAATGTTGAAATTGCTACAGAATCTGACACAGAGTAGCTGGTTATTTGCTAAACGGTTCCATCAGTCTCTATAATATGGCTTGTTTGGCAAGAAGGCCACTCAATCAAAGAGATGAGTTAACTTTTAAATTGTCCTCTTATCGTCTCCTCAGGCCTTTGCAAGTCTCCTCACTGTCAAAGAAAGGGATCTCTCTTACACCAAAGAGTTCATCATAAATGGGAATAGAAAACGGTTCCTTGGAAAGAGGTGGTTGTCTCAGGATGGTGGTGATGGTGGGTTTTTTTTTCCAAACAATATCCCATATGCTCGTTACAAAAGGCGTAATCTGCAAATATATATAAAAAAGTGTCCCCAGGTGTCTTCTCCGCCAAAAATACCTTGATCTTCTCCACTTCTACTTAAGGAATGCTTTGTATAGCAATAGTGAATGGCTTGTCTCTCGCTCATTTTCTAAACAAAATATGAGGTCCCTGAGGTTCACCCGCGTTATCCTTTGTCGTGTAAACTGCCTGGTCGTTCCAACGCCGGAGCTGCCTGGGGCTGCCACGTTCGTACTGGATCCCTGCAGATGGAAAAAGCAGAGGTCAGTGTTTGCTCTGCTCTCAGACAGAATCTTCTGCAACAGCAACACGGTCCAGGAGGGTGGGAAGAGGGAACTGAGGATTTCTACAAGCTAGCGGTTGAGCTGGGAACTGGATGTTTCTCTACTTGAATGCATGAAGCTACCTTATACACTTTCACACCATGGCTCCATCCAGATTAGTATCACCTACTGTGACTGGGGCTACAATCCTATCCACACTTACCTCCACACAAGCCCCATTGACAATGATGGACCTCACTTCTGTACTCATTGCATAGGACATTGCATAGGATTGGGCTGTTGATCTTCAGGCCTTGGCCCAACCAAGGATGTAGGGCTCAATCCTTTCCAACGCCAAAGCAGCCCCGAGGTAAGGGAACAAGCATTCCCTTACGTTGAAGGGGCCTCTATGATCGTCTCCCCATGGCAGAACAAAGCACATGCCCTGTTGACGTGGCTGCATTGGTGCCAGAAAATTGGATAGGATTGGGCCCTATATCTGCACACATATCTTTCCACCCCTCCTTTTGAAACAAAGTACTGTGAAGATTCAGCTTCATACCATCAACTATCGCTGCCTTCTGTCTCTAATATGCAAGTGCATTCAGGGTATCTGTTCTTATGTCCATGACCCTTTTCACTGGTTCTCACTTCTTATTCCCTTCATCCTTGAACTTCCCTACTAGGAGACCATTAGACCAGGGACCTCTCTGAATAGCTCAAGTATTGCCTGTTAAACATTCATAGCCTGATGTGCCTTTGCTGCAGTATCTATGGGAGCAACAACTATTTCATACACAGTGCCATAAGAGGCACCCTCGTGGAAGGAACAACAGCCAGCCCATCCCCAAGTGGCAGGCAGGCATCAAGAAAATGCAGTGCCCAGGCAGCTTTGTGCAGAAATAAAACTTTAAAACATGTACTGGTGTGTTCAAAACACAATGAACAGTCACATTTCCAGTACCATATAACAACTTCCATGTCCGTGAGAAATGATGCAATATTTGCACAACTTCTGCAAAACATTATGAGACTGAATATTTTTTTGGTAGTTAAAACCCTGCAAGGCAAGCCTAGGCTAAAACTGGCCCAGTTTTGTCTTTGTACATGTAGACAGTAGTTCATCTAGGCAAGTTTGATGGAATGCCCACGCATGTACACTTGTCCTCCAAAATGGTGCTCTCTCAAGGAGGCTATATTTGTAAAGCACTTTTGCAAATTAAGAATGATTCTGTGAAATTCTTTAAACCTTATTCTACAAACAAGTATAATCAATGCAGCTAACATTTGCCAGATTAAGTATAGAAGCGCATAGTAGAAGAAGGCCTTCATTGCGTAGAATAGTGTTTCTCAAAAAGTGGGTCACAAGCCAATTTCAGGTGGGTCCTCATTCATTTCAGTGTGTATTTTATTTTAAATATATTAGACTGGATGCTACTATGTTATGTGACTGCATTTGGGGAAATGTTATATATCTGTACTCTTAACAGGCTACTATGTATATGCTTTTAACAATGCTAGACTATGGGGCTTACTCTTGAGTAAGTATGGATAGGATTCCAGCTTTTGGGATGTTTAGGGAATTTTTTAACCAGATGAGCAACTGCTTGGGAAGGTTAGGAAGGTTCTTTATTTTAAACAATTTTGTAAACTTCTACTGAACGTAAATTTTTAACTAATTTAATTCATTGATTTGATTTTGTCATATAGGGGGAGTTGACAATTTTCCTGCTCAATGATGTCACTTCCGGCCATGCCATCACTTCCAAGTTAATGACATCACTTCCAGTGAGTCCCAACATTCTAAAAAGTGGGTCCAGTGCTAAAAAGTTTTGAGAATCACTGGTACGAAATTTGCTAAAATGTGAACCAGTAACTACTGATTTTTATGTAAAAACAACATTAGTACCACAGGAATAGGAGTGAAGTGGCATATCAAAACAGCTGGAGTGATTTTGTAGTGTTGTCCCTTTCCCTGGCAAAGCATGTAACCAGCAGGGCTGCAACCAGCAGGTGGCACGCACAGACCAGAGAATTCACTTCTGCTCTGATTTTCAGAAACAACCACTGGGAGGGTTGTTGACAAATTCCTTTCAGGTCTTGGAATATTTCTGATGTGCAGGCAAGTCGAACTCGGTGCTGTCTGTTTTAGCAGGACCATTTTGGTGCAACAGTGGAAATGTCAGTGAACTGTGATATGGGGGGAGTCAACCCCTGCTAACTGGGCAAGAGGCACTTTTCCAAGTGGTGTCCTCTTATATTTAGCAGGGGGAGAGCAACTGTCCCTCTTCGCCCCAGCACAGTGTCTTTCTCGTGGCTGTTGCTGGTGAACTTTGTGTTGAAAAGCGGTATATAAATACTAGTGATTGATTGATTGATATGGTGGGGATCTTCTCCCCACCCCAATCGTGGCCCCAGAGTCTCAGCACCCCCTCATTATCCACCCTACCTCATTCATTTGTTTAAAAAGCAGTTACTCTCCTGCTGGCTATCTGCTTTGCTCACTCTCCTAAGAGTTCACCACATACTTGACCCACCCCTCATGCTTGACCCTTTCCCTAACTCCTTTCCCACACTGCAGGAAGGACCACATACTTATCCCCCCAGCCTTTCTGGCTTATCTCTCTCCAACTCTCTATGGCATCATAGCATGTCCCCTTCCTTCACCCCTGGTGTATAAGCACAATTTGTAAGGTGGAAATGGATCCTCTCACCAGCTGCTGTGGCATACGTGCAGCTTGTAGCAGCCTGCTTGTGGGCTGCCAGTCCAGATCTCTCAACAGTGAAGCAAATCTCATGCAACTTTTGGGGTAGATTTGAAGGGCTACTTAGCAGATTGGTCTTGCGATCAGTTCCCAGACTGAACAATAATTATCTCCAAGGAATTAGTCTGCCAAACCCAATGAATGTGCAAGTCACCCCATGGTACTAAGATGCATGCAGATAGACAGGTAATGTATTCTATGATCTTGTACATTTTTCAAGAAGGAAGGCTTTCTTACTGTGTCCAGCCCCAGATAGTAGGCTAGGCATATTTAGGTATATGCACACATTATATCCCACGTATTTGAACACAGTGTGGAATCATTTAAAAAAAAAAAACTCCTCTATGCTATTCAGGTTAGTGCCACCAAGTTCTATAAAACCACCAAAGATAAAAACCCACATACAGAAAAGAGAGAATTTCCCAGGAAAATGTGCCAATGTTTTTAAGGCACGTGATGGATTTGATATTTGCTGGCTAATTGGGCAATTTTACCTATTAAAAGATTAACAGTACCATGTCATTGGAAACTTTTTCTGCACGCACGTGCACACACACACACACACACACACACACACACACACACACACACACACCACCACCACCACATGTTTCCTTGGGACTTAGACCAAATCCACCAGAATCATTGTTTCTGACACAAGGACTTTATCACTAGCATGGTAGATATTCAAATATATAGGATCCACATTCATACTACTACACTTCCTAAAACTGTCCTGAATGTTTGGATAAAGCTGACAAAAGCTACAACTAAAAATACAAACGATTGTCAAGATTTTATGATGATCCTGAAAAGGGCTTGATGAGGCCTCACACTCAGAAGTGAGATTTATTTGTTGCTTATAAGCAAGGAAAATATAGGAAGAGGCGGATGGCAGAAATGTAAAGGTAAATTTCAAAAGCCCATTTAGGACAATCCTGATTCTGCTCTCTACACTATTTGGCAAATCTCTATGGGCATAGAATTATAAGGCAGAATTTCCTGATGATCACAACAACAAAGTACAGATACTCATGTTCATGCTGGACCCCCAAAATGAGATCTAACCATGTCCAGATTTTTTTTTTTTTGGTGGGGAGGGGGAATACTAAAAGAATATCCTCAAGATTATCCACTCTCAAATTAGAATAGATCTGATTTTGCCTTAGCCTACATCTGATTTTGCCTTAGCCCTTTGAACTCAGAAGCCAGATTCAGATGCAGCAACAAACCATGGCTTTGGCCATGCAAGAGACTGAAAGCTTCTTTTTGAAGTTTGAATTAAGCTTAAACCACAGTTAGATAATAACAAATACTAGCGACTTAGTGTAATTAGTTTCCTGGCTTCAGATAAAACAGGAAATTGCAGTTTATGACAAACGAGGAACAGAAGTTTTACATCTCCTCCTTTCACGCATGCATGGGAAAGGGAAGCACATGAGCTTAAAGCTTGTGCCGACTCATGCTCTGAATCCAACCAGAATCTCTTCTGTCCTGTATTCCAAGTTCTCAAACTGTGGCATATGCTTCCTGGTAGGGTGAGGGGCAGATGAAATTTCAAGGAGGGAATGAAATGTCTGGTCAGTTCAGTCTTCCTTTCTCGCTCACTCCCAGAAGAGTGTACCCAAGATCTCCACAGGTTCAGCCAGTAGACCAGTGATGGCGAACCTATGACATGCGTGTCAAAGGTGACACACCACAACGTTTTGAGTGACATGCCAGCATTCACCAACATTCAACAACTGAGTTTGTTTTAGTAATGATTTCATTTTTTGTAATGATTTGATGTTTCTTTAATATAATGCATATCCCCTCACAGGATTGGACTGTGATCTTTTTAAACACATGAATACATAAACGTTTTCCTTTTGGTGGGGTTGGGAAGTGACACACCAGCAGTGTCAAGTTAGACATTTTTGACACGTCAAACCCCAAAGGTTCGCCATCACTGCAGTAGTCAGGTTATGATAATCTGCAGGTCAGAAAGATAATCTAGAAGGGGATACAGAAACCAAAGAGCCTGAAGAACTGTGCCCTACATGTAGAGAGAGGCTGGGAACTTAAGATCAGTGGAAGAGCCTACCTCGATAACAAGGTAATCAAAGCCTACCTGCTCTGTTATGAGCTGAAAATATGGTGGAGATTCCTACAGCTGTTCTTCCCCCAAGTGCAGGGGAGAGGGTTAACAAAGACCGTAAGAACCTCTGGATGACTCCTAAACTCATCCAGATCATGGCCAAGAATGCAAGAAATCAGTGCGACCCTCTAATAAACATAGGGGATCTTGTTATGTTATGAAGCTTCCCAGAAATGCTCAAGCAGGAAAAGTGACACAAGAGCAATTAATGATTCTGCCAAGACAACACTGGATGCTTTATACTGTTTCACAATTAAACATTAGATGTGCATATTATTAATTATGCAATAGCACAGAAGGAGTCACAACTTTCTCAGCTTTTCGGTTAGTGTTCATTTAGTAACTAAACAGATATTGGATTGTTTTGCTTAAAGGTGACTTAACATATAAATTAAAACTTAATGTTCCCTGGACATTGGTGTTCCAATGTGATTAACAAACCATTTCAGTACTACGCTTTAAACAGAAGAAAATAACATGCACCCAAAGAGAGACAAGGGCCGCTCAGTTTTAAAAGGCCAATTGCAACAGCAGCCGCACAGCTGTGAGTCAATTAGATCTAAAGCAGCTGGTTCTTAATTAAGCAAACAAAAGCTTCGATTCAGGACGCCTGCAGTTGATTTGGCTATCCAGTTACTGATTAATCTAAGATAACTAAATTAATCAGAGCTTGTTGAAGTGCAAACAAGACTTTCTGCAGAATATAAAACAGATTCCCAAGGATTAATATGTACGTTAAGTTAAATTGCGTGTCTGCACGCATGCATGCATGCATGCATGCATGCACACACACACAAATTAAGGAGGAGTCCTAACAGTTTTGGCTGAAAGTAGCAAGCTGGTACCTAAACAAAAGCTGTTTTCAGACACTACGTAAGCATCAGTGGCAATGCAGGTCAGGTTAACAGTCAATGGGGCGGCAACACTTCCACAAATGGGAAACAATTGTGCAAAAGGTCTCTTTGATCGCACAAGAACCCTTTGCGTGAACATTTTTTCAGTTTTCAGAGGGAGCTTCCCTTCATGAGGGGCGCTTCCATTCACTGAACCATTACTCTGAATTCTACACAATGAACTATCACTGAAAAGAGAAAGCAGAACCTTGTGGTATCTCCTACTTGGAGATAGCCATGTAAAATAGTTCTCCCAGACAAATCCACCCACGCAGTGGTTCCCAAACTGGGAGCCACAGAATCCGGGGGCACTGCAGCAAACACACAGAAGCTGCTTGAGATTTTGTTTTCCAGATTCCAGCTGCGTCTCTCAGACTGTAGGCCCTACAGCAACAGAACTGTAGGGGTGCCATGAAAAATTGCGCTGATACTAAGAGCACCATGAGAAAGAGTATGTTTGAGAACCTTTGCACTAGCAGTACAGATAACATTGGGAATCTTGAGAGTACCATGATATAAATAAGGCATATGAAAGTTCTTGTCTTCTAGATAGACAGAAATCCTGATCTTGAATAAATTTACTATAGAAAAGAGCCCTTGCTTCTTTGATAGGACAGGATGAAAAGGAGAAAAGGGGACACCTAGCAAACTTCTCTCTCTCTTTCTCTCGAAAGGATGATGGTGCTTCCTTCTTTCATACTGCTAGAAGGAGGTGCAGCAATCAAACCAGCAATGGCATAGGCCTTGCTCGCATCCCATGTTGGCAGCAGTGTAAGTGAGAGGGGCAACAGAAACCATTAGACCAGGGTGGCCAACCTTTCACACAGAGGACAAGCTGCACCTGCTGAAATTTCCTCCTCTATACAATTGTTAAAGGTCTGGGAGCCCTAAAGTTGAAAGGTTGGCCACCCCTGGTTAGAGCCCTAAAGGTGAACGATTAGACCGCCTGGAATTCAAGGCACCACCAAGTAATCTGAGACGCCTACATAAAGTGTAGCTAAATTGTTTTAATTTATTGGCCTCGCACTCAGTGAATCTTTAAAAAAAAAATCACTGCTCTAGTGATCACTTTATGAATGCTACTGTATTTTATGCACATTATGTGCACCAACTCAACATACTGGTGCTGACACGCTGCAGTGGCTGGGCCACCCAAATGGCTTGTCACCTATTGAAACAGCCATAAAGTGCCTTACATAATGAGTATTCGGGTGACACAACGCCTTCTTAGGACTGGGCCATATCCAGTGGTGTTATGCTGCCGGAACGCTGGGCGGGACATCCGGGTGATCGACAGCCCGCCCATCGCGTTCCGCAGTGTTACACCGTTTGCGTAACGTACGCAAGCGGCATAATTGGTTACGCAAACGGCGTAACGCTGCAGAATGCAACGGGCGGGCTGTCGATCACCCCGATGTCCCACCCAGCGTTCTGGCAGCATAACACCACTGGCCATATCTTGCTATTTAAGGAGGAGAACGTACTTATTTTCCCATCAGAGGTCCTGTGGCTCAAACAGCAATAAATTTAACAGGTATTGCTTTAAATATAACTGTATCTCCAGGGGAAGAAAACGGCATCTGTTGAAAGCTTCAAGAACTAAATATGGAGAAGCAGGTAAATGCTGAAGCCAATTTTCTTGTTTTCTTCCATCCTACTACTGTAAGAAAGAAAACAAAAATGGCAGGACCATCTGCTTTTATATAACTATAGGTTTTCTGCAAAGCATCTGGAGTTGCAAATCAGGTATATCAAAGTGCCGAACCTTTGCTTAACATAACTACAATTGTTTGTTAGTGAGCATTCAAGGCACGACCCCACAGTTGCTCACACAAGAAATGCCAGCTTCATTTCCTGTTTCACTTCAAAAGAACAAAAAAAAAAAAGGCTTGCTATTGCTAAGAAAAAGCAACTGAAGAAGCAACCTCTACTTCAAGAAATCTTGAAGTTACCAGTACGAACACATTCAGATCACGTGTCAGTGGTTTCAATCACAGGGGGAGAGCAACTGTCCCTCTTCACCAAGCATAGCATCTTTTCTAGGGGCTGCAGCTGGTGTCTCTTCTGCATCTATTTTTAGATGAATTGCTATTCAAGGTGTATTCAGGTAAGAGTGTGAGGAACTTCTACTCATTTTAAAATGGGCTTGCACAGAAGAAAATCCTGGCACGTTTGCTAAACCCTGGCATACAATTGGAGGGACAGTGGACATGAGTGCGTGCACACACACACACACGGTGCTATATGAAGCCCCTTCCCATTCCCAATTGTAGCGGCAGCCATTAGAGCATAGACTGCAGCTCAAGGAGAGTGGCATACCTGCAAAAACAGGCACAGGTTCTACTTTCTGGACTGGGGTCTGAGTTCTACAAAATCCTGCTGTTAGATGTGTCTAAACAGGGCCGGCCTTAAGCCAATGTCGTTACATTGGGCCCCACACCAGGCCCCTGTAGCAGCGCCATGAGTATATTACTTGCTGCAGCAGTTGGGATTTATATGAACTGTAAGTCAGTGGGGCGAGCAGAGCACCTTTAACTTGGGCCCTCCCACCTGCCCCTGCATAGCCCAAAATGGGCCTCCTGGGAGCAGGTGGCAGTGATGTTATCATGTCACAACCAACTATTTCCAGGTGCCATGTGCAGCACTACGAGCACTTGCCCCACATGAGGCCCTGCTGCTCCTAGAGCCAGCCCTGTGTCTAATTCTCACTTGGCAGCTTCAAGTGAAGACTAGAGAAGCTGCCTTATCCTTTGCCTATCAACCATAGAGGGAGCTAGCTCTTAGCTTAGCCTAGGATTGCTCTCCGTGCAGAGTAAACTGCAATACGAGACTCTCAGCAAAGCTAGGCCTTCCACTGTGGCAGGGTTAGACGTTCTCACTGTAGTGAGTTGTCTCCATTTGCTTCTCATCTAGGACTCCTCTAAAGTTCTCTACAGCTTAAAACAGTGGTTGTTTCTTCAGCACAAATCAGAACATTCAACCAGGGTGCCATTCCCAGTTACACAGAGATTTCACATCCTGGTAAGGCTGTGGAAAGCCTTACCAGGCTTCCTGCCATGAGGAACACTGGACTGTGGCAAATTTCAAGATCACATCAGAAGGAAACTATGAGAAGGCAGCATTCACACAGTCCCAGTTCATTTTTTGAAGCATGCAGAAGGTAAAAGGGTGGTTTGCAGGTCAGAGATGTACAGGACCCTAGAATATTGGTCAACAAGAAAGCTGCTTTAATCCAGCCTCATTTTATTCTTAACCTTCTCCCTAAAGTAATCTTGCAGGCCAAATGGCATAGATGTGGTGGGATGGGAGGAAGAAGAGACTAGAGAAAACATCCAATGGATCCGATACAAAAGCAGTACTGTTCACTCTATTGGCTTTATCCAACTCCATCCTGTACTATTTTGAACTGTCTAGTGAGAGATTGTGATGATCATCTAACTTCACACACACACCCCGAGCAGTGACCTAAGAGTCACATGTTTAAAATGATAGTATTCTGCTGCTTAGGTAACTTGCAGGGAAAACAACAATTCTTAATTACAAAAATATGTAGGGCTGGGTCAGAGGCCTGACAGAAGATACACTCGCCAACAATGTATATGCAAAGTAGCTCCAATACACTAGTGTGCTATGGGAGAATCGTTAGGGAGGGCCATAAGAAACTCCTAATTACATTAATTGCTAATTGGGTCCGGCAGGGTCCAATCCAGGAACATGAGAAGCTGCCTTATACTCTTGGGGTACTAGTCCAGCACTGCAATATTGCAATACTGTTACCGTCTGTTAACACGGACTCTCCAGGGTTTCAGGCAGAGGCCTTTCCGAGCCCTAACTGGAGATGCTGGGGATTGAATGATGGACCTTCTGGGACTAGCAGTCTGCTCTACTACTGAATTGTGGCCCTTCCCCTATCTGCACCCAGAGTAGGTTGCCTGCTGCACCCCAGTATGATTCACTACTCATGACTTGCCTCCTTCTGAACAGTCTCTGCCAGAGGTGAGTCATTCTGCTGTGAACCAGAATCAGGTGCAAGTGCATCATGAAATCACTCCTGGAGATACATTAGAATTATGCAAGCTCAAAAGGAGCTGGATGTTGTGTCTTTGTATAAGTCACTGCTCTCATGATTCTCAGGTAGAAGCATAGGGCATAAACTCTACTGGGGTGCATGCACTCTACAAGTATAGTCGAGGGAGAGACTGAATTGTACCTCCAATTTTAAAATTCAGACCAAGTATGCAATGGAATCTTAAGATGCCTGGGACACACTGGTGTATATGTATATTAAAAAGAGTTACAGTGTTGTACCTCTGTCCCTGATCCAGAGCCTGGGGAGTCCACTTTCCTCTTCTTTCTGGGCCCTATTGCAGCCAGAGCCGTTAAGTTGGCATCCCTCTGTCTCATTTGTGCTAATTCTTGTTGCTGCATCTGTGTTTAGCAAACAAAATCACAATTCAATTTATGATTATCCTTTTGAAAACACAGTCATTAAAATGATTGCATAGTTGAAAATCAGGTACAGGAAATATAATATTAAAATGATGTATATAGTTCAAGATTATATGCATTTTTTAAAACATACCTCCTTTGCCTTCTGTTTCAACCTAAGCTGCTCTGGATCTTCTTGTCGAGATCGAGACTGTGTTTGTAAAGAATTTGGAAAGAAGGGGTGGGGTGGGATGGGGAAAAAAAAGAACAAAGAGGTAAGGCATTAAATACTATTTTAAATTGTGTAGTTACATAATTTATGCATTTATACTTCTAGTTAATATATACATAATATTCGATTTTCTCATATTTAACCCTTAAATACCATGGGCTACCTTTAGCTTTAAGACTAGATTGTGGACATCCATTTAGAGCACAATCCTACCTTACGCAGGCTTAGTAAGGCCCATTCGGAGGCAGCAGCAGCAGCAACGTGCAGGACACGGGGAGGTTTTCCCCTTGCACCCGCATAAGCCCATCACCCCTATGGGCCTGCTCAGATCTGTGCCGGCAAAATAACAGGCGCAGAGGAATGTGCACAGGAGCAGCCTGAATTGGGGCCGCCATGGCCAGGAACCAGCATTAGGATATGGCATTACGGTCGTCCTGCGTCACAACTGCGTCACAACCAGCGTATCCGCCCGCTGCACCGCCCAGTTACACCCCCGGAATGCCCTCACGGAGGCCCTGTGCTGACCGAATAATGCCAGTGCTCAACTGGCGCACGGCTGGCGCTGCCAATGGTTGCGGCGGCGCCCAAGCATTGGTGCTGCCGCTTGTGCCGGCTGAGCGCCATAGCGCCAACACAGACACACTTTACGGCACGTTTGCAACAGCGTTCGGCCAGCGCAAGAGTGCAGCGCCGGCACTAAGGGGGGTATAGAATTGCGCTGTCAGAATCAGTTACATGTGCATGTCTCCCTGCTGAGAGTGTAACTCAACTAACTTTCTCCATGAAGTTTGACTGAACAAAAAGTCTGACAGCACAATCCTATCTCCTCTGTGAGCAGGCAGAGGTGTTCCTGTGCCAAACCAGAGTGTCGTGAATGTGCTGTAAAGCATATTTGTGACTACTCTTGAGCTGGTGGTACTGGCCCAACAGCCTGTGCTGGCCTGCTAGTGATGCATCCAGGAGCAATGCCAGCCGGGACAGGTAAGGTTGCGCTGGGTAACCCAGGGGGAGGGTGGTGAGGAGGGGGTGTTTCTGGGTTGGAGTAGGGAGGAACAAGGAGTTGATCAGGCCTAGGAGAGAAGAGGAAGCCTCTGCTATATCTTGACACGCTTCGGGGGCGGGGGGCAGCACTAGATGGGGCTTCCCAGATTTGCACCAGCTAAATAGTTGGTGTGGATCCGAGAAGCCCCATAGGGGTGGCTGGGCATTATTCTGGGTAAGGGTAAATATGTCATCTTACCTGGAGGAGATATCCAACTGCCTCCTAACTTGTGCTGGACACAGCACAGGCCATGTGGTCTTGCAGTGCCAGCACAGGTTAGGATTGGGCTGAGTTTCCTTCTCTTTCACTTATGTCCTGATGGATATACCATATTTTTCAGGTAGCAACATTGCTTCAGATTCCTTAGATGCAACAGAGGAAGCCTTCCTTCCCCAAGCAAATCAAATAAATTCTATTTTTGGCTTAAGCGAGGAAGTTGACCTATTCCTTATTCAGAGCCTGGAAACTTAAATGGCTTTGTAGGCCTCTGCTCATGTCATTGGACTTCCAAATACCCAGATCACTACTTTTGACTTAGAGCAACTTCAATTTTTTATTTTTTGTATTTGGATAGTGTATGGAAGTATACAGTACATGAAATCATTTTCTCTTCTGGACTGAAAAGTCTGGACCTTGAACTGTATGATCAACAGCCAAAAAACCCCACACTTAAATATTAAGATACTACGTTTTTGGAAAGTTCACAGTTATAAGAGTTGAGAGACAATACTGGCTGCAAAAGCAAGGTATAAAGTAAAATAAAAACTATACCCCTATTTAACTCCACATCCATGTATTTTAGCTGCCTAACTCTTTAAGAGATATTTGAACACTAGTTAACAATTTTAAATGGGTACTGATCTGCACATGAATTACAAAAAATAATTTGTGAAAACAATCAGTTGATTAGTTGATTATCAGTTGATTAACCCCTGCTAACTGGGCAAGGTGCACTTTTTCAAGTGGTGTTCCTCTTATATTTAGCAGGGGGAGATTAATTGTCCCTCTTCACCCCTGCACAGTGTCTTTTCTAGTGGCTGTTGTTGGGGACGTTCTGCATTTTTTTTAAGATTATGAGTCCTTTTGGGACAGGAAGCTATTTAATTTTATTATAATTATTATTAGCCGGTAAACCACTTCGTGAACTTTTGTGTTAAATATTGTTCATTTATTAAATACCTGCTAGGTTTTGAGCATTTATGTTTGCACCTCGCCCTTCCTCTTGTTGCACATGGGATTATCTCAACTTTTGTCCTGACAACCATCCTGTGAGATAGTTTTGACAGAGACTGTCCAAAACGCATCCAGTGAGAGTCATGGTCGAGCAGGGATTCCAACCCACCGGCAAAACTCTCACTGGTTTTCAATGAATTTTGCATCTTTACACAGTGAGGGTAGAAGGCTCAGCCAATTTCCCTTTTGCACTTGGTTCAGTGAAGCGCAGTTGCCTCACTGCAAAGTGTTTTGTTTCTGTTCTGCCTCCCCTTAGAACAGGCAAGGATGAAAGCCAACAATTAAAAGTCAATCGAGTATGGAAAGCTGTATAATTCAATCTCTCTGTTAAAGGGGGTAAAAAAAACACATCCAGTAAATTTCATTTTACTAGAGGGAAGCAGGATTATGGGAGCATGAAGGAATGCCATCCCATAGGGTTACCCTTAATGGCTGGAATTCAAATCCTTCCCTCTCCCCCTTGGACATCGTAAGTACTTCCATGCATACAAATATGTCCCTGCTGTTTGTGCCAGAGCCGGGCTCCATATGCCATAGTGAAATTCATTTTCCAATTCTTTGGGAGTGGTGTCCGGATGGTACACAATGCTGCTCTGCAATTGGCAGCAGATTCAGGACAGATTCAGACTACTCATACATCCAGGGCCAGCTCTAGCAGCGGCGGGGCCCAATGTGGGGCATTCCTGTGGAGCCCCCAACCCTCCCTGCAGGGCCCCCCACTCACCAAGAAGAGCTCTGTTCATGCCACATGCAAAGCATGGCATGTGGAAGTAGTTGGTGGTGATATCATAACATCAGCTGCTTCCAGGTGGCCCATCTTGGGCTGTTCAGAGGCAGAGGCAGGTGGGAGAGTCTAAGGTAAAGCTGCTCGGCTTGCCCCACTGACTTACAGCCCATAGAGATCCCAGCTGCAGCCACAGGCAATATGCTCACCCTGCTAGTGTGGGGCCCCCTGAAGCGCAGGGCCCAATGTGATGACATTGGTCACATTGGCTTAAAGCCAGCCCTGCATACAGCCAATATGCTGCCACAAGATGTGATTACGGCCATAAAATGTGATTACGGCTTCAAACAGTATTCAGACATTCATGAAAGATGGCTATATCACCTTTTTAGCCATGATGGCAATACAGAGCCTCTGTATTCAGAGGCCTCAGTTGTATCAGTTGCAGGGAAGCAACAATGGGAGAGGCCACTGCCTTCATACCCTATACAGGGTTTCTGAGAAGCACCTGGTTGGCCAGCGTGAGAAGTTGGATGCTGGGCTCAATGGACCTTTGGCTTGATTCAGCAGGGCTGTTCTTAAGGGTAGAAGGCAAAACAGAAATGGTTCTCAAAATAGGCTACCTCTCTATGCCAGATGCAGGGGAGTGGCAATGAGATGCAAATAACTTGCTATTTTGTGTGCTCCCAGAGGCGTCTGGTGGGCCACTGTGAGATGCAGGAAGCTCGACTGGATGGGCATTTGGCTGGATCTAACAAGGCAGGTATGTTCTTAGAAGCCTGATGTACATATTGAGCTCTACCTGTAGCCCTATTATGTCACCGGATTGTGACTTGGATCCAACAGAGCAGCACCATGGTGTGCGGTCTCTAAGGTTAGGAAGAGATCTCTGCCTTCATTCCTCAACCTGCAGAGCAAAAGAATCTCTTTTCTTTTGACATTGAACGTGACACCTTGTCAGTCTATGATGGGTAAAAGCCCACAGCACTTGCCTTTGCCGCACGCATTAAAATTTCCCTTTCTTGTTCATCTTTCCGCTGTTTTTCTATTTGATCAAGTTGTTCAAAGAACTTGAGCTGCGCCCGAACATCACTTGCTTGCTCATATCTTTCATCGTCCTGAAAAATGTGATTAAATGCGTTTCATTAGAAATGGGGGGGGGGATGAAGCTGCTCACTTGTACCATATAGCAAAAAGAGAAGATCACATATATTTAAGCTCACAATGTTCACTTTGTCAACTTCAAACAGCAAGTTAATCTTTAAAACCATATAGCTAGAAAAAATGGTTTTTCCCCTTAAATCCATATTGCATGCTACGATCTCACCAGGAGAGGACTTTTGAGTAATATTTCCAGCTGCCTGCAGACAACAGCCTGCAGATTTCCTGCCATTTCCAAATTTCTGCAGTGTAAGGTTTACGGGGTCTCTAAGCACCAGCGTGTCTTGCCTTCACCATCTAGGAGTCATCACCACTAGCCTCCCTGTCTGTGTTACCCAACAGTTACCTTGTAAGAAATATTCTTTTGCTGTGCAGTCTCCGATACCTTCTCCACCAAGTTCTGTAACCTTTGTTGTGTTGCGTGC
Organism: Lerista edwardsae; assembly: GCA_029204185.1. NCBI lineage: Eukaryota > Metazoa > Chordata > Lepidosauria > Squamata > Scincidae > Lerista > Lerista edwardsae. The sequence goes on from JAJKFI010000013.1 coordinate 12,902,912, forward strand.
GATACATAGCTAACTACATCAGGATGGATTTCTGTTATTCCATGCTTTTTACCTGAGTTTCAAATGAAAAACAAAAGTATTTGGTGAAGACCAACTACTGCAACTGACTATTGCAAAAGAAGGGCTGGACTGACAGTTGTATATCTAATTCCTTGGGTTCTCATCACTTGGATCGCAGACGAACATACAAACTAACTCCTTTGAAAAGCACTGTATTTAAGTGCCATGAAAGGTGTTATGTGTAATGTTTGGTCTGTGATGGAACATTCACATCACTACAATGAAGAACATGGAAGCCAATCACTAGGAATAAGTCATAGAATTGGGACCTGAAAAACAAGAAGCACTGATGTTCATATTGTGTAATGTCCAGGTTTCTGTTTTCAAATAGAGCTCAGGGCTTATTTTTATGACACACCAATGCCACTAATACTTTCAGGACCAAGTAAATTGTGAACCAATTGAAGGAAACATACTACTTCATGGTGATGATATTATTTTGATAGTCTATATTGCACTTGTGTGAGTACTGTGCTTTAAGATCCATACTCGATTTCTTTTTGCAAAATAACTTGGTGAAGGTCACTGTGAGACCCATTTTAGAGATGGGCATCTAGGCTCACAGGCTGGCTTACCCAATGCCAGACAGGAGGCACAGGACTAAGCAGAAGTTTAAGAGCGCAATCCTAGCCTGGAGTTAGGCTGGCAGTTTGGCCAGCAAAGTTTGGCCAGCAAAAAGGACACCGTAAAGCGAGTTTGGACCACTCTCGGAGTCAGGGAGGGTGGTGCATGTCTGTGTGCTGGCCTCTCTGACTCAGAGAGTGGTCCAAACATACTTTATAGTGTCTCTTCTACCAGCCAAACTTTGCTGGCCTAACTGTGGCGGCCTAACTCCAGGTTAGGATTATGCCCTAAACCCATGTTTCCCACGTCCAAATCTACAACTCTTGTCACTTCAGGTCTATTTATTTATCAACTTGAAAAAGCTGCAGTGATTGAGATCTGCTTCTTATTAGAAATTGTTTTTTCTAAGGACACTGATGCTTGATTGACTGACTATTAACTGATGCGTTACTTGACAATGTATCAATGGAGCTTAAGCAGCAACCACTGGAAGCATGTGTGCCAGCACAACTCCAGCTTGCTTTGTTTGTTTGGCATGGGAAAGGTGGGATAGAAATTCTTCAAAGCAATTTCTGATATAAGGGCAGAAGATTTAGTCGAGAGGGTTAATGCTTCCGTTTGTCTGAAGATAAGAGTTGAAGATCGCCAGTTCGGGACAGCCGGAAGTCTCTGTGAGCAGCAGACCTTGTAAATTGCAACTGATTAACAGCTGAGCTTCGGCTGCCTTGTGTGAGGGGGAGTTGGGCCAAAGTTCAGCCGCTTCTCTGGTGGGAGCAGAGAAGCCGTTTATCAGCCAGCAAGAAGACAAACGGGTGGCCAGAAAGAAGGACTAAATCCAGAAAGATCCATCTGTATGTGTTTAGTTCTTGGAAGATAGAACGTTTCTGTAAAAATTGTAAAACCCTTCGGGTTTCTGAATAAAGTCTGCCTATGTAAACCGCCTTACTGTCAGAGAAATCTGGTGACCTAAGAAAGGCGGTATATAAATACAAGTATTAATTATTATCATTATCATTATCATTATCATTATCATTATCATTATCATTATCATTATCATTATCATTATCATTATGCATTGCTTTCCCCTTACAGATATAGCCCCCTGGAAACCACAGCCAATTTATATTTCCTGCTGGTTTGTACATGCTGGCTTACTTCACACATTAAAGGTCCAATCCTATCCAACTTTCCAGTGCTAATGCACTGGAAACAAACATGTTCCCTTACCATGAAGAAGACTCTATGGCATCCTCTGTGCCAAGGATGGCAGAGTTACTGGCATCCCTGCATCACCACTGGAAAGTTGGATAGAACTGGGTTCTATGTTTTATTAGTTATACACCTTAGATATTGTAAATGTACCCTTTAAAACTGATCTGCGTGAATGAAGTAAACACAATTTTGGAAATGGTTATCATATTGATTTACTTATCAGCAAGTCAAGCTTGGCTGCAATTCCCCACCAAAGCACACTTGGTGGCAATCCTGGACTTCCCAACATGTGCAGAATGTTGCCAAGTTCAAGCAGTTTATACAGGACTAGACGAACTTTCCTCTAACTCTAGGAGTTAACAACATCTGTGTGTTTGTTGTGTGTATAAAAAGCAACAAACCTATTTCTAGTATCCTTCTTTGCAAGGGTGCTGGGAGAAGAAAGGTTTCATCTTTACACGACCTCGTTAATGTGCCCACCAACTCAGAATTTGTGGCCAAGATCCGCGCACTTTCTTCTGATAGGTTAACGCCCGCCATTGATGCAACATCGTTAATGTCATCATCATCCCTTCAGAAAGAGAACACAGCAATCAAAATAAAGCTTTTATCATCTGGGGAAAAGAAGAGGCCAAGAATTTGAAACCCCACAAAATTAGACATTGATCACAACCCACTATCAAACGGCATTCAAAGAGCAGCTGTGTGGATTTGTGATAACATTTAGCAAACATAAATTCAGAATGCTTTACAAGCAATACTTTGGTCAAAATATATTTACATTCTAAGGAAACTGAATGTAGTTATGAGTCACTTAATGATAGAGATATATTATCTGAACCCCATCAAGAAAAGCAGTTGAATACTTACCTTTATTTTAATGTTGAAGGCCCCACAGACCGATTCCAGGGCCACACTTGCTCATACGGGCTTAGTGGTCTCCATAGGCCTCAGAATGGTTCACAGATGCCTCTGAAAGCTATTTCTGTTTTTCAGAAGTTGCTTCTGGTTTACTTCTGCAAACCAGAAGTAGCTTTCAGAGGCCATTCTAAGGCCTGCGAAGATCACCAGATCCTGGATTAGAGCCGGTGCAACCCTCAAAGATGCCTCTGGGGCCTCCAACACTAACAAAGGCAAGTAGTTAGTAAACAAGTACACCATCGACAATCACTTCAATAAGGCATTTATGGATAATATGGCTAAGAAGTACAAATTCGACCTCTTATACTAGATTAACTTTATCTAGCTTTATCTAGATTTATCTTTATCTAGTATAATCTAGCCATACACTAGATTAACTTTATGGGAGTTAAATTAAATATTAAATGAATTAAAAATTGGGAGAGAACCTTTTTTGGAGATATTGGGCCAAAATGAGAACTTCTACATTAAATCAATTGATTCATCAGGACTTTCTGCCAGTAGCCGAACGGATTAATAAATTTGAATATAAACCTTCAGCCAACTAGCAATATTTACAATTAAAACATCTGTTGGCGACCAAATTTAGACCGGGGAAATCTCAGTGTCCCAAGCACCCCCAATTCTACAGATGCCAGTTAATTCTAGCAATGGAATGAAACCAGCAATAACATTTTATATTACATGAGATCTCTAAATGATTATGATCTTAATGACTTATAGGAAAAGCAGCATCAAGAACTGGAAAATCCCATATTTCATAACCAATGGAAGAATAATAAATTGGTAAATACAACTAAAATTTCTAGAGATTAAGGACGATACATCAAATAATATTCTTCAGGTTATACTGCGTGTCTAAACGTATATACAATAAAGGTCTTAAAGACTTAGTATGTTGGCAGTGTGTTGGAATGAAGCCACACTTACTCATATGTTATAATCATGTAGTGTGATCCAATACTTTTGGATACAGGTTATAAGTAGTATTAAGAGGGTAATAAGCCTAATATTAGAATTTACTGACATACATATATTACTGAACTATTTGCCATCTGTATTGAGATGGTTGGAAGGTCCATGTAGGTGAACCTTATACACCCTAATGATTGCAAAACGCCATATTCTTAAAGCTTGGAAAGCCAAATCCGCACCCGCACTAGATTGAAGATTTACAGGCTCTTTCTATATTGTAACTTATTTCTGTCAGAAGTCAACTTTCTCTAGATAAACATGCAAAGTTTTGGAGACCTTTTGGGAGTGAACCGGTTGAGCATAATTACCCACGTATTTTACATCCACAACTTTGGCTCAATGCAGCTCTCCCGGACCCATATTGAGCCAAATTAGGCTCAATACGAAGCCTCTGAAGGCGACCACAGCAGTGCCATTTAACCATTACATAAAAGAGGGAATTTTGGCAGGGGCAGCTCAACATGGAAGGGTTTAAAAATGGTTAACGGTATAGGCATTCTGTCCCCTTTTATATCTGGTAACCCTATCTGACTGGATCCATGCACTACAGTCTTA
>JAJKFI010000013.1:12907208-12924666 GCA_029204185.1 Lerista edwardsae
ACAACATACGATTGTAGAAGGGACAAAGGGTTTGCTATACAGTCAAGAATCAGGAATGCTCATGTCCAACAAATCCCTGTCTATACAACTTGGAATTCCTTGTTCATATTCTTCAGCCTTCTTGTTGAATCACATGTTCCTATGTGGATCAATGAATTCTATCACCTGAGTTAACCATCTGGATACAGGTTGTTGTTTTCCATAAGAATCACTGATTTTGCTGTTACTGTCTTTCACTCTCTCCTTTTATTGACTTACCACATTAAACACTGGAGTATAAGGACTTTACAGAGAATATTCCCTAGAAGACTATACATTGGACAAATATGAGTAGGCATGTGCATAAATATTCCACATACACCATTTGCAAAGGAGAGTCTCCCATCATTTTGCCCGTGCAAAGTGGCTCTGGTTTCAATTTCTGCCTATAATTCTTCACAAGGCTCACTGTTACACTAAACTCCATCATCAGTTTATGCCATCACCAAATCCTCATAAGATTCCTCTGAAATTTTACAGAATGGAGGAAAGAATTTTTCATCTTAATAGTGATTCAGCAATCTTTATTATTTTAATCTGGTATCATTTTAAGCAATGTGTGCTGTTTGCAACTTCTCTGTTAAGAAAGACATGGCACATTGTTGCAGGAGATGCAACAAGAATGAAGTTGTTTATTACCTTCAAGAAAGGCACAAGGTAGGGTTGAGGTGAAGAATTAAGTTCCCGGTACAGCCTGCTGGTGAAATCTTCTGCTTCAATTTTTCCATCCTGTGGAAGAAATTCAGATACAGACTTAGATAATAAACTCTGGATATTAAAGTCTCACCTACTTACACAAAAAGAGGCCTTTTAAAAAGATATGTAACACAAGTACTTAACAAGAGCTGCGCTGGATGAGGCCAGAGGCCCATCAAGTCCAGCTTTCTGTATCTCATAGTGGCCACCAGATGCCTCAAGGAGCAAACAAGATACCTGCATCCTGTTGCCACTACCTTGCACTTGACATTTTGTGATAGCTTACTTTTAGAACCAGAGGTTGCACGTGCCCATCACGACTTGTAATCTGTGATGGATTTTTCTTCTAGAAATCAATGCAGTCCCCTTTTAAAGGCACCTAGGCCTGACACCATTACCACATTCTGTCGTAAGGAGTTCCACAGACTAACTATATGCTGGGCCAATATTTCATTAGTTAGATTAAGAACAAATTTTATTCTTTATTTTTTGTGTGTGTGTTTTTCAAAGAAGCACTTTGCATAAAACATCAAAGATAAAAATACGAACCTGCTAGAAAGACTCGTTTAAAACATGCTCACACTGCAAAAAAATCCCTAGTGACATCAAAACACGTGTCATGACTGAGCTCCCCTTCCTCTTTTCTTTTTTATTTATTTATTTTATTATTTATTATTGAATTTTTACCCCGCCTTTCCGCCCAAAGGCGCTCAAGGCGGCATTACAAAAAACAGGTTAAAACAAATAAAAAACAACAGAATTAAAAACAGTAATTAAAAAAAATATAAAATACAATATAAAAAGTACAATAATCATCCCATGGACATAAAAAGTATAGAAATCTAAAAAGAATACAAAGACCAGCCAGCCTGTCAGCAACTAAAAGCCTGCTGAAATAAAAAGGTCTTCAGCCCCCGCCAAAATACTGCCAAAGAGGGAGCAGTTCTTAGCTCTAAGGGGAGGGTATTCCAAAGTTGGGGTGCCACCACCGAGAAGGCCCTATTTCTGGCCGCCACCCCTCTCACCTCTCCTAGTGGTGGCACAGTCAAAAGGGCCCCTTCAGATGACCTCAGAGTACGGGTAGGATTATATGGGAGGAGGCGGTCCCTCAAATACCCTGGGCCCGAGTCGTAAAGGGCTCACCTATTCCCTATTCTGAGAGAAAGAAACCCTCTCATAAAGGTTCAAAAAGAAAGAGGTTTTACTGAAATCAAGACCCCTGCAGAAAGACTACATATCCCAACAAACAAAATGTTGAGTATTTTTTATCTGAGTTTAGAAAGAACAACAGTTTTTAGCAAGTCCACATGCTGGGATTTGCATGCACCAGTCAATTGGGCACAGAAGGCAGGTAGTGATGCCCAGGTGAACTATCCAATCAGATGGACCACTGACATAATCAACCCTAAATTTGTTAAGAGGCGCATGGATACTTAGATGCATTCCCACGGTTCCCTCAAAAATCACCTCTCTGTGTGTGGGCAAGCTTTTACCCACCTCCTAGGGATCAGAGTGAGTTATGGACTCTTTAAGTTGACCTCAGAGTAAACACCAAATAGAGCACAGTGAGATTTAGGGCCTAATCCTATCCAATTTCCCAATGCCGGTGCAGCCATGCCAATGGGATGTGTGCTTCATGCTGCAGTAGAGACATGGCCACAAAGGTCTCCTCAAGGTATGGGAACAGTCGTGTCAATGGACTGTGCACTGCATCCTGTGGTGAGAGGGTTAACATTCTTCACAAGGCTCACTGTTAACACTAAACTCCATCATCAGTTTATGTCATCACCAAATCCTCATAAGATTGAAATTTTAAAGAATGGAGGAGAGAATTTTTTATCTTAATAATGATTTAGCATCTGCAGGGGTGCATCTGCACTGGAAAGTGGGAGAGGATTAGGAACTTAGTTTGTCAAAGAAAATTAGGGTGCTATCCTAACTTGGAGTTAGGCTGGAATAGTTCGGCTAGCAAACTTTGGTTGGCACAAGGGCCACCGTAAAGCACGTTTGGACCACTCTCAGAGTCAAGGCGAACCTAGACAACTTAATCAAAAGCCGAGACATCACCCTGCCAACAAAGGTTCGCATAATCAAAGCGATGGTTTTCCCAGTAGCAATGTATGGCTGTGAGAGCTGGACCATAAGAAAGGCAGAGTGCCGAAGAATAGATGCTTTTGAATTATGGTGTTGGAGAAGACTCTTGAGAGTCCCCTGGACTGCAAGGAGATCCAATCGGGCAATCCTACAGGAAGTCAAGCCTGATTGCTCCCTGGAAGGACAAATCCTGAAGCTGAAGCTCCACTACTTTGGCCACCTCATGAGAAGAGAGGACTCTTTAGAAAAGACCCTCATGCTGGGAAAGATGGAAGGCAAAAGGAGAAGGGGGCGGCAGAGGATGAGATGGTTAGTGTCACCGAAGCGATGAACATGAAATTGGGCGAACTCCGGAAGCTAGTGGAGGACAGGGAGGCCTGGCGTGCTGTGGTCCATGGGGTCGCGAAGAGTCGGACACAACTTAGCGACTGAACAACAACAACAACAACAACAACAACAACAGAGTCAAGGAGGATGGCAAACATCTGTGTGCTTGCCTCTCTAACTAAGAGAGTGGCCCAAAGAGAGGGGACATGATGTCCCTTGTGCCCGCCAAACTTTGCTGACCTAACTGTGCCTGCTTAACTCCAATTTAGGATTGTGCTCTTAGTCACACAACTGGGAGGGAGGTTTTCAAGGGGAGTCTCTCAGCCCGACTTTACCTTCATGGCAGAAAAGTCAATTGATGTTGACCCTTTGAAATGGACAGATTTGGGAAAAAGGGGGATGATTGGCATCATAGCTTTCCCCACACCATCCTCCCTGATCAGTACAACACTGGTGAAAAACGGTTACGTTTACATCATTTTGGAGGGGCTTTTATTTTCGGTTTTGATGGTACTATTATTTCAAGTTGGTTTTCAAAGGGTTCATCTGGTTCTCTCTTAATATTTGAGTACAAAATGGCATACTCATAAATAACAGTCCAATGGCAATAAAGTTTATGGCACAAGGATAAGTTTTGTCTTGGCAAGATACTTTTGGTGTTAAGTGGGGTTATTTTTTTAATTGGATTGACACACAAAGCTGATTTCAGAAAAGATACAATGGGGTAGTTCAATATTTTTGTTCTGAACAATAATTTTAAAGTAATTGTAGTTTATTGAAGCAACTGAACATTACAAATTATGGAGGCCTCAGCTCACCAACTGTCTTCCTTGATATTCACCTGCACTGAAAGCCCCTTTGAGTGGTAATCTTAATCCCTCAGGTACTGTTTCAAATGTTGTTTATATAGTACAGGAAACAAACTGAATAATACTTCATTCAATACACACACACACACCCCACATCAGTCGTGTCTACTGCTCATCAACGCTTTGTGTTCATAAAACTTTGTTGGAAGCCTCATTTCAATCCACATTTCTGAAGCTATGTTTTATAACAGTCTCTTTGAATCTCTTACCAGCAGGTTCTGGACTAGTTCTTTCACATTAGATGCAGTCTCTGTTGACTGCTTTCCAGAAGAGGCCAGTTTTATTAGTGTAGAGAGAAAATTCTTGCATTTCTTCACATTTTCCAAAGTTTCCTGTTGGAGGGGGAAAAAGAATTTTAAGAATTACTAAATTAATGCTAAGAATTACTGTTGAGAGGTTATTGTTGAGTTCCTAGCCCTTATTTTATTTCAGAATTTTTATTCAATATTTTCCATTCTAAAAGGGAATACTCAAGACGGTTCAGATAATGGGCAGCCCCACTGAACCGCCCAGCTCCCATAAGAGCAGTAGTACCAGAAAGGCTACCCAAAAAGGCTTCCATCTCATGGTAGCCAGGCAGACGCCGGAGGCACCTTGGGAGAAGGGGACATTAATCCCCTTTCTCCTGGGGAAAGCCCTGCCACCTGCAATGGGGCTTCTCAGCTCACCACCAGCGATTTTGCCAATGGTGAATTGAGAAGCCCTATGTCAGGCTGCCCAGGCCCAAGCCAGGGATAAGATCCATTGCCAGGTCCAACCCCCTTGCGGGCCAGCTCCTCCCCTCTCTCCACCCAGTTCCGTCCCTCCCTGCCCAAACAGGCTTACAGTGGCCAGCACTGCTAGAGTGTTGGCCATCCTGTCCACCCGCGTTGGGCCTGGTGCTGAGCGCCAGCCCAGCACGAGCAGTGAGGTGTTGCAGACGTGCTTTATGGCACATTTGTGACACTTTTAGCCGGTGGTACACACGTACTGCCAGCAATAACAAGCTCAGTATTGAGCCCTAAACCCCATGAAACAAAACACATAAATAAAAACAAATTACCCAAAAGCTAGCAGTCACAGAAGAACCAATCAGAAAGCAAGAACAACTGATAGATCAAAGGCTTCATATTTAAGTATTGTTTTCACACAAACAATGGAACACTAGCAAAAAGGGAGCTAAATAACACACCTTGTGAATCTTAAAAACCAACGGGCTGGGGTTGAACAAGCTTTAGAACTGACAGGAAGGCTTGCACAGATACTTTGCCCTGCCACTATGACAAGGAATATAAGAAATTGTGCAAAATAAGCAGAAATGTGCAATGTGTCATTTATATGCTTGACACTTTAGACATGTCACAATATTAATCTCTTCTTGGTACAGAATCTAGGTTACTTCTGGGGAAGAAGTACTGATTGATTGATTCTATTTTAGCAGAAAGCACACATACACCCTGATCAATGTTGATCAGGGATACAGTCGTTTCTACAAACATTTCCAGGATCATAGCATTACCATCTTACTTAGTCATTTTTATATTCATACACTATACGGCATGGAGTAACTTCAGTGACCAGTGTCCCCAGACTGAATAGTTATTTGATAGCAATCAATTTATTCTTCTGGGGAGCTGGCCAGATTTGGCTTTTGACTGGCAGCAGGTGAGCAGGATCTTACTGTGGCTGCTGTTTGGGCTGCTGTGGCTGCTTGCAAAGCTTGCTGAGGAGTTCTAGTCTGCACAGCAGTTGCTGCTCCCAAAGCTGTCGTTTGTGCAGGTGTACCCAGAACAATCTGAGGCTGTAAGAAAGGCAAACAGCAAGAGAGTCACAACACAGGGAGAAGTTATCATCATTCCCATCCCACAGAGCATCCTCCACAAAAAGGCACCAAGCTTGACCCCTATCTAACGCAGTTTGAAAAAGTGGCCACCAGGTGGCACAGAGCACTATGCCTTCAAAACTGAAAAAGTTCATTAAGAAAGTGTGTATTTCACTTAAACTGGAGCAGAACATCTCACAGAGACTTGGAATCCAGTGGGCTATAGTCCAGTTGATATAGCCACATGAATCTATTTCTCTTTGTGTTCTTAAGAACCACCCTTAATTATTGTAGAGGTGCTGTGCACAATTACAAAACAGACACAGAAGATTAATCCTGGAGGGATAAAAACTTTTACATACATGTCACATCAGTTGTAGTTGTATCAGCTGTAGTTGCAACACAGGTCAAAGAACAGTGTGTAATATTCAGTGTACTGAGAATCATACCAAATACCCCAAAGTGTTTTCAGCTGTTATGGGGACGACAACACTCAATTCAAATACCTTAATTACAAGTGTAATTGCTACAACACAGCTTCTCCATGGGCTCCTGTTGTTGCATTGTTGCCGAACACCTAAAGGAGCGGCAAAAACTACACACAACTACAAGTAGTGGAAAGATCAGTCCTGGCAGGCAAATTGCCTTTAAAGACTGTAAACCACCTGCCTTGTTTGTTCAAAGCAGTAAATGCATCTTTTACAATGTGGTGGTTGTGTGATACTCACAGAAAGTTATTTTACAAAGATAAAGAAGAGGCCTGCTGTTTCCTAAAGCCACTCTTAAACAACTATAAAGGCAGCTCTCAATTTACGCAGGAGTTGTGTTCCTGGAAATCTACACTTACATGTAACTAGTATAAGTTATGGGGAAAGTCATCCAACCCTCATGCTGATGACTTCTGTTTATCCAAGATGGGGGAGGCTTGAGGAAGGAGGGTACAGAGGGAGGAGTGGCTATTGATGGGTCTGAAGGTAAAGGTAAGGTTTCCCCACGACCGAATGGTCTAGTCGTGACCGACTGTAGGGGGCAGTGCTCATCTCCGTTTCAAAGCCTGTAGAGCTGGCGTTTTTGTCCGATCATGTGGCCAGCATGACTCTACACCGTAGCGCACAGAACGCCGTTACCTTCCCACCAAAGTGGTCCCTATTTATCTACTTGCATTTAGGTGCTTTAAAACTGCTAGGTTGGCAGGAGCTGGGACAAGCAATGGGAGCTCACTCCGTCACGCAGTCTCGAACTCCCAACCTTGCGGTCGAAAGCCCAGCAACAGTGGATTAACTTGCTGCGCCACCACGTCCCACCAATGGGTCTGAAAGCAATGCTTAAAACAAAGATGTAGATAAGGATACTTAGAAACAGTAAATGGAAACTGTGTGTGTTTTCATTCTGTCTTTTTTATCTTCTGCCTCTAGAGGCCCCTCTCAGCGCTCACTCCTACAGTTCACTGCAGTGTCCAAACTTTCAAAGCCTGTAGAATACAACCGTCTTTTCCTACCTCGAGCTCCCTTCTCCATTGGCTTTTGCTTCTAAGTCCAGATATTCCGCTACATCCTGTAGCCTCCCTTGCAGGAGAAGAAGGGAGCCTTTCAAGCCGCATGCCCATTTTCAGAAGGAGGTGGTTAAAGCACCAACAGATCACCAACTAGACCTGTGGCAGGGGGAGCTGTGCCCTTGTTACTGGCCCAGGAGCTCAGCGGCAAACTTCATTGGTTGCCTTTTGCCAGTGCTGCAGCTCCTGCCAGTTCTTCTTTGCAAGCTTTAGAGGAGATTCCCCCCCACAGGAAAATGCCAAGACCTAACAGGGTTGCTCTTTAGCTCATAATTTGCAGCATCATTTCAAAAACTGTCACCATAAATTAGATTTCTGGTATTATCATGTAAATCACAACAACGTTAATCAAGAGGTGTCTGTACTTCCGAATAAAATTTACATTTAGAGTTCAAATCTCCCCTACTAACTAACTATACAAAAAGCTAACTAATATAACCATAATAGTTAGAGCTAATATATTACAGTTAAATAAATAAAAATATAAAAGAGCTGTAATATATATTATGAATACTGGACAACGAAAGCTATTAATACACAACAAGGTAGCGGAGGGAAAGTCCATAATAACCTTTATGTGTGTTCCAATCTGGCATTTTTCAAACTGCAGAGCACTACAATTGCCCCCTGTAATCCATAAATGTATGATAGGAAATGCCCAACACTCCCGTGAGGATGTTAATTGCAGTGGGAAGATCAGTCGTGGCAGGCAACCTGCCTTTAAACAACATTTGTCCACCACTGCCAATCTTCTCATCAAAGAAACCCCTACTAAATCCAAGATTCTCAGGAATGTTCACAGAAAATTCCTGCTCCATGTGGTCAGTGGCGTCTCTACAGGGAGGGCAGAGCTCTAAGTTTGCAAGGAGCCTTACCCTGTCATGTAAATCCCTCCTCTCCCTTGCTGCTGTAGCCAGTAAGCAACGCCAAGATGTTGCTTTTCCCTGTGAGGATTGGCTAAAATGGTGCAGGAGAGGAGTGATTTCCACTGCAAGGTAAGGATTATTGCAAAACTTGGAGCTCTGCCCTCCCTGTAGAGACGCCACTGCATGTGGTTTGCAAACAGTGGCCCACTAGTAGTAATGACCCTATTTTTAGTGGGTTAGGAAACCAACAGGGCAGATTAGGTTATGTGCAACAAGGGTTAAACAACCCGCTACTTGTGGGGAGCACTACTGCCCAGTCACCATTATAGCCACAGAGGCTTGAGCAGCTGGACAATAGAAACTTTTTTTAGGTGGGTCCCGATGCTAAAATGTTTGGGAACCACTGCCGTTGAACTTTTTACTGCATAAACATGAACAGGACTTAGATGTGAAACAGGCGAAGGAGGACAGGTCCAATAGTTTTGCATCTGCCATTCGCATGAAAAAGTTAGTCTCATGGTACTTGAAACTCATTTAATTCCCCACAAGCATTAGAAGGCATGTGCCAGTTTTCACAAACTTACCTGAACTACAGGCGGACGCTGTAGCGTTGTTGTGGGTTGTACAGTTGTCTGTGCCTGAGACACTTGCTTGATTATAGTGGTCGGTGCCACCTGCCGTGCAATTATAGGCGTTCCAGGAGCCTGCAAAAGAATCCCAGGTACATTCACAGAGAAGCAGCTACGCATCAACAAATAAGCAGTTCAGCTTAACCTAGAACTTGAGAGTATTGCCTGCACTAAATTATCTAGAGGGAAAACCTTCTATGGAAATATGCATATATTTAACATGTCACTGTTTCTTCAGTTCCTCATCTTTCAAAGCAAGTCCGTGGCTTGCTTAGCATAAAGTCACGACTTTTTGTTATTTCATCTCTCTCTCTCCCTCCTCCCTCCCTGTATGTACACATGTGTACACACACACAAAAAAAATAGGCTAATACTCAGTTGTTGTGATTCAAATAATCTTAGTTAAAATTAAAATTTAAAAATTGTGTTTTTATCTGTACAAGGTAGGTGGAGAAAATAAAAAAGGAGTAAACCATATTTCTGCATAAGAGTGCATTCAAAGAGACATACAACTTAAAAATATTAATGAAAATATTAATGAAAAAATGTACATTTTCTCCTGCAGATGGAAAAGTGTGTCTTGTGTGCAAGCATGCGCACACCCACAAATACACACACTTCAGCAGCAACACAGACAGGGGGAAAAGTCAAGCACCTCTTGCTCTCAACCGCCCCTGCAGTTCCTTCACATTAGGTTGCAATCTTCCAACCAAACATAATTGGGAGTCTTCCATGAATCTATAATATTGAGACTGGTCAGTAAGTAAGAGTAGGAGTCCTGAAAACCTCCTGACTCCTTCAATTGCCACCTAAAGTCACAGTTGAAAAATCAAATTCATGTCAATTTCACATGTTCAGGCCTACTTTCACATTTTTCTTAAAGATTATTCAATGAGTAAAAATGGCGTGAATTTAATCATTCAAAAGTGGGCCCAAATGCACATAAAAGTCTGCAGTAGACTTCAGTTTCAAATTTAATTTTAAAAGACAAAACAAAAGAAAAAACACAGGAAGCAAAATTCAAGCCCCCAGAGTTGTATGTTAAAACTTAGCGTGGCAGAAGTATTTGATATACACATAGGCTTGGGTAGAAATTTCACCAATTAGGATAGCCCAATCCTATCCCTGGTAAACTCTGGCATACTGCCATGTATGCCAGTGCAATTGCCCTGCCGCTATGGAAGCCTCTGCCTGCTGCACAGAAAGCCATGTGTCACCAGCAACAGGGCACAGACCAACCACCAGCCCATCCCCACAAGCAGACAGGCATGAAAGTGGAACAGGGGAAGGATGAGCTGAGCCAGCAGCCACCAGATCCCAGACCCCCTTCCTGAACCAAACATGCTCCTAGCAGCGCTGCAGCATTATGGCTGCAACACAGAGTCCCATAAGGGGTTACTGCAGCAGCCAGAACATAAGGTATTATTCCTCATACTCTTCTTGATCAGATTTGACAGCCATCACACCAGTGATACTGTGCTCTCAGCAAGGTAGCCTCATAGGACTGGGGCATAAGTGTTGGGATTTTTCATAACACAATCCTACATCTTAATGCCTATTCCCCTTCTTTTGCCGTTGCTCACAATGTGAAAAATTAAACACAATCAACAACTATGCAAACAAGTTGCGTAGTTTATGTAAGCATGCATATTAGGCAAATATTTGCAAATTTGCCACATTTATTTCAGATGCAGAATTGAGACTTTGTGGTCAGAGAGTTTAAGAATACTTTCACTGTGGAGCCGAGATCCTATGGTAAGAAGCACATGCACTGGGCTGGCATGAACAGGTGCCGCTTTAAACTCAAGCAGTGGGTTGCTTACTTTCAGAAATAAAGCTTCACTCAATATTTAAGGCAGGTTTGCCCAATATGAGGCCCTTGAGGCCTGAAGGAAACAAAGGGCAGCAAGCTGGAAATTGTGATGGAGAGTCGGCACGGAATGAGGATACAATTGGCAGGCACACAGGATGTTTTCAGTGTAGAACAGGAAAAATAATAATAAAATGGTCCTAAGAGGCGTGAACCTCTGGAAAGCCAGCTCTGATACCCTCCATGGAAGGAAATTAAAGATTTTATTTTACTTACGTTTCTTAGTGAACTGACCTGCACAGTCGAGATCTGGACTGGAGAAGCACTGGTTGGTGTGGCAGGACGAGGAGTCATGGTAGTTTGAGACTGGGTCTGCGCATGCGCTTGGGCCTGCATCTGTGCCAAAGTATGTTGAGGAATCATCAATAACTGGCCATTCTCGCTGCGCACAAGGACCATGCCTAAGAAGAAAGAGAGAAAGCACTCAGCAGGAAACACAACATTATTGTATTACAAATATAAAAGCAATGGAGATGCAATTTAAGTGTCATGCACTGACAACACGCACACTTAAAGGATTCTGACATTACTTATTTCCTAAATTCTCCAATAAGTAACTGAAAATATTTGAAGTACTAGACTACGCAACAGGGCTCACAGCTCAGTGGCAAAACGCATACTTTGCGTGCAGAAAAGCACAAGCCTCATTCCCAGCAAAAGAATCTGAGACCATGGACAGCTGCTGCCATTCAATGTAGACAGTTCTGGGCAAGGTGGGTCAATGGTCTGACCTGGGATAAGGGAGCTTCACAGGAGACAAGATTCTTTATGCTTCACTTGGTGTCTTGCAGCCAAGTGGTATTTAAACATATAGTCCACATCCTAAATAAAAGGTTTGGTGCAGGTAGCAAGCACAAATTAGCAGGTAGACCATAATCCCTATTAACATAAGGCAAAGCAGAGTTCAAACAGACAAAAATACATGAAAATCCACCCCCAGGACTATGTAGAACAGCTCCGCTGGATGGTTCTTCCAATGGCAGTGACATCAAGAGGCCAATGGAATGACAGCTTGGCTTTTGTCAACCTGGTATTCCACAGAGTAACATCCCGGGTGGTGTCAGTGTCAACATCAAGTAGAACCTCACCTCTCCCATTCTGAGAAAGCCTATGTTGTGTAGCATAAGGACCTTTTTAAAAGCTCTGCCTCTTTCTTTACAATATTGCTACGGGGACGAGGGCAGAAGAGGACAGAGCAGGACTTGCACCAAAGGTTTCCTGGCTCTGCCTGCTAAAGCAAAGGCATGCCTTGCAAGGGAAGAACCAAAGATGAGAAGCTTGTAGGTCACTGATGAATAGGGGTGGGTTTTTTGGTGTTATTTTTTTCAAAACATTCTTGATTAAAATAGCAAATTGTGGTGTTATGTGTTTTTATCCAAATTTTTATGGCAAGTTGTACAAAGCGCAATAAATAAGGGTGAATGTCCCTACAAAGGTAAGCAATTACTGGCACACACACCCCAGCCCAAAATAACCTGCTCAAAAATTCCCAAGCTGAACCCTGGTTGCTGCTTGGAGCGTCAAGAAACTGCTGCTTACTACTTCCACATTCCATTAAAGTTGCCCCAGCACGCACTGTGAACTATGAACACGTGTGTTCAAGCTTCCACCTGTTTCTGCCACTCTTCTGCCTGATCCTTTACTGAAAACTTGTTGATTCCTCAAAATTATGTCAAAAATAAACAAAAGTGGCGTTATTTTTGTGAAACTGATCTAAATTTGTGTCAAACTCCGAATAAGCAAAAGCAGTGTTTTTAGCGTTTTGACCTCAATTTCGTCGTTAGGTAGCGTTTTCAGTGGAAATTGTCATTATTTAGCGTTCTGTATTGATTACCAAAAAAAAATCTCGACTGATAAAGCAAGTGGTAACCTTCCTCCCACACACCCCAGGATGGAGAAAAGGACAAAGTGCCACTGGTAAGCTACAAACCCATGCACAATATTACGTATATGCATTTATGAATCCCCAAATAAGATCTGTATTCCCCGGTTGACGAAGGTGGTCTACACAGGAGCTTGCCCTGTGAGGCAGTTTAGGCTGAGAAATAATGAATGGTTCAGAAAGGGATTTTCCAGGGGTCCAAACCAGTTCTTCCAGGTCCAAGGGTTATTATGACTCTGTACCACCTCTCACCCTGATGTTACGCTACTTATCTTGGCAAGGCACACCATATTTCCGAGGTTCCTCACTATTGAACACAACAGCAGAAGAAAAAGCCTGCTATTAAATGAGATCTTTAGTAGCCCAGCCTTAAAAACCACCCACCAATTAAATGCACATTTCGTCAGAAATGAGGACACAAACTGTCTAACTTCTAAATTAATTTCCCATAACAGATTTAGTCACAAAAGTGGTTATAAAAACCATAACCGGCCTCCAGTGCATTTGCAACAGACGGCGCTGCACTGAATTACATCCCCAAAGAAAAATAAAGCTGAGGCAAATAAGGTAATCATTCCCTACTCAGCAACACATAGCTACACTCTTAACCCACTATTAACAGCTGTGATGGGGAAAGCGCTGGAAAACTGAAACTTGTAAGGACTGGCCTCAGTTCTAATAGGCAAAACTAGGACATTACAAAGCTACTAACTTACAGTGCAAGCCTAGGCCTGCCTACTCAAAAGTAAGTTGCGTTCTATAGGACTCCCCACCAAATAAGCACACACAGGACTACAACCTAAGCCAAGTTCATTCATTCACTGGAACTCCTGGAAAGTCAGTTCTGGTTATCCACTAGGGTTAGGTTTCTAGAAGACCTAGTAGATAGCCTCTGGGAAAAATGAGGTTAGGTTCCAGTGGCCCCTCTTCACCTGAATCTTAAGTCTTTAGGGCTGGGTGATAAGCGAGGGACGATCAACTTCAACAACTGTGCTGGATGTCAGGAAACTGAAGTTGCTAATGAATTAGCCCATATTGAAAGGAAAGTTGTCTCTATGGGTTTATCACTGGACATATTAGGATTGCTCCCCCAGGCAGAGGATTAAACACAGGCTATTAGACATTGAACTGCAAGATCTACAGAGCGCAGCAGATAGTGTCTGTTCCCCCTTGCGTTTTGGGATCTCTATCAATTCTGGTCATATGGCCTTTTGTTTGAATCACCTGCAAAATCCGAAAAAGCGCAGAGCTTATTCCTTGGATCAATTCTGCCAAAAGTGAGAGGCAATCTTGATGAGGAAAAAATAATAAAAATGATACTTGTATTTATATACCACCTTTCTTAGGTCACCAGATTTCTCTAATGACTATAACTCAAGGCGGTTTACATAGGCAGACTTTATTCAGAAACCCGAAAGTTTTTACAATTTTTACAGAAACGTTCTATCTTGCAAGAACTACACACATACAGATGGATCTTTCTGGATTTAGTCCTCCTTTCTGGCCACCGTTTGTCTTTTTACTGGCTGATAAGCGGCTTCCCTACTCCCACCAGAAAAGCAGCTGATTTCAGCACAACTCCCCCTCACACAAGGCAGCTGAAGACAGCTCAGCTGTTAATCAGTTGCAACTTACAAGGTCTGTCGCTCACAGAGACTTCCGGTAGTCCGTACTGGCAACCTTCAGATCTTCAGCTCTTATCTTCAGGCAAACAGAGGCATTAACCCTCTTGACTAAATCTTCTGCCCATCATTTTGAGTGATGTAGTTGAGGACAAGGTAGAGAAAGTGGCCAATTCTATAGACTGCATAATTAAATGTCAGAGTAAACGATTCAATCATGTCTATGTTTCAAAAGAGTTCTTAATCATTGTCGAAGCGGCTACTGTAGTCTTTCAAATGTAATATTTTTTATGGCAATAAAGGCTTCTGTTTACTGCTGGATGTCCCTCAATGCAATGAAGGTTACTGGTCCAACAATGAGGCCTCAGAGTTCAGCGGGGGGGGGGGATTATTTCACTCAACCTCCACCTGCCTCTTGGTTTGCCCCAGCCTCAGGGCAGCTCTCAGGTAGCCTTCTAGAGAGGTCTCAGATGGCGGGGAAAGTCTGGAAGTGGACACAAGTGTGTTTGAAAATTCTCCATGGACTATTTGATGCTATTTGATGCAGAAAACTGACCTAACCCAGACAACTCTCTGAAAAATGAGTACCATTGGCTAGATTTAATTACTACAACCTGCTCCCTCATTGGCCGTATACTGTATAGGTGTCTCTTCCTCTTTGACTACCTTCTCTTCTCCTCCTCCTCCTCCTGACTGTTTACCTGCACACTTATAGCTGTGCTAAGTCCCTGCCCCCAAGTGCACATGCACAGTATTTGCAGATAACTAGAACAGTGTTGCAAATAAGAAGAGATAGGTAGCAATTCTGCCACTATCAGATAAGCAAGTTCACAGATAGTGAATTCATATATAAAGAGAAGTGACTTTCAGAAGCTAGTTCAGACATTCATAGTCATTAATTACTTGCTTAGTATCAAGTGATGGCTAGCAAGTGTGTCTGGATCATTAGATATCTAGCAGGAAAAATTCTCACATCACCTGAAACAAAAGGTA
Source organism: Lerista edwardsae (assembly GCA_029204185.1). NCBI lineage: Eukaryota > Metazoa > Chordata > Lepidosauria > Squamata > Scincidae > Lerista > Lerista edwardsae. The sequence continues at coordinate 12,922,449 of JAJKFI010000013.1, forward strand.
CTTCAACGGTGTCTATTCACAAATTCAGGGCCCAATGCAATCCAACTTTCCAGCACCAATGCAGCTGCAACACAGCCCCAAAGTAGAGAACAAATGTTCCCCTACCTTGAGGAGGCTTCCATGACTTCACCACTACCACAGAATTTAGCTCATACCCCACTGGAATGGCTATATCAGTGCTGGAAAATCCAATAGGATTTGGTCCTCAGTCATAAGTAATGAAATGTGGCATAATCAAGTGACATGTGCACAAATACAGAGCATGGCTCCTTGGCAGAACTGTTTCAGTGCTCTTCAATTGGTAGGTAGCAATCCACCATGGAGGGCAAAAAAGGGCCATTTCCCTTTAAGGGGAGTGACCCAGGAATGGGTGCCCTGACAGCGTCAATTTGCAATCGGCACTCACTTCCAGAAGTGCGGAGGGGAGTGCTTGCGGAGGGGGCTGCAAGCCTCCAGGACCCTCTGAGAGACTTCCAGGTACTTTTACATGTCTCTGGGTCCCTGCAGCGTCATGATCACCACAGCACCGTCAAGGCAAACCCTCCTTTCCCTCTCCACGCAAACATCTGTGGTTCTCAAACTCCTGGAAAGTTTGAAGACTGCTGGTTTAGTTCGTTTATTTATTCTACATATTTATATCCTGCCTTTAAAAAATATAATCTTTTTATATGTGAACATTAAAGGCTTGTAAGTGAACATTAAAGGCTTGTAAGGTTTCAAGAGGGAATTAAGGAGTTAACAGTATGCTCAAAAGAGCTAGCTAAGCACTGACCAGTATACACAATGAAGATCAAAGGACAGCTCCTAGCGTAATTTTTGAGCTTGGAACTACAAGCATAAGAAGGTCCTGCAGATACTTTGCAGACAATCAACAGGCAGTTGACTCTCCTGAACTGCTCTGACTCCTAATTAACCCTGAGAAGATGCAGGAGCAATTTACAGCTCATTTATGTGCAAAAATTTCTTGCCTTCTAAATGCAACCAGAGAAATGCTTAAGCAAACTTCAAAAGGGTTTATACGTAGTTATAATGCAAGACTTGATACGGAGAACAATTTTTTGTATGCCGTTGGTGTTCTGATACGATGCATGAATGTTCGGTAGAATGCAAAGGGGTAGGACACGAAGATCCTACTGTGTGTGACACAAAGTTACTGTATTTCAGAAATAACCTTGGTTATTTTCATCTTTGTAAGTAATAACCATTACCCTAACCTCACCATATGAGGCAATCCAGACCCAGTGGAGGTCTGCCACTAGCCATCGTGTCCTGCACTAGTATAGCTAATGTTTCCAAATATGCTGTGGGGATCCTCATGTGGAGCGTGTTGCAATAATCCACCTATGCACAAGGTTAGAAAGGCAGCCTTTATGGGTTTTTTTCCATACCAGATACAATTAGCACTGCCATAATCTGGAGTTCTAAGCAAAACAAAAAATCTAGAACTTCTTACCCTACAAACCTGCATGACCAGAAAACAAGAATTCCTCCAACTGCTGTCTATCACGACTTGACAATGGGCAATCATTGAGAAAACTAGACGTGATCAGATGAAAACAAGGGAAGGACAGTAATCACCCACTCCCAGGGATATGCAATTAACATAACATGCACACTATTTTGACAAATGCAGTAATCCCCAATCAGAACAACGGGTGTTCTAGAATAAGTAGAATAACTGCTAGAGCACAATACATGAATATCACAATTAGTCTCCTGAAGCTCCTAGACAGGTTGTAGAAATAATGAGAGTTGAAAGACAGTAACTAGGAATAACTGACTTTGTATGACTTTCTCTTCCAGCTGCAAATAATTTAGAACACACCAAAATGGTATCTTTAAGGTTATTTCTGCAAGCATTCTAGCTTGACACAGAAGTAAAAGTAAGCTCTGATTTGAACACGTTAATGTTCCTCACATAAGTCCCATTAGATATGCACTTTGTGCTGCTGAGCCCCTTATCCTCCTGTCCAATCCCTTTCCAGCAACAAATAGTAAATGAATAGTTTTTGAAGGCTATTTCAACACCATATGTGGAGAAGGCAAATACCTCTAAAACTTGTAGTTTAAAGTAGGTATTTTCCTTACCAGAACCTTAAAAAAATTACTTAACATATTCAAACATTATCTTTAATTGCTAACAAATATGATTTGTTTCTTGAACCACATGAACACACACATACCACAGATGTTTTAGCAAAAATGGAAGATATTCTTT
>JAJKFI010000013.1:12929666-13002106 GCA_029204185.1 Lerista edwardsae
CGAAGAGTCGGACACGACTTAGCGACTGAACAACAACAACAACATTAGTATAGTCAGCCTCTCTCATCCGTAGATTTGGCACCCACGTATTTGACCCAGCACGGTTGCCAAGCTCATGTCGGAAGGTCCTCCAGGACCTCTGCACCTCAGAAGGCCTCCTGGAGGCCTCTGAAAGGCACGTCCAGTTTTCAGCGATACCTGGACACCTCCCACAGAAAACCTCCTGGACGTAACCGGAAGATGCTTCTGGTCATGCTTTGGAGGGCCTTCGAGGGTTTTCCATATCAATGGAAATCTGTATCCGTGGGATCCTGGGAAGAGATCCTCCGCAGATACTGGGAGCCCACTGTAATTACAAGCATCTGCCACTTACTTCAATATTGCTACAGAAAATACTACAAAAGATTAAGTTAGCTGTAATCCTACCAGGGTGGATAAAAATCGATTTTAAAAAAAAATCAGAAAATTGGATTTTTTATTTTTATCAAATTTATTTTATTAAAATGTTTTTGGAGTAAAAATCTATCTAAAGATAGTTTTGTATTTAAGATACATTAATAATTTAGCTTATTCAGCATGAAATGGAGCTTAGTTACGTAGCATGAGGCTGTATATTCTGCAATATTTACATTTTGGGTAAACTCATTCAATGAATCCAAGCTCGGCAAGCTGAGATAACCTGCACTGCATTGATGCATTCACACAATTTCACAGTAACCATGAGATAAATCATAAAACAAACTTCAGGAATATTCCTTTATCCCATTGTTTTGCAAATCTATGTGCACTACAAACTGTATGATTGTTTGAAGAGAAATGCATCTGTACCAGGTTTTTTTTTAATGTGGACCCAGCTGATATATTCAGTTTTTTTGTTTGTTTTTTCAAAGATATTTTGTTTATGCACTTCAGTTATTAAACATTGATGTTTAAGCAAATACCAAGAATATGTAATATAATGTTGTTTTAATTAAATAAAATAATTTGAGTAGTTCTCCAACTATGTGTGATTAACCGATTAACCTAAGATCGGTTCGGTTACCTCTGTTTTACTAACCTGATAACTTCTTATTCTAAATAGCAAACCTTTTGCTTGCAATAATAATATTAAAGAGTCTAACTACCAGCAAGAATGAGTCCTTACATTTAAAGAGCACCTGCCACTTCAGATCCATCATGGCAGCGCCTGTTAGCGGGCATCCACTCACCTGAGGCCCGCCATGTCCCTCACCTTGTTGTGTCACTGCCACACCACCAGCCATCCCATTAAAGTGAATGGGACTGTTGGTGAGTCAACAGCAGGTCAGAGGAGGAGCCGCTGCAGGATAGAGATGACAGTTGCTCTTTAAAAATTATGATTTAAATTGAGTTTTTTAAATCAAGCCTTTTTTACTAGTGATTTAAATTGACTTGTTTTAAATCAAATCCACCCTGAATCCTACTACAGCATGGCATTACATTTAAATCTGTTCGTAAAGGAATTGCGGCTGTTGCCATTAGAATAAATGGTAAAAAAAAAAATTACAAAACCATTGAACATTTTCCAAAAAAATGAAAACCTATTCAAGTACAAGATTTAATAATGGAAATCTGGCTGATAGAACTGCTGATGCACTTCCTCTACTTATAAGCCAGGCAGAAAGAGTTGCTGCCATATTGGCCCCAATGGGACAATTCACACCTTGCTGACATTTTGCAAGGTAAAATGTTCTCCCACATAACAAGACACAAAATAACAATATTTATACAATATCTGCCTTTCAAAAACAGCCTAGTTTCAACCAGCCTGCCAAAGCGTCTTGCACAGTTCTCCCATCACTACTACTCTACATCTCTCTATCCTGCCATAGTTCTAAACACTACATCTCATTATGAAATTGCACACACTGGCTGAAACGGTGGTTGTGGAGCTGCCCTGAGGAGTGTCATATTTTAGGTGTAATCTTCTAGACAAGGGTTCAGGGGAAGTGATTCCCCCCAACTTGAGAAGGAAGAGATTTGTTTCAATTACATATTAGTACTTCATTAGGCAGAACGGAGAGTGCGACTACACATTTTTACGAAGTTGTTCAGCAGTTAAAACATGATTCATTTGACTGAAAGTTTCTGCATCTATAAACTACTCTTGTTTTCTATGAAGCTGCAGATCAGCAGCTTTACCATACACTGTTGTCTTGGGACACAATCCTAGCCTGCGTTGCGCCACTGCAGTGCTCTTGCGCCAGACTAGTGTTGTCATAAACGTGCCATAAGACGTGCCTGCGCTGTAGATTTGGTCGCTGAGCCAGCGCAGGCTCACGATTGCCGCAGAGCCCGTCAGTTGCATGAGATGAGCGTCTGCTTAGCCCTGCCGGTGCAGGCCCACGCCAAGGGTGTGCCAGACGTGCTATGGGGCAGAGGGAGGGCGGCTCCATAGACACAAGTTAGGATTGCGCCCTTGGTTGTACAGCTAAAAGATAATGTGTTGATATGCTTCAGACTGCAATTCTATGCACACATGAAGGAAAGCCTTATCGAACACAGGGACTTCTGAGTACACAAGCATAGGATTGGGCTGTTAGTTTGACATCCTCAAACACCTTCTGTTCTTCCAACACAGTCTCCAGATATACCACTCTTGTTAAAAACATTTCCTAATCCCCGATTACCCCCTTACTTCCATCAGAAATGCCCAGTAGACATATTTATGTGTACTAGCCAGTAATAGTTTAAAATACAATGCAATTAACCAGTGGTCTCAGGTACTGCCTGTGTGTGTGTCACAAATATATTTGTCTGATTAAAGATATAAGCACTAATGTAGGGTTTTTTTTAGCTCCTTTTTAAAAATAAACTCAAAAGAGGGGAGAAGGATTTTAATTAGTTATCAAATTGATTATTTTCATTAGAATGAAGCAGACAGAGTGGAGACTTAAAGAGGCTAGTAAAGAGCTTGTTTTACACTAATTTATTATCTCTCTGTAAAAATGATTACCCAAATTGGACTGGAACAGTCTTTCATTGGAATTATAAAAATTGCCTTTTAACACACTACAATGATTGTTATTTTTCTTGTGTAAAAGCAGTGGCGTTTTGAGACATTCTTCACTTTTCCAAAACACTGTAAGAACAACACCTACAGAAGCAGAAGACCACAAGCGATTCATGTTATTTGGCTATCTGGTTCTTCCAGAGACACACTTGTAGTCTATGGTTTTGAGGGGCTGAGGACACTGCAAAAAGTGTCTACAAATGGAATTTATTGGATGGGATTTTAGGAATCAGTCCTTACTGCTTGTTTCCCACCAGTTAATCAAGAAGATGAGACAAGGAAGACAATTATTCCAGTTCTCTTTCAGAACCTCCACAAAAGCTGTGACGTTGCTGTAACAAAAATTAAGCAGAAAAAGTTGACAAAGACTTCTGTCTTTCAAACTGACAACACCTACATTAGTCAACACCCGGACTCATTCTTAAACTAGAAACAAAATAAAAACCCTATCCAAAGGTTAAGGTCCCACATCAGAACTGTCAGAAATGTTTTGACTTGGTGACATTTCCACAGAGCAGTGAGGGGGGAAAATAATATTATAAACTGCTAACCATATAGCTTGTGCTGCTTACATGGAGAATACCCAGATAAGAAACAGTAGCCATCAGAAACATACAGTACTCCACAATCAGGCCATTCTACATGGTATGCAGCTTACACAGATTTTATAGCCACATCACCCCCACTGCTGTGACTTGCACTTCTTGACAATCAATGCATGGGGCAGGCTATTTGAACCAGCTCTAAGTTACTAATGCATAGCAGTAGCCAATACAGGCAGGTCTGCATTATCTGCAGGGGTTCCATTCCAGGAACCCCCACAGATAAGGAAAACTGCGGATGTTGGAATCTTAGGTTTTGAGGCCCAACCCCACCCTCCAAACCCAACCAGCGTCTGGAGGTTCTTCTGGGGCCTCAGAATAAGAGCAAAAAAGCTAATTCCGGTTTTTCAGCAAAACTGGAAGTGACATTTATATGCCTTTAAAAGAATAAAGGCATATAAATGACACTTCAAATTTTGCTGAAAAACCGGAAGTGATTTTTCTTTTCATTCTAATCCTCATTCTAAGGCCCACAGAGGCTGAGAGGGGGAAGCACATGGCCTCTGCAGGACTCAGAACACTCCCTGGAGATGAGAGGAACACAGCTCCCCTTGCCTTCAAAGGGTCCAGGTCAGGTGGCCTGCAGGTTCAGGGGATACTGGAGGTGGGTTCATGGGATGCTGCAGGTTCAGACCAGGATGCTGGAAACGGTAGATAATGCAGGCAGACTGTACTTCCAGCTGAGTACAACACAGAACCCAAATTACAGAAATGGTCCTGAAAGGCAGGAGTCATCCTCCTCTATAAACTACACAGACCAGCATGGTTCTGCTTATTCATAGGACTGCCCATGTTATGCTGCACCCAGGTATACATTTCTGTGTGACTGACTCATTGTCCAGGGATTGCAACGCTTGAAAATCCAGCGGACAGAATCCAGAGACAGCTTTACTTGGGGAGCCTGTACACAACTATGATTAACTGTATTGTCCTACACTCGATCTGTATTCTAGCTAGGCCCCCTTCATACTTTTACTTCCTTGAAGAACAAATGCACGAAGGATCCCGAGGATCATGCCACCTATCCCAGCTCCTGGTGATGGCGTGGTAGTTAGGAACGTTCCAGAGTAGCAATCCTAGAGAGAAATTCCTCCCACATTCTGCATTTATCTTTTCAGAGATATGCTGGATGTACAGAGGGCAGAGATATCCCTAGCTCACAGCAAACACTTGAGTACAGAGAGATCATTTTTTGTTGCTTTCTCAGTCCTTAGGTGGTAGAAATGTCTGTCAACTTCCTGCTCTTCCTTTTGGAGGGGCTGGATGAGAGCTAGAAAGCCGTTTTAAGAAAGCTGAAGGATCAGGAAGAGAAGTAGGGTTAACAAGCTGCCTTTCACGTCAGTCCCGCTGAGGCCCTCAGTGAGAGGAGTAAAAACCATCCCTGAACAGTGAAATCAGAATCAACACAAACAGAATCAGACAGAGAACAACATCATACAGAATCAGAACAGCACAGAACAAAATGAGTTGATGGGTCACAGTTGGAAGCAGCTACAGAGAAAAACTAAACGAGTTCCCTAGCTGCTGAGGGTTGGAAGATGCAAGAAGAGATAGAATCCAAAATGACATTTGATGCTTTAAAGCAAAAAAGTATTTAAACATATTGCTTAAGTATTCAGAAATACTATAATACCAAAGAAATCTCATGCAAATTTACTCAGGAGGAAGGCCCACTACGTTCAATGGAATTTAGTCTGCAATAAGCATGCACTGGGATTGCATTCTGAAAGTCTTTTGCCCCAATCAGCTAATAAGATTCACCACCATGCAAGCAACAGATTCTTTCCCCAACACCACTCATCTAGGAAATAGTCCACTCATCTAGGAAAAAAGGCCTATTAAAATTAAGGGGGGGGGGAATCTGCCGTACATTTCTATAGTGGGTACTATATGTTTAATATCTAGTTTTAAAGCTTCTATTGCTGTGAAATACCCTTATCCACTGTTTCAGTTATCCACGGATACCACTGGGACACTTATTAAAAAGATAGGGGAATATTAAACCATCTTTTTTGTTACCCTGTTGCAGCAAAACCCACTGATGTTCCCCTATCTTTAAAAAGGCGTCCCCAGTATCCATAATTTCAGGTATCCATGGGGGGATCCGGAATGGAACCCCAGAGGATATAGGGGCATTAAAAACTAAGGAATGCTTGCATGTCTAATCTGTTTACATGAATCTGTGTAAAACTTGACTTGAAATGTCCCTCTGCAGAAAAACAAATATTTAGAAGGAAATCCCTTCAAGATAGTTTCAAAATTATTTTGTACATTGCTGCTGTTTTTTGGTCTCAGATAAACGTCCTATGTGCTAGAAAAGATTGATCTTTTGTGCAGCAATCTACATAAAGAGTACAGATATACACAAGAAGAAGGTGAATGCTTTCTTGCCCTCTCCTCTCAGGTAGATGCAATAAGAAAGACTAGATGGGCAGCGCTATCCTATATGGCACGTAGCGCTGAAGCAACATTATCCAAATAGGACAGGATCACTAACAATGCAGTACTGTATTTTTTAACATTTAAACAAATTAAATAATTCTTTAGAAAAAGCTTCAAATTTTGGGATCTCCCCCAGGTTGATTCTACCATAAAACATTAAAGGATTCTTTTGAAAAGACTGCAGCCTTGGCATCTAGAGAACACTCAGATTTTCTCAATAGACACTGCCGTTTGCCTGTGGCGAGTCTTTTTTTAAAAAATTTACAGTACCTTAAAGCGGCATTTCTCAAAGAGTGCTCCTAGGAGCCCTGGGGTTCTTTAAGAACCCTTCAGGGGTTTCACAAGCACACTGCAAGTGATTGCAATCTGCTTAGCTTTGTGCCACACCATGCATGTGCTGGAACTCTGGGGCTCCCCGAGGCTGTGCGCATGCGCAGACAGGGCTTCCCGAGACTCCATTTAGGAGTGTAAAGGGCTCCAGAGACTGAGGGTGCAATCCTAACCTGGAATTAGGCTGGAACAGTTAGGCCAGCACAAGAGACTCCATAAAATATGTCTGAACCACTCTAGGAGTCAGAGAGACCAGCACATAGATGTGCACCATCCTCCCCAACTCCAAGAGTGGTCCAAAAGTGCTTTTTGGTGGCCCATGTGCTGGCCAAACTTTGCTAGCTTAACTGTGCTGGCCTAACTCCAGGTTAGGATTGCACTATAAAAAGTTGAACAGCTGTCTTAAAGGAACACAAGAAGATTTTACCACAGCATACTTAAATGACAATATTTTTTCCTTGTATGGCTCCAACACCACAACAACATTGCAGAGCTGTCATAATGGGCTCACTCAAGCTCAACCCATCCACACACCTTACAATATGGGTATAACATTGGTAAGATATAGACTCAGCCCAACCCCTACCTGCAACAAAGGCATAGTGTCAGACTGTACCTCAAGGTTGTTGTAAGCCACACTCATAGCCTCAGCCCAACCCTCAAACCATAATATTAACACTGAAATACACTCCAAGGCTATTGTAAACCACATTCTCTCAACTACTCCCCAACTTGCAATATGAGGCTAATGGACCCCCAACACCACCTCCCTCATCCAGCACTTTTAAGGCTTTTTGTCACCAGAAAACCTTTGATGGTGTAGAGAAGGCTACTGACAATAGAAGAATGATTGTTCAAGAGTTCTGTAAGTTGTTTAATATGAGAGGCTCTATCATGCTTGTCAGTGAGGCTTGGGACTTACTGTACATACTCATGTATAAGTCTAAAAATTTATGCCTGAAAATTGACCCTGAAAACATGGATCGGCTTATACATGGTTCAATACAGTTAATAAAGCTTTTAACAGCAGCTTGGGTAGGGGCTGGGCTAAGAAGCAGAAAGCTGGGGGGTAGAAAAAAGGAGCAATTTTACTTACCAGTAATTGTTCTCAGGCACCAACAGAAAGCAAGCAAAAAACCATGCCATTTTCCTTCTTCTCCAGACAGGCAGAGAGGTGAAGGTGCTTTTGGGAATTGTAGTCATTATGAAGGCTACTGCTATGGAGGTGCTGTGCTGTATTCCTCACAAAACATACAACTCCAGTAACTCCAACAACTTCATCTTTCTCCCTTCTTGTTTGGAGAATAGCTCCATTTCTGTGCTGCCTCAGAAGAATGTGAAATAGCTCCTTTTTTGGTTGGCTTTCTGTTGCTGCCTCAGAACAATTACTGGTAAGTCATTTTCAAAGAATTTCATACCCGCCCCCTAAGTTTCACCCTCGACTTATGAATGAGTCATAGCAAATTCTATTATTTTTGGCTTAGAACTTGCCCTTGACTTAACCATGAGATCGACTTATACTTGAGTATATACAGTAAGTTATTAATGTTTGGATTGGTGAATGATTGGCGTTCGGAGAAAGCTGTGCCCATTCCTACCTTGCAACTACTCTCAAGTCTTGAGTGCAAAAAGTGACCTATCTGTGACCAGGGAGAACATTCTGAACTTGGCCAACAAGTGGATCTTGACAGGAGTTAGAAGAGTTGATAGTCTCACAAAGAAGAGCTTTTGACCCAAGATCTGCTTGAGCTTGAGAAGCAGAAGGAAAGTGAGGAGAAAAGGAGCAAAGAGAAGATTGATGGTGTACAAACGCTGACAGCTAAGCAGGTGTCAGAGGCATTCAGCTTCAACAAGTGTGCTTTGGCTATCTTAGACGAGGATGACCAAACACCGAACATAGCTCCAAAGTGAGCAGAGACATGTACTCAGCTATGCAGTGTTATCAAAAGATCTTGCAGTGGGGAAAAAATGAAAGCCACAGAAAAGATGTTGCTATTCTACTTCTCAAAAACACCCCTTGACAACCAGCCATCTGAGCTTTTGATGTTGATAGCCTTGCTGCCTCACTCCCAGTATAGTAGCCTTTCTCCATAATTGCCAGTTGTCAATGCAAGTGCTCACTGACCTGGTCCATTGTTTTCTAAGGGAAAGCTAGTTTTCAATGCATTTTATATATATTTTATATATAAGCTCAAATACTTTGGCCACCTCATGAGAAGTTAGGACTCTTTAGAAAAGACCCTCCTGCTGGGAAAGATGGAAGGCAAAAGGAGAAGTGGGAGGCAGAGGATGAGATGGTTAGATAGTGTCACCGAAGCAATGAGCATGAAATTGGTTGAACTTTGGAGGCTGGTAGAGGACAGGGAGGCCTGGCGTGCTGTGGTCCATGGGATCACGAAGAGTTGGATACGACTGAGTGACTGAACAACAACAACATTTATATACCGCCTTTCTGGTCGTTGGATTTCTGCTCTGACTTTAATAATCAAGGCGGTTTACATGGGCAGGCTTTTCTCAGCCCCATACAGGGGTTGTTACAATCACAAGTTCTAAGATATATGTGCACTTTTGCAGGAATATAACCTCTGCATACACTGAGAACTGCCTGTACTATCCCAAACACACAAAGCCATAATAAACAGAAAAAGCAACTCTATGATAGTATAAATTCACAAATCAATAGCAGAACCAAATACAATCCATCATTCAAGTGTACAAATTAAACAAAATTAAAAGTCTGCCTAAACAAAGCAGCCTTCTTTAACATTTGAAAAGTTGAAAGGAAAGAGGGCTAGGTAGCCCTTCCATGAATTTCCACAATCTGGGTATCACAACTAAGATGGCCCTATACTATAGAGACACGACCAAGACCTCCTATGAATATCTCAAAGGGCAGGTAGAATTGTACAGAAGCAGATGGTCCTTTAAATATCCTTACCTGAGCCCCAACCACTTAGGACTCATTATACAGAGCTCCCTAAGAGAAAATGTGTGCATTATTTACCAGAAGTGAACAAAAGATGAAGCACTCTCAGAATACTTACACCTGTTTGTGAATTGCTTACTATTAGGATGGTGCCCAAAATTCATAGTACTCAATTTTGATTCCAAGTCCTTTGCTGAAAAAGTTACATTCATTTCAAAACTCAATTCATCTCTCTCGCTCTCTGATCACTGATCACAACACTAAAAAAGCAGGGCAGTTTGGGAGGAAAAGTGAAACTGACTGTTCCGTTTCTTTCACTCACACATACATAGATCCTGAAAATATCCCTTACAACCAGCTGCCATGGGTCAAATTTCCCCATCTTACTCACTAGAATTCCTTCACAAACATCATGGGTTTCCCTGGTTTCCGTCTCTCCCCACTACCCCATGCCCATACTATAAGGTCCTCCGTAGGCATAGCTTCCAAAATCTTCCCTTCTGCCACAATAGCTATCTCAGTGATGGCAAACCTTTTAACAAAAATGCCTAACTTCACTCTGCTGGTGTGTCACTCCCCACCTCCAACAAAAGAGAAACAATTATTTACATATTTATTTAACAAATACAGTCCAATCATGTGTGGGGCTATGCATTATATTTAAAAAAATCAAATCATTTAAAAAGCATCACAAAAAATCAAATCATTACAAAGAAATCTTCAGTTGTTGTTGTGTGTTCGTGAATGCTGGCATGTCACCCAAAACGTTGTGGCGTGTCACCTTTGACACATGTGTCACAGGTTCACCAACACTGAGCTATCTCATGCCACCAACCAGTCCTGTCTTCCAAGTCTTTCCTGGTCACAGATCATGACTACCAATTCCATGCAATGGCACACAAGTAGTTCAACCCCTTTTTTTCTTTGCAAAGGGCATTGTTTTGTCAACCTAAAGATGTGCACGCTACATGCTAATCTTTAGGTTGACAAAACAATGCCCTTTGCAAAGAAAAAAGGGGTTGAACTGCTTGAGCCACACCAGGGATCTCTCAGCACTCAGGCCTTGCATTGGATAGCCTACTATGTCTGACCTTCGATGGCAGCATGAAGGAAAACAGAAACAATAAACAATGAACAGCCCAATCCTATGGTGCTGGACCCCCATAGGAGAAGTGGTAGACAAATGGCTACCACTGCATTCTACAAGTGCTGTGGCAACCATAGGAGGCACCTTGGGAGAAGGGGATATTTGTCCCTTTCCCCGATAAGGGCGCTGGGCCGCCAATGGGCCTCTTGAAGTCTGCACTGGCTATTTTCTCCTCATCCACCAACCCTCCACCCACCCTAGGAGAGCTTGCCAGTACCGCCGGCAAGATTCACTACAGTTCTGCGTCAGGTCCTCCTGGTGTTGGGATGGTGGTAAGCCCTCACCACCAGTGCTAGAAGTGCCTTCCAGCACTTTCACCACACTGGTGCTGGCAGTAAGGGCTTACCGCCAGCGCTATAGTTATTGGATTGGGTCCTAAATTAGCAAAATTCTTGCAAGAATTTCTAGGTTACAACTCTGTTGTCTGAACAACTATATATGCAACCATTTCCAAGAGGAAAAACCGTAACCTGAAGTTGCTTCAAGAGTGGCTGTGCAACGCATGCATCTCCTCTTCAAAACAGTGGTGTTATTATCACTCAGACAAAATGTTTCCACAGATCTTTAAAGCAACTCCTGATAGCTCATCATATTTCCTACAAATAAAATGAAAATCCTTCCTCAGCATTCCTGCATTGATGACCAAAAGGAAACTTACCATTTCACCAATATGTTTTTCCTACCATTACATTCCTTATAGGAAAAAAGGAGGAAAGTATCTGTTAACCATCATGACACTGGCTGTGGTTTCTCAGCATGTGTATAATTCACATGCATGTATCAAATACTGTACATATACACATCTTTCACATGTGATCAATGAATCAGTTTTCACTACTGTACTTAAACTCTTCATGTAAAGGAAAAAACAACACGGGGAGCAGTTCATAACCAAATAAAATCATAGAGATCTTGCTTCAGAATGGTAAAACGTTGCTTCTTTTCTAATCTCGCATTTAGAATTTTTCCTCAACCACTTTCTTAAATTTCAAATTGCAAATGATACATTTTTTTATCTAGTCAAACAGGAGGGTGGACTGGGCTAGAAATCCAAATGTAGGGTTTCATCATGTGTATCAGATTATATTGCTGTATTGTAAAGTGCTGGTCATTACCCTGAAAGCCCTCCTGGTTTTGGACCCAGCTGCCTGAAAGACCACCTCCTTCAACAGCCAAACCTTACAATCTTTAGAGGTCTTGCAAGTCCTCTGATTACCTAAAACTTGGCAGGTGCTGACTGGAGAGGGGGCTGTCTCAGCCATAGAGCTTTGCGTTTGGAATGTTGCCCCCAAGAGGAGCTCACCTGGTACTCACTCCAATCCTCTTGAGTTCTAAAAGCAGCCAGTTATGAGAACAAAGCTATCGAAGGAAGTCCTCCTTAAGTGTGCAGAAACTGTTGCACGATTCTTTAGCTCCCAGCTAACAGTTTGTATTTGTCAAGAAGCCCAACATGCTGACTAGTTGGTTTTAATTGTAACATTGTCATTTGACTGCTTTACTGAATGGTGATGCTACTGTTTCTGTGTTTTATGTTGTGTTACTGCCTAAATGATATTGTACTACTGTATTTTAAATTTTAAACATAAAATGCCCTAAGAACCTATGCTGAAGGTAGATTCATAAATTCTCTACATACATCCTATTGTTTGCACAAGAGGAATCAAAATGACAAACAAGCCAGCTAAGAGAAAACGGAAAATTCCAATCATGTGAAAGAGTGACTGACAAGATAGGCCTTGCTCCTGCTAAGATTGCTTGTATGAACTGCACCTCAATTTGCAATCCTACAAACCTGGGTCTAAGCCATTCTATTGTTGTGGACTAAAGCTCCTGGGTATCTTCTTTTTAATTTTTGTTGTTGTTTTAAGTAGAATTCCTCAATTCAGAGAGTACTAAAAAATGGCTTGCACCCCCTGGCAGACACCAAACAAATTTCAAACACCATGAAAAGCCATCCCAGTGTTATACTCCCCACAATCTGATGCTGTAACATGGTACAGTCATCCACACAAATTTATTTTACATTTAGGTTATCTGCTGCTTTTCCCATCCCAACATACATACACCCCTTGCACACAATGTTTGATTTTATAGTGCTTCAATCGTTAGTTCTTTTGATTCTACCTTCCCAGCTAGACAGTCTTATCCTCTCTTTTCCAATCGTTCCTGGAAAGAAAAATTAACAAAATAAATGAACTAGGCCCTGTGCTATCCACATTGGAAACTGTGAGGGCAAACATGCTAATTAATTTTTTAAAACCTGAATAGTACAGTTATGTCTTAGATGTGTGTACTCAATTCTGTTGCTCTCATGCCTGGTTTTTACTGAGGTACTAGCAGCTTATCCCTTATCAGTACAGTATCTAAAATCCAGTCTATTTCGAAATCCATCCAGTCTATTTTAATTTCTTTTAAAAAAAATTATGTATTGTGACCTGTAGTGTGGATTTGGGCTCATTCTCACACACATTGCAGGTACAGGCTGTAAGTTCTACTCTCTGCTCTGTTGAGTGTACCTGTACAGACACTGTTGAAAAATGTCAAAGAGGCCAGCAGACACCCATATAGGTAACAGTGAAAAGAGCAAGAGAAAGCATTTCTCAATATATTTACGCAATTATTAGGCAGACACCTTCCCACCCCAAGCAGTCTGGATAAGAGCTACTCAACCTGTACAGGTATCCCCAAGCCTTTGTGTAGGCTTTGTGCGGGTCATTACTGAATGATTCAATATACAGTAAGTCCCTTCTACACATAAAACTAGATCTCATGGATAAGTTTTCCAACATAGGTGAATACATTTTGTTTAGAGTAACTTTTCAGCATATGGTCCCCCATCCAGAATTACACCTGAGACAATTTTACCAGCTCAATGGTAAAGCTCAGGACAGCTCAGTCTTTGGCATGCAAAACAAATATTGAATTATAAAACAAATAAAGTTAAACCAGAATTTTAACAAGAAGTCACAAGACCTCTGTGAGCCACACTACCAATCACAACATCAGTGAAAATATACTAGTGAGCTATGTGTCCTTTAGCTTTAAAAATACCTTTTCCAGGCAGCTACGAAGTTATGAAGCAGCTTACATGGCTACCATAGATCTCTTCTAGTACAGCAATTTTCAACTTATCTCACAGCATACTGATAAGGCACTAAAATTTTCAGGGCACACCATTAGTTTTTTGACAATTGACAAGGCACACTGCACTGCTGGTGGGGGGATTGACATCCCGCAATGAGCCTATTAATAAATGACTTCCCTCCAAACTCCTACAGCAAACCAGCTACGGCACACTGGTTGCAAATAGCTGCTCTAGTATGTCCTAAACATAGATATGTTCAGGATTACCGAAACATAGAGAGTCTTCTCTTGTAAAGTGCATTGATATTCTACTACAAGAGACTTCAGATTTCTTCCAAACTGGGACAAAAATATCCTATTGTGCCCCACTGCAGCAATGGCTAAAAAAGAACAGAATTAAGCAAATGGAACTGATCCAAAAAGATACTTTAGGCACACCAAAGATTTGGATATGCCCAGTGACATTCATGTCTTTTTTGTTTTCTTTGAATAGAGAACTCCAATGCCAAATCATATGCTGCTTCTGAAAATCTCCTCAGTTCTAAAAGCAGCCAGTTTTGAGAAGGGGAACAATGCTACTCCAGAAAGTCCTCCTTGAGTGTGCAGAAACGGTTGCATGATTCTTTAACCCCCAGCCAACAGTTACTTCCATCAAGCCAGAAAAGAAGTACTGTCATTGCCAATAAAAATGTAAATCATTCTCCCTCCCCACTTTTATATGGATGTTGTTTCCATCTGAACAACCTGAACACTAAAATATTAGTTTCATGGTAATTTGAAACAAAAAGTAGTCCCTGCCATGCTGGTTCCAGACAATACAGACTACAGAACACAGAATAAGACTATATCCTGGCAATATGAACATGGAACAACGGCTACATTAAGATTCCAAATTATTGTGTTATGTAGTACACAGCTGGTATCATGAGAAAGATGAAATGCTGAGAAACTGAGGATCTGGGCTTCAAAGCATACATATAGAATAATACTGTTGTTACAATCAAATGTGAATTTTAAAAATGTTTTACAAATTTTGCACTATTCTGAAAAAACTTAATTTCTCTCTCAAGGTATATTTTTCAATTTTTTATATTCATCCAATTCCTCTGAGTTATCTCCAATACACTGAAGAGTCACAACACATACTTAAAATCAGTTTTCTTTATATGTGAACTCACTATCTGAGAATTCGCTTATCCATGAGGGGCAGAATTGCTACTTAGCTCATTCTCTGCACCTCTCCTTGTTATCCACTATGCAGAGACCTTCCAAAGGCTGCTGGGACCCTCAGAATGGCACCTGTGAACAGCTGGGTCCATGTTGGCCACAGTGCCATTCTGAAAATTCCTGCAGTCAATGGAAGGTTAGTGCAGAATTCAGAGATCTTTTGACACTTCCTGCTGTACTATGCTGGCTTCCTGAGGGTCTCTGCTAGATTCTTCCGATGGCAGATAAGGTACCCCTTGCACCTAACCCAATTGCTCCCATAGATCAATGGTTCATTATCTGCAAATGCGCTATCCACAAGGATTTCCAGGAACCTATCCCTAGCGGATAACGAGGATTGACTACAACCTTTTTATCGTATCCTTCATCTCAGGAACTCTGAGCAGTGCACATGATTCCTTCACAACAAACCTATGAGGTTAGACTAAGAGACAATGGCTGACCCAAGATATTCCAAATAAATTCATGATTGACTCATGAAACCATTGGAACCTCAATCCTCCAGACCTAGTCTGACATTACAATCACTATATACCACATTGATTGTCATGCAGAATTCCTTCCTCATCCTGTTCAATAGAAGGAGCAGATCTACACCTGCACATGAACACGCTGACTGGTTCCCTGCAATTCTGAAAGTTGCACTCCATACTACCAGTTCCTTAAGGGTAAAAGAATGGCTCCATTAACTTCAGCCTAACTACACTCACACCACCCCTGCAAGCCAGAGCTCACAGCAGTATGGGTTCCAATTAATATGTGCAATTCTACAGGAAAAAAACTGACAAGTTGTGAAATTGCTATAGAGTGGTCAACATGGGTTTCACAGTCTGTCAATTATAGCCTCAATTAGTGTGTATGAACAGCCAAGTGCAGATCTGGTCCCATGTACAGCTGTTTCTTTGGCCTGCAACCATTGCTGAAGTTCTGATTGTGGTTATTCACATGTAATTCTACATACTGCCTACAAATAATTCTACATACAAAGAGCTCTAGAAACCAAACAGCTTTTCAACCCATATAATATTTTGTGCAAGATGATGAGTGCCTGCCTGCCAGGATTGAGGCTTCATGTCCTCTAACTGGAACAAAAAAGCCATTAAGTATAGTAGTTGTGTGTATAGTATTTTACTATTGCGTTGAGGAAGACCTATTTACTCAATGGTAGACCATCAAAGGTTTACTGTTGCATCTATTTTATTCCATCTGAAAAGGATGCTCTCCATCACATTACCAGATATTTTTTGGCTGGAAAAAATAATGAATCTTTCATTGCACACTCAGCTACTTTTATTTTATCCACCTCCATTCAGTTTTCTTCTCTATGTTTTTGCAGGAGTGGGTCTGCAATGGTACAAAGTTAGGTTAATCTCAGAATCACTATCAAAAATTGTATTTTAAAAGTGATGACAAGGGCTTTTGACGCTTTGAATATTTCAGGAAAAGAGGCAGAATTAAAACCCTGGACCACAACAAACAGATGGTAGGGGGTAATGTCAAAACTCCATCTCCTTTTGAGAAAATAATGGGAAGTGATTGCTTTGGTTTTTGAAAATACAGTAATGAAATGGCATTAAAATTCTATTCCTTGATTTTTTAAAAAAAAATCCTAATATAGAACAAACATGTACTACCACTCTCAATATATCCATTAATCAAGCATATTGACTTCAATAGACTTCTGTAAAGATCAATACAACCCTACACACTTACCAGTACCACTTCCTAAACCAGTGATGGCGAACCTATGACATGAGTGTCAAAGGTGACACACCACAACATTTGAGGTGACACACCAGCATTCACCAACACCTGACAAAAATTGAGTTTTTCCTACTCATTTTTCATTTTTGTAATTATTTGATGTTTCTTTATATAATACATAGTACAACAAATGATTGGACTGTATTTTTTGTTTAAATAAATGAATATAAAGGATAGTTTCTCTTTTGTTGGGAGGGGGTGTTGACACGCCAACAGAGTCAAGCTAAGCATTTCCAAAGTTTTGACACACCAAGCCCAAAAGGTTTGCCATCACTGTCCTAAACTATAACATTTCGGATTATAAGTGTAGGCATTAAATGCTTGAATGTTCCTCTACATAAAAATATGCCAAACATGAAGAAGTAGCATGCTTTGGAAACTGGAAATTTGCTGTAATTTCTTCTATATAGTTATTTATTTGTGAGCCCTTTTGGAAGTTCTTGATTCTTAATGACATTTGTCTAGATGTCTTCCCAATATGGGAATTTTTCAAGTGCATCAATGGTTTTCCGTTGTTTGTTTTTAATGTAAAAGCATGCGAATATGCAATTCCCCCAACTGCATTCTGAAGTGGTACAGACCAGGAAAAATTGTATCACATACTGTTTCTGCATAATTGAACAGGCTCCAAAAGTCTTTAAGAAAACACTAGATACTGAAACAAGCTCCATTAACATACAGGGACTGCAAGATCATGCTTGTTACACATATCTACAGTGGGATCTATACCCTATATCAGGGGTATCAAACATTAGACCTGTGGGCCAGATGTGGCCACCAGAAGAAATTTATCTGGCACCTGTTGGGCTCTCCCATATCTGTTTAATGAAGTCACTTCCTGCTTAATGATGTCACGTCCAGAGCCTCAGCAGCCCCATGAATGCTATTTGGCCCACTACATGAAAAGCCTGCACTATATACTGTACACATCAGCCAGAAACATACACTACCTCTAGCCCTGTTTCTCAACAGGCACCTGCCACATCAGGCCCAACGCACCTCTCTAACTGATCCGCCAAACCTTGTCTCTTCCTCCAAGTAATTGTTTACTATGCAATAAAGATGACTTAACTAGTTCCAACAATTTTGGGGGCTGAGCAATATTGTACAGTCATACCCTGAGATACGGCCATTTGGGTTATAGGAAATTGACTTTACAAGGAGTTTAATATCCAGACTTACGCTTACGAGACATTTCTTTCCATTTACGAGGAGGGATATGAATTTTGTGTGCCTTGTGAGTAGCTGAGTACCACAAGATGAGAGCCACTAGGCTCCCATAGGAGCAGTGGCACCAAAACAGCAGTAGCTGCTATTCACAGCAGCCACGGCACCTGCCAGGGTCTCCTTGAGGGAAAAGGATGTTTGTCCCATTCGCCTGAGGAAAAACCACGGGACCTGTAATGGGACTCATCTGCTATCTTGCAGGCAGTGAGTAGAGCAGCACCATGTCATGCTCCATGGCCTGAAGCCTGACATCGCTTCCGGCAGTGGCCTCCATCGCCAGTACCATCCTGCGCTTCAGCCAGCTCCTCCTCTCCCCCCACCCAGTCCCACCTTCCCCCCCCACCTCCCCGAAAAGCCACTCTGCCACCTGGTGGAAACGCTTATTGCAGGACAGCGGCACATCCTCCTATATCCAGCACTGGGCTCAGCGCTGACTGGTGCTGGCCTGGAACCAGTGGTAGGGCCTCCGGTAGTGGCACAAAAGCAATTTACTGTGCATTTGTAACACACAGAGACGGTGCTAGGCAAGCACCAATGACCCAGACAGAATTGGGCTCTCAGACTGCAATCCTATCCACAGTTGCCTGGAAATAAGCACCACTGACCACATTTGGACTTCTGAGTAGACAAGCATAGGATTGGACTGTTATTGTTTACGTGTTTTCATTTCTAATGTATTCTTTACATTTTATTATCGTTAGCCATTTTGGGTCTTTTATTATAAAAACGAAAGGCAGGTACAAATATTTTAAAATAAATAGACCTTCACAGTTGGTTCAGTATCACTCTGAATATCAATTGCAAGGGACGTTCAAGGTGGGGTGACTGTCTCCTTCATGTCCTGCTTGTTGATTCTGCAGAAGCAGCTGGTTAACCACTATTAGAATCCACAGGCTGAAAAAGGTCCTTTTGACCCAGTAGGTTCTTCTTATGATTATGCTTTATGTTAAAAAACAAACGAGTTGACTTGATGTTACATTTACGGCAGCCTTCAGTCATCCTACAAAGTTTTAACTGAGGTCAAACCTACCTCGAACTACTTTTTGAAAACATATGGGCTTGCAGCTGGAAAAAAATAATGTTTTCCAGGGTGACTATTTTGAAGGCACTGAAGTTTATGTAAAAAAGTTAAAATTACAACCAAACAAATTAAAATATTAGCAACCTATTCAAATTGAAACCTACTTTGTTAAACAGAACCAATAGCAATCAGTTTACAAATCCAACATGTCTCTTCTTGCAGCTTCTATTCAAAAACGTTAAGCACGTATGTACATGCAGCAACAGATAAAAGATTAGAATCTTAATTTTTTCCAGGTTTTTTCCACTTATAACAGTCATTAGCTAAATCCGACCTTAGGTTAACCAACGAGCCACTGAATGACAGAGCCAATTCACCTGTTACTCTTGGCAGGCAGATAACTTTCTTGTGCAAGCAAGCCACTTGGCTGGAGCCATGTGCAACTGTAATGCATAAATAAGCATTACCTGTGAACTGCTTTCTCTGATCTTTGGAGAACGATTCAGAGATAAGTCGTGTACAGAATTACAGGGGGGAAAGTGTGGACAGAGCACATTCACTCATTACATTTCCACAGGGATCCACATACAAGAACACTCACAAGGGGAATCCCATGACAGAAACATTTGTGAACTAAGTGTGGGAAGCAGTATGTTTAGATGAAAATGATACCAATTACATTTTATTCTCCAAAATTTGAATCCAGTAAATATACCAACAAAATACAATCCACAATTACTACATAATTATCACGTGATACAATCTATAGAGACAATTCCAGCACAAGGAATACATTGGTTTGTCTGTGAAAAACACTAAAAAGGTTGAAGCCATATGTAGAGTGGAAAAAATAACAAGGTTGAGTACATGAAGCTGCTTTATACCAGTGTTGCCATTAACCTTTTTGGCAGCAGCACTGTGATTGTGAAGCTCCATTCCCCAAGATGTCTAATTGGCTCCTACACTGCCCCCTTTTCAGCAGACAGTGAAGACTCTTTGTTCTACTTTGCCCTTTCTTGATTTGTACAGACATCCCCACATCCATATCCACAGGGGATAGGTTCCTGCTACTACAGATACCTGAAACCATGGATAGCACCTTCACCTCCTTTCACCTATTTGGAGAAGAAGGAAATGCCTACCATTTTTTTTATTTATTTTTTTGCTTGTTGTCTGTTGGTGCCTGGGAACAATTACTAGTAAGTAAAATTGCTCTTTTTTCCTACCCCCCTGCTTTCTGCTTTTTAGTCTAGCCCCTCCCCAGCTGCTGTTAGAAGCTTTATTAACCCTATTGACCTGTGCATAAGTTGATTCATGTTTTCAGGGTAAATTTTCAGGAATAAATTTTTAGACTTATACATGGGTATACAGGGTATTTAAAATGTAATTTTATTGTTTTATGAGAGCTCTTTTAATAATGAGGTGGAACAGCAAACTGTAAATATTTAATCTCTCACTACTGACAACCCAGAATTCATGTCAGACCTTATACTTTAACACACTTATTGATTGTGCCATCTTTGAAAGTCAGTGCTTGTCAGTTACCTTTTCCCCCTTTAGAATAAGCAGGAAATGATCATACAGCACAATTCATGGCCTTTACCTGCTCATTTTAAAGCAACAAAAAAGGCCACAAGCAGTAGCAGTTGAGGACAAGATCAGCAAGCACTATTAAAGGTGTCGCTGCTGCTGTGGCAAAAAAAAAAGTTTTTTTTAAAGGAAGTCCCAATGGGAATGCTAGCAGCACTTTAAACTAATGACATTACCACTGCCCTCAAAGGTGCAATGAAAACAGGGTGTTTTTTTTTATTAAAGCTCCTCTGCCACCACAACCAAAGGTAAGCCTAACTCTCCCACCGACAATTCCCAACACTATCTAGGCTGAGTAGCAGTGGCTCTCCAAAGCCTCAAACATCTTTCCTAGTGATGCTATGAAAGATCCTTCTGGCAGGAAATTTATCCGGGGACTTCCTAAATATGGAATACTTTCTTTTAAAAGCCCAATGCTTATTTCCTCCAGACTTGGATGCTTTTTGGAGTCAAAGCTTATGCTATTCCTATATGAAAAATGAGTGCTAAGTGGTTTCACTTAGCTTTGAATTCAGTTAATCTGAAGCAGTATATACAATTTACACAGGTTGCAATTGCCATAAGTCATTTAGGTGTCTATACTATATTTGAACTTAACATAGCTTAAATGCTTAACTTCAATGGTATATATCTTGTCACTTTCTAGCTTCAGTTAATTTAGGCACAAAAAATACAGTACAGGTAGAGATGATCCCTTATCCGGACAGCCGAAATCCAGACTATTCCAAAATCCTGACATTTTAGTCCAATGCTTTGTTCTAACTTTCTAACTAGTGTGAATAGAACACTATTAGATCTTGTGTTCATTCCCACGTATAATATAAGCTCTATGTTCTATTCTCTGCTCTGTGGTGTGTCATTGCTGAAAAATGTCGAAAAGGCCAGCAGACACCCAAATTGGTAACAGTGAAAAGAGCAATAAGCATTTCACATTATAGTTATGCAATTATTCCAAAATCCAGACAAATCTGAAATCCAGACACCTTCCCATGGCAAGCAGGCCAGATAAGGGATACCCAACCTACATAAATGCATGCACAGCAGCACACCTCTTAAAGAAGGGCTTTACAATTCTTTTGTACAAGTCTTCTATACAATAACTTTTTCCTCAATTCTAGAAAGCCAAAAGACACCCTGTTGTAAAGGGTGGGTTGAGGGAAACTCAAATACAAACTTAAATTCAGTGTCCCAACTGAATAGGTGTGAGAGCATTCAGAGATGACTAACATTGATGTAGCTGTAGGGATATTTATTTTAAAAAAATTCATACCCTGCCTTTCCTATACCAAGGTAAATGTCCAAGGCAGCTTACACATTCCACACTAAAATACATGAAATAATAAATACAAACATTATCATTAAAATTAATTAACAATAAAACCATGGGGGAAGCAACAATTTCCATAAAAGCATTATTATAGACATGCAGAGGGATGGACATATACCCATCAACCGAATGCCAAACAAAACAATATTTTGAGCCCTCGACAAAAGGACATGAGGGAGAACCACAGCAGATGAGAACATAAAACATCCCTGCTGGATCAGACCAAAGGCCCATCTAGTCCAGCTTCCTGTATCTCACAGTGGCCTACAAAATGCCTCAGGGAGCACAGGAGACAACAAGATGCCTGCATCCTGTTGCTACTCCCTTGTACCTGACATTCTGAGGTAGTCTACTACTAACATAAGAACTTTGCATAACGCATCCTGGCCTGTAGCCCACAATGGACTTTTCCTCCAGAAATCTATCCAATCTTCTTTTAAAGGCACCTAGGCCAGATGCCATCACCATCTCCTGTGGCAAGGAGTTCCACAGATTAATTACCCACTGGGTAACAAAAGTATTTCCTTTTATCTGTTCTCATTCTCCCAACACTCAGTTTTAGTGGATGTCCCCTGGCTCAGGTGTTGTGAGAGAGGGAAAAGAAAATCCCTCCATCAACTCTATCCATCCCATGCATCATTTTGTACATCTCAAATGTGCCCCCTAAGTCCCCCCTTTTTTCTTGACTGAAGAGCCCCAAACGCAGATGTCCTGAGACGATAGGCCAAAATATATGGGAGAAGGCAGTCCCTCAGATAACCTGGACCTAAACAGTGATGGGCTTTAAAGGTCAATACCAGTACGTTGAATTGGGGCCGGAAGACAATGGGCAACCAGTGCAATTGATCAAGCAGCGGTTAAACAGAATCTAACCCCCTAGCTCCAGAAACTATCCTGGCTGCCACATTCTGCACTAATTGCAGCTTCTAAATCATCTTCAATGACACCCCATATAGAACATATTAAAAGTAATCTAGTCTTGAAGTCATTAAAACATGGACCACTGTGGTCAGGTCCAAGTGACTCAAGTACAGCCGCAGCTGGCACACCAGCCAAAGATGGGCAAACGCACCACTGGCCACTGCTGCCGCCTGGCTCTCCAGGGAGAGCTCTAAATGCAGGGAGAGCTGCAAGCCCTCCAAACTGTGCACCCATTCCTACAATATTTCCAGGAGGACCTCCGCCTTTTCTGGTTCAATCTCAACCTACTGGACCTCATCCAGACCCTAACCACTTCCAAACAGCACTCCAGGGCTTCCACCACCTCCCTGGAATAAGATGGCAACGGGAGATAAGAGTTGGGTATCATCAGCATACCAGTGACACCCCTCTCCGAATCGCCGGGTGATCTTCCCCAGAAGTTTCATGAAGGAGTTAAAAAGCATCGGATACAGAATAGAATCCTATGGCACCACACACCACAACACAGCCTAACAGGTGTCCCCCAGCATCACCATCCTGTAGTGGGCAATTCCGTACGCCTGTAATTTGCAAACACTAGAAAACATTACTTCCAAATAGGGGTACATCAGAACTTGAGCCCTCAGCAGGTAACATGAGGGATGCTGGTGAGGAACCCTGGCAAGTACCACCAGCTTGCTCTGGCCAAGAAGAGACCAGTCACACCAACCAAGGAAGCCTCTTTGTATCAATAGCCTAGAGCTGGTCAGGCAATACTCCCTGGCCCTCCATAAAAGCTTGTGGTTCAAGCATCCTCAGGAGACTTAGCAACCTTCTCTTGCTAAGTTACATATCTGCCTTGGCCTCACCCTGTCCTCAAATGCACAGGAGGCAGGATTGAGAAGAGGCAGGGCTGCACTATCATAATTGACTCTATGTCAGCAGAAATGCTTTCAGGATACTGCCGTGTGTCCCACACAAGTCAATTCTGATTTATGCACAACCACTCTGCACAGTGCCACTATACACATCTGGCAATGGGAGCAAGTGCTCTTTTAAATGTACATGGGTTTGTGGCACAATACCCAAGTAAGCTCACAACAGTACAACACTGTTGTTTTACCGTAAACATTTTCACTAGCATAACAGGTGACAGCATCAGGAGATGCTTTTCCATTCACTGATGTGCAAGAACATGAGCTCTTGTGAAGCTCCCCCTTTCTTCCAGTAAGCAGATGATCTGAGAACAGAAAATTGGGGGGGGGGAGGGATCCCATTCCCACCCAACATGCATCCCCTGAGTTTGCAAATCTCTGGGCCAACACAACACAAGCCAGACTTCTAGATACAATTATCCTTCCCAACCCCCACATCAGCCTCCTACATTTGTTGTGAAGTCCATACATTAGTTGGATTGGGGCCACGGTTCTTCAATTTCCTTAGGATTCCAAGTGGCCAACTGAGTTGGCTTCAATTCAGAAAAATGCATAAGAACAGCTGCAGGAATGACAGGGGCTTTTTTTTCCCCTTTGAAAACAGAAGTTTTCCTTTCCAACCTCATTGAAGCAACTATTTCTGCTTCCTCAAGTTATAGAAAAAATTATCAACAAAGACCAGGGCTGGGCAGAGAGAACTACTGCTGTATAGAAAGCAAATTAAAATGTATGATCGCATGCATCTTAATGAGAAGCTACAACAAAATTCACTTTGCCAATAACACGTAAATATTATCTATCAATCACACTTACAATCTTTCCTTTAGGACAACTTACATGAAGATTATTCCATTATACCAGTGGTTTCCAACTCTGCATCATGGAGCCCAAGGGCACTACAGTGAACTCACAGGAACAGGGACAGCGCAAATGTCCCCAATGCTTTCTTTTTATCAGCTCTCCCAGGTGCTGCCACAATAGGGCATGATTCAAGAGCTAGATGATGGCACCACTGTCGTCGCAGTAAATTTGGGAAGCACTGCATTATACCCAAAGAACATCAGAGCCCTACTGGATTCATCAAGGTCCATTCAAGTCCACCATACTGGTTCCCACTGTGGCCAGCCAGACGCTCTGGGAGGACGACAAGCACTGCAAACCTCAAAACACCCCTGTAAGGTAGGATAAGGCAGAGAGACAGCAATTAGCCCAAGATCACCCAGTTAACTGAGCAGTGATATGAATCCAGATATCCTTCCTCTGGTCCCACATTGGCTTCATCCTCAATTTCATGTGTCACCATTTTAGTGTTTTTTAATACCATCTACTCCAGCAATTTTCAGCCACTGTGCCGTAGCACATTAGCGTGCCATGAAAGGTCCTACAGATGTACTGTGGGGGCTTGGGGGAGGGTCATTTATTAGTAATGCTATTGGGAAATGTGAGCCCCTTCTCCTGCTGGCACTGCAGTATACCTTGTCAATTGTGAAAAAACTGATGGCGTGCCCTGAAAAGTTTAACATCTTGTCAGTGTGCCATGACATCAAAAAGGTTAAATAGCGCTGATCTGGTCTTAAGAGTGTAATGAGAAATTAAATGTCTGGTGTACACATTTCTAGTGAATAGTATAAGGAGCTACTTTTATCATCGCTTGACTTAGAACAACAAAACTATTTTAAACAACAGACTCAGAGAGCACAGACGGCAGTGAACAGCCAAGGAGCATACAGAAGCAATTAACAGAAATAACGTTTTGAACTTACATGTTCCTATCCTATCCAATCCTATCCGATTTTCCAGCACCAATGGAAATGCAGCCCTAAGGTAAGTGAACAAACATTCTGTGACCTTGAGGCGGCCTCCATGACTGCCTCAACCACCACCGGATGCAGTTCACGCCTGTTGGCACGGCTGCATCAGCACCAGGCTTGGGCTCGGTCAGCATGAGAACTGTATCCCATTTAGACATTTGGCGCTTGATTAATGTTTTGTATAACATTTACATCTCAAAAATAAATTCCTTACTACACATTCACAGAAACTCTGGTCACTGGGGCATCCACCGTGTGGCTATGCAGCTCTTAAAAGCTACATTTCTTGGTTAAGGATATGTGCATTTTGAGCCCCCAAAATGGAAAAGAAACTCCAAACCATCCAGACTTTGTACTAAGGAACCTCAAGGATGTAGTCCAAATAGACTGAACATAAATTTGGTACAGTTTACACGTTTGTCAAAGCCCTGCCTGCAAAGCAGCAAAACCCGTTGAAGGCTTGAAGCTGGGCCTCACAACCCCACTACCAGCCTCCGCTGCCCAGTTGTCATTACACTGCACCAGTTGCCTGTTGGCATTTTAAGTCTGGAAAAGGAACTGGATCAGTCCCATTCATACTGCTCTGCTGGAGAACCAGGAGTGCAGCACTATGGTGCCTCCACAGGTTCTCTTTCTCTGTCATTGTCTTAATGTTGAGAGAACAAGCATGCTCAGCCAAAACATCACTGCACGGCTGATTCCTCAACAAAGCAGAACACGTAATACTCTCGTAGTTTAGACAAGCACGGTGCTGTGGTAGCAGAAAGGGATGTGCCAGGTAGCAACAAGGAGCAGAAAGGGGCAAGCCCCACATGTTCTAAGCTGAGATTTCCACTAGCAGGGCCAGTGGAATAAGAACTCCTCCTTACTGATGAATACAGGGGTGCTTTCTCAGCTTTATAGTTTTTGTGCCACTCAGAGCTCCTATACTAAAATCCACCCAATAAACACAGAACACATTGCCCTGTTCTGGCTTCTGGATCTTTGCCATACACTCCCCACACATTCTCAACATTTTCTATGCAACCACATACAGGTTAATAACTCACTTCCCCTAATTCCTCCCTGCCCCCACTGACTCCATTTCAATCTATATGTATGTTGCCGTTTTGTCAGATAGTAGATTTTACAAATGAAACACACACCCAGCCTCACATATAACTGAAACACAACCGAGCCAGGCTTTTAGAATTTCACCAGCAACAGGTATTTCTGAATTTTCAATAACTAGAATGTCCAATTGAAGTAAACCAAATATTTACACTGTGTATACCTGCATGCTGGAAGATGGGGGGGGGGAGAAAGTGGGTGACAGGAATACATTTAGCTCTGATATTCCTGGCTGGAGATTTCCAGGACGGCTTTTCAACTTTGGCTTATCACTTGGGAATGCTTTCATAATCTTCTTACTAATATGAATATAAGGCAGGAAAATCACCTCTTAGTGACAGTTCCACTTCAAAAAAAGTCCTATGAATCTGCCCTGAAATTCCAAATAATATAACACTATCAGAGGCATCCCTACCATTCATAGCAAAGGGAAGGTAGGTCCTACCTAACATGGGGCGCAGAATGTTCCGTGTCATAGATAGCATTCAGGAAGGAGAGGTTCAGAGGAAATTCCAATGCAGATCGTCTTCACAGTCAAGTCCTCCACCCCAACTCACTTGAAATATGACTTTGAATAAGACAGGTTTGCATTCTCAGTAGCTGATTTTAGATTGCATTTCCAGAGACTAACAGTTTGATAACAGTGGTGTGGATTTCGCAAAAATTTACAATTGGAACATTATCCAAATGCTTTAAATCAATTTTGATCCAATTTAGCATATTTTGATCATGTATACTTAAAACTTACCATTTTAATTTGCCTGCTGTTTCTACCTGCCCAACTCCTCATTTACACAGACCGTGTGTGTGTGTGTGTGTGTGTGTGTAATATATATACTGCCAGGTAGCCACCTGAAAATAGTTAATTACAACTTTGAAACTACCCAATTTGACTGTTATTATCTCTATTAATTGTTACTAAAGATTTTTTTAACATGGCATTTTGAGAAATGCAATGTTTTCCACATACTACATCATTGTTTAAGTGGGTTATAGTATTACAGTCTGCAATGGGATAGCCTATTTTCATCAATTCACCTCAAAGATTATTATTTATTGCTATTTATTTCTCCAATTCAGGCAAAAACTATGGGATATGCCAGAAGTTCGTAACCTTTTTACAATTACAGGTCCCCAATGGATTGCCCAATATGTTCCCATATGACTTCACCAGATTGTCAAACTCATCACCAGTCCTACCACGTACCAATATGACTTCAAAAGATGCCAATAGCTTGGTTTCATTTTACCTGAAGACATGGGGTGCTAGGAACAGAACACCTCCATCTACACTGATAATTGTGATAGTTAATGATCTAATCTAACAACTTTTTAAAAATTGTTCTGAGATAGTCCCATAACCCCTCATCATTGACTCCAATACTCCCCATCATTTATCCCAACCCCCCCCCCCCGGGAAATGGATAGCCCCAGGTAAGAATCCCTGACGTAAGCACATCCACAGGTGCATTTGTACTCATAAATATTTCTACAGATGTTAACTAAAGTAGTCTTCTATTCATATAACCTGTCTCTGGCCCATCCATCCCAATTAGAACAGAGTTGAAACTGCCCTTCTCAGCATTATTATTAGTATATGTTTAGTACTGACAATAAGTATTGACTAGGTTCATATTTTATTTTATTTTTTTAAAAAAATATTCTCTAGGCCACTTAAAGTAATAGTATCCTAGAAGCATGCTTAAGGAAATACATGGGTTATCTTTTAAACTGTAGCCTGTAAGCGGGGTGGGGGTGGGGCGGGAATCACTCTCTGCTCATGAAAATCCTCAGGTGTCTGACAGAGATTACTGTCACCCATTTGTTTAGATTTTGAGCTTTCACTTAACATTGAAACTTTCCATTCCACTGTGAACAAAGCCTACCAGACCTGAGCCCAATACAAATAAAAAAATCTAATTTAGAATGCAGGTATTGAAGTCAAGCACCTCTGTTTTTGAATATAGTTTTACCAACTTTAGAGAACTAGTGTGATGTTGTGGCTTAAGTGAATTAAAAAAAAAACAGTTAAAACCTT
This sequence comes from Lerista edwardsae, assembly GCA_029204185.1. Taxonomy (NCBI): domain Eukaryota; kingdom Metazoa; phylum Chordata; class Lepidosauria; order Squamata; family Scincidae; genus Lerista; species Lerista edwardsae. The sequence continues at coordinate 12,958,179 of JAJKFI010000013.1, forward strand.
AGAAAACCTAGACCAGTGGTATTCAAACACTAGACTGGGACCCACTTCTTAGAATAGTACTTGTGTCAGGGTTTAAAAGCAGTACATTATATATAAACACAACCTTAAAATTAAAATAAAACAGAAAACCACCAGCATTACAAAAGGGCAAAGTTTGTAAAATCTAAAAACAGCATGGAAGTAAAGTCCTCCAAAAAACCATGACTTCAGAAGGTTACGCCAACAACTCAACTGTTTCCCTCCTCCAACAATGTAACCTCCCTGGACAATGCCACCTAAAAGCTCATACAGCTATGTTCATATCCCCCTTCTTGAAAAAGGAAGATACACAATCTCTACAAAGCCAAGTTGTGAAGTCTTCAGTCTTTTACCAGAATCTCAAGGTATACCAACCAGCGCCAGCTGGAAGAGGGAGAGAGAGAGAGAGAGACTCTGAGCACATGATCAGTCCACACATTTTATTGTACCAGAACTGAGTGGACAGAGATCCACTGTGATTTTTTACTCAATCTTCTTTCATTTCAGCAACTTAAAGGAGAACCTTTTTGGTTGTTGCTGTTATGAAACAATTGGGACCCATGCAGATCTACCAAGAAGTTCCATTCTACCTTCTGCACTCAACAGCTATTTTAATAATGATACTATAATATCATACTAGGGTTCACTACGTGAGCGTACAACATTATGTTCAGCATTACTTTGTGCTGTTGATACTCCTAATCCAGCTAAACCCTCCCCATTCCCCATGGACCTTCAGATCTTACATAACCTCTAAAGATGGCTGATGGACTTCTTTCTCTATCTAGATACGTCCAAACTGAAAGTAAGCTTGTGAGAATGTATTGGAGTATCTCCTTGTTCTATGAGGTATTTCAGTTGTGATAGTTCTGCTGGTACTGCAGCCAAATAGACTAGAGGTCCCTGCATGTACCATTTACTAACTTGAATTAAGTGCCAAGGCAAACAAGCTACCTTCTCATACCATATAGCTTCTATGAGGACAATGTTTAAGGCACTCTGGAAGCTGGTACACACATTACACAGCTGCTATGAGGCCAATTTAAATCATTCCAAATGCTGTTTATCTGCACATCATGCAGCTCAGGCAGCTTTTCCCATACTAATGCCAGCCTATTCTTTTAAACTGTGTGTTAGTTATGGAGAAAATTGCCTGAGCTGTGCGTTGAACCTGCGACCATGAACTGCTCACCATATGGAGCAATTTGAAACAGCTTCTATATTGCAACCATCCCATGTACCAGCCCAGGATGAAAAGCAAAGAATTGCTGTTCCATTTAAAATATGTTATGCTGTTATTTTTTTTTTAATTTATAAACTAGTTTGAATGTCCTCTCTTGGGATTGGAAAAGCAGGATATTAAATGCTTGAAATAAAAATGCATACATATGCAAGATGCATGCAAGGCATACGTGTTGCACTGCTATTGCACAGTTTTCAGACCTGCTGATATTTTCACGAGTAACAATAATATAACCCATACATAACTTTTTTTTAAAAAAACCATCACGCAATTAAGGGAAGGAGAACCAGTATTCAATTTTGAGACCGTATGTCATGTTATTGTGTATAATTCCAATCAGGATTGCCTGCAGGTGAGCAACAAATAGGTCTCAGAATTTTCCTATGTAGACCAAGGCTTCTTTGAACTCTTGATAGGTCAAGCACTTTGAATTACAGGCAGCCCCCTGTATCCACAGACCTGATATCTGCAGCTGCAATTATCCGCTGATCCAGGCGCTCCCTGCCCACATTAATGTTATTTAAATGGTTAGCGAATCAAGAATGTTCTTGCTTTACAGGTTGCCATAAACATACAAGCTTACAGCGATGTGCAGGCTGCTTCCTGGCATGCACAGTCCCCCACCAAAGGCTGCTGAGGAAACTTCACAGTCAGGGAATAAGAGGGCAGGTCCTCTTATGGTTTTAGAATTGGTTGAGGGCCAGGAAACAGAGAGTGGGGGTCAATGGGCAATTTTCACCATGGAGAGAAGTGAAAAGCGGAGTGCCCCAGGGATCTGTCTTGGGGCCGGTACATTTCAACTTGTTTATAAATGACCTGGAGACAGGGATAAGCAGCGAGGAGGCCAAGTTTGCGGGTGACAAAACTTTTCCAGGTGGTGAAAACCAGAAAGGATTGTGACAAGCTCCTGAAGGATCTCTCCAAGTTGGGGGAATGGGCAGCCAAATGGCAGATGCGTTTCAATGTAGACAAGTGTAAAGTGATGCACACTGGGGCAAAAAATCAAAACTTCACATATAGGCTAGTGGGGTCTGAGTTGTCTGTGACAGCTCAGGAGAGAGATCTTGGGGTTCTTGTGGATGACTTTATGAAGGTGTTGACCCAGTGTGCGGCAGCAATTAAGAAGGCCAATTCCATGCTTGGGATAATTAAAAAAGGGGTTGAGAATAAAACAGCCAATATTATCATGCCATTGTACAACTCAATGGTAAGGCCACATCTAAAGTACTGCGTATAGTTCTGGTCTCCACATCTCAAAAAAGACATAGTGAATTTAGAAAAAGTACAGAAGAGAGCAACCAAAATTATTACTGGGCTGGGGCACCTCTTATAAAGAAAGACTGCAGCATTTGGGGTTCTTCAGTCTGGAAAAAAGGCGCCTGAGGGGGGACATGATTGGGATATACAAAATTATGCACAGGAGGGATAGAGTCGATAGAGGAATGTTCTTTTCCCTCTCTCACAATACCAGAACCAGGAGACATCCACTGAAATTGAGTGTTGGGAGAATTAAAAAAGATAAAAGGAAATACTTTTTTACCCAGCGGGTAATAAGCTATGGAACTCCTTGCCACAGGAGGTGGTGATGGCATCTGGCCTAGATACCTTTAAAAGGGTACTGGACAGATTTCTGGAGGAAAAGTCCATCGTGGGCTATATGCCATGATGGCTGGTGCAACCTCCTTACATTAATAGTAGGCTACTTCAGAATGCCAGGTGCAAGGGAGTGGCAACAGGATGGAAGCATCTTGTTGTCTACTGAGCTCCCTTAGGCACCTAGTGGGCCACTGCGAGATACAGGAAGCTGGACTACATGGGCCTTTGGCCTGATACAGCAGGGCTCTTCTTACATTCTTAAAAAAACTAGATCAGGGTAACTGGAAGCAGAAGTTAACTGCTTCCTGTTAACCTTGCTCTACATTTTTTCAAGTTTCTCCAAACAGCAAGTATAAGATACCAGTTATTATAGTCGAATTTTCTGAACTCTTTACATTACCATACCATGAAGGTAATGGTAGGCTAGTAAATGAGTTTTCACAAGTTTTCCAAGATCATTGTAACTATGTGAATACTGTATTAAAAAAAGGAGGAGCCGATATTACTAAGCAACTCTAGCCTAAAAACAATGTAAGACCTCAACTGGCTTTAAAACAATAGCAAAAGTATTTGCAGAGAACTCCCATGAGTGAGGCTAATAGCCCAATCCTAAACTGCTCAGCACCCAGAGGAGTAGCAGCACCAAAATGTCTACTGCTGCATCATATGCGCACCGTGGCAGCCGCCAGAGTCTCCTTGAGGGACAGGGACATTCGTCCCCTTACCCCAAGTAAAGCTCCAGCCCCCACAATGGGTCTATTCAAGTCTCTATTGGCTATTCGGCCAGCGCAGATTTGAGAAGCCCCGTGTTGGGATGCCTGGCTAAAAGTGGGGCATAGGATCTGGCAAATGCAGGCCTCTACCTGTCCCACCCCATGTCTAGGCTCGATCCTCCGCTCCCCCACCCCAAAAACCCATATCACCAACCAGCACCTGCCACACTGGCTCCAGAAGAAGCACAGCGACCTCCATGTGGCACTGAAGCTCAACCCTTAGGATTGGGCTCTGAGTGTCTGCATACAAGTTTGTAGAATACTAGGGTTGGGACAACAGTCAATTGGCTGGTCAAATATTGCATGGAGCCAAGAACTCCACTGTATAGGTAGCAATGTCTCTTTTTTATTTCTTCACGGTGGCATTCTTTTTAACAAGGGCAGAAGGATGGACCTTAGCCCTGCAGAATCAAACAACAGCATAATAAGCCTTCTTCTCCTGGCCCCTATAACTACAACCATCTCCAACAGAAACAGGATCACGGTCAGCAGTGGCAGTCACAGCCACAATCACAATCTAGGACCATGCATGACTCATGCTTGCTCGCTGTAGGAAACCAAGAGGGAGAGGCAGACACACGCACCATTGTTTCCCAGTAAGAGTTATACTAATTACAAAACAAAATCAGGTAAGTATTCAGGCCATTCATGATTAAAAATACCTGACCATTATTTGACAAGTCAAAGGTCCAACCTTAACACCATACTTCTTTAAAAAAAATTATGTCAACTTCAATTCACTTTCACACTGCCAGAGCCCACTTCTTTTAAATTTTTATAACACATGGAACTAAAAAAATCAGGCTTCCTAACACACATCAAATATGCCACAGTTGCTTCCAAGTTCAATCTACACATAATAAATGGCATGAGGCTGTTTCTCACGCATTATATTCATATGCTGCTACATGTGTGGTACTCCCACCACTCCAAGAACACAAAGCAGATTCAAACAGGATCCAACTATACTTTTTCATGAGGAAATAATTTTTCAAAACACTGAACAACGACAGAACCTTGTGCATCTGAACAGAAGAGTTCTCTGCAACTTGACAGTTCATCACCCTCTCCATTCAATACAACTGATCCAAAACCACACATCACAGAACAGTTCCAAAACCCAACATGGTACATTTTAAAAATTAACATGACCTGTCATGTCAGAAATCATGTGCAATGTTGTAAAACTAAATCCTTCAACTTAGTTTTGGGAAAGTTGCCATTAGCCACATACTTTTATGGGATTCACACCTTTTAAAAACCTGGCATAGCATTCAAGTACAAAGAAGTCTACCAGACAAGCACTTGCAGCAAGGATTTCTACACAAATTAATTTGTCTCAAGTGATAAATGTAAAATAAAACACTTTGATTTGAAAAATCTGGCTGTCTATGGTACTGGCTAACCATCCCTCAGTTAGCAACAGCTTAGAGACTACTGTTGTCCCAGGACACAGTCTGCAGGTACACAATACAGCAGCCTTCCTAAACAAGCTTAGGTCTGGTAAGTGCTCCAATAAGTACACACATTCCAAATAATCCACTTTAAGTTCTATGACGAGAGAAAGGTACCAGTGACCTCTTAGATTCCTTTTATACTTGCCTCCACTGTGGTTGCTCCCATGAAGATCTTAACATGCATAAGAACGTCTGTTTGTGTGGTTCCTAACCAAATGCATCATCATGTGGGCAAATTTGCATGTAAAAGGGGTTTGCAGGTATTGGGATGGAATGTAAGGGACTGAATAGGATGTATTCCAGCAGAGTATCTAATCAATCAACCAATCAAATCAAACAGGTACTTATATACCGCTTTTCAACACAAAGTTCACAAAGCGGTTTACAAGCAAATAGTAATAATGATAAAATTAAATGGCTCCCTGTCCCAAAGGGCTCACAATCTTTAAAAAAAGGCAGACTACCAGCAATGGCCACTAGAAAGACTGCGCAGGGGTGAAGAGGGACAATTACTCTCCCCTTGTTAAATATAAGAGGAACACCGCTTGAAAAAGTGCCTCTTGCCCACTTTTTAGAATGACAATCTGTCTGGGACCCACCAGAAGTGATGTCATGGTTGGAAGTACCATCATTATGACACCAGAGCCTTGGGTTCTTTCTCAGCCATTTTCCAATAGCAAAGTGAATCAAAAAGAAAAGGCCTATTTACAACCGTGACACAAGCAAAGCAACCACACAGCCCTCCCCATTTCTAGCATGCCGTCTTCCCATATCTTCAATATGGGTACCCTAGGTGCTTTGTGACCCACAAAGCTCACAAAGCTGAAATTGGCTCACAACCCACAGATCTAAAGAACAACATTTAATATGGGATAAATCTTTTGTTTCAAGTGTAAAGCTACAGAATACTTCCCAGCCACTACTGGTACTCTGAAGTACTGCATGCTGGTTTTTAAAAAAATGTCAGGCCTGCACTGCTCAGGACAAACAAAAATGCAAAAACAATTTATATTTTATTTATTATTAGATTTTTACCCCACCTTATTGTGCCCGAAGGCACCCAAGGCGGCATTACAATATATATATAAAAACAATATAACAATTCACAATTAAAAACAATTAAAACGGAATTAAACAATACAATCAAAAATTAAGAACACAATTAAAAACAAATTTAAAAACAATATAAAAACAACAAGCCCCGTGGATTATAATAACTAACCAGCCAGCCTGTCAACAGTTAAAAGCTTTTTGGAATAAAAAGGTCTTCAGCCCCCGCCGAAATATAAACAAAGAGGGAGCAGTTCTCAATTCTAAGGGGAGGGTGTTCCAGAGTTGGGGGGCCACCACCGAAAAGGCCCTCTTCCTGGCCGCCGCCCCTCTCACTTCTCCTGGTGGCGGCACAGTCAGGAGGGCCCCCCCCAGATGATCTAAGAGTACGGGTTGGATTATATGGAAGAAGGCGGTAATTATATGGAAGAAGGCGGTTGGATTATATGGAAGAAGGCGGTAAAAAAACAAGTAATTGATTATTAAGGAAGTAAGTTACAAATTTAATTTCTCTGCAAAGCATTGAGAGGCAGGATGATAGAACCCACCAAAGAAGTTTTACAAAGGAGCAGCTGATCATTTTCTTTTAAATGATAGGTGCCACTTAGGCAAACAACACTAACATCCACATGAGACACAGTGCAGGTTTTCTTAAAACATCATACAGCATGCCTATTTAGGTTCTTTGAACTTCACCTTCAGTCAGTACACTATGCACCCATAACAAATTGCTTTTTATTTCCAACCATTTTTGCAAGTGATTTAGCAATTCAGTTGGGATGGGGAAAGAGAGGATAGGGCTGATTTCTGCTGTAGAAATCAGAAAAAAGGAGCCAAGTTGCACTATATTCAACCTCACAAAAAGCTTGAACATGCTTTGCATGTTCTGGATTAAACAAATGTCACAATGCGGTACCTATTATGTATCAAAACTTCACTCCATGCAGCTTAACAAGAGGATGGGGGATACTGCTGCAATTTGACAAAACTCTTTACCTCTCCTTCGCTATAAGATATACGTGAATAACTAACCTCTAGGAACTCAAATGACCTTGCACCTGGTGACTTTGTAATCCTGTCTTTGATGGTAAGACCAACTTCTGGACATACATTTTTTAAATTTGAATTATATTTTATATTTACATACCAAAATGGTAGGGGGACGTGGTGGCGCAGCGAGTTAATCCGCTGTTGCTGGGCTTTCAACCGCAAGGTTGGGAGTTCAAGACTGCATGACCGAGTGAGCTCCCGTTGCTTGCCCCAGCTCCTGCCAACCTAGCAGTTCGAAAGCCCCTAAATGCAAGTAGATAAATAGGGACCACTTCGGTGGGAAGGGAACGGCGTTCCGTGCGCTACGGCATATAGTCATGCTGGCCACATGAACACGGAAGCTTGTCCTCGGAAAAAAAACATCAGCTCTACAGGCTTTGAAACAGAGATGAGCACCGCTCCCTACAGTCGGCCACAACTAGACCATTCAGTCGTGGGGAAACCTTTACCTTTTACCAAAATGGTACACTGAATTTGTAAGTAAAAATACTGGCTTTTAATTTTTATTTATACTGCATCACTTCTCTGTATGCTGCTTTACAGAATGCTGAGCTCCCTCACTAAATAGCTCATCACTGAGGTTTCGACAATAAGGGAAAAAACAGAGGGAGAAAAGGGAAGGGAAGAAAATTAAGAGGCAAGGCTGGGGGAGTGTAGAATGAATATACGCAAACTCAGTTCCACAGGCCTGAAATCAAAATGTTCATGGAAGACATGGATTTTCAGAAGAATTTAAAGGAAGAAGGGAAAGTAGCACCATACACATGTTCTGGGAGAACGTTTAAGGCACAGAGCGGATCAAAAAACAGCTAAAGACAGTAGAAGATTTTTGAGAAACTTTAGCTCAGATTTTATCACACTACCATGCTTTCATGCTTTCAAAAAAAAAAAAAACCACACACACAGAATGTTTAACTATGAGTACTCCGCATGAACATCAATGTTTACATGAGACCTCTTCATCTACACTCAAAGTTAGGTATTCAGGTCCAGGGAGGAATTATGCCTGTGCATTAACATTGTTCATGCGGTGGCTGAAGATTTGGCTTAAATATGAAGCCAGCGGCATGATCTATAACAGGGTAACATTTCTCCTTACATGCTCAGCATCACATTTCAGGCATAAGAGTGGCAAAGTTGGAGGACTGAAAATTATGAGCAAAGATGCAATGAGAAATAAGGGCAGAGAGACTGGGCAGTTTCACGGCCTCCTTCTATGAATACTTACTTGCACTAAATAAGTAAAATGTGGTAGATCTGAAAAGAAGTGAGCCGATAGACTGTTTTCTATCAGCATCCAATTTTTCACTAGTTGGGGCATATCAAATGTTTTCTCCTTGCAAGTGTACATAAATGTCAGTTAAGTTAATAATGAGCAGACATCTCTAAACTTCTTAAACTCTCAGAAGAAAGGATATTCATCCATTGCCACAGGAGTGATAAGGAGCATTTTATAAAAACAGTGCCTTCACACTGCCTTGTGCAAGCTTATGCTGATACCCTGCACAACTGAACCACTAGGTGAGAACTCCTAAGCATTAAAGTAGCATGTGACAAAGTATCTGCGGTTTTGCACTCCTTTTGAACAGAATCAGGGGGTGCAAACTGTCGTAAAGATCAACTAGCACAACACCCTACAAAAGGGCAGGATCACATGAAACCACATCTACACAAAAGACCGCAAAGGTATTTGTTCACATCATTTATCCCATGGCATACCACATTAAGAGCAGGAGTCAGTAAGACAATTCAAGAAGTTTAGTTTAACTGTGCACATACACACAGCGTAACTAGCAACTAGCAGTGTAACTACCAGTGTAACGCTAACCTGGTCATCGGGGTTAGATCCTCTTATGAAACAAAATCTACCCACCAAGTCTCTCCAAAAGGCTACTGACTCAGCCCCAGGCACAAGCCTGTTCTATCCAACGTTCCATCTTCACATGCAGCAATCCCTGCGGGAAAAGGAAAATATCCCAAGGTATGGAGTGGGAATGACCATCTTACATCAAGGAGAGACCTCAGACAAAATCAAAATTATTCTTCTTTAAATGTATCCAACTAGCTGAAACCGATTAAGCTTTTTTTTGCACCCATTACAACTCCAATTATTCTAGAATTTAACTTCAATAAGCAGAAATCACTTTCAGTTGGCACCTTATGTTTATGTTAGCAACAATGGTTTCTTACAGCTCAGGCTTATGCATGTCTGCTCAGAAGTAAAGTAAGTCCCACTGTGTTCAGTAGGGCTTACTTCTAGGTATATAGGAATACGCTTTTAGACATACCTGCACAAATCATAAGTCTTTTTACTCCTTTCAAATTTCCATCTCTTTTCAGGTTCACACAAATCAATCTTGAGTGTGCAGTTTGTTTTGAAACAAAGACTTATCAGTTTTGTTTTTCCCCCAATTACCCTTTAAATACCCATGCCATATGATGCACAGAAGCCTGTCATTTTATCCTGCAACACATTCAACCTAACCAGCCCAGATTAATTCCAGGACTCATCTCTGTCACACCTGGGCATATACTTAGCCAGTACCTGTATAATGCCATTGTCATTTAAGCAAAATAGCTGGAGTTGCCTCATAATCTGACTCCCAATCCTATCCTTACCCCCCAGCCCAGCTTTCAGTGTTCTCCTAGGGAGCAGCTGCTCCACTTTATGAAACTTGATAATAATTCATATCCTCATTAAAGTAGGCCTCTCTGACTATTAATATGCATGTAAGTAGAATTCCATTAAAGATTTGAGGGGCACTAAAATGCCAAAGGAAGAGATGCTTTCTAAAACTGAAGAATCCTACAAGTAAAGGGCAGGCTTTCAACAGTCTTTGAATCCAGTAGCTCCCATTAATCTCCCTTTTTAAAGCCACCGAATCTTTTTTGATATCCAAACACAACTGGAATCACTTTGATGATGGGTTGATGTCTGCCATCTGCATCTCTGTAACAGTGCTGTAGCCTGACTGCTTCTTTCTGGACCAAATAGTTAACCCTCTCACAATGGCTCTACTGTGCATGTAGTTTTTTAAAAAATTGTTTTATTTATTGCTGTTACACATTGTACATTTTATTATGGAAATTTATAAGCTGCCCTGGGCATTTGCTTCAGCTTGGGAAAGATGGAATATAAATTTTTCAAATAAAATAAATGATTCCCCACCCATGCGTACAATCACCAGTACTGGTACTATTAGTTTAACTCTCAGTTGGTCTACCTGAGATCCTTTAAACTGGAGATGTTGGGGATTGAACTAGGAGCCTTATGCAGAGAATGTCTGCCCATACTCAACTTTGAGTATACACAAGCTATAGGGTCCACTTATAGTGTAGAGCTGGGGGCTAATTTGCTGTTTGGAAGCTACTAAAAACACCATTGTCTTAAATTGACCAGGCTTTTAGTGCTGATCATGTTTTGTTGCCCTTTTTATTAGTTTAAACATTCATTTTTATGCCTTAATTATTTTATTACAATTTTTAGTTGTATGTAATCTTGAGCATTTTCATGGAAAGGTAGCAATTATTAAACAGAGTAAATAATCAATGAAACTGATTGCTTGTGTGATTTTAGTACACTTTTCCCTTGTAAGACTATCATATTGGTGTAATACATTTACCATTACTGTACATATACCATTTAGGTAGCGGACAAAGATTGCATTTGAGGGATATGCAACTTAACTCTGTACGGGTTTACTCAGTAGTAAACCCTGTTACATAGTGTACAATGGAATTTACTCCCAAGTAAAGGCGTATAGGACTAGAGTCTTAATTTTTCTTTACAAAAGTTTAGGTGGGCATGGAGCACTTTCAAAGTTTGCTGTGACTTCAGGTTCTAATGTTCTAGAGCAGGGGTCTAAACCCTGGCCCAGGGGTTAAATGCGGCCCTTGGAGAGCCTCTGTCTGGCCCGCTGCAAGCCTCTGGTCCCCTATGAGCCTCTGGCCCCCTGGCTGGCATGGGCTGCACCCTCTAAGCTGTGCTCTGGTTGTCTGCGGCAGGTGTTCTAAGGGCCACGGAGGCCGTGCGCAGCCTCCTCAACCCCCAGAATGCATTCGGAAGGCTGAAAACCATCACTTCCTGGTTTTCCCAAATACCTGAAAGTGAATTAAATGTTTCAGGCCCTCTGAAGGCCTTAGACGGCTTTCTGAGGGTCAGGGAGGCCTCCCCGGGTCTCAGAACATGATCTGGGTGATTCCTTTCCTGTGATCTGTCAGAACTATTTCCTGTGATCTCAGAACTATTTACCCCAGCACATTTAAGTAAGCTGCTTGTGGGGCGGGGAAATGAAAGTCCATTAATGTATGTGCTATATTTCTGTGGTGTGTGTGGGTGCGTGGAGGAATCCTGGAATTTTGACCACATTCATTCATTCATCTAAGTTCTGTCTCTAACGTACTTATTTAAATGTTATACTTTATTTATTTTTCCAGCCCTCAACACGGTGCCAGATATCTGATGCGGCCCTCCGGCTAAAAGGTTTGGAGACCCCATTCTAGAACACAAACTAGGTCGTAATTTGGAGAGCAGTTTAGCAAGTGGACTACTTTTTTAAAATCACAAAACTTATGTTAAGAGACAGTATGGGTCACATGTAACATTAGTTTCCATAACTTATTTTTCTTCATTGCTGAAGCACTGTCTCAGAAATTAATAAGCTACAGGAGAGGGGGTAAATTTCACGTGGGAGTTGTACAGCAGAGTTCTCAGTAAGGCTTAATAGCAAACTCTTGAATAAATTCAAAATTACTGGACATTGCAAATAAAAAAATCACACCCCAACCACAATAGTACAGTATTTTAAGAGCATTTGTTGTAGTATTTTGTCTCTCATAACACACACAGACTCTCTCACACACACTTTTTTTTTTTAACAAAGGGGCTTGTGGTTTTACTATGGATAAGAAGGCCTCTGCTAGACTAGTCCAAGACCAGCCGTTTGTTTCCAAGAGCTGCCTCCTACAATAAGCTCACAAGTAGAAAATAAAAGCAATAGGCCTCCACAGTTTAGATCTCCCAGCATCTAATATTCGTACAAGACAGCATAGCACTTTACGAAGAATGAAATGACAGGAGCTCCCTGCTCCAAGGAGTTTACAATCTAAGAACTGACATCAGGGAGGCAACAGAGGAAGATAAGAAACTTAGAGGTTGGAGAAAATAGGGAAGCATAGGCAGTTGTTTCAGTTGCATACACTTAAGCATGGTTACAGTAGGGAACAGAGACTAAAGCAAAGGTAAACTGCACTTGAACACGGAGGTTCCATTTATCTAACAATGGTAATAGTCACTGATTTAGTGCACTGGTTTATCTAATCCAGTGGTTCTCAAACCTTTTAGCACTGGGGTCCACTTTTCAAAATGAGACTATTGGGACCCATCTAGTTTTGCAAGCCTAAAACAAAAAAGTGTTCCACTTTATCAGCTGCTCAAGCCTCTGTTTTTATCCTTTTTCTATAATGGGGGGAAAAACACTTTCTGGAGCATTTGTTGAGCTCTACATTAATTGGATTGTGACCATTTTGATGGTCTTGTGTTTCCTCTTACCTGACCTTTGCTAAGGGCTGAGGCGCACTAATAAGAGGTGAAGATAAGGGCTTTCCTTCTTGAGAGTTTGTTGGGGACTGCGTTCATTGGATTGAGAACATTTTGGTGGTCTGGCTGCTGCAGCCCTAAAGATGCTGCAGCCGAATGTGCCTTCATCCACATCGAAGGAAAGATCAAGGGGAACAAAATGCCTGAAGCAGCTAATTCAACCAGTGTGCCATGGCACACTGGTGTGCTGCAAATGGCCTATAAATTAGGAGGGTCCTTATTAGCAGGGCCATTGAGGAATGTGAGCCCCACCAGTAGTACAGTGTGCCTTGTCAACTTGTCAGTGCACCGTGAGATGTATAGGGTTGAGAATTGCTGGCATAAAGGCTGCTGCCTGATTTATGAACACCCAGAGGTATGGCTATAATTGTGAATGGGCAGCAGTACTGTTCCCCTCCCTCAACTATCAGTTGGTTAAACCCTTGATGCACATAGCCCTATCTCAGCGATGGGATCTGCAAATTGAGAAGGGGAACGCTGGGCGGGACTTACGCGGGACTTCCACGTGATTGGCTGCCCGTCCGCAGCGGTCCGCGGCTGCCCTGGCCTGGGGGGGGCTGCCCCCACTTGGCGCCCCCCACCGCTGCTCGCCCAGGCACCCAGCGCGCCCCCCACCCATCCTCTGTGGCGAGCAGGAGCCCCCTGAGGCCAGGGCAGCCACGGAACGCTGCAGACAGGCTGCCAATCATGTGTAAGTCCCGCCTAAGTCCCGCCCAGCATTCCCCTTCTCAATTTGCAGATCCCATCGCTGCCCTATCTGCTTGCTTAATTTTGTGACCCACCAAAAATTGGGTCGCAACCCACTGGTGGGAAACCACTGATCCAACCCTTTTAAAAATGCATTTTTAAGGCTAGTGATCATCACTATATCTTGTTGTTAAGTTAATTATCCATACACATAAATTATACATACACATAAATATAGCACAAGACCTTCCTGGACCAAACCAAAAACCTATGTAGCTCAATACCCTATTTCTGGCAACGGCCAACCAGATACCTCTTGAGAGCCTACAAACAGGGTAATGACCCCCTCCTTTAAAAAAAAATTTTTCAAAAAAGGAGTAGACAGAGCTGTACACAGTATTCTAAAGGTAGAATGGCCTAGTAGTTTATACCTATTGTGCAAAGCCCAGGAATTTTTGCTTTGTTTTGTGACTGAAATTTAGGTGCTACACGTGCTCTGAAGTACAGTACATAGAAAACACACACCCTCTCCCTATGCAACAGCCCTGCAATCTTCTCACAAATATAGACCTCTATTCCTTTTAGAAGCGATGCACAATAATCCGTAAAAACAATTTATATGAACACAGAATTTTTGGAGAGGCAAACTGAATACTCTTCCCCCATCCTCTTCTAAGTAAGAATACAATGAAGAAAAGAAATTACATGGTGTAGAAAGCTTTCGAATACATTTTAAGACTGAGTGAATAAAATTAAGCTTACTAACTATGCAGTATCTTTCTGGCAATGCAAATACACAAAGTTTTCTGATTTCTAAGTAGCCTTTAATAAGGATCTCACAGACAGCCTTCAACAAGCCAAGCAGGATCTTCACTTGCTGCATACAAAATGTTACTGCTCCAATACAAAACAGCACTGGAGTGCAGGGCTGTTGGTCTCTCTTATGTGATAAACACATCAAATATTTTGCCTAGCACATTTCAACCAAGATATTGGTTTTGCTACTCAAAGATTCACTGAAACAAAGCACACAGTGCATACGCACCCCATTGATTTCATTAGGTAGTAATGATAAAAAATTAATTAGATGTGCTTTGTGTAGCAGTGATGCCACCTTGCAATAAAGCTTTGAGAGGGAGGGAAAAAAACTGATAGTCACTACTGCATATCATCATATGCAACTGGGATCCAGGTAGAATTAGAAGGTATGTAGGTCTGAGGCAGGCACTTGGGATTATGTGCCATGTTTCCATACCACAAAAGAATATCAGCCAGAGATGCATTACTCTGAAGAACTGACAACATCTAGAAACTTTCTGTACAAGAAGATTCCCCCATGTACTGCTGAGTAAGAGCTAGACACCGGACACATGCTTACAATTTAAAACTTCTCTATTATATTAAAAGGTCACAAAACTGAAGGGAATAAAGCCTGGATGCATTCACTTTTGCCAACATAAAATGGACCAAGCAAAATAAAATTAATCCAGCCCTATCAGATCTTGAACTACAAAAGTTCCTACCCACATTTCATCTCCATACCAAAAACATGATCTTAGCTACTACATGCACGATATACACACAACAAGGTGATGCGAGGACAGCATGAGACTGATATCAGCCAGACATGCCGATTCTAAACCATCATGACCTAATGCACCCCATATTTGCATGTCACTTTAAACAAGAATCAAAGAAAACTGATTTGCCCCCAGATCATACTTGCTCTATGTTGCTCCTGTGGCAAAACCAACAGGTTGAGACAAAGGAGAGGAAGTAGAAAGATGCTGGGGCATATCTTAGGTCAACTTCACTAAACCCATTGATTATAGCACTTCGTCATATTGTAGCTTGGATGCTTTGCTCATGCACAATAGTCAAGTAAAAACTCACCTAGCAGAGGGTTTTTTTTTTTTCATAAGGGTCAGTGTCAGCAACTTCAGGTCCCTCACAATGCAATCCTATACATGTTTACTTGAGAGTTTGTTCTGCTGAGCACAATAGGGGGATTTACTTCGGAGTAAACATGCAAAGGATTATGCCTTTCAAACACCAAACTCTGCAGGGATATACCAAGCTCTCTGGAAAAAGCAGCCGAACTATTTACAGCTGTGCAGCTTAGGCCCTCTGTTGGAATTTCAAGAATCACAGCTTTCATTTTTTTTTTTAACCAAGTTATGTTTCTAGCCCACATGGTTGTAGAAATAAATCAGAAGGAAAAACGGCTAAGGAACTAGAAAGCACAATCACTCAGCAAAGCTCTGCTTAGCTTTTAAGTTTTGACTTGACAAACCTGACAACTGTTTTTAACACTGAGGGTAGCGATTACAGAATAAGTACTGTGCGGAATAAATATGTCCAACCAGCCAACTCGTTTGTGCACAGCTTCCTGAATGATGCTAATTCCAAAACTAAAATATGTTTTTTGTCTAGAACACCTGAAACACAATTCACAATTAGAGCACAAACTGTCCAAGCTGCATGACAACAGAATCAAGACCATTTGTTTTCTTTTAAGTAGCAGGTACCAAAACCACACAAAAAAGAAGAAAAAGCTTCCGCCAGCTTTTTCTTACCTGGTGGCAACTGAAAGTTCTGAATATTTGTTGGATTCTGAGGAGGCTGAGGCAGACGAGGAGCTAACACAGTGGGAGTCAAAGTTGCTCGGATTCCACTTGTGGTTGCTGTTGGAGTCCTTGGCAAGCTCTGTGTCACTGTATTGGCAGCACCCTTAGCCAAGCCTGTGGGGGTCCCTGGAGGCACAGGAGGTACCCCACCAGGATTGGGTGCCACGTTGGGCAGGCCAGCTTGCATAGTTTGCCCAATTATCATATTACCCCCTGTAGTACTGGGCTGGCCACCAGCAGCTAGTGTCTGCTGTTGGGTTACTGCCTGCACAATAGTTTTAGGAGACTCCGATTTGATGACTTGTGTGGCGGGTGCAGCCTGCACACCAGAACCAGGCTGGCTGTTCACAAGAGATGTCTGGAGGGAAACACCAGATCCCACCGTGGCTGCAGCAACAGCTGCAGGAGGAAAACTCCCCACACTAATTGTTGAATTGATCACAGTATTGCTCCCGTTTTGGGTGGCTGCGGCCACTGAGGGTCCTGCTGTGTGAATAGGGGGCCTCACCAATGCTACAGTTGGCCCCCCCAGTCCCAATGCTTGGGGGTTGCTGAGAGATCACCGTCGGTGAGGGTGAAGAGGCGGAGGAGACCCCAGTGCCAAGGAACGAAGTCTGGATGACAGTATTAGATGCAGATGGCATGACAGCATTGACTTTCCCCACATTTCCAGGTCCATTGTTAACAAGCGGTGCAACGGCAGGGATGACAGTCGGGTTAGCTGTTACAGGTGTGGCTGAGAAAGAAGTGTTTCCGGAGTGGTGAGAATTCATGACCACATTACTCCCATTCAAAGTTTGCACTGCCGTGGTCCCAATTTTACCATTCCTGGTAGACAAAGCTGTTGTCATGGTGCTGATTACAACCGATTTGCCCTGGCTGAGGGTCCCTGGAGCGACAGCAGCTTCAGATCCACCTTGAACAGCTGCAGCAGTGCTGGTGCTGGTTGTAGTAGTCCCATCCAGACTGGAACCCTGGGACCTGGCGTTGTGATTGATAACACTTCCTGGCATGCCACCAGCTCCTGTAAACAACAAGGAGGTGATTAAAGGACATACAAATGGAAGACAAGGAAGTGTGGGGTCTGTGACTAGACAAGAGGAGACCATCTTTCACTTATGACACCTTTCACAATTCCCTATCTTGAGACAAAACATGAACGATTAAAGTATTACATTCCGTTAACAAAATTAAAGTGTTGATCCCACTATCCTCCCTACTGGTAACAGAGCTACACAATAGCCAAGCAAAACCTCCTGAAAAATGGTTTACATACAGTACAAAACAAGCCCTTATGGGAAGGTGTTTCTTTTTCCATCTTTAGATAGTACTACCCTGTGATTTTGGTAACACATATGGCACTCCAGTTCTTGAAACTGGGATAGGGGGAGAGAATAAAGTAAATAGATGGAACCTATGGCCTCTAAAACAAGACATTTGAGAGCCCACCACCACCACTATAGCAAAACCTTGTGGAAACATATTTCCTGGCTAATGGAACAATATGAAAAACTAGGGCTGAACAAGAGCTGTCAAGAATGATGATACAAGGGAAGAGGTTACAAGGCAATGTTAAAAGACTTCATCCCACACACACACACACACACACACACACACACACACACAGAGCACCCTGCTGTTCTGATTGCTGCTTTTACATTCAAAAGAAAAGATACTAATAAAGGTGCTTTTTTTTGCACTTGCAAAAGCTCCAGTCCTTAGTAAAGTCTGGTATTATGACTTACACCACCTCCCCCGACTCTGCAGGCCCTGCATGTAGGAAACACAAGTAGAAAGACAGTAATCAGATAGATAATGTCAAACAAATCACAGCCAGGGGAGGACTGATCCTCCAAGATGCCCCTACTAACCTGGTGTCTTGACAGGCAACAACATTGCCCTAATATTTCAGTAGGAAGGAAGCGAGGAGGAGGGTAGTGCTAATTATATGGGGGGAGTATTGCTCATTCTCTCTTAAAATGCTTCTATCCTTGCAACGAAAGACACAATCTTCATGATATCTTTCATGATACTCCTCAAGGTCCACACCTTGCAATAAGCGGGAAAGCAATCACAGACGGACTGTCATTTCTCCCAGCCCCGCAGCAAAGAGGGGCTGTGCTCTGACTCCCTACATACCAGAGGTGAGCATATTGTTTAAGGAAAAAGAAGAGAAGCCGAAGCTTTGGGTATAACCCCTACAACAAGGGAAGGAAAGCAGCCAAACAGACAGGTACTGGCAAAGACAGATGTTTAAAGGAGGGTTCCTGACCCTCAAATCACTTCCTTTCTCAAGGGAAACTGGTATCATGATTAATAACATAGAGGCCCTCTCTCTGTGCCTTGCACTTCAGCAACAGAGAGTGGAGAGGGCAAAGAAAAATTCAGACAGCAACAAAAAAAAAAATTATGCGCTGGGAGGGTGGGAGAATCTCCCCTGTAAACAGCACAATGTCCCAGTTCTACGATAGGGAAAGTGGGTGGGGGGAGAAGGTACAGAAGTCAAATGATAAGGATCTTCCCTCCCAATTCTCAACAGCACCCCAAACACTCCAGCCACTAGGAGACTGGAGATGACATAATTAAAAGCAACACTAAAGAGGTGAAGAGGGGGTGGGAAATAATGAGGAAAGCTGACACCCCCCCCCCTCCTAAAAAAAAGAAAGAAAGAAGAATTTTAATGATTACAACAAAATCCCAAAATCCATTTTCACTCTGTATGTAGTGGAGGAAGGAGGGGAGACAGACCCAGCCAAAAATAGTGTGTTGCGGGGGGGGGGAGGGTTGGCATTCTAGGAAGGCCTCTCGCTCTCACTGTTAACCCCCCACCCCCGGGCACACTCCAATTCCTACCAAAACAACAACGAGAACGCGAAGGGGGGGTTAGAAAACAGAAGAAAGCGGGGAGGGAGGGAAAGATCAAGGAGGAAGGCGAGCAGTCACGGCTCAAGAAAGGGGGGAGTCGAGAGGGAGAGGGGAGGCCCCTGCTCCTGAGGCGCCCCCTCGTCCCCCGGCCTCGCCAGGTTACCTGGCTTGGTGATCTCGGGGCCACTGAGTCCCATCTTGGCGCTGCTGCTGCTGCCGCCGCCGCCGCCGCCGGTGCCGCTGCTGGGGCTCTCTGTTTGGACATTAGCATTGCCTCCTACTACTACTCCTCCAGGGCTGGGGTTTGGGCTGCTGCTGCTGCTGCTGCTGCTGCTGACAACATGGTTCCCCAGCAGCCCCCCCAGCCGCCCTGAGGGGCTCCTGTGCCTTGTGGTGCTGGTGGTGGTGGCCTGAGGCCGCCAGCTGAGACTCCAGGGAGCCTACCAGGTCGCTCACCACCTTCTCATCCACCTCACTGTTCAGGAAAACCTCATCCAGCAGATCCGAGCCCGCCGCCATCTTTTTTTTGGAGGGTTCCTGTGAGCGGCTCCCTCCCGCCCGCCGGCCCCCCTCCCTTTCACTCCTCCCTCTGCCCTCCTCCTCCTCCTCCTCTTTCCCCCCTCCTTTCCCTCACTCACTCATTTTACACATACGCTGATCTCCCCTCCCGCCTCTGCTTTCCCCGCTGAGCATGCGCACACGAGGCTAAGCGAGGGGGGGGCCAGGCATCACATCACCGGCCTGCGAGGGATTCCGCCGGCTCCTGATTGGCCGCCGGCTCGCTATAAAAGTTCGGGCAAATGGCTGCGAGTGCTTAGTGAGGGAACGGGCGGCGGCAGGCTTGGCTGCGGCCTACAGAAGGAGGGAAGGGAGGACGGAAGGAAGGAGGAGGCGCGAAAGCGCGTGCAGGGCAGCCAGGGAAGAATTTGTCAGGTGGAGCGAGTGTGGGGGTGGCGGCGGCCGCAGTAGCACCGTCAGCGCCGCTGACAGCGGCCGTCGCCTCAGCGGTAGCAACAACAACAGCAGCCGCAGTTCTTTGTCTGGCAAAGCCCAAAATGGCTGCATGTTCCGCGGCGGCGGCTGTTGCTGCGCGCCTGGGTCTCTCTCGCCGAAGCGAGTCTGAAGGGCGCCCCACACCTGTGCCAGCTGCTGTAACAGATACACCCAGGGGAGGGGGAGAGCATGGAGAATGGCTGAGGGTGGCGGCGGCGGGGAGAGCAGGAGCCTCGCAGGCAAGGCGGCGGCGGCAGCAGCAGCAGCAGCAGCAGGGCGGCCACTAATATAAAGCTCAGCGGCCGCTGCTTCGGCGGCGGCTGACGGGAGCCGACTGCCGTGGCTGGCTGCTGAGGAAAGCGCTGCCCGCCGGCTCGCGCTCCCCGCCGCCTCGCCTGTCTGTTGCTAAGGGGGCCGCGCCGCGCAGCCCTGCGAGGGAAGCAGCCTCCGCGCCGCTCCGCCCTGGGACGCGGGGAGGGGAGAGGAGGTCACAGGCTGCGCTCGCCCTTGGAAGAGGCCTGGGCGGGCGAGCGTATCGGTTTGCATGGCCGCGCGTCTTCCTCCCGCTCTCCCCGCCTCGCTCGTCCCCAGAGCCTGGGTCGCCGCCGTCTCTTCCTCGGACCCAGAAACCCGCTTTCCCCAGCGCCCCCCCGCCCCACAAATGGACGATTTGTCACCTGATGACTGACAAACAAAAAACTCCTCAATATATTCCCTCCCCGGGAGGAACGTCCCCCACCGCCAGTTTTAAAGGACCCTCCTCTCGTGTGTCAAAATCGTGCCCTCCTTTCTCTTTCAAATCTTCAACTGCTTCCTTAACTCCCTCCTAGCTGGCGGCTCGAAATCCGTTACTCATCAAGCCACCTTTCTTTCTTTTTTTTTCTTTTTCTTTTTTAGAGGCTTGCATTTGGAGCTTGGTTCAAAAATACTCCTCCTTGTGCGTCAGGATACCCCAGCGTTTCCCATCCTACGCTGAAACTAACCAGGAAGGTAGTAAACCTGATAATTAGCTTGTTTATACATCCCTGTCGAGCGTTCAAAGCTCTTCTTGTGCGAGACTTTATATTCCTCATAAACAACCCTATAACGAAGGTCAGTGGTGCTCTCTCCATATTACAGTGAGGAGACAAATTCTGAGCTAGGTTTGGGTGTATTGGCTGGCCTCAATCCAATATTCTATCTTCAATCCTCAATCAATCAATATTGATATTGGGTGGCCTCAATCCTCACCTGATCATACTAGGAAGGTCCCCTTATATCAATTTTCTTTCTTTTTGCCATTGTCAAATCCTCATACGATGCAATGTGATCTTTGATCATCCTTAGATTCTGATCTAGAAAATCACTTTCCTTGCTGAACTCACCTTTGCATGTGATCCTTTATTTCTGAAGCCATATGATTTTGGCATTTATTACTTTAAACACTTGACATCTTTTCCTTATTATGTTTGCCTAGCAAAATAATAATTTGCCATAATAATTAAGTTGAGGATCTTTAATCAGGCAATTCCTGCCCCCACCAACGTTATTCTGAACTGTGTTCATACTGTTGCACGTATCTATTCCAAAGTGGCCTGTTAAGATCTCCATTCTTGTCCCCCTCCTACCCCCTTCCCCACTTGACAGAGATGCTATATAAGTATATAAAAATACAATCAATTATAAATTGATCTTCCATAATTCTCTTTGTGCTCTCCCTAACCCCCTTTCCCCCCTCCCTAAATTTAATCTGGAAAACATCTACTTCCAGGCTGTGCTCATCATATTCTCCCTTGCAGAGATGCCTTATGCCACTGGTGCCCTTTATTAATTATTTCTGTGTTTAGCCCACCTCATCCTGAGGGCTCAGGATGGGTGGCAATACTTTATTCTATAATTTATACTTCTAATGAGACTTTAAAATGGAGGAAAGGGGAATTAAACTATTCTAACCCTAGCCATTAAAAAGCAAGCAACAGAAAGGTTGGCATTTTTGGCTTGTGAAATATCAGACTTTTGAAAAGGCCAGTTTTGAAATAGAGAAGGGGGGATTATGTCTTTTTTTTTTTTTTAGTCTCCACCTTTTTCATCTAGATAATTTTAAGGAGTAGTTACAAGACTAAGCTTTCTTGCTGCCATCAGTAAGTGTCAGGGCACAGCAGGGTTTTTCAAGTGCTTGTCTGGGTGACTGGAGGGGGTCTGTGCTCTTTGCAGCAGATAACTGGTTTTTTTTTTTCCCAATTAAGAATTGGCTGAGGTGGTCAGGAAAATGGAAAGCCTAAAGGGAATCTACCTATGCACCGCAGGTTGTCTTTTTTTGTTCTTGGATTTGATTTAGGAAACTTGACTCTTCACATTGACATCCGCACACTATAAACAAGCCTATGCAAATGTGTGGGCAGGAGGGTGGAGGCTAGCGTAGGAGGAATGTTTATAAAACATAAAAAATATAGGATGATTTCAAAAATCTAGAAAATGGCTATTGAAACTGCTTTGTTCCTGAAAGTTCAGCAGCAAAAGGCGGGGAAAGAGGATGCCCTAAAGTGTCATAGTGAATATTAACCCTTCATGCCCCAGAAAAAGCCTTTAAATAAGATGGAAACAAAGAGATCTTATATCTGCTTCATGCTTTGAATGTCCTCTGCAGATGGAAGGAGAAAGGAAGGACCATGTTCTGGAGCGCCTTTAGGCAAATAAGGCGGGGTATAAATCTAATAAATAATAAAATAAATAAATAATAATAAAATTTTGAGCACTACTACAAGTGGTGTTTATATGCTATATAAGCTTGCCGCAAGAACCAGTACAAAAATAATATATTCTGGATACCTAGTTTTCCCTACCTCAGATATCAGATTCTTAATAATGTGATTTCCTGTCCTTCGTTAGGCTTTGGTCACTATGACATTTCTTTTGATCTAACCATTATGTGCTCCACCCACCCCCAGGCCGTATAGTTGTATAACTAGACAGTTGGCTTAGTAATTACTGACCTTGCAACAGGTGGTAGAGCTCTCGCTTCACGATTAATGAATAGCGTAAAAGAAAAGAAGTTTAACTATGGCAGAAATGTAACAATTAAAGTGATATGAGTATGCTACTTTCCAAAGTCCAGGCTTACCAGGAAGCAATATTTGCAAGGTAACATTCAGTCCCGCCTATTTTGTTCTACTTCATTTTACCTTTGGCCTGTCTGCCTCTCTTACAGAGCAATTACTAGTGAGCAGAACAACCCCTGGGCAGAAACCATGGCTCTCCTGCCATCTTTTCAGCAAGGAGAACTGTTACACCTAATAAGAACATAAGAGCCCTCCTGGATCAGGCCAAGGCTTCCTGTATCTCACAGCGGCCCACCAGGTGCCCCAGGAGGCATGAGACAACAAGTTGCTTGGATCCGGTTGCCACTCCCTTGCACCCAGTACTCTGAAGTAGCCTACTACCAATGCAAGGAGGTTACAACCCATCATTGCCTATAGCCCACGATGGACTCCTCTTCCAGAAATCCGTCCAATCCCCTCTTAAAGGCATCTAGACCAGATGCCATCACCACCTCATATTATCAAAGCAGAAGAATGTCCTGTTTACATGATGCAAAGTACTGTACAAATAGCCCAGTCCTAGCCATGTTATACAGAAGTGCCATTGATTTCAGTTTAGAAATTCATGTTTAGAATTGTTGCCTAAGCATGTAAGCCACTTTTCATAAGAACCCCGCTGGATCAGCTCAAGGGCCCATCTAGTCCAGCTTCCTGTATCTCACAAGGGGCCATCCGATGCCTTTGGGAGCACACAAGACAATAAGGTACCTGTATCCTTTTGCCACTCCTTTGCAACTGGCATTGAGTGATAATTACCTCTAAAACACCATGGTTGCGTACAGTCATCAAGACTTATAACCTGTGATGGACTTCTCCTCCATAAATAAGTCAATTCCCTTTTCAAAGCGCCTAGGCTTTCAGGTGCTATCCCAACAACCTGTAGCAAGGAGTTTCTCCCCAAAAGTTGTGGCCTTTCTTTATAAGGGTAAGCCCCAGCTCACTCATCATTTTGGTTACTCTCTGCACCTTTTCCAGTTCCACTATATGCTTCTTGAGTTATGTTGACCAAAACTATACATACTACGCCAAATGCTACCTTACTATCGATTTTTACAATGCCATAATAACATTGGGAGTTCAAGACTGCGCGACGGAGTGAGCTCCCGTCGCTTTTCCCAGCTCCTGCCAACCTAGCAGTTCAAAAGCACCTAAATGCAAGTAGATGAATAGGGACCACTTCGGTGGGAAGGTAGCGGCGTTCCGTGCGCTACGGCGTAGAGTCACGCCGGCCACATGACCACGGAAGCTTGTCCTCTGACAAAACGCCAGCTGTACAGGCTTAGAAAAGGAGATGAGCACCGCCCCCTACAGTTGGTCACAGCTAGACCATTCGGTCATGGGGAAACCTTTACCTTTAATAACAATTGGCATTTTTATTTTAATCTCTTTAATGATCCTAAGCATGGAATTGGCCTTCACAACTGCTATGCAGTGGGTTGCCACTTTCAAAGTGGCTTAGGGCCCAAATCCTGTGGGTCTTACCATGGGTGGTACAAACGTACCACCAACGTTAGTGTCACAAAAGGTATTGTAAGTCACCTCCAGTGCCAGCGGGAAGCCATTACCGCCAGGGCTGGGCTACTGGCCCAGGCCAACGCCCGCCCCACCTGGAGGCAACACTGCAAACCAGCGAGCAGTGAGCCCACTGGTCACCAGTGTTGTAGCCTTTTGGGGGGGCAGGGGGCGTTCCTGTGTGAGGGGGGGGCAGAGCGGGGGGGGGACCAGCAGTGAGCTTTGCGGCCAATGCCGAGTTCCGTGTAGGGCCACATAGCCCTACACACAGGTCCTTGCCTCTGCGAGGGTCTGCTTGCCCACCCACGCCCTTACCATGCAACTTAGAATTGGATTGTTAGAAAGTTAGATTAAACCAATTTTTTACATACTACTTCCTCCCTGGTTGCTGGGATTCTTGCAAAAAAATTGCTTAACTCTAGTGTGATCCAACAAGATACTTTTTGTGTCCTCACTCTTGCACTGTATATATAAAATGTGGTTAGGCTGGTGGAGCATGGGAATTAGAATTTAAAACAAAGTTTAAAAATTAGATCATGTAAAACTGAAGTGAATACATACATACCTGTCTTAGCCCAAGGCAGTTTTTTTTAAAGTGCAAGTCTGTTTTTAAAGCATCAGCAGCTTTAAGGGCTGCTTTGCACATGTAGTGTAGGTGTTCATGCACAATGTGGTATAGTAAAATTTGAATACAATAGATGAGTTGTATCCAGTTTCTCTTCCTCCAGAACTGGATGCTACCTAGTATATTTGCAGACGTATGCTTCCAGTAGAATAGACATACACTGTTCGTTAGGAAGCTAAATTTGTGTCAAGCATGTGCTCAGTGGCAAATCTGGATTTACTGCAGCACAATGGTGTAAATATTCCTGAAAACATTTCAGGTTAAGTGTTTCTCATACCAGAAATCCTTAGACATCAGTAGATAATTGTTGGGATCAAACTCTATTCCTAGATTCAGTGCCTCTATACACTGTTCTTCCTATTGGCCATCGGAAGCTGTAAAAATTAAGCTGTCTCGAGTTTATAAGATCACCGTCTCCTATTAAAAATGAGTCAGCCACAGTATGTTGCACCAAGGAAAAGACAGCGTTTACCACTCCCTGCACTACAAACTTGAAATAATAATATAGTAGCATGAGCTCATTAGGAACATAGGAAGCTGCCTTAGACTGAGGCAGGCCATTGGACTTCTTACTTAGTATTGTCTACATTAATTGGCAGCCGCTCTCTAGGCAGGGTTTTCTCCTCTCCCTGGAGATACCAAGGTTTGCATCTGGAACCTTTTGCATGCAATGCATGTACCACCAAGTGATAGCCTGTCCATGACTGGGGGATGTGGACAGGAGTCCAATTGCTGTTACTTTCCGTACCACTGTCAATCTAGATTCTGGGAGTGGTGATACTGGCATGGAAGGGTGGCCACATGGGCTTCTCACAGGGCTGGCCATGGGCTGGTCTTATTAGGCAGGTTCTGAAGGCTCAGGTCCCTGGAAGGATCACTGACCTCTGTGCCCATTGCACAGTGGTGGCAGTGTTGTGGTGGTGAAAGGCCGTTTAGGACAGTTTGCCAAGGCCCCGGAACCTGAAGCTGGCCTTGACTTCTCCCACATAGCTCACAATCTGGTTCTTGCATAATCCCAGCAGGAATGATGCTATAATGCAGGGCTTTTCAACATAATTTTTGTTCGATTGCAAATACCACTTTCCCAAGTCCCAATTTTCCACATAAAAATTTTCTTAGCGCCGCCGCTAGAGAGACAGGTGCTGTTCATAGAGATGGAGAGCATGCCCCATGTGTCCTAGCATCAAGAAAGATGCTTCTCTAACTGCTTCTGCCTCCTAGAATGCAATGGTAACCTGGAGTTAGGCCGGCACAGTTCGGCCAGCAAAGTTTGGCTGGCACAGGGCCACTGTAAAGCGCATTTGGACCACTCTCAGAGTCAAGGAGGATGGCGCACGTCTGTGTGCTGGCCTCTCTGACTCCAAGAGTGATCCACAGTGTCCCTTGTGCGGGGCAAACTTTGCTGGCCTAACTGTGCCGGCCTAACTCCAGGTTAGGATTGTGTTCCTAGTCTCTTTTCTGCTTGCCTAAGCCAGGCTTCTTTTTCCAAGGCTTGAGTCCTGGACTGCTGCACAGCCACATCTTGTCATCGGTGCTCTGCCATCCCAGCCACCTCTACTTTCAGTGGGATCAGGCTAGGCAGAGCTATGTCATGCCATCCCTGTAACAGCAGGGACAAAAATGCCACCTGTCACAATGGAAAGTTACATGAGTTGTACTCATGTGACTGGTTGGAAAGCTCTGTTCTAGTGGTTCTCATGTCACTAGCATAACACAAAGGAGTGTTATGGTTCTCATGTCACTAGCATAACATAAAGCAGTCATTACGTTATATAAAGAGAGGTGCTCGGATGCTAGATTGTACCACTTCAGACTGCAGGTGGAAGTCTTCCTCCCCCTTTTCTTTCTTTAATTCTGCTTCACATTAAATGCTCCTGTGTGAAGAAAAGTAGCCAACCAAAGAGAGGGCATGCTAAGCCTCTTTGATAAAGAGTCCAAGCAAGGGTGATAGGGGTGCTTTTCCTTGGCCTGGAAGTCAAAGGAGTCTCGCCTGGGCTGCAAACACTTCGCACCCACCTTGCCTAAGCCAGGCTTCTTTTTCCACAACTTGAGTTCTGGGCTGCTGCACAGCCACATCTTGTCCTTTATCCACAAGGACAAATTGAGGCTAAATTGTAGATAATGCTTAAGGATGTTTTTGCAGAATTATTTCTCTGTCTGAATGGCTCTTGTGAGCTAGCTGGAAGAACTGTTAGAATGGAACATCCTGAACAATGAATCCATGTCTCAGATACACTTCTAGGAGAGAGAGTGTGTGTGTGTATGTGCATGTGTGTCAACTAAAAACTGTAGGGCTAAAAGTTAGAACCACAATATGTTCTCTCAAGAAGAATAAGCCCCAAAGTTCTTCAATTCCTATACTTTATTTTCTTTGTACATGCAGGGAGTACCAACAGGGTGTGACGGACAACTGGCAGCAGGAGGGAGGGATAGACCAGAATAATTAGAAACATAAATTTGCACAGAAATTTGTTGGCTTTCACCATGTGCTTTAAAAAAATAACTCCATAAATAGCACAATTGGTGCATAATTATGCTAGTAACTACCGAAGGGGTTAAAATGTGAAAGGTTAAATATGAAGTAGCAGTTTATGCTATTTCATACCCACAAATGTTCTGTTCATTAAAAATCAGTTGCCTGTCTATCTAGTTTGACACTGTCAGTGCAATCATATGCACTCAGATGCATAACTCAGATGCAAGTCGCACTGTTTTGTTCTATGGGGCTTATTCCTGGATAAGTGTGTGTAGGCCTGCAGGCTGAGTCTTTTAAGTTCAGACCAGAAAATGTTGAAAATAGGAGCTTGAGAAATGTTTAAATCTCTTGACTTTGTGTGTGTGCGTGCGCGCGTGTTGTCTTATTAGGATCCTACAGCAAGATTTTTCATGGAAAAAATAATAAAAATTGACTTCTGTATATTATGCTTTCCCAGCTGTAATAGCATCTTGGTGAAAATGGGAACAGTTATGTTTTTGCTTGTTTAAAAATTGTGATAACTTCAAAGAACCAGTTTGTATGCTAGTCACAACCCAGGCCAGAGTTGAGCGTACTTAATCCTGTCAAAATCAATGAAGTTTAATCAATATTTAAACTTCGTGGTGATTGCAGTTCTAGCTTTTTGCTGCTTCACTTATCTCACTGGAGTGGCCTGCTTATGTGAGTGGTGTAAGGTGTTCTTTGGGAGCTCACAGATCTCAGACAGGCAATGTTTACTCTTTGTTAAGTTTGTATTTTGCTACCTCAGAAATTGTTGATTTCCATTTATTAATTGTAACTAATTAAATTTCCATGTAATATGTACATCTTAGGAAACATGTGAGTCCTTTTGCTTTTTAAATTGCCATGCTAAGGTCATGCTCTGATTTTCATGTTTTGTTTTGTGTTTTTCAAATTTGTGAGGTCCTAGCTTTGGAGCCCAGTCATTGAATTTCCTTTCCAGAGAGGTTTCCCAGAATCCAACTTTGCTCAGTTTTAGAAGGCATGTAAAAGCTTATGCAGGCAAACTTTCAGGTTGGGTTAGGTGGTTATTCTAATATTGTCCTGGAACCTATGGGATGGATTTTAGTTGTTTTTTTATTAGACAAGTGGATTTAAAATATGTGTTCAAATGGCTTTATATTTTAATTAACCACATGGAGCTTTCAGAAATGTAAATAGATTTGGTAAAATAAGTTGATGAAGCATTGGTCTACATTGATATCAATGGTTACTAAATGGAAATAATTCCACTTTGTGGGGAGGGTAGTTTTCTGGAAAAGCTTATAATTTCATATTATAAAAGCTTTATAATTTCATGCATAAAGTCTCAGGTTCAATTATTGGCATCTCCAATTAAATGGTTCTCAAGTAACAAGGCTGAGACATCCATCTGAAATCTTGGCAAGCCATCACTAGGGAGAATAGACAGTGCAGTGCTGGGCTAGATGGATCAACTTCAATTTCAGGTATGTTCATAATTCCCAGTACTAGATTCCTAACTTAAATACAGTTGTGTAACACTTCTTTGTAGGCATAATGAGTCCAATTGAAATTTTTGGTATAGGCATGATAGTGCTTCTTTGAGAGGGAGAGATGATGCACTTTGGACATGCAGAAGAGCCAGTACGGTTCTCTACTAACCCTAATTCTCTCCAACTAATACAAAAGCAAACTGTAACACGTTGTAAAATATAAAATGTAACTAATACAAACACAGCCCCCCCCCCCCCACGGTCTAAGCTGCTCTAAAGTCTATTTTATACATTGCACAACAAAAAAGCAGGGTTAGTACACAGTATACATTCCCTAGGGCAGGGTTGGTGAACCCAGAGCCGGCTCTAGGAGCACCGGGGCCCAGTGCAGGGCATTCACATGGGACCCCCCATCCTCCCTGCAGGGCCCCCCCCCCTCACCAGAAGAGCGCTTGTGGTGCCAAACACAAAGCCTGGCACCTGGTCATGACATCACAACCAACTGCTTCTAGGAGGCCCATTTTGGACTGTTTGGAGGCAGGTCAGCTGGGAGGACCCAAGGCAAGGCTGCTGTGCTTGCCCCACTGACTTACAGTCCATAGAGATCCCGGCTGCAACAGTGGGCGATATATTCACTGTCCTGGTGCAGGGCCCCCCAAAGTGTGGGGCCCAATGCATGACATTGGTCACATTGGCTTAAGGCCGGCCCTGGGTGAACCTTTTTCAGACTGTCTCTCCAAATTGGCAAAAAAAATTTCTAAAAAATTGTCTTGCATGCCCATGGTAATTTGGAGCAGCATTTATTTTTTGTATTTATATCATTTATTGTTATTTATATTTAACAAATTTTGTAAGGAGAAAAAGCACAAAAAAGTTTGAAGGCCTTCTTAATTTAACCTTAATACACCCTCATCCTTCTTCTTACCAGTAGCATGATCTGCAGCTTGCCTCGTTCATTCCGTGCTTGCTTGAAAGGGAAGTGGTGACGTTTGGGTTTCCAGCTTGCTGTGCCACTGCTCATATCAAACAGGTGATATGGACCATGCAGGCTACAGGTTACACTCCTAAATAATCTAATGGGAAGGGGGCAGGCTCCAAATCTCATATCCTTGCCTTTTGGTAGGTGCAGTGAGGTTATTGAGCATGCCAATCTCTCCCCCCCCACCACCACACCCCATCCCAGCACACACAGAGCCCATTCTCGCAGCTCTGGAAGAATAGGAAAAGAAGCTTCTTACCTCATCACTATGCTCCTTCTTCACATTGTGTTTAAAGGGATTTAAGGTTTAAAGGGAATGTGACCCCTTGCATTTTAAATACCGTGCCAGTGAGGGGATAGTAAAGTGTTCTTTCTTGCACAGTATTTGAAGTTTAAAAGGACACATTCCCTTTAAACCTTTAACCCTGTGCAAGAATTGGAGCATGGGGCGAGAAGGGGATGATCCAGTTCCCATTGGCATTTAGTGAGCTGCACTGCATGCTGCATACCGGCAGAATGTTTTCACGTGCCATCTTGGGCACATGTGCCTTAGGCTGACCATCCCTGCACTAGGGAGTGAATTGTTTATCTATTTTACAGATAATAACTTATTTCTAGAAATAAATATTTCTATATATCAACATTGCAACAGAAAGTTACTGTTGCATAAATAATGTGTCAGCTTAAGTACAGATTCCTGGAACCAAACCTGTACTTAAAGTAGAATACCACCTGTATGTATTCTACAGATCCATTTGCAACAAAACAGCAAGTTTCTTGATTGGAGTGTGTGTGTGTGTTCATGCCATTTGTCTAAAGGGGTGTTTGCGCATGCATTTTCATGACTCACTGGCTTTGGGCGCAATCTTGTACACATGTGAAAGTAAGCCCTACTGAAAACAGTGAGACTTAGTTCTGAGTAAATTTCTATAGAATTGCTTTCAGTACAGTATGTATGTGTCCCAACCATCATAGACCAAGGGAAGGGACACTGGCAGAAGTGCTGTTCCCTTACCACAGTAGGATCATAGTTAGAGGTGAAAGGGACATGGAAGGTAATCTGTTCCAAATGCCTGCTCAGTACAGACAACTGCTACAGCATCCCTGGCAGGTGACCATTCAACCTCTCCCTGAAATCCTTCAACAGGGAGAGCCGACAGTTACATGCAGACTGTTCCTGTGCCCAACAGCTCTTAGTTAAGATGCTCATCCTCAGGTCTTAGCCTAAAATTAACTTCTCAGTTTTTTCACTCCAATGTCCTTCCCCTCAGGAGTCACAGAAGTCCTTCCCTTCTTCTGTCTGACAGCCCTTTAGATACTGGAAGATGCTGTTCATAGCTGTCTCTTCTCCAGACTAAACATACCAAGCACTTAGGGCACAATCCTGACCAATGTTCCAACACTGGGGTACAGGAAATGCAGCTCTGAGGTAAGGGAACAAACATTCCCTGACCTTGAGGAGGCCTCCATGACTGCTACTCCACTGCAGGATGCAGCACATGCCCCATTGGCACAGCTATGTCAGTGATGGAAAGTTGGTTAGGCTTGCACCTTTAAGCATTCCTCATAGGGTTTAGGTTAACCTCACCATCTTTGTTATCCTCCTCTAAATCTGTTCCAGCTGATCAATGTCCTTCTTAAAGTGTGGTGCACAAAACTGAACACAGTACAACACCCCGTGTCTTAAGCACAGTTGGCTTGCTCAAATTGAACTACATGTGCTCAGCAGAGAGAGAGAGAGAACAATTTAAATAGGACAGGTGATTCTGCCCACTTACTAAATACTGTACATGCCTGTGAGTGAGCATGAGATTGGTGAATGAAGTTACTGTTCCCTCCATCAATTCAATTCCCACCTGTCTCTCGTAATTTTTAAAGAGCCAATACATATTTTCCGGATGTATGGGAGTTTCAAGGCAGTTTTAAATACAGTGTATGCTATTTTACCGTTACATAATGACTCTGGAATGTTACCCTCACATAAGATCAGGGACCTTTTTTCTCAGCCGACTAGCAACTCAGGGCAAGTGACTGAAAAAAACGAGTTGGGACTCAAAATGTCTCAACTCTCGTATCTGTGTGCGTGTGTTCTTTCTTACGATTTTTTTTGGGGGGGGGGCTGCTTTTGTATTGTGCCAAATACTTAATGGGCAATCCAGAAGCTGGCATTCAGAAGGGTGGCAGGTTGGTTCCAGAAAGTGAGAGCTGGTTGGGGTTGAGAGGAGGAGGAAGGCTTAAGGTTTTGGTTTTTTGGCTGCATGAGACTCCTTTCTCAAAATGAGTCATGACTACTTGACTAGAAAAACTCAAAAATTTTCATGAGTCTAGTCATGCTGGCCACACATTATGACTCATGGTTGTCACTAATTTGGGACTCAACTTGTGACTTGGGCTCACAGACTTGAGCACATCCTTGCTGCTGCTGCTACCACCACCACCACTGTATGTAGTATCATCCCCATCACTTGTATATACTGATCTTTAGAGACAACTGTATTTCGTCAATAAAAAATAGCTCAGAAGAAATAACATTTTAAACTGTCTTCTATCTTGATTTTTTATAAATTGTTTTATTGTTTTCTGCTGTTTGTTAGAGGGTGCAGTCCTAATCAGCTTTCCAGTACTGGGACAAGGGCAATGTAGTTCTGAGGTAAAGGAACAAACATTAACTTACCTTAAGGAGGCCTCCGTGACTACTATTCCACTGCAGAATGCAGCACATGCCCCATTGGCAGAGCTGTGTCAGTGCTGGAAAGCTGACTAGGATTGTGCCCTAAGCCACTTTAGTAATCTCACAAAGAGCAGGGTATAAATCTTTTGCATAAATAATAAAGCAGATCCGCTGATCACAGAAAACAGACAGCTGGTACAAATCTCAGGCTAAAGAGAGTATATCATCTCAGGAATTCAAGACTGTCTTTGAACTTGGGAGGCTACAGTTTAAGTTTGAATCTTCTGAATCGTATGAGCATAAAAAGAGTCCTACTGGATAAGTGAAAGGTCTTAGCTAGTCCATCTTTCTGTATCTTATAGTGGCCCACCAGGTGCCTTGGAACACTCAAAATAAGATACCCATATCCTGTTGCTTCTCCCTTGTGATCTTTCCAAGCCCTGCTACTTGAGAGGCTTTATGCTAGGGTTCCTCCAAGAAGTAGTCGACAGACCAGAGCCATCAAAACAGCAGAACAATAGTAATTCTATGGCACAGGTATGGTACCTGCCCCAACGTGTTGGGGGTGGGCGGTGGGAACTGCTGCTGTACCATGATTATTTAAAATATTTTAGCCCAGTTTTCCACAGCTCAAAGTGGTAAACAGCATAATAAAATAATTTATAATAAAATTGTAATTTAAAATAAAAACAACATATACATACAATAAGATTAATACATCAGATAGTTTGAGAAGCACGGCTTTATGCTACAGACATCAGGAACTGAACTTGGAATCTTTTCTGTACAAAGCACAGACCCTTATAACGGGTTGTACTGAATGAAGTAATTAAATGCAATGATTGATTGACTGAATGAATTAAAATTTAATAATATAAATTGGGGGGGGGAAGTGTCTTGCACGTTTACAATAAAAATAAATCATTGCTTAAGTTATGGAGAGTAAGACATAGGGGAACCTTAATGAAATCCATAAGTCCCACCTCCTAATTTTAGCCACATCATGGATACCTTTCTTTCTGAAATAGTAGCTAAAGCGGGGAAATAAGGGGGCCTGTCCCCTGGTCCCCCAACATGTAAAACACATTTGAGAGAAGTGTAATGACAGCCCTAAACCACATTCTGTAGCAAGTACACAGAGGATTAGTTTTTGAAATGAAAAGATGTTTCTTATGTGTTTTGAGCGAACTTTTTATATTGGTATATAAAAGCAATTCTTTAAATGCAATAATTAAAGTTATGTATTCAAGGCAGCAGGTAGACCTGAGGAGGCAGAGCAACAAATTGTGACAAAGACAAAGATGGGTTAAGATTGATATACAGTTGAAGTATTGTCTGAATCCTACAGCATAAGCATCATTATAGGCATGAAGCAAAATGGCTTTGCTTTTGCCGCCATGAAGAATGCCTTCATTTATTTGAGAAGCTTTTAAGTTTTCAAGGACTTTATCTGATGAACAAGTCAGAACTGAGTGTATCCCTCACTTTGGCGTGTAACAAAGAGTGAACACTGACAACCATTTACCCAGCAGCCATAACTTACTATGAAACGCACACTCTGACAGGCGGCTGCTTTCTCACATATGGTCTCTCCTAGCCCTGCTTGGAGATGCTGCCAGGGACCTTCTGCGTGCAAAGCACGTGCTATGCCCTCTCCTCAGACCACTTGCCAAGTAGGACATCTGGAAGTGCCATCTTGCTAGATAGTAAGGACATGTTACCAAGCATCTGACCTTGATCAGGAATCTAGGGGAGCAGGGAGTATAGTAGCATTGAAAGGACTGTCTTCTCCCACAAACCTGCCTGTCTGTCAAGACCGTCACTGTCTGAAGTGCAGTGGGTAGAAACACAGGACAGGGTCTTCATAGAATGGTACCTATGCTTTGGAACTCCCTCCTCCAAGACACCAGTCTGCCCCCGCCCCACTTTTCAGGTTTTCTGATATTTTCAGAACACCCTTTTGTTGGCCTCTGGGCCATCTCATCAATGAGCAGAGCTGAAACATTTGTACTGAGTGCTGAAGGAGGACTCAGAAGGCAAAGAACACTACAGGTGAAGGAGCAGACCAAGAGGGTTCAGAAAGGAGATGCTTCTAACAGAGCTGTAACTAGACAAAAAGGTGCCTGGGGCAAGAAAGTATATGTGGCGCCCCTGGGCAAAGGGAGGGGCCTCCATGCCACCCAGAAGAGGCAGCAGGAACCTCAGAAAACTGCCTGGAGAGCATTCCAAATTCAGTCCTTTTGCTGTGCAACAGTAGGGGAAGCTACCTGGGGCTTTTTTCTTTACTTTTAAATGTTTTTAAAGTAGGTCTGCAGCAAAAATTATGCCCCCTTTGGTGTAGAGCCCTGGGGCGGGTGCACCCCAAGCTCCACCCTTGTTACATCTCTGGCTTCTAAGCTTGCTGAGAGAACCCAATTAACATGTGAGCTGCTCTTTTAGCAGTGCTGCTTCTGCCAAGACTTGACTTCTCAGGCCACCTCTCAGTTCCTGATCTGCAAAATGACATCTCGGCAGAAGTAGCACTGCTCAGTGAGTGGCCTGCGTGATAATTGGGCTCTCCCAGTGTGGTAATTGGGCTCTCTTGAAAATATGAACAGGATTTGCACATTTCCTCTTCTGTTCGCAGTTAATGAGTTTCTAGGTGAAAACAAAGTGCTTATTTCTAGCCATCATCTGCTTAATTACATCACTTCCTGCCTAATGATGTCACATCAGGCCTTCATCGGGCACCATGAATACTATTCAGCCTGCTATATGAAACATATATTTATGGTCTAAACCCCTGTTTAGATCAGGAGTGTCAAACAGCTTGGATCCTGAGAACCCTATATAGGGTTTGATCCTGAGGAGCTTCCATTGGTGGAGGAAGCTCCAAACAGATCCAGAGCCATGCCCCTTTGCTGAAAACTAATAATGGAATAAACATGGGGCTAGATTCAGTGCACGCATGCACGCATGCGCATCATAAAAATATAAGAAGGGCCAAGTTGGACCAGGCCAAAGCCCATCTAGCTTCCTGTATCTCACAGTGGCCCACCAGAAGTCTTGGGGAGCATACAACAAGATGCCAACATCCTGCTGCCTCTCCCTAGCTTGGCCTGAAGTAGCCTACATAGAAAACCAGGCGGTTGCACATATTCATCACTGCCTGTAGCGTGCGATGGACTTTTTCTCCATGAATCTGCTAATCCCCTTTTGAAGGCAACCAGGCCAAAAGCCATCACCCCCTCCTGTGGCAAGGACTTCCACAGGTGATTTACCCGCTGGGTAAAAAAGTATTTTCTTTTACCTGTTCTAACTCTTCCAACGTCCTGTGCTTTGCCAATCCATAGCATGCAGCTGCAGAAATAGAGTGAGCTATCTGTGTATGCTATGGTGGGGAGGTGATAGGACATCCAGTGAGAGGAAAGTAAAGTAACTTTAACTCCAGTTAGACTGCTTAATCACCAGTGGTCTCCCTAGACCCACACCAGCTATTTTGTTTACAGAAGGAGAGAAATGGGACATGTCTGGGACAAGAAAGAGCAATAGGATCCAGCATGTGTGATTGCTAGCTAGATCCTCTGAGCTGCTCCAGCCCTGAACTACCCATGACCACAGTGTTGTAAAGCCCCCTAGGATTAGGCCAAAATTGTGTTGGCTGTGTGTTCTCTGGTGTTTCCTGCAGCAAACCTGCAATGTATGGGCAGCATATGGGCATATACATTCATCTTTATTGTGGTGGTGTGGACTGATGGTTGAGCTGCTGGTACTGCCTGAAGCTAAGCAGGAAAAATCTGCGGTTTGCTTTTGGATGGGACACGGATGCCAGGCTGTGACAAGCTGCAGTACCTGTGGTGGCAGAACAGAGTCGTTGTGGAGCTGATTAGCTCACCGCAATGGGAGAGCTGCGGTGGAGTGTGTGAGAAGGCCAGCCGGCAAAGAACGGAATACGACCTTGAGGACCTGTCCAGGCTTGACTTGCGATTGCCTGCTGAGGCTTGATGGCAGGCAGCCAAAGGAGAGAACCACACTGGGAAGGCTACGTCTGGGACTGAGGATTGGCGGATCACAAGAATACTGTAGATTGTAAAAAAACGCATTGAAAATATGGTGGTTTAGACTAGCCTGCTCATATAAGCCGCCTTGGGCATTTGCTTCGGCATGGGAAAGGCGGGGTATAAATTCTTCTAAATAAATAAATATTCTTTTTCCATATTTTTATACCACCCTCCCTTCAAGGAGCTCAGGCTGCTGAACATCAGTCAAATCCATCAATATTTATGTACAGCTTTCCAACAAAAAGTTCACAAAGCGGTTTACAGGCAAGATAAAAATTACATGGTTCCTTTCATCCTTTTGCCTCATAACAACCCTGTGAGGTAAGTTAGGCTGAAAGATAATGACTGGCTTAAAGTCACCCAGGAAGCTTCGTGGCTCAGCAGGGATTTGAACCTGCATTTTCCAGCTCAAAGGCAGACATTGAAGCCACTTCCCCCGCTTGGCTATCAATCTGGAAGCAGCCATATACATGCATCTGAGACCGTGACCTGGGACAGGATCCCCAGACATGCGTACACGGGCCTTTATGCCTGCGCACACAATGAACATGTTTGCTGCATAAAGTACCAACCTACCCGTAGGGAGGGGCAATCGAAATCATCTCTCTTTGCAGCATGGAAAGCTTTTCAAAACATCGTAATGGAACTGTCACAGGATTATTGCCCCCTGCTTTGAAAACGAATGTTTCCTTCAGCATTTCTTATTATAAAAAGGGTTTTGCATTTTACTTAGTGACAAATTCCCCCCAAAAATGTGAATATTTTCTCTGGTGCATTTAATTCTGGTTGTGTGATATAGTGAAGGTCTCCTGCAAAACACTTCCTTTTCCCTCTTAGTGGGCAAAACGTTTTGCTTAAAAGGTGTCAGCCTGATCCAAAGCAAATATTCTAAGACAGAAACCCTACCAATGGAACTAAGAGTGTAAGCTGCGCTGGAATAGCAAGGCTCATGTGCCTACTCTATATCCAGTGCAGCTCTGGTGCACTGGGGAGCCTCCCCGGTGCAAGGGCACGTTTGCGCCCTTGCCCTGGAGGGGGGGGGCTTCCAGTGATGTCATTCAGGGGGAACGGACCAGAACGGGCATTCCGGATCCGTGGCTGGTTCCAGATTCCCGACAAGCGCCAATCAAAAGTGAGTTCCTGTTCCTAAATCATTTGAATGACACCACTGGGGGGGTTCAGCCTCCCCTATGGGCTCCCTGGATCTGTGCTTGCTAACTAGCAGGTGCAGAGCCGAGGAGGCTGCGCGGCCCAAACTGGAGTTCGGCTGATGCAGGAGCGGCACTGCGGTGCCTCTGCCCAGCGCCCTTGGGCTGACGCTGCTGCTGCTAGCGTCAACCCAACAGCTCTAGTGCCAACACAGGAGTGCTGGTCAGCGCTCCTGCATCAGCGCTAGTGACATTGGGCCAGCACAAGCACGTTGTGTTGGCCCAAAGGATGTCTTAGGACTGCGCCCTAACTCCCATCCGTTAGACCGGCTGTGGCCGTCAGCGCAGGTACCGCTTCTGTCCACCCACTAGCTCTGCTCCTTCCAGTCACTGAATTAGAAAATGAGGAGAGGGATGGCGTGGAAGAGGGCATGCAATCCAGGGAGTGGGAGAAGCAGAGGTTGCCCCTTCACCAGGTAAGGGGGGCAGCATTTGGCATGCCTCCTCGGGCTCCAGGGGAGTTGGGCTGGCCCTGCAAGGAAGGGCAAAAATAGATGCTCAACACAATGCAATTACAACTAAGAGCATCCCTTTCTGAAGAAAAAAAATAGCCTCTGGGAACTTGCTCCTTATCTGGACTGTGGCACACAGGGAGGAGAGGGTTGACTCTTTTCCCCTGCCAAAAGTTTCCCCCTCCCCAGTGCTGCTGTTTCCTAAAGTTGCTGTTCATGGCATATGGCTTCTTTGGGTACAAGTAGTTTTGGAAGTGTATCGGTATCCCCCACTGCCCTCTCCCTTCTAGCTTTTCTTGTCACATCACTTCGTGAGTGCACCTGTAGGCACTGTGCCAGCCCAGACTGGAGACCTATCCACACAACACACCCCTTCTCCCTGGGGAAGCAGCTGTAGCTCTGCTCTCTTGCCCTGCTTCCCTCCTTTAAACTAATTAAAGTCTCTAGGCAGTAGACTTTTCAGCTTTGCTCAAGGCCCTTTTTCTGACTTTGCACCCCACCTTCATCAGGAAACTTGCCCAGTCTTGGAAACTTTGATCCAAAGCTCCTGCAACACATTGCTGCTGCTAGTCTGTTTTCCCATTGTAACTGGCCAGTTTCTATTGTGATTCGCAGTCATTGTACTGAGTGGTTGATTGGAAGTATCCATTTGGATATATGGACACTGCAATGAATTAGCGGTAGGTCTGTTTGTTTTGTTTTTGCTGGAATAAGAAGGGAGTTGTTCTTGCAAATAATCAAATGTATTTTTAGAAATGTAAATCTTCCACCCGCCCTGAAACTGATACAGAGGCCTGGTCTACACATGCACCAGAATGAAATGGTAGAGCTCTGAAGTGGTAGAGTGAACTGTACTACTTCAGACTACAGATGTTCTTAATTTGTTATGGGTTTTTAATGTATGATATGTGATTTACTTGTGTTTTTATGTACTTTGTACTTTTGCATTTCTTTTCAAAGGGTTCCTTTAAGGGGAAAGGTGAAGTAAAAATACTGTAAATAAATAAATATAGGTGTGGGTACCCCTGCCCTTTTGAAAACCTTCTTAAAATAAAAACACTCTGCAAGCTGAAAATCAGCAGAATAAGCAGACTATGAGAATCTTTCTACCTCCTGTGATTTTTTTCTTTGTAGTTAAAGAGAGATTTTTAAATGGGGGAGCACTCAAATATAGGATTCTTCACCTGCACTCTGAAGTGTAGCAGTTCAGTCTGTCATCTTAGGATTCTACCATCTCATCTGTGCAGACCAAGGAGGTTTAATAGCAGGAGACGGCATGATGGCATTTTCTTGAAGCCACATCCAGGCACCTGCCGCCATATTTGTTGACTCAGTCAGATCATTGCCGCCAAGGAGGATTGCCGCGAATTCACGAATGAAAATCTCCCTGCACGTGTGTAAAAGTTAATATCAACCTCTTTAATCATGCCTGCGTGTTCACACTTTATTTTTCCGCCTTTCATTTTCTACTGTAATATTTATGAAATTCTGAACATTAACATAATTTTTTTTATGGGGCATGACCGTTTTATTTTTGCTTGTGTAGATTTCAATAAAGTCTGTCAAAATAGTGCAATCTGAGTTTAAATAGACAGCAAGTATGTTCAGTAATATTATTATGAGGAATAATTGCATATAAATCATAATAAGGTTACCAATAATGTGTCTACATGATCACATGTTTTTATTTTCATAAGTATTTATTTAAGGAATAAACTATTAAATCCTAAACAGTACGAGCAAAGCAATCTGAAATGCTTGGAATGAGGATTGTTTTGAGTTAACTAACATGGCGGCTAAGCCCGCCCACTGGCTTCACCTCACGAGCATTAGCGCGTTAAGGGATGCCGTCTCCTGCTATTAAACCTTCTTGGTGCAGATGTATCCTGGCCGGCTTCAAGTGTTCCAAGGAGAAATGGAACCCAACTTTCTGACTTATGTGTTGCTCTGTGCTGGAATTCTGGCCTCTCTTATAAAATAAATGTTATTACCCTAATTCCCTAATTTCAATAATTAAATATTAAAAATACTTCCATTTGTTTGTTTTTTTTTCTCGCCTTTCAGCCATAGGTTCAGCAGCAGTTCTTAACATCTCTGTTGCTTTTCCACAAGTCTGCATTCAAAGTGTTCTATAATACATAAAAATAAGAAACATCAGTATACAATTCAGAGCGCAATCCTAACCTGGAGTTATGCCGGCACAGTTATGCCAGCAAAGTTTGGCTGGCACAAAGGCCACCTTGTGCCAGCCAAAGGTAAAGTATGTTTGGACCACTTTCTGAGTCAGAGAGGCCAGCACACAGGTGTGCACCATTCTCCCTGATTCCGAGGGTAGTCCAAATGTGCTTTACAGTGGCCCTGGTGCTGGTCAAACGTTTCTGGCCTAACTGTGCCAGCCTAACTCCAGGATTGCACCCTCAATTACAGTAGCAATCAATACAATAAATACCTCAAACAATTCAGAAATGCCATAAAAGTATCACCAAAATCATGCTCCTTCCACACATGAAGGGAGCTTATAATAGTAGCTCTGTGAAAGGTCTGGATGTCACCCAGTACATTTAAATCACGCTAATTGTATGGTATTGATTTTGTTTCCAAACCAAATATTTACATTCAAATACTTTGAGCTGTAGGAAAAACTTGTTGAGCTATTTGTATAGCATTTCAAATTAACATGGGCATATGTACTTAGTTTTGTTTACTGAACACAAGTCAAAGAAACATGCTCAATCAATCAATCAATCGCTAGTATTTATATACCGCTTTTCAACATAAAGTTCACAAAGCGGTTTACAGGCAAATAACATTAAAGTTAAATGGCTCCCTGTCCCAAAAGGGCTCACAATCTAAAGGAATGGAGAACACCACCAGCAACAGCCACGAGAAAGACACTGTGCTGGGGTGAATAGGGACAATTGCTCTCCCCCTGCTAAATATAAGAGGACACCACTTGAAAAAGTGCCTCTTGCCCAGTTAGCAGGGGTTTTAGCAGGGGTCTAAATCAGACCTCAGCTCCTTTAGGAGTTCAGAAAATTTTCCAAACAATACACTTTACTGCCATGTGATAACTGCTTTATATTCATGGTCATTCC
Organism: Lerista edwardsae; assembly: GCA_029204185.1. Taxonomy (NCBI): domain Eukaryota; kingdom Metazoa; phylum Chordata; class Lepidosauria; order Squamata; family Scincidae; genus Lerista; species Lerista edwardsae. Next base: position 12,999,747 of record JAJKFI010000013.1, read on the forward strand.
ACACTGTTCTCAGACATTCCTGGGAGTAGAATACCGAAGTTCTAGGTACTTTGGGGTTTGTGGCAAAGCCCTGTTCTAGTCCTCCCAGGGTGCCATCCAATTGTCTCCTGAAGGAACAGTGGGTCACCTGAAGGTTTAGGTGGTTCTTCTGATAGGGGTAAGCCCTCAACCAGTGCCTGACCTGGATCCCTTTAATGTCACCCTTGAACAGAAACTCTTCAAACCTACAGGCGAATTAACTCTACCCATTATGATACCAAAGGAAGTAGCAACTACATGATTATTTTGCCAAGGAGCTACCAAGGAATATTTAGAAACCTATATTGGATTGATAGCCACACATAGTAATACACTCTTAGTATAAGCTTTATTAGGGGGATGCTAGATAGATGATTCCATGAGATTGCGGCCTGTTCGAGATGACTGGAATGAGCAAGGTGTGAGGTCTCATAATTTAGAGCGCAATCCTAACCTGGCGTTAGGCCGGCACAGTTAGGCCAGCAAAGTTTGGCCTGCACAAGGGACACCATAAAGTACATTTTGATCACTCTCGGAGTTAGAGAGGCCAGCACACAGACATATGCCATCCTCCCTGACACTGAGAGCGGTCCAAACATACTTTACGGTGTCCCTTGTGCCGGCCAAACTTTGCTGGCCTAACTCCAGGTTAGGATTGTGCTCTCAGAGTTTAACAGGACTGGCACAAGTTATAATTTGGAAACTGGACAGCATGTTTTCTGTATCATGCACCAAAGTACTTCAACTTCAGGCTATATATTTATTTAAAAGATTTGCACCCATCAGACATCCAAGAGACTGTAAACAAACGTTACATCATCTTAAATGCAACGTTAGACAGAACTTTTAAAAATGCAATTTTTGAAATGCAAGTATTTGGACATACAGTAATGTTGGCATAGACCAGGTATAAATGTGAAATCCTATGCCCAAGTAGCACCAGCATCCTGGTACATTGGCACAACATCCTAAGCCCATCCCCCCCAATGGGGAGAAAGGGAAATAAGGACCCAAACCTACAGTCCTCCCATTAATTATTATTATTATTATTAATTTGATTTTTACCCCGCCTTTTTGCCCGGAGGCACTCAAGGCGGCATTACAATATAAAAAAGATACAATATAAAATTAACATTAAAAAGCAATTAAAAACAATGTTAAAAAACAATACAATCAACAAAATTAAAACAGATACAGTTTAAAAAAACAACACACCCAGTGGATCATAAAATCAACTATAAAAATACACAAACCAGCCAGCCAGCCAGCCTGTCAACAGTTAAAAGCTTTTTGGAATAAAAAGGTCTTCAGCCCCCACCAAAATGTAAACAAAGAGGGAGCAGTTCTCAATTCTAAGGGGAGGGTGTTCCAGAGTTGGGGGGCCACCACCGAGAAGGCCCTCTTCCTGGCCGCCACCCCTCCTGGTGGCCAGTATCTATGGAAATACAAACTCCACCCATCAATTATGGGTTGGTGGCCTGATGATGATGGTATGTCAGACAGATGTCCAAAAGCCAATCACTCTAACCTACCCTCCCAATGCAATAGCTAGGGAGGAACCACCAAAGTGCCAATGGCTAGGAAAACCCCACCAAAGTGATCCAAGCAGGGCTGGCAGCAGATAAAGTTCCAATGAGCAGCCACAACTGGGCTGCTCCTCCCCACCCCCAGCCCAGCTGTGGCTGCTCATTGGAACTCCATTGGACCTTTGGGTGGGGAGGGTCAGTCGTAGCTGCCACTAACAAAAAGGCTTTGCCAGGCCATGCACCCCTGGAATGACAGAGCAGCAACTACCAACCACCATGGAGAGATGCCCCCATGGGGACGGACACACACACACCACAAGGATTCGACCGTATTTCCCTCTAGAGGCAGAACTAGATCCAACTGTGCCCAATTTGCAAGGCTGATCACTAACCATTCAGTCACAGCAGGAGAAATGCAAAGAGCACCTCCTGCAAGCCAAAGAGCCTTAACCACAATGAACCACACACCTGGCTTGCATGTGACACGGAGTCCCTATTATAGCAGCCCACCCATTTTTTTATACTCGCCCACAACACTCTGCATAATTACTGGCACCTGCTGCACAACAGCTGTTGCCGTGGTGCTCTCCCTCACCTCCTACCTGCCCTAAACTTCTTGACAAAAGAGAGAAGGCAGCTTGTGACCAATAAAAGTCCCCCCCCAACCCAAAGGGACAGCGTATAAAGTGCTCAAACCTATGCATGGCTACTCAGAAGTCAATGGGACTTACTCCCAGGTAAGTGTGGATAGGATTGCAGCCTGCTACAGATGACAGACTTTATTTTCCTGGGCTCCAAGATCACCGCAGATGGTGA
>JAJKFI010000013.1:13002506-13014270 GCA_029204185.1 Lerista edwardsae
TCGCGAAGAGTCGGACACGACTTAGCGACTGAACAACAACAACAGATCCTACTAGTAGCAGAGTAGCACTCTTCCCCCTCCCTGAAGTGTCCCACTCTGAGGCCAGTTACATTCAAAAATGGCTAGGACAGAGAGGAGGGACCCCTATTTGCTAACAATGAGTAATCAAATCACAACTTTTCTTGAATTATTTCAAAGATGGCAGCGCATCTGAAAAAGAAACACCCAAGTGGAGGAACTCACAATCTCCTCTCCACAGAGTTCTTGTCCCTTTGCAAGTTATCTGACAGATAGCAAAGGAGCAGCTGCCTGAGAGGTCTGGTTGCACCAGTGATATCGCTGCCTGTCACTGAGTTTACAACGCAACAAGTAAATCAGAGGAACAACGGGGATCACACTGGTCACTGCTGCCGAGCACGCTTTGGGTTTCCCTTGTGGTCTGCCCAACATGCCGTGAAGGGTCCTGTATCCTTTTCCCCTGTTGGACAGTTGCCTATGGACAGCACAGAAAAACACAGTGTAGCAAGACTCAGATACAAGCAGTAGCAAGAGATGGTCTCTGGATCGGAATGCACACGCCGGTTGTGAGGGAGAGCAGCGCTACCTGTGTGCATATGCCCAAGTGCCCTGTTGGGGGTGAGGGTATGGTGCATGAGAGACCTATTGGGAGTTGTGCTGGCAGAGGCGGATCTACAGGGAGGGCAAAGCTCTAAGTGTTGCAAGAAGCCTTACCCTGTCATGTAGATCCCTCCTCTCCCTTGCTGCTGTAGCCAGTAAGCAACACCAAGGTGTTGCTGTTCCCTGTGAGGATTGGCTAAAACGGTGCAGGAGAGGAGTGATTGCCACTGCAAGGTGAGGCTTCTTACAAAACTTAGAGCTTTGCCCTCTCTTAGATCTGCCTCTGCGTGCTGGAACTCTCCGACAAATGACTCTTCTACCTCATGTGGCAATGCTACACTCCTGAAAAATGAAAGACTCCCGTTGAGTGTTTGGCCAGCAGTGGCAATACTTGGAGTACCTGATATTCACCAAGAGACAACAGACACGTGCTGCTCTTAGCTGTTGCAAAAGGAAGGGATGGGTTAGACAATAGAATTCATAGCAGAGACACATTTTTTAAAAATTGACACGTCCTGGGGTGGGGTGACCAGGTAGAGGCATAACACTTATACAGGGCATCGATATGTTGCAGCCATGGGGTTCCTTTTCCTCTGTTCTTACCTTTGTGCCATGCATTGTCCTTGCTCCCTTTCTTGGGATGGTGGGATGGAGATTCCACTTGGACCTTTGTGTGTGGAGTTTCCTGGCCCAGAATATCTGCAAGAAGGTATTGCAGACAATATCTGAGAAGACAAATGTCAACCAAGTATCTTCCATACATGTTGGGAGGGCAGCAGGCTGTTCAAAGAGCTTCCTTTGAGTGCAATATGCCTGTTCTACTTAGTTCCCATCACCCTAGTTTGTGTGTTTGCCATGCACATCAGCATGCATGACCTAAGAAGGAAGAGGAATCATTCCATTCTGCATGCCTGTTCCAGCCGAGCAGCTCTAGCTGAAGGCCGGGGGGGGGGGGGTTGTTTTTGGGAGCAGAGGAAGGAATATGCTCAGTCCAGAGTCAGGATGCAAAGGCACTTAATTTCTCCTAAAACGAAGCATGTATCATGAAGCAAAACTTTAAAAGTGTTATTAGGTGGGCTCGGAGCAACGCAGCCGCCTGCTGGTGTTCAGAGTCAAGTTGCTTCCTCCACCTAAGTCATAGCAAGATTATATAGGCTAGGCGTTCCCTTGTCGGGAATCAGTGCGAAGCAGCAAAATCAGTGATGTCATGCAGGGGGTACGCGGGGGTACGCGAATACCGGTTTCTAGGTTTATGGCTGGCCCCGCCCATTCGCCCACCTACTCGTCGACTCCGCCCCCTGCAACGTTTGAATTTCCTGCATGTTTGAGTTGCCTGCACGTTCTCAGAGCCAGGCAGGCAGGCAGGCAGCGAGCGGAGCCTTGCCTTGCCTTGCCACTGAAAAATGAGCTGCTCTGGGGTTTTGGGACTGTTGGGTCACTTTAACATGATGCCAGGCCTGCTTAACATGTTCTGGGGGTGCTGTGGAATACTGTTGCAACTGTTGGGTCAGTTTAAAATTGTCTGAGGCCTCAAAAAGGGCTTTTTTCATGTCACTTCCTGCCACGACCTCACTTCTGGCTTATGACGTCACTTCTGGTGGGCGGGTCCCGACACATGCCAATCAAAAGTGAGTACCTGTTCTTAAATCATTTAGATGGCACCACTGAAGCAGATGGACAGCAAAATGATATCCAGACTATCTGTCCGGGATCTGGTCTGGGGCTCCGCTCACTGGGCATGCCCAACATGGCCAGAATCCCGGCCGGCTGGCTTTCCCATGGGGACGGCGGCGGCGGCGGCGGCAGCAGCAGCAACAGCCCAGGGCCTCCCTGCCCCATTGGAGTGTCGGTCGGGCCACAAGAAGGCCCTGGGGCCCTGCACACAATGCTTCAATGGGCACAAGGATGTAGGCAGGGGTGGCAGGTCCCGCACTGAAGCACCAGGCACCACAGCAGCTAAGAGCAGCAAGGGCAGGCAGCCCACCCCTTCACCCTCGACCGCAGTCAGGCCAGTCCTGTTGCGATTGAGGGAAAAGTCCACCTGGTCACCTGATGCCTGGAGCAAGAGAAAGCAAGCCCCTGTCAGCAAGTGTCTGAGAAGGGAGGGTAGTGAGTACTTGCAGGATCAGGGACCTGGAGGGCTCTCAGCCGGGGCTTATGCAGCCTCCTGGGAGGAAGAGGTGGAGCAAGGGAGGCTCTATATAACCCCAGGGGGAGGAGGCTAGCCAGTGGACCCAAACAAGGCAGCTGTAAGGGAGCACCAGCACCAGATGGAGGAACCCCACCACCCCTGCTTGCCTACGTCTGAGGCTACTGGGTCCCTCAACAGACTGGGAGACTAGAGGGAGCCCAGACACACCTGTGTCAGCTCTGGTTGCTGCCTCTTGCAACGCCCTAATGTTGGCTACTGTGGGGGCAGGTGCCCTTTGCCCGACAGCACTATCTCTTGAGTTCTCATCATTAAAAGACTTCTTGTTATGCATCTGTGACAGATAAAAGGTCACATGCAATAGGTAATAGGATGGACTGATGCCACCAAGGAGGTCAACAGGAGATGTTCCTCTCCTTAGGGAAAGGAGTACTTTGCAAGTGCAGCTTAATTGGTACCCATAAAGCAGAAACCTGGTTTGGGAATTTGAAGCGGACAGTATCTTATCGCCCCATAACATTGGCCAAGGGCAGTGGCTAAAGTTTTTGTTTTGAGTTCTCTTGCTTCTCATGGGGACTGCTCAGTGGGCGTGCAGGCAGCTCTCTGCCTCTGGGAAACACACAGATTGCTGACAGGTGCACAAGATGTAAGACAGTTACTAGGCCTAGCATTGGCGATTACGCTGCCCTGTCATTTGATATCTGGTCTCCCCAGTAGGGCTTTAGTACTGGTGTACCTGTACTGTGATTGGCTCTGGAGTGTAATATGTATCATCTGCCACAGGAAAATGGGTGGGACAGAGGATGTGATGACAGTTGAGATATTCTAGGGGTTTTCCCACTTCCTTTAAAAAAAGTTTTTAATCCCAACACCAGCTCCAAACTCATGGTAGTGTTTTTGCCAATGTGTCTGTCACCTGGAGAGGTTCTAGGATATACCTTATGTAAACTCCCCTGCATCCTGCTCATGTTCCTTCCATGTGCTGTCCACATTTCCACCTCATCTGGGTTTATGCTGGCTGCAGTTGTGGCAGTGTAGCATAGGGCTGGTGTCCATGGCATGTGTACCAGTGAAACTGGGGCTATGAACACAGGGCGTGTCGTTGATGCTGGTGCAGCTGTGTTGCACTCACGTCTAAAGGCATGTGGTATATCCTTTACTGCTCAGAACAGCATTTCCATAGTTTGCCATTTTATTATCATGCTTTTTTTACACTTATTCTGCTGTAACTCTGTTGTTTTCTTCCTATTTCCTCAACACAATGCCCGAACATGCTTTCTTCTTCTTTTTAACTAAGGGATTGTTCCAGTTGCTGGGCAGTGACAGTCTCCTGCATGCTGCCCTGGCAACAGCTGCTGCAAACATGCTGTAAGAGGAAAGGCACTTGCAGGGAGGCCTAAGTGGGATGACCACCAGTGGTGGGATTGAGGGGGAACGCGGGGGAACTCAGTTCCACTAGTTAAAATTAGGGCTGACTCCGCCCACTTCACTCTCCCTCCTCCCCCCTCCCAATTTCTCTGCAAAGAGCTTTTCTTCTTGGTTGGCCGGCACTCAGAGGGTTAAAGGGAGCAACTCCGGATTCCTAGGGGGGCGAAGGCAGTGATGTCATTCAGGGGGAATGGACCAGAATGGGCGTTCCGGATCCTAATGGGCTCCGTGGCTGGTTCTGGGTTCCCGACAAGTGCCAATCAAAAGTGAGTTCCTGTTCCTAAATAATTTAGATCCCACTACTGATGACCACCAGGAGCCAACAGTTTCCTGCTGAGCAGTGGGAAGGAGTTATGGGCAGGGGAAGGTGGGGGGGGAGGGCGACCCAGGGGCGATTCAGGCCCAGGAATGGGCAGGAAAGGCAGCAGAGGCTGCCACCAAATCATAAGAACATAAGAAGAGCCCTGCTGCATCAGGCCAAAGGCCCATCTAGTCCAGCTTCCTGTATCTCACAGCGGCCCACCAGGTGCCCCAGGGAGGCACGAGACAACAAGATGCTTGCATCCTGTTGCCACTCCCTTGCACCCGGTACTGTGAAGTAGCCTACTACTAATGTAAGGAGGCTACAACCAATCATTGTCTATAGCCCACAATAGACTTTTCTTCCAGTAATCCGTCCAATCCCCTCTTAAAGGCATCTAGACCAGATGTCATCACCGCCTCCTGTGGCAAAGAGTTCCACAGATTAACTACCCGCTGGGTAAAAAAGTACTTCCCTTCTCCTAAAAAAATCCGATCCCTTCTCTTAGGCTTTGGAGTCCTGCATGGATCTCCTAGGTTCTGCACCACCTAAATAGTTGGCACAGATCCAAGTAGACTCGTGGGGTTTCTGGGGCCTGACATGGGATAAGGGAATCTATGTTGCCTTACCCCAAAGAGACCAACTGCTTCCTTGGCGCTGCTGTACTGCAGCACAGGCAGCCCGCACAGGATTGTTTTTGTAATTAAAATAATACATAAATTATAGTAGATTTTAGTATCAGAGCTTTACACAAGTGAGCTGACTGCTTTGTAAAAAAATCAGTAATAATTTTGGTTAATTTAAAAATTATAAAGGCATACAATTGTTCCATATTGATATGCATTATTATAAGCCAAATCTACCACGATATATCTTGATCTGTGTTCCAATTTCTCACTTTACAATAATCAATATTATGATTAGAGAGACTTAAAAATACAATGCTTCAAGGAAATCCTTGTGAAAGTAATCAGACTGGAATTATGATCACAAAGTTTTTTGGAAATAACTCAATACAAAGTTGTTTAATAAAGAAAAATCTAGTTTATTACAAAAATCTTATTACCGTGAGGACAAGACGAATAGGTATTAATAGTAGTGAATTATAAACAATTGGCATAGGACACAGAAGTCTTCTTTCCAAGACAACTCATCCAAATGTGGGAAATAAAAAAAATCTTATCAGTGATTGGTAAATAGCAATTGGGTAGGTATCAGAGTAATCTCTTCTCTGCGTTTTCCATTGGTCTTAATTTGCAGAGAAGCTCAGAAAGTCCCCAGGTTGAATTAGATTAGATCTTCTCACCCACAACAAAGCCATGCTAATACATTCCATACACAATAACATCCACTGGGGCATAGAAGAAAACCACCCACAACAATGATGACATCCAGTGACACAGGCCTGGATCTCCGTGGCAACACACACACGCACACACCACCTGCATCACCTGAGGCAACCTAGGATGCTGCATGAAGAAACCTACATAGCAGAGATCACACACAGGAGTAGATATAAATATGCATATAAAGGTTAACCCTTATCCCAGCGGTCTCCAGATTCCGGCCCATGGTCCAATCTGGTGCCTGCCTGCTCCTTCCCCAGTGTGGATGGAGCTTTCCATTATGCCAAAGAAGCTCGACAGCCCCCAGGTCTTCATGGCCAGCCATATATCCGCATAACACCAGGCACAAGGCATGCTGGGGTGGCAGACCCCAGAAGTGGCTGCCGCAAAGACCCCAGGGGGCCACGGTCAGGGTCTTCCCTGGTGGAGCAGAAAGTGCTGTTTGTGTTGGAGAAGCTTTTCCACACTGGATACGCCTTATCTGGACTGCTTGGGACGGAAAGTGTCTGGATTTTGGAATAATTGCATAAATATAATGAGAAATGCTTCCTCTTGCTCTTTTCACTGTTGCCCATATGCATGTCTGCTGGCGTCTTTGATATTTTTCAACAATGTCTGTACAGGTACACCCAGAGACGTCATCTGGGCGCACCAGGAACCGGAACGCCCGGATGATTGACAGCCCTCCGCCCCTATGGCGGAGGGCAGCCACGCCTCCCTGTGCCTCACTGCGCCTCGAATCACTCCATTTCAGAGCGATTCGGGATGCAAGGGAGGGCGGGAGGGCCCAGGAGCAGCTCGCCCGTCCTCGGGAGAGGCAGCACGGCCCGGGCCCGTCCGTGGAACTGGCGGAACGGCGTACTGGGCCGTTCCACCAGGATGACACCACTGGGTACACCCCACAGGCTAGTGAACCTACAGCCTGTACTTGCTCTGTACATGGGAATGAACACAAGACCTTCTACTGTTCATACAATGGAAAACAAGACTTGGACAAAATGTGTTTTTGTAATAGTCTGGATTTTGGAGGTCCTGATAAGAGGCAACCTACCTCTAATCAAGCTCTTTACATATCAGTGACAGCAATCAAAGACAAGAGGGGGCAGCAAGACATTGATCAATGTTCAAGATCTCAACTGTTAACTCCGGTACTGCTAATTTTGCTTTCCTCAAGATGTAGAATCCTTGAGAGCCTCTCCACAAACACGTTAGGCCCACAGATGGAATCTTGTGACCAAGAAGATCAAAGATCCCCGAAAGATACATTAGGATCTAAATTAGATTTCAGGTTCCTTAGTTCATCTCCAATTGTAGATTGTTAACTGTAAGGTCCCAGGCGATGTCTTTGCACCATATTTAGACTGGTACACAGTGGTGTCATCTACAAACAAGGAGAGGGAATGCTGGGCGGGACTTACACTTTGATTGGCAGCCAGTCCATTGCATTCCGCTGCCTGCCCACCTGCCGCGCGGGGTGCCTGAGGTTGGCACGCCCCACCGCTGCTCGCCCAGGCACCTGGCGGCGCCCCCTCCAAGGCCAGGGCAGCGCGGGCAGGCGGCGGAATGCAACAGACGGGCAGCCAATCAGAGCGTAAGTCCCGCCCAGCATTCCCTCTCCTTGTTTGTGGATGACATCACTGCTGGTACATGTCCAGGAAATTGGACCAGTCCTAATATTAGGAAAGGCGAGGTAGCCATCTCAGATAACTGAATATTTGTTGCCTTTTAATGTTATTTAATGTGGCATAACAGTCACCCCATACAGTGGCGTTTCTACAGGGAGGGCAAACTCTAAGTTTTGCCAGAAGCCTTACCTTGCAGTGGAAACCTGCACCGTTTTAGCCAATCCTCACAGGGAACAGCAACATCTTGGCATTGCTTACTGGCTACAGCAGCAAGGGAGAGGAGGGATTTACATGACAGGGTAAGGCTTCTTGCAAAACTTAGAGCTTTGCCCTCCCTGTAGAAACGCCTCTGACCCCATACCCTGTTGCTTTTTAAAGAAATCTACTCTGAGATAATATCCGTGAACATAAGAAAACAGTAGCCATGCTGAAACAGACTGAAGGCTCTGTCATGGTTTCCAACTATGTCAAGAAGGAGCAGGACATGATGTATTAAATATAGTATATTATTTTTATTCTGCAAGCCACTTTGGAGACATTAATTTTCAAGGTAGCGTATAAATATGTAAAATTAAGTAACAATAAAGGCAACAGCCACCCCCATTCAGGGCTGGCTCCGGGACCCAATGTGGGGCATTCCTGCGGGGGCCCCCGTCCAGCGGTGTCATGCAGCCAGAATGCTGGGCGGGAGGAACGGGTGAGCGGCAGCCCGCCCGTTGCGTTCCCCGCAGGGGTGGGGAAGACGGCGAAATGGACCGGAATGCAACGGGCGGGCTGCCGCTCACCCGTTCCTCCCGCCCAGCATTCTGGCTGCACGACACCGCTGCCCCCGTCCTTCCTGTGGGGCCCTCACAAGGACGCTTGTGGTGCTGCATGCAAACAGTGGCACCTGGAAATAGTTGGAGGTTATATGATGATGGCCCTGCCCCCATTATTTGCCACCCAGCAATTGCAATTCATAAGAACATGAGCTCTGCTGGATCAGGCCAAGGGCTCATCTGGTTCAGCTTCCTGTATATCACAGTGGCCCATCAGATGCCTCTGGGAACACTCAAGAAGTGATACCTGCATTTTGTTGCCACTCCCTCACATTTGGCATTCAGAGACAGACTACCCAGTGATGTCATTCCGGGAGAACGGACCAGAACGGGCGTTCTGGATCCTAACAGGCTCCGTGGCTGGTTCCGGGTTCCCAACAAGTGCCAATCAAGAGTGAGTTCCTGTTCCTAAATCATTTGAATGACACCACTGAGACTACCACTAAAATCTGGAGGTTCCATATAGTTATCATGGCTTGTAACATGTGACCTCCAGTTCCGTGATATCTATTTCAAGAACAGGACACAGCACTCCAGATGTGGCCTTACCATTCATTTGTACAACTGGGCAAAGAGGCACCTTTTAAAGTGGGGTCCTCTTAAATTTAGCAGGGGGAGACCAACTGTCCCTTTTCACCCCAGAATGGTGTCTTTTCCAGTGGCTGTTGCTGGTGTCTGTTCTTTTAAAAAAAAAAAGTTTTGAGCTCTTTGCAGTGGCGTTTCTACAGGGATGGCAAAGCTCTAAGTTTTGCAAGAAGCCTTACCTTGCAGTGGAAATCACTCCTCTCCTGCACCGTTTTAGCCAATCTTGGCGTTGCTTACTGGCTACAGCAGCAAGGGAGAGGAGGGATTTACAGGACAGGGTAAGGCTTCTTGCAAAACTTAGAGCTTTGCCATCCCTGTAGAAACGCCTCTGGCCCTTTGGGGATAGGGAACAATTTATTGATTTATTTTACTATGTAAACTGCTTTGTGAATTAGAGTGGGTCCTCGGTATCTATGGCGGATCTGTTCTGGGACCCTCCCATGGATACTGGTTTCCATCGATGTGGAAAGCCTTCAAAGTACTTCCTGGATGTGACTGGAAGCATCATCTAATCATGTCCGTCTGGAAGGTGTTCTGAGGCCTCCAAAGGACACAGAACTGTAAGTAGGGTGGAGCCTGAGAAGCAGCTGCTCCAGGTGTTGTGCTTAAAGAGGGCACAGGATTGGCCCCAGGTTCTGCCCTACCTACGGAGGTAAAGATACCTACGGAGGTAAAGATACACTGCAAGCCAGTGGTGTTTGAATCTGTTTGAAAGGGTGCCCATGGCGCCCAATGAAAATGCGCCCCTAGGGGCACGCAACGTCATGACGTCACATCATGACGTCATGACATAGCACCCCGCCCCTTCTAAGAGGCGCGTTCTGTTCGCTGCCGCGGGCCCTTTAAGGCCTGCGGCAGCGAACACAACAGAACACGGCCAGGGTGCCGTGGGCCTTAAAGGGCCGGCGGCAGCGAACAGAATGCGGCTGGGGCGCCGCGTTCTGTTTGCTCCGCAGCGAACGCGCTCGTGGCGCCATTGGCTGCAGAGCGAACAGAACGCGCGCCCCGGCCGCGTTCTGGTTGCTCGTGCCGGCTCTTGCCTTAAAGAGCCGGCACGAGAGGGGGCGCCGGGTGGCAGCGCATTCTCCTTGCTCCGGCTGGCTCTTTAAGGCCAGCCGGAGCAAGGAGAATGCTGCGCAGGGCCTGGGTGGGAGCGGGCGGGCTGTGGGCGCCATTTGGGGGGGCGGGCGCCATGCGAATGGCACCCCCTGCAAGATGGCGCCCATGGCTCGTGCCACCCTGTGCCACACCCTAGAAACGCCCCTGCTGCAAGCAGCATGAAGTCACTCGGGCTTTCTCCAGAGGAGGCAGCATTGCCACTTTACTTGCACCCCCTCCTCCAGGGAAATACGGAAGAAACTGCCTTGCGCTGCAAGCGAAAAGGCAGTCTCCTCACTATCCCTTGAGAAGGTGGCGCTGCTGCTTTGGGCACACCCCCTTCTCCAGGGAGACACGGAAGAAGCTGCGTTTGCGCTTGTGGTGCAAAAGCAGTCTCCTTCGCACTTTCCCTGGAGGAGGTGGCACTGGAGGAAACTGCCTTTACGCTTGTGACACAAAGGCCCGAAGGAGGTAGCACTGCTGCTTTATGCGCCCACCCTTTCTCTGGGGAGAACCCATGACGTCACTTCTGGTGGTGTGTGCTAATGGCAGAGTTGTGACATCACTGCCTGAGGGCGTTGGGAAGGACATGTCTGTTTTTTGTCAAAAACCAGAAGTGCGTTTTGGAGGCCTTCTGAGGAGTGCTCAGAACACCTCTGGGAGCAACTGGAACACCTTTCCTCCATATCAAGGCCCTTCCAATGCAGGGTCAGTACGTTGGATCAAATCTGTGGATGCCAAACCTGTAAATAAGAAGCACTGACTGAACTCTTGTATAAGTATTCTTAATAATAATGGCCATTTTATTCTCAATTCCTTTTTTAATGAACCCCAGTGCAGAAATGGCCTTTCTTCATAGCTGCCACACCCTAGGACAACTTTCCTCGAGCTGTCCACCAGCACTCCAAGATCTCTCTCCCGATCTGTCATAGACAATTCAGAACCCATCAGCGCATATGTGAAATGTTGACTTCTTGCCCCAATGTGCGTCACACCTATTTATACTGAAGTACGTGCACCATTTTGCTGCCCATTGCTCCAATTTAGAAAGGTCCTTTTGGGGCTCTTCACAATCCCTCCTGGACCATCACGTGGAAAAGTTTAGTGTCATCCGTAAACTTGGCCACTTCGCAGCTTATCCCTGTCTCAGGTCATTTATGAATAAGTTCGGTTTGACTCTGTCGGGCCGTTGCTTTGGCGACTACACTGGCTGCTGGTTCCTTTCCGGGTCTGTTTCAAAGTGCTAGTTTTGACCTTTAAAGCCCTTTATGGCTCGGGCCTGGGAGTATCTGAGGGGCCGCCTCCTTCCATATAATCCTACCCATACTTTGAGGTCATCTGGGAGGGCCCTTTTGACTGTGCCGCCACCAGGAGAGGTGAGAGGGATGGCAGCCAGGAATAGGGCCTTCTCGGCGGTGGCCCACCAACTTTGGAATACCCTCCCCTTAGAGTTGAGAACTACTCCCTCTTTGGCGGTATTTCGGTGGGGGCTGAAGACCTTTTTGTTTCAGCAGGCTTTTAGTTGTTGACAGGCTGGCTGGTTTTTGCATCCTCTTTTTACACTCTTGTATATTTTATGATCCATGGGGTTGGCTGTTTTAAATTTTAATTGTTTTAATTATTGTTTTTAACTATTACACACAATGATTTTATTGTATTTTAATTGTTGTAAGCCGCCTTGGGTGCCTTCGGGCAGAAAGGCAGAGTATAAATTTAATAAATAATCTATATATATAAAGAAGAGCGTGGGTATGTATGTATGTATGTATGTATGTATGTATGTATGTATGTATGTA
>JAJKFI010000013.1:13021204-13050591 GCA_029204185.1 Lerista edwardsae
GTCGCGAAGAGTCGGACACGACTTAGCGACTGAACAACAACAAGCCATTTTCCTCGGGGTTCGCACTTTATTTATCAGCGCTCGTTTCACTGGGCCCTTTTCTTCCCCACGAGGAGGGCTCTGGCGTCTCGCTCTGTCATCGCTGGCTGCGATCAAGCCGCCTCCTCGTGGAGACTGAAGACGAGCCGAAGGAGGCGGGCGAGGCACGTCCGGGTTCCGACGGCGACAGGGCTCTGGGATGACTCAGCCGCGCGCGCGACGCCCCCTGAGAGGACCCCTCCCCCACCCTCTGAGGGGAGTCTCCCGCGTCCCTGACAGAGAAAGCCGCGCGCGCCCTTCCCCAGGCCCAGCGCAGGTCGCCTCCACGAGAGGCTCCCGCCGTCTGCCGGCCTAGCCCGGCAAGCGCTGAAGGGCGTCCTGGGCGCGTGTGTGGGGAGGCGCAGTCAGAGCTGACAGGCAGGCAGGGCCGTGCGTCACGTGGCTCCCGCCCTCAGGGCGAAGCAAGGGGCGAAGCCATCCCTCCCCCCTCCACCTCCTCATTCCCTCGCCCTGACCTTCTCCCTCCCTCCTCCCTCCCTCGCGCGCGTTTTCTGTCGCGCAGGGGGGGCCAGTGCGCCTGCGCCGCCCCGCCCTTCCCTCGCCCTCTTGCGCCCCCACCGCCCGCCGTCTGAGTCCTCTCCCCGCCCTCCCCCGCCGTCTCTCCGCGGCCTATAAAAGGAGCGGCTGGCGGGGGTTTCCTTTCTCAGTCCGCAGTGGAGGGGATTGGCTGGAGCTGTCCGGGAGGCAGAGCGGCGGCGGCGGTGCACGGCGACGCGGAGGCCCGGAGAGCGGCAGTAGCTAGGCCTCGGCCAGCCCCTCCACCGCCGGCCGCGGAGGCTCGGAGTGCCTCAGGACTCTCCTTCCGCGGCTGCTGCGCCCCCCGCCCCGCCGGCGCCATGAGTTCGGGGACGCCGTACATCGGTAGCAAGATCAGCCTCATCTCCAAGGCGCAGATCCGCTACGAAGGCATCCTCTACACCATCGACACCGACAACTCCACCGTCGCGCTCGCGAAAGGTAGGGGGGCTGGCCGTGAGGAGGGGGGGGGCTGCAGGTTGCGTCTGAGGGGTTGGCGCGAGCGGCCGGCCGGCCCTGAAAAGCACATCGTGGGGGGGGGGGGGGGGGGGGGGGGCTGGGCTGGACCTTTGCGGCCTCCTCCGCAGAGCGCCGGCGGCCGCGGCGACAGAAGTCGCAGCATCTCGGGCTCCTCTCTCTTCCCCGCCTTCCTTTCTCTCTCTCTGTCTTGTACCACCAGGGAAGCAAAGGGGGGGGGAGTGTGAGGAGGGAAGCAGCTGAGCGGTGAGAGAAAGGCTACACATTTTTCCTTCTCCCCCCCCGCTCCTTTGCACGTCGATCTCCCTCCCCCTGCCTTTAATATGGGTTTCCCGAGATGGCGGCTCCTTTTTTTTTTTTTTTTTAAAGCAACGGTGTGGGGCCCCCGGTGATAGCTGGCAGAGGCGTAGGTAGATCCCAGGGAAGGGTCAAACCGACACTTTTCGCTTCTACGCCCCCCCCCACCGCCCAAATCGTATAATCGTGAGGCACTTAAGGACTGGGTCAAAGCACCGTGCTGCTTCGTAAGTTCTGCCATGCTGGAGGAAGAAAAGCTGAAGGAAGAGCTTTGTCGTGCCCTTCCCCCCCCCCAGCCCCCAGATTAAACTAGGGTTATAATGTTTGTGCTGGGGCGATGAATTTGGCTTTTCAGGAGCTGGCAAGAGGGCGTTTTGTTGTAGTGGCTTTCTAGAAAGCCGGCTGTAGTGGCTTTGTAGGCAGGCATCTAAAGATGGGCATCCTTTTCCCCATGATTTTCTTTAAATCTGTACTGGTTAGAGACAGGGTCTTGCATATGGGCCAGGAGAAGAGGAATGGGCCCTTTGAGGGACCTCTTCCATGCCTCTTATTGTCTTTGCAGACATTTGATGCCTCCTTATAGTGCTGACAAAAGACTGGGAAACCCTTGATAGTCCATTCACCTTTTATTTCCCTTCTCTCCCTTTCTCTCTCCATCCTGCTGGTTTGAAGAGGGCAGATGTGACTGCAATGGGATCTCCATTGCATACTCCTTGAACAATTATTTCTGAAAAGCAAGTGCTGAATTTCTCGGCTACTTCCATTATGGCAAGCAGTTATGTAGGGTGTTAATCTTCAAATAGTATTCCCTAGAAAAAAATCCATGCCTAAAAATGCATTGTTTTGTGAGAAAGCATAATCAATGAATGCAGTAATTAAATCTCAACTTTGAAACAGCCCAATTGAACTGTTTGGCTATTGTAGTTCTAAGCATGTTTCACGTTGTTTGAAGGGGAGAAAATAATGCCAAGATACAGTATACAAGTCTGATCTTAGCTGGGCTAGTATAGGGCATTTAGAATATTACACCATCATTGGGAAAGGGTGTTTTCTGTAGTTTGTAGGGGCTGCTTTGTTTTCTTTTTCAACTTCTGGAGGCTATAAGCATGGAAGGTACACTAGAAGGTTGTGAGCGCTCTGCAGTACCATCCCTTTGAGGTTTGGTATATTACAGGGTACCCATGTTGCGGATTGGGTAGTATCTCTCTCCCCCCTTCTAAAGCAAACTTCAAGAGGCTTCAGTGTTGTTCTTGTTTTCAAGAGGCTTCAGTGTTCTCATAACCAAGGGAGTACAATACCTAAATCCCTTCTCTGTTGTAGGGAGGTATTAATACTTTAATTCTTTATTTCTTAAACTGTGGGTCAGAACTCACTAAGTGGATCGTGAGCCAATTTCAGTTGGGTCGTGTAGCATATAGTGCAGCCATATTTGAAAATATGGGAAGATGGGACCCTGGAAAGGGGGAGGGCTGTGTGGTTATTTTGCTTACATCAAGGTTGTTAATAGGCTTTTTCCTTTCTGATTCACTTTGCTATTGGAAAACTACTGAGAAATAACCCAACATTGCTGCATTCTCAGGTTATCTGTGAGTAGGATGAGAGCTGCAGGGAAGCCCTGACCAGTGGCGTCATCTAAATGATTTAAGAACAGGAAGTCACTTTTGATTGGCACGTGTCAGGACCTACCCACCGGAAGTGATGTCATAAGCCGGATGCTGGCGGGGCGCAGGTCTACCCGCGGCTGGTTCCTAGCCGACGACGTCAGCGACGAGTGGGCGGAGCCAGCCAGTTCTGTACAGCGCCTGGCGCCTACAGAACAGAAAGCAAAGAATTCCCCCCTCCCCAATTGCAGCTCCAGTAGCAATGGGGACAGTCTCCCAAAGAAGCCTCACACCCAGAGCGCCAGTGGAACGCTCTGGACTGGAGAGACAGCAGCGAAAGCCTTTCTTTGGTCTTCATGGCTAGGCGAGGTGGAGTTATTCAAAATTGCCAGGGAAGTTGAAAATTGGCACGGGGGCAGCAGCCTCGAAGCCGAGGCTGGCTGAGCAGAATGAGGCAGGAACCTGTGGAAGGGGCTGAGGGGCGGCACCACTCCGGACGGCACCCTTGGGCGCTTCCCCATACCAAAGCCTGCTTAGGCCGGGCAGGTCAGGAGGGCAGCTTCAAAAAGTCCCGGCTCCCCTCCGTCCCCTCCAGGGCCCCCCTTGATTTGCCACTGCACTCCCAGGATGCCCCTTCTCCCCAGTGGGCTGCAGACTCACCAGAGTGGCTGCTGACTCCATGTGTGTGGCTGGAGGGAGCGAGGAAGGGGGCTGTGCAGGATGGGACTTCCCCACTGCAGCCCTTCACCCCCCTAGGAATCCAGAGTTGCTCCCTTTAACCCTCTGAGCCAACCAAGAAGAAAAGCTCTTTGCAGAGGAATTGGGAGGGGGAGGAGGGAGAGTGAATTGGGCGGAGTCAGCCCTAATTTTAACAAGTGGAACTGAGTTCCCCCGCATTCCCCCTGCATGACATCACTGGCCCTGACCCTTTTTTCATCAACTCCTTGGAGAAGCCAGTTAAAGTTGGTGCAACTTCTGAACAAGGTTAAAGAAATGTTTCTATTCCCTGTACTGTCCTAAAAGGTAAAAGGTTCCCAATACCAAAAATATCCAAATAAAACTGTATTTGAGAGACTCAGGGTGTAGCTTGTCTCATATCTTAGCTTGCTTTCTTGATCTCAAAGGGAAATGGTAGTAGCAGCTGCTCATTGTTCTTCTCTGTAGCTTTATAATCTTTCTAGCTTCCCTATCTTATGGGCAAGTGATACATAGGCCTGCAGCTTATATGTCCTCTTGAAAGATGTTTAATTTTCTTTTGCTCTCATCTTGTGTTTTAGCAGCTCTCTGCATAAACTGTGATGACAAATTACACTAGCTTACTCCTTTGTATTTGATATGGACTGCATTGTAAGTAGCTGTATTTTGTACAGTGCTAGAATTTCTCAGCAGTACCGCTTGCTTGGAAGTCAATGCTGATGCTGATGTCCCTAAGCATTCTTGCTCCCATCTTTCCTAATTCTTACCCCATAAAGGGTAGCTCTGTTATGTTCATCATGCTGAAATGATAGCTAAGTGAAGTCTTACAACTTTTGGCACAAGATTTAAAATGTGTTTGAAGCAGTAGGAAAAAACCTGATGTATGCTACATAGAAATGGCAAGTTCTATTACACTTGATATTCTGGATTGCTTATAATGGTTTATTAAACACGTTCCTAGTCATTCTGTCTTTGGCGGACCTTGCATCATGTAAGAACATAAGAAGAGCCCTGCTGGATCAGGCCAAAGGCCCAGCTAGTCCAGCTTCCTGTATCTCACAGCGGCCCTACCAGGTGCCCCAGGGAGGCATGAGACAGCAAGATGCTTGGATCCTGTTGCCACTCCCTTACACCTGGTAGTCTACTACTAAGTAGCCTACTACCAATGTAAGGAGGTTGCACAATCCATCATTGCCTATAGCCCACGATGGACTTTTCCTCCAGAAATCCGTCCAATCCCCTCTTAAAGGCATCTAGACTAGATGCCATCACCACCTCCTGTGCCAAAGAGATCCATAGATTAACTACCCGTGATGTCCATAACTCATGCCAGCAATTCATTTCTAACAGGAGCCATATTGAAATGGAATGAAAAGTCAATTTTCCTCAGTTCTCTTGGAATATTCATTCCTATGCATGCGAAGAGGTTCTTCTTCCTCTTCTCTGTATGAATAGCAACAAAGGCCAAGGAAAGTTCTATCATTCATTTTGCTGCATGAATTTGGATATACCCAAATGGGAGTAAGGCAAGCAATTGAAATATTTAAGAATTCTGTCAGAGCCTCAGTTATAGTTAGCACTGGGTGGTAGGGCTTTTTCTATGACTGCTGGTCAGGAAGAAAAAGGGCAGCATGCACTATGGAAGGAGCTGGCTGGATTTAGCTCCAGGCCATTTCTTTTATCCCTAATCTGTCAAAAGCCTTCACTATGGAATAGTTCCTTGCATAGAGAAGAAAGTACTTTAATAGAAGTATTGCTTTGTAGTTTGTTGTGCTCTAAATTGTCTTTTTAGTGTGAAAACAAGTGACTTTTGCAGCACCAGTAGGTGATGCCCTCTTGACTTAAATAGGCTATTTAGAGCAGTCTCCAAACCTTGGGATCGCTGCATTTGAAAAAAGCCTTCTCCACACAGCGCTGAGTTTTCTGTTCCCCAGCATCCTTTTGCCATGGCCGATCTCCTTGCATCCTCATGGCAGCCAGCCATACCCCTTAGGAAATTGGAGTGCAGGAAGCAGAAGTGATTTGGCCAGCACAAGGCTGGGGAGGGGGTTGGCCTTGCAAAAGCAGTCCGTGGAACAAAAAGGTCCACACTGGGTGAGGATGGCTTTTCCAGGATGTCAGTCTGGCCCACAGGCTGTGGTTTGGCTCCTGTTGATCTAGAACAATCCAACACATCTGTAGACCTGTCCTTAATGTGTTACTATTTCAAACCTGCAGGAAAACATTGGTCAGTTTTCCTAACTAGTCTTAGCAAAACTGAATATGCTATTGCTTGGTATGTTTGTAGCAGCAGACAAAGCCCTTTAATCATTCATTGACTTAATATTTTCCTCAAGGGCGATGGGCATGTATGCCAATGTGGTTTTATTTCTTCCCTCCCATCTTAGGTCATAAATAACTCTGAGGGACATAACGCTAAGACTATGACTGATCCTAGGTCCCCAGCTGAGCTTCATGATGGAGAAGAGAGTTGTACTCTGGTCTCCCTAAATCACATCTAGCACTATGTTGGTACACCACACCAGAACTTCCTTCACTAAGAAGGGAAATTTCTTCTTTCCTCTCTTTCCTTCTTTCCTCTTTGCTTATATTATGCATAGTTAGGAAACGGGACAGGGAAGAGCAACTTTCGTCTGAGAATCTGTAACGGAGCCCCTGCTACAACTGATGACTTGCAGAATACAGAAATGAGTGTGCAAGTGCTCTCCAATCACCAGCAGCCAAGCAGAGCTCTTCCCTACCATTAAAATTGCATCTCTGCAGGACAGAGCTTTTACAGCTCTGCCTGTTAGCATCTAAAGGCAAATAAGCCCATTGGCCTTAAAAGAAGAGACTGCTGGGTGCTGTAATAGAAAGGAAATATATTGTTTGCTTTATTGGAAGATTTCCATAGTTGGTTCAGAGGCAGGGGAACCTGAATTTTGTGTTTGGATGTCTCAATTTTATTTTTAGTATCATAGTTGGAAAGCCTGTTGAAAGCTGCAGTAAAAACAAAACAGCAAACCTGTCCGTGGAAAATGTCTTGTTCTGAGTTTATTCAACCCAACATGCAGAAATTATTTTAAACAATTGAATGCATTAAGAAGTCTGTAGAAAAGAAAAGAGTCTAGAAAAGAAACTTTGTTCTACTATGAAATATGCTTGTCACAGCTGACTTCGTGTCTCTTAGCAGTTCACAGCCCATTTATTGAGGTGATGTTCTGCAGTGTGCTTGGGAAACTTTTTTACATTGGTCATTTTAAGCAAAATGCTGCCATTTGTATTCACCTAACTTCTGACTTGACTGACTTTTGTTACTGTGCCTTGTCTTGCATCAATTCATCCTTGGTGGTAGTGAAACCTGATAGAAAAGGTAATAGCCACCCTGCAGAGTGTGTCTGCCTTGCCACGTTCTTCTGTTTGTCAACTGCCTGCTAGCCCACTACTATTCACTGGCCAAATGTTGACTGGTATTTCAAATCCTGTGTGTATCCTCACTGTGAGTATCCTCACACAGTATATTTGCAGACTTGGAAACTAAAGTTGGGACTGTGTGTGTCAAAGCATATATACTGCTCTGGCTGTTTTGTAGCCTCTTGATGTTCTTGTAGTAGGGGTTGTGTACCAGGTGGCAAACAGTTGTTCCCTTCCATTGCTGTTGTGTTCTGTAATAGAAATCATCAGTGCACCAGCTTGGATGATCCAATTGACCAGTCCTTCGCAGGAAGAGGAGCATGCATTTCATCTGTTCTTTTTCTAGTATTCCATTCCATGCTTGTATAATTGCATTGGGTGTGGGGGGACGGGACCTGTCCATGTCACCCCACATTGTATTTGAAATACTAGTTAATACTTTAGCTGTGCAGTTAGTCTGTCATATTGGGGAGGGCAGGGCAGACAGGTCACATGTTTGTGTGCTCCTCATGCACTTTGACAGCGTAGTCTGAATTGACCCACTGAGAAACTTGTTGGGAGTTCCTTGGAGTTGGTATCTGATTCTGAGAATGGGGATAAGGGTTTGATAGAGGAAAGTAGGCAAAGGCATTCGACAAACTCCCAAGACAAGCTGCCTGCATTTCATTTAGTAAAGGAAAGGGGCTTGGCCTCATTGGGATGCATTAAGAAGAATTCTCAGTTCTGTTAAGAGGCCACCTGGCAATTTGAGAATGGAGGTTATAATTCAGACAGATCTGTAAGGAGCCTGGAGATTGGCAAAGGCAGCATAAAACAGCTTGTTTAGGTCAAATAGTAACATTTGGTTTTTTTCATCCTAAAAGTACGTTCCTTTGGAACTGAAGACCGTCCCACAGACCGTCCTGCCCCTCCAAGAGAAGAAGTTTATGAATACATCATCTTCCGAGGGAGTGACATAAAAGACATTACTGTGTGTGAGCCTCCAAAAGCGCAACATAATCTGCCTCAGGATCCTGCTATAGTTCAAGTGAGTGATTCCATTAAAAAGGTCAGTGGTGTTTTCATCCAATAATGTGCACTTGTGTTGCATTATCTCATTGGGAACATCTAGCAAAACAAAAATAGAAGTTGATTACTCAAACCTCCTAACAAAGGGTGCTTTATTGGATGATGTTTAGACATAATGGCTGTGTTTACATCTGCAGCTAGAACTGATGTTTCATAAATCTGTTTGCCAGCAGCATTCCTGTGTCATCTGTCTAATACAAATATCCCTCTTCCCACTGGACTTTGCAGGAGGTTATAGCAGTGAGACACCACTGCCACCTTGTGCAAAAGCCCAACACAAGAGAAACCAAGCTGAAAAGATCATGAACTTTCTTCTGTCTAGTAATTAAAAAGACATTAACAGCATCAAGTATCTGAATTAGTCAAACATGACAGGTAATTTTAAGTTTCTTGTATGCATGGCCCCAAGGAATGCATTTCTGAACTTTGCTGACCAGTTATCTTATCATGGGCTATGGATTGATGAACCAGTTGTGGCCTAGGTTTGCTCATCACTTGTATAGTGCAGTGGTTCCCAAACTGTGGGTCAGGACCCACCAGTGGGTTGCAAGCCAATTTCAGGTGGGTCTCAAAGCACCTAGAGCAGCTGTATTGAAACTATGAGAAGATGGGGTGCTGGAACGTGAGACAGCTATGTGGTTATTTTGCTTGTCAAGATTGTAAATAGGCTGTTATTGGAAAATAGCTGAGAAATAACCAACTTACTGCTGTATTCTCAGGAAAGCAGCAGGCTCTGGAGTGATAATGAAGGCACATCTAGCCGTGCCATTACTTCTTGTGGGTCCCCAACAGATTGTCATTCTAAAGTAGGTCCTGGTGCTAAAAAGAACCACTGGTAGAGTGCATATGGGGAGAGGCTAGCATTAACACCAGAAGGGTCATTGCATGGTCTCCAGAAGGCTCTTAGGTCTTAATCCTATTGGGTACAGTGCAGTTGGTACAAGCATGTTGCCTGAGCCTGTCGCAAAAAGTGCTGAAAGGGACTGCTGGGTGACTAGGCAGCACAGAGTGGGCATTAGCTGGGCAAAAACAAATGTGAGCCAGCGAACAGTGTTGTGTCCTTTTCAGGTGGGGTGTTCTGGGTAAGGGGTGCAGGGAGAATGGGACTGGCAGTGACTCTTGCTGCCAGTTCTCGACCTCCATATAGGGCCACGCAGCCTGACATGGAGGTCTTTGCCTCTGTACTGGCTAAATAGCCAGCGCAGAGGTGAGTAGACCGCTCACCTACTCACGCCCTTACTGCAGGGAAAGGAGACAAATGTCCCCTGCAGAGCTTCCCATGGCTGCCTGGCTGCTGTTGGGTGCAGCGGTAGTTGTTTGGCTACCACTGCTTGCCTGGGCAGTTGGGCAGCTCAGGATTGGGCTGCCCATCTCTAGCAGAGTCAGACCAATCAAATGCTAATTTTTAAAACTCAAATAGAAACTATTGACTAAACCGCTGACTTTCTGGACAACGCTGCAATTGTGGACAGGTTCTTGGAACCTTCTGTGGCCTGTACTTTATTGCAGGTGAAAAGTATGGGTTGAACAGCTTATTTATCTTGATGTCTTGGGAGTGGGAATAAAAATAAAAGCAACTGCTTAAAGAAAGCGTAACTGTGTTGTGCTTTGACCCCACAGTCTTCTTTGAGTTCTGCCTCTGCATCCTCCTTCCAGCCACATGTGCCTTACAGTCCCTTCAGAGGAATGCCACCCTATAGCCAGCTTGCTGCCAGCTCTTTAATTAGTCAGCAGTATGCAGCTTCCCTTGGTTTAGGTGAGTAACAAAGGCTAGAGGATGGGGTTCATAATATTGCATGTTCTCAATACTGTACCAAGAAAACATTCAAGTGGGAACATTCCATCATGTGTGCCCCCTACTTGTGTTATGAAGTGTTGCAGCTCAGATATGGGTTGTCTGCCTTGGTGATGAGACCAAAAATACACAGGGCATTCCTCAGTTGAAAGGCTTGGTTTTGCAGCAGCCGGCGTCTTAGCAAAATTAACCTTGATTCGTCTTACAGAATGACATGGAGGGTTTGCACTAGCTGTTGATAGGGTATAAGTAAGCTTTATGAACTGAAATGTTTGGACCAAGCTACCTTTTTGGAGGGACTACTCAAGATGCGGTGCAAGGGATGGGGCTGATGTTGAAGACATTGGTACTAATCCCAGTTTAGCTGTGAACTTGCGTATAGTAGTCTTGAGCAAATGCTGCTTCTTAGTCTTGGTTCCTCAGCTACATAATGAATTGAGGCAGGATTGGCTTGTACTGTGTTACAGTTGTACTGTACTAGAATTGTACAGAGCTGTTTATACACTGGAAACACACAAATAATACCTCTGCAGTTAGATTAAAAAAACTGAAGAATGGGAGGAAAGTGTTCCATGGTGATCTGTTTGTGGATGCCTGGTGTTGTCTCTTATTTTAGGCTTCTTGGCATATTCGGCTATTAATATGTATTTGTACTCAAAGTTGGTGCCTAATGAAGAAAGAGTCTTTACCAAGATCTGTTGTGTTCTTGATCAAATTTTCTCCAGTCTTAAAACTGTAAAGCACACAGATCTTAAGCCACTTTCCCAAGGCATCTGGATGTCTGAACTGCCTTGTCTTATTGGTTTCCTTCTTTGCTTTGTCTTCTCCCTTCTATCTTTCTTTCTAGAGAAACTGGTAAGCCCTCCAGCATCAGCAGCTGCTTCCAGTCCTAGCACTTCTTCGTCTCCTCAGCCAGTTTCAGAGCCTGACTTGTCATCAGAGCCACACCTGCTGTCTTCTAAGGGTAACACCAGCTTGAGGATTCCAAGTATTTGGAAGAACTGCATGGTGTTTGCAAAACATTTTTGTCTCTTAACCCCCCTTTGCTCCTGAACAGAGTAAAATCAGCAAGGATTACTGCTGTAGTCTGCTTCGGAAAACCTTGTTGCATTTGCTCCAGGTATTGCATCAGTGGATGAAGAGGAAATAATTTTTTGGACACTATTTATTGAAGGTTTATATTTCACCTTTTGACCCAAAAAAGGGCCCATAAGGTAGCTCAAACAAATACAAATTACACATATAAAATAAAAACAAACCAGGAGCCAATCTAATCAAAAAGTATAAAGATAGCAGCAATCCTGGAGGTGGGGCAGAACCACCACTCTGCAGAGAAAATCAAAGCAGCTGAAATGCCTTGCAGGTTTAAATTTAAAAGTAAATAAGATGAGATAGTTGGAGGAAAGGGAGTTACTGCGCAAAAGACATTTGGAGGCTAGAAGCCATTAGGAATGGTCAGTGAACAGCAATTGGTGTAAAGCTCCTGAAGGCTTCATTTAACTGTTGGTTTCTCAGAAGGCCATGCTTGCATGGCCATAAGGATGATAAACTGTAATGCAAATTGAAGTTCATGGAAGAAATGCTTAGAGATTTATTTCCAGCAGATGCATGGATTCCTCCTATAAAGGTGTGGTGTATCGTAGAAAGATTTGCTGGCCTTGGAATAGACCCAGCCCAGATTTTTAGGTTTATGGAATGAATGCATTTCCCTGATGGAGCCTGTACATAGTCAGAACTCTAGTTGAATATCTTGCTTTTGATAATGTAGTGTTGCTCAAACTGTGGGTCAGGGCCCACTTGGTGGGTCATGACCTACTGTCAGGTAGGTTGTGGAAATCTGGGAGCAGCAATCTTGGAAGCTGCAGACCTTACTCTTGCTGTATTCCATTTGTGAGTGTTAACGGTTTGAATTTTCAAGTGAGGGTTTTTAAAAACTTTTTGTTTTTAGTTCAGTGCTTTTACATATTTTGACTTAATCTTGCTTTCTGTCAGATGTTTCTTGGTTGTACAATTATGCAGTCCAAGAATGCCAGTTTGCATTCCAGGAGTGTCATTTGATTACATCACAATGACGGCACTTCCTGCTTGATGTCACTTCTGGCTATGACATCACTTCTGTTGGATCCCAACACATGTGCCATTCTAAAAAGTGGGTCCTATTCTAAAATGTTTGAGAACCATTGTTAATGTGTTTCAGAGTTTGCAAACACAGGCCAGGGTTCTTCAGCATCTAATCAGCTTATATCCTATTAACTTGCTTGTTGGTAAAAATATCTGCTGGGAGGAAGAGGCATCTCTTCATGCAGCTTCAATGTCTTAAAAGTAGTACCTGCTTTTCAGGGCTATACTGAGTATAGTCATGTCCCAATATCTTCTGGGGTTCCATTCCACCCTGTTGATACCTGAAACCATGGGTACTGTGTACGCAGTTTTAAAGACAGGGGAACAGCAGTGGTTTTCCTGCAACAAGGTAAAAAAAAGATTTAATATTCCCCTATCTTTTTAATAGGTGTCGCAGTATCCATGTATCAGTGGATACTGAATTGGTGGAATGCCTGTATTGTGCTTTGAGACTACAACAGGTTTCTCTCTGCTTGTACATTTCAGTGCAATCTTGTTTGCTTTCAGTTTTGCATGCAGATGTATGAGAACTCCAATGCTTTGAGCTAGGTGACTATTCTGTAGCATGTCTGCTTAAATGCCTGATTTTCCAGAGCAGAGGTCTAAGCAAATTAAATCTCCTTTAAGAAATGCTTTTGTGAACAAAGGATGTGCATGTTTTAAGGCAAGCACTAAGACTTCCGAATACCTTGCAGTATTTTTGTTTATTTATATTTGCAGCAAAGGAATTCTAACAGGTTATATATAATAAATATCCATGCGCAAGAGGTCAGTTGTGGTTAACCCCCTAGCATAGTGTTTCTCAATCATTGGTACAGGTATTACCAGTGACATTTAAGGTGGTGGCTGGTGATATACACTGGACCTCTGCTCCTGGGCAATGAGACTGGCAACACAACATGATGAACAGTGGTTGGAGGCTTGGCACAGTGTGCAGAGTTCCAAAGCATGCTTTTCCACACTCAGAAAAGCCCTCCCATCCACAGTGAATTAGCAGAGGCGCTGGAGGATCACTGGTGACCTCCTCTTCCCGGCTCTCCCAGGCCCTGCCATCTTGGATTATGCAAGATCCAAGGGAAGAAGAGGCCACCATCAAAATTGGGTGGTCCTATGTGTTTACTTACTATTTGAACTAGTCCCAGAAAGCTGCTACAATATCTCTTGCATGTTGTCAACAGCCATGTTATAATATAAAACATGTTCCTGTTGAAACAATGTAGCGGCAATGTAATACTACAATGCATCTTGCTAAATAGAAAGCTAGACTTTTGAGACATAGTGCCACTGTTTTTAATTTTGTTAGAAATACGGAGGAGGATTTATTCCATAGCTGGAATGATGGTACTGCCTAAACATGTATAGAAATCATATTTTGCGCAACTGTGGTTCCCAAGCAGACTTTCAAAGAACTTCCCATTTGGAGCAAGAACCTTGGTAGTCACTAGCAGAGACCAGAGATGGGTGATCTGCTTGAATAGTGGGGAGGGAGGGAGAGGCCTTAAGCCTTGCCTACTGGTTGCAGGAAGTCCTGCTGAGCACCCGTTTGGTTCTTTCCCAATTGGTTGCTGCCTCTGCCTGCCATCCCCCAAACTCCCACTCACATTTCAGCCTTGCATAGTGAAATATATCCACAGCATATACAGAGCTCTGTCATATGGCAATTAATAGCTTGAATAATGAAATGGCAAGGCCTTTAGTCAGCTGGCTTCCAATATGGTTACCCAATGGTAGGATATGATAAACTAATTTTTTAAAAAGTTGGAAGCAATCAAAATGGTATTTGATATATAGAAACTCTTCCATGTCAGAATTTGGGGGGCAAATTCTGGACCCAAGTAATCTTTTTAAAGATTTAAAAATCGTGTAAAATTTCTGCTTGTCTTGCACAACTTTAGTTTTGTGCTGTTGAAGATCCTGAGTCTTAAGGTAGCATTTTTTCCAGACTAATGTAGAGACGCAAGATGCATGGGTAAGTGAAGGATTAATTGGTAACGTTGCTAACTGCGCAGCTATGAGTGCAGATGTGTTGGTTAACCATGGTGGTTGTCTTTAAAATGTGTGCAGTAACTAGGAACCAGGGATCCAAGTTCACCCAATCTTATACTAAACTTTGCATATATAGATAGGAAGAAGATACCAAGGCTTTTAAAAAAAATCTGCATAAGCATGAAAACATGCCAGTCATGGTGCCTTGAATAATTCTGGGAATTGTCTTTATGGAACTTTACTATACTTTATGGAACTTTACAATTCTAGAATTGTACAGTTCTCAAGGATATTCGATTGAAAGGGAGAACACTCCCCTTCTTTCAAATCTAATGTTCTTGAGAGTAGAGTACCAACATGGCTGCATCGAGTGGTGATCTAGACTGATGTCCTTGAATAATGTGCACTCAACTCAGTAATGAGTCATCTTGTTCAAATTCCACTGACAAAGATATTGTATCCATTAGAGAATTTGTCATAACCTGATGTGAGACTCCAACTGAGTGGTAGCATAATGATGGCATCTGAGGACTACTGATCTTGATTTGTGGACAACAGCAAAACCACATTTCCTGTCTTGAACAAATTAGTAATTCTGGAAGTATATTCTGTGAAGTCCTTGCCAGGAGAACCTTCTGCTCCAAACTTCCAGACTTCCCTATAGTCTTAAGGTCTGAATCTTGGGTCTGTGTGGGATTCAAGGCAATGTAAGCGTGGTTTAGACAAGCCTCACTAGAATAGTTTGACATTTTTTTGGCTTCTCCACAGGTGCTGCATTTGCCTCCGTTCATTCAATGCGCAAAAGTCCTATGGTGGAACAGGCTGTTCAGACGGGTCCCATTGACAACAACTTGAATCCCAAAAAGGCTCCTCCAATCAAGGTCACTCCTGCCATCCAGCGCAATACACGGCAGTCTTCACAAAGCAACAAGACAAGTGGTATGTAACTTTCCCCTCAGAGATAATACAGCAGAGATTTTTAAAAAATTCTGTCTTGAAGTCAACTTGAGCTAACCTCTGCTGTTACATTTTTAGCATGGTGGCGTATATTGAGTGAAAAGACTCTTCCCATTTTGCCTTAGATACAGTTGAGCCAGCACCTGTACAAACGCAAGGGCAGGTGAATGATGAGAATAGAAGGCCCCAGAGGAGGAGATCAGGTATGTTACCTGACTGTAAATTCTCCAGACTAACTGAAAACCCTTGTGCTTTGCTTCTGTCATATGAGCGAGCAGAAGAATATTGATGGCCATTTGGAGATCTAGAACAAAATGGGGCCCAGTAGCTTTGTGTATCTTACAAGTGCTAGCGTGTGGATAACGAAGTATACTGGTGTAATCCACAAAGTCCTGAAGTCTGTAGTGACTTATGAATGGTATGCCTGAGCTTTTCAAAAGACTTAAAAACTTGTAGTAATATACTTTGGACAGCTATAGGCGATGTCCTAATACAGGCATTCCAAAGCAACTGTTTTTGGGTGGATGGGCTTATGACTCTAACTTGTAGGAGGGGCTTCTATCTCATCAAATGCTAGAATGAGTTCGTTGATGTGCATGGCTTCAAATATGTAAGTTCAGATAGGCTGTCCTCACTCAACGCAGCACTGCTGGATTCATAACGTACCTTAATGTAACAAGAGCATAAGCAGGAAGCTGCTGGAACCATCTTTACAGTGGAATGGAAATGACTTTTGGAGGCATCATGTCACTACCTTGTCACAGGCAAGAAATTCTTGAGCTTGCACGTCTTGCTTGTTTAGAACTAAAATTGAATATGATTTAGAACGTTCTCCCTATTTTCTCTTTTTCAGGAAACAGGAGAACTAGGAATCGTTCCAGAGGGCAAAGTCGAGCAACAACTGTGAAGGAAAATACAATCAAGTTTGAAGGTGACTTTGACTTTGAAAGTGCAAATGCACAATTCAACCGAGAGGAGTTGGATAAAGAATTTAAGAAGAAACTTAACTTTAAAGGTTTGTGGCTGTGCTATAATGGTTGTCTCGATCTTGAAGCAAAAGGAAACATCTTGCTGAGAATGAAAAAAAAAGTGCCTTTATAGTTTTATACATAACACAATCTTTGGGGTCTTTCTCTTAGATGACAAAGTTGAGATGGGAGAAGAAAAGGGGGAGCCTGCTATAGCTGCCAAGAACTGTGGTGGCAATGCAGATGAAGACCTTCTTGGACCCAACTGCTATTATGACAAGTCAAAGTCTTTTTTTGATAACATCTCATCCGAACTAAAATCCAGGTAAATTTAGAATCCTGGACTTTGAACTTGAACAGCGGTGTCAAACTTATTTCCAGTGATGTTATTCAGGGGGAATGGACCAGAACGGGCGTTCTGGATCCTAACGGGCTCTGCGGCTGCTTCCGGGGTTTTATTTTTCCTTCAACATTTGAATTTGAACTCAAAAGTGAGTTCCTGTTCCTAAATCATTTGAATGACACCACTGCTTATTTCATACAGTGGGCCAAAAAGCACTTATGAGTCCTGCTGAGGGCAGAAAGTGATGTCATTAAGTAGTCATGACCAGAAATAACTTCACTGGCATGATATAATTTTATTCATACACTTAAAGTGTTGTGTAGTAGCAATGTTAGGGATATTGTCTCATCCAACACTTTATTTGTTTTAATACTAAATTGATTATCCATTATTGTATTGCCCTTCCAAAGAATGTTTTCAAATAGTGCATATGCTTCTCATGCATCTGCCAAAAGAATTGCTACATATAAGCATGCATTTTGTATATGTTGAAAATGTAGTAAAGGATTGATGTTTTGACACAATCATGTTTGTGGTGAGTTCACTATGTTTTCCCTTGACTATATTAAGTAGTTTTGTCCAACATATAAATTTTCATAAACTTTTTAAACAGGAAAGCCCTACTGGACAAAGTGTCCCGCTTCCTGTTTCTCAGATACCGCCAGAAAAACCACAAGCAGGCAAAAGCATAAAACCACAGGCAAGTGGTGTTCCATCACTGCTCCAACAACCACTATTGCTGTGTGGTAATTTTTTATTTGGGGGCATTATAACTACTAGAGAGAAGGGCTGTGGCTCAGTGGTAGAGCACATGCATGCAGAAGGTCCCTGTTCAATCCATGGCTAGGTAAGACACAAACACTTTAGAGAAACCCTAAAAGCCCTAGAGAGCCATCACCTGTCATTGTTGATGTTACAGAGTTAGATGGACCACTGTTTACAGCTGTTCTTAAATGTTTTTTTTACAGATTTTGTCTTTTCTTAGGAGGAAAAGTGCAGGTAGTCATGTGTTTTTATTCCAAGGGCAAATTTTTGTAAATTATAATTATAAATAGCTTTTAAAGTGTACTAGGTAGGTTGATATAGTGTACTAGGTAGGATAGTATAGTATAAGCAGATGCAGCTGTAATTACCCAAGCACCCCCATTTTTATTTTTTTGCAGATATCAGGCTTTTTGTTTTTTAAAAGTGCAGAAAGCAGTTACTACTGAAAAAGCAGAACTCTATCTATGATCTGATTCAAGAGAAGTCAGCTGCTTTATATTATGATCCTGTGATTATGTTCTTTATTAATTGGTCTAATCCCCTTTTAATGTAATTTGCATCAATGACCATTGCTACCATGTAAGGGAGAAAGATTGGTTCTAAGGAATTGAGGGATGTTGTGGAGGCAAGTCAGAGCTACAAATTGGGGAATTTCAAATTGGCTTCCAAATGGATTGGCCTTAAGCAGTACAATCTCAGCCTCAGGTCCTTAGCCACTAAGAAAATATTTTTGCTATTTAGATGAATATTAATACATGGTTCACAATATAAGCACACAATGTTATGCTATGATGAGGGATATTTGCTCTCTCCTGTGGAAAAGGGTTAAATATAGCTATATAATAGAGGCACGTTAAAAAAAAACTTTTTTAAAAGAAATATTCAGTTTTTGTTCAGTTGACATATTGAATGCTTATTCTTAGAGAAGTAGAATCTGTAAAGTTCTTATTTAGTTAAATATGACACATCTCTATTTTGCTAACCACAAAACAAATGGCAGCTTGGAGACAGATACTTGAAATGTCTTCTAGTCTTATCCTGGATGCTGGTGCTCTATAATAAAGGCTGATCTTCCTTGACTGCAACAGTCTGTTATTGAATACTTGAGTTCCTTCCATCAATTCTTCAAACTATTACGCTTTGTCTTTTGACTCTTGGTGAAGTACTATGGCAACTGACACCTCACTCTCCAGTGTAAGCTCCCAAATCCCAATTAGAGTTCTGTGGTACTTCATGATTATTGCTGTAAAGCAGTGGTTCTCAAACTGTTTAGCACTGGGACCCACTTTTTAGATTGACAATCTGTCCAGGTCCCATCGGAAGTGATGTCATGGCTGGAAGTGCCATCATTGTGACACCAGAGCCTGCTGCTTTCCTGAGAATGCAGCAATAAGTTGGGTTATTTCTTAGCCATTTTCCAATAGCAAAGTGAATTGGAAAGGGGGAAAAGCCTATTTACAACCTTGACACAAGCAAAATAACCACACAGCCCTCGCCTTTTCCAGTATCCATCTTGCCATATTTTCAATTAATGGCTGCTGTGTGACTCACCTGGTGGGTCCTGACCCACAGTTTGAGAAACAGTTAAAACTTCCTCCCCTACCACTAGCCCTGCATGTTCAAAGATACTATGAATACTGGAGTCAAGTGAAAGTTGACTTCATGACTAGAAACTTCTGGTTTGCCTGTTTGTGGGGAACAGGATGATGAACTAGGTGGAACTTCATTAACATAATTGTCCTGCTGGATCAAAGCAATCCAACAAATGGTCTTTGAAAGATTCGTGTGGTTCTGTGACTTAAAGCATGTCACAGGAGAGACATTAACTGATAATGTATTTCTTAGTTCCAGGCGTACAACGTGGGCTGAAGAACGGAAGCTCAACACGGAGACATTTGGCGTGTCTGGCCGTTTTCTCCGTGGCCGTAGCTTTCGTGGTGGGTTCAGAGGTGGAAGAGGGTCTGGAGCAGTCCGGCGGAGTCAAGGTCCTCCTAGAGTGGGCACTGGAAGAGTGTGAACCTTGCAGGCAAGTGATAAAACTACAATAATTTTGGCAGGTCTCTTGAGTAATTGAGACATGTGTGCTCTGTCAAACTACTTTGCATGGTTTTATGTGAAATGCTTTCCTTATTCTGCCAATTCAGGCTCCTACGCCAGCAAAACTGCAATCCTAAACCGGAGTTAGGCTGGCATAAGCTAAGCCAGCAAAGTTTGGCCAGCACAAGGGCCACCATAAAAGCACATTTGGACCATTCTCAGTCAGGGAGGATGGCGCACATCTGTGTGTTGGCCTCTGACTCGGAGTGGTCCAAACATACTTTGTGGTGGCCCTTGTGCTGGCCTGACTCCAGTTTAGGATTGCACCCTAAGTGTGTTTGGGTTGTACTTTCTCTCCTATGTTAGTGAAGGACAGTAAAAAGGGCCTCGGTGGACAAGACTGGAGTGAGTGGCGATTTATGTTGGTGGTAGAAAGGCAGGTTTTGCCTCTATTGCAACTGTGTCACTCTTTGTATCTGGCTGTACCTCCTAAGGATCCCAGATTTGCAGAAAGGAAATTCTGTTTTAGCCTTGCCTACAGAGTCTGAATAGTTAGCTTTTTGAAAAATGCATATTCCTTAAAGGAAAATGGCCTTAATAGGAATGAGAATCAACCTGAGAGTAACAGTGGTAATCAGATTGTCATGAAAAGTAACACTTGTGTCTTCCCTTCTGTCAAGGTTGCTGTGAAGACATGTACATAAGGAGGGAACAATCAAAACTGCTGCACTTAATGTGGGTGAATGAACACAATGTTCACAAACTTCAACTCCGATGGATGACACTGTTGCTTGTGTGGAAGCAGGATTCAAGCACA
Organism: Lerista edwardsae; assembly: GCA_029204185.1. NCBI lineage: Eukaryota > Metazoa > Chordata > Lepidosauria > Squamata > Scincidae > Lerista > Lerista edwardsae. The sequence continues at coordinate 13,041,141 of JAJKFI010000013.1, forward strand.
GGAGTAACTTGAAAAGGAATATGCTAATTGCCTCTTCAAGGAATTTTTTTCTTTCTTTTCAAGACTTGTAAGGAACGTCTGCTGCTTCTAGGTTCCAAAGGCTGCTGTAGTTGAACAGGTAGAACACTAAATCCAACTCCTTGGAGGAGACCAACACACAACTAATTTCAAAAATAAACCAAAGCTCAGATGAAACCAGCAACCTTTTTTGTTTTGAGGAACCACAATCCTGCTGGTCTCCTTTCCTCTGTCTTTCACACATGCATCTCCAGCCTTCCCTCTCAAAAGCAGATTGTTTGTATCTAGAAACAGATTCTAGTGCAGAAAGAGTTGTGTATAGTGTGGTGATGGGACTTGTTGATCATGTATCTGAAATTCTGGCTTCAGCACTGAAGACAGTATGGTTTCTCTGGAGCTGGGCAACAGACTTGCTTGGGTGCTGGTCACCCCTCAAAAGGAACACTGTCAGAAGCATCTAAACTGGCCAACAGTAGCAGGGCTGCTCTTTAGCCACCCTGCGGTTAATGGCAGGAAAACAGTCCAGGAAAGCTAACAATTATGGGATGTAATGCTCTTGCAGTGGCTCTTTAAAGGAAACGATTTTCCCTCTGTTTAAGTTAAAGGGGGAAATCTAGGCTTCAGGCCTAAAAGTCCTTTCCTTGGGAGAAAATGTGTTTGTATGCTTGACATGGAATTCTTCAAAATGGGAAAGGGGAACCCAAATGAAGCTTGGCAAACCAGCATGTTCAGTTCACCCCCATTTCCTTCCCCAAACTCTGTAAATAGTTTAGATCTTTTTGTTTTTAAATTGTTATGGGGAGGGGGGTTGAAAGGTGGGTGTGCAGGGATTATAAACTTTTGCATGAAAGTGGGTTAAGCCTTTAATGGCATGTGTTCTTGTTAGCTGTAGGAATGTTTTTTGTTGTTGAAAGGCCTCTAACAGAAGCCATGCTCCCCACTCATTCCTGGTTAACCTTTTTGGGTTCTCCCCTCCCACGGGTCATGCATTGACTTAAGTTGTTGTAAAAGCTTGGATTTATTTTGTAGACCTTCATCACAAAGGATTACACATTGTGGTGGGGCTGCTTTGGAGTCCTGCAAATTGTAATTATAAATAAACATGTAAATGTTTAACACTTCTGTTGTCTGCAAGTAAGTGAATTGGATCCCAAATGAACGTGAATATTAAATGATTGGTAATGCTAGTCTTGCTAACCTAACAATTGCTCACAACACAATTGCTTTCAGTTGGCATGGAAATTAGTCTTTTGTAAACCTTGATCATTCTGGTCCATTTTAATTTAATTGTTCTGTGAATACTCTGGCATGTGATATGTAGGGAGTATTGGTAAGGCTTGGAGCCCTTCTTTGACTAGCCTTTTGCTCATAGTGATAGAATACAACTGTATTCTGTCTTGGCTCTTGGTTGCTAGTAGCATTTGCCAAAAACACCTAAATTGGAGAATCTGCATGTATAATGCAGTAACCCATATGGGAATACTTTTTTTATATTATGCAAAGTCCGTGTTGGGGCATAAGGTTAGAAGTAGTAGGCCCTATCTAGCTTCACAACATAAAATTGTAGCAAAAACACCTAGTAGCAGGCTGTAGCAAAACTATTTTGAGGCAAATGAGAGTACTATTGGCAAGATACACACAAAGCAAATGAGTAAATAACAATGCATCTATTACAACCGTGTCCTGTAGTGGTGCATGGTTTCTCTTGGAGGAATGTAACATACAGATACTAGTCTTTCAGAGTTTAGGAGCCAAGTATCCATCCAGCCTTGCAAATGGAGCATAGCTTGGAAAGCTAGAGGCTGTAACCATTTAAAGAGATCTGTGGGGGATTTTACATTCTTTGAGCAGCTTATATTTGTATGAATAGTTTCAGTCATCTTAATAGTTTTCAAAGCACTTGCTCTAAAAGTGATCTTGAAGGCAGTAGAATACTCAATTGGTACCATGAATATTCTCAGCACTGTTACTTTATTGTTAGCCACCTAATTGAATGCCAGCTTGTATGTGTCTATTCAATTATACACATTTCTTTCAGATTTCCTGATGCTAGTGCAAAAAGTTACACCTAAAACATTTTTAGGGTAGAAATGAAATGCAAAGCAGCTGTCAGTTAGACAAGCTGTTCACTGATCCAGTGAGTAGGTAGATAACAGCAGTAGACAAGGACATAAGCAATTACCCTTTGCAGATAGGGGAAAGCATGCCCATGGCAATCATCGCTGTTGAAAGCAAACCTCAACTTCTTCTAACTGTATACAAAAGCCCAAGCCTAATAAAGTAGAATAGTCTTTTAGAAACTCAGAACAGAAAACTAAAACAGACTAATTTTAGACTTTGGGAATAGTCTCCACCCTCAAGTGTCCCTTATAGAACATCTCTAGCTACATGTTCTATAAAATGGAATTGTTCCTTGGTCTAAATAAGACTTGTACTGTACCTTCCTATTTCTCTGTAAGTTGGTAAGAGCTCTAGCTCTAATACTAGTACAGCTATTAACACAATAAGCTGTGATCGATAACACTCACTGTACCCCAAGTTAGCTGGAGGTCCACTACAAGTCATCTGCTTTGAACTACCTGCCCTTCTTAATGAAGCACATCTCCATAGACAGTTTTATAACAAGTCAGTGAATATTCACTATTTCCCACCATTATTGAACATAGCACATTGTTAGAGATAGAGCTTAACTTTCCCTTAGAGAAGTTGTTGGGAGGAAGCTTTTCTAATAGCATCGTGTTCTATTAACTTAGTAAGTACAAATCCTGTGTTTCTCTTCAGCCATGCTAACCAAACTCATGCATGTTATTAGTTATATGGCTAGCTCTGTGGCAAAAAAATTACACAAAGTTAATAAAAGGGACAGAAAAAAGATAATTTTTACCAAGACGTTAAACCAAAGCATTTTAGATATCAGTCCTTCAGGCTTTGTATAAGACCAAACTTCCAATTTTAGGTTACAATACTAGGTCAAATAGAGGCTTGATTCACAATTTCAGTCCCTTACTGAGCCCAGATGAAATACTGTTCAGAAGTTCAGTAATAAACTATACCTGTGCACTTGTATGAGAGCCAGCACACAAATATTAACCAGCTTTGACAAACTTCCACAGTTTGGCTGCTTAAGTTAACATTTTTTAACTGTTACACCCAATTCCAACATTTGCTGTAATGTTACAGAAAGACAGACAAATCTAGGCCCTTGATATGACAAAGCAGTTGCAACAGACTAGAACTTATACTTTGGCACAAAAGCAGGGTCCATATGTCCACCTTTGGGTTCTTGTATAGAACAGCTTTTTGTCTATTATAAAAGGAATTGCAACGTTACAGTAAGAACTGAAGAAAGGAGTAGTATTTACAGTAAACAGGCTTAAAAAAACCAAGTGGTTTATTGGAGTAGGCCTCTTAAAGGGCACAAAACAAAATGGAATGCCTACATGTCCATACATAATTCATTGATTTAGGAACCGGAACAGCTAGGCAACTGAATTTTATTCATCATGATGTTTTCTTCTGTTTTTTCTTCTCGTTTTCCTCTTTCTCCTTTTCAATTTCAGCAACATACTTCTCAATTTCCTCAGGGCTCAAAATCTACAACACAAAAAAATTAAGATTAGAACCAGGATTCAGAAAACTGGGTACGTATTAGAGCTTTTTGGTCCTCTCATGACCCCCTCCCAAAAGCTGCCCCTAAGGTGTCAAGGGACTCTCCAGAGCAGTACAAAGAGAACCTAGCGATCTGCCTGTGTATATCTAGATGATGCACTTTCCACTCAAAAGGCCATTTGGCTCCTATTTTCTATAAATAAGAGACTCAAGTTCATTTGGAACAGCTCTCAAACAGATAACAAAACCAGTGATGAAAATGACACAATTCTGTGCATTTCTTACTAGTAACAGTTAATAATAATAATAATAATAATAATAATAATAATAATACATGTATTTATATACCGCCTTTCTTAAGGTCACTAGATTTCTCTAATGATTACAACTCAAGGCGGTTTACATAGGCAGACTTTTCACAAACCCGAAGGTTTTTACAATTTACAGAATGTTCTATCTTTCAAGAACCACACTCAAATAAAACAGTTCTTTCTTTCTGGATTTAGCCTTCTTTCTTTAGCCACCCGTCTGTCGTCTGCTGGCTGATGAGGCTTCCCTGCTCTCACCAGAGACGCAGCTGAGTTCAGCACACTCCTCCTCCCACGAGGCAGCTGAAACTCAGCTTTTAATCAGCCGCAGTTTGCAAGGTCTGCCGCTCACACAGACTTCCGGGAGTCTGGAGCTCACGACCTTGAGATCTTCAGTTGTTATCTTCGGGCAAACAGAGGCATTAACCCTCTCGGCTAAATCTTCTGCCCCATCAGTTAAGCGTATGTCTAGATGCAGATTAAATTTCCTAATGACCAAATTCATTATTTCTTTCTTAACCCCCCCCCCAAAAAAACCCCATCACTGCAAGCACAGTTACTTCAATACAGGGGGCTCCAAGCTCCAACCCAATCTTACTGTACCTCTGGGGAGCACAGCAACAGCCGTGCCTACAAGTCCCCAGATGTTCTATTCCTGCAGCCAGCTGCTTCTGCATTTGGGCATCCCAACAAGCAGAGTGCCCAGCATTCTGGGCAAGCACAGCTGGGTCACCTGGGACTGTAGGTTCAGCTGTCACTGCTCCACGGTGAAACATGGATTGGAGCTCAGATTGGCTTTACTGTTCTGGAGGTCTCCAGTTTGGAGACTGCTGATCTAATATATAGTGCAGATACAAAGATTTTTGAGTGCAGACCTCCACTTTTGTCTGGTGGTGAAAGCTGACCACCAAAATATCCACTTGTGCTCAGAACTGAGAACCAATATAACTAAGGATACCTTACCTTGAGGGGCTGGTTCCTTCTCATAACAGCCAGTTCAATATTTTTTCCACCTGATTGCACAACCTTAAAATGAAGGAAATTTACAAGTAGTGTTAGTAGCAAATGTATACATTTGCCTTTTCATGAGCAAATGACATGCATGCTACTACCATGCAAGAACCACTTTTATTCTAGGACTCTTGAAGCACAAGGAGAGACATCTCTTTTTGAACCAATTATTAGAACAAATATGTTATTATAGTTCTTACTGAATTAAATATCAGAAAATCATATTCAACTTGTCAAGCCAGTTCTATAGCCAATACTGTACCCTAAACAAGGGATTAGAAGAGCATTCAAAACAAGCAGTTAAAGATCCATCAAATGTAAGGTAGTAGGAGCTTCAATCTTCAGACTTACTTCAAGAAGGGCTTTGATAACAAGCTTAATAGTCAGATCATCCGTTTCAATGGCTTCATCAGTGTAGTTTTTTTCCAAAAATTCACGCACCGACTTTGCTCCTCTGCCAATGGCATTAGCCTAAAATTAGTTTTAGAAGATAGTTAAAACCAATAATTCAAGCAAGATTATGGTCCTAGATTGTCCATGTATAGTATCTCACACTTATCAGGAAGCAAGGACAGAATAATTTAAAAACTAGCTAATCATAACTGAAAGAACCATGATAAGAACAGTGAAATAAGACCATAAGCAAGTGGGCAAACTTAAGTAAAGAACACAAAAATTCAGTGTGCGTGGTTGGTCGAGTGACAATTGCTTTTCACACAACTCTAAGACAACCCTCTCACCACCACTAAGTTCCCTTCAAGCTGCCAACACTGCTTTGTTCAATCCACCATAAAGTAGTACAGTCCCCTTACACACACACGTCTGGGGAACACAAGAAGGTCCACAACCTGGATAAAAGGATTGACAGCACAGGGCAACAGTTTTCAATTCTACTGAGCCAATCACAAGGACAGAATTTGCTGTCTTTTACCTGTTTACCTTAAGAGTTTTAAAGGAAAGGCCACTAGATTATCTGAAGGAATCAGAATAAAGGGGGAGGAGAAACATTTCAGTCTTTTAAACCATAGATAGTAATCATTTAAAGCTTTCACATCCTGAAGCTGTGACTAACAGGCAACAGCAACAAGCAGAAATGGTTAGCAACTCCAGATGTGGTTAAGAAAAAGGAACTGGACATGCACAGATGGTTAGCAGTTCTCAAACAGTGTGTCGGGAGCTACCTTCGAAAAGTGGGTCTCGGTGCTAAAAAGTTTGAGAACCATGATCTATCATTTTCAATCAAAACACTGTTACAGACACAGGTGTTTTTTTCAGAATGACGGAAGGGCAACAGAAAGTTCATGAGGAAGACTTCTTAAGACTGTATGGTGCTGGTTGATCTTACATAAGTTACGTAAGAGGGATTAAACTGTCAGCAGAAGCAGTACGCACGCACCCTTCTGTTCCTCCCAGCAAAACTACATATCAACTCACCTTCCAAGCATGGTATGTGCCAGAAGGATCAGTCTGATACAGCCTGGGAGTTCCATCAAAGTCAAATCCTACAATAAGGGCAGAAATACCAAAAGGTCTGCGGCCATTACTCTGGGTGTACCTCTGAGGAGGAATAAGAAAGTTTCATTTTAGCACGCATGGCATGCCAGTAGATTTCATTGGAAATTGGACAGTTATATTTTACTGAATCTGGTTTGATTAAAGAAAAAACAGCCATTATTTGTGAATGTTTTAAGAGCCACTTTGTGTACCCAATTTTTAAAAAATCTACTGGATAGAAGTAGAAAAAACCAACTGAAGAATGTACCTGAGTGTGCTAGATCATTGTGTCCCATGATTGTTCCCAATCCCAACAAAAACCAGGATTTGTTTAGTACCTGAAGTGAAAGCTTGAAACTTTTGTTTCTAATCATGAAGTCAGCACTATGCTCTAAATTTACTGGAAATGTGTTACTTGCAGATCTTTCCCCTTTATTTTTGTTGTATTCGACTTTGTAAGTCTATGTATTCAAAGAGGTTGTCACAGTAGTTAGAACAAAGTCAGAAAAGTTGTGGGAGAAGGCACATTTTTTGAGATGCAGAAACCACAACTATATAACACTTGCAATTCTGACACCCAGGCAAATACTTACCACGTCACTTTTCACCATTTTGGGAAGACGTTAGCACTGCAACTGCACATTTACATAATAATTTTAGCCGAATACAGCATCAGCATTATAGTCTGGGGTTCGCTGGTGTATACATCTGAACTAAAATCACGCTCTCTCAACCATATTACAAGAAAACCAAATATTAATTGTGCATACCTGCTTCAGGCTAGCAATATAACGTGTAATATATTCCACCGTGACAGGATCCTCCACTGTAAGTCTATGGCTTTGACACTCCACTCTGGCTCGGTTTATAACTATCCTGGCATCTGCAGTGAGCCCTGCAAACAACTTGAATTAGCTAAAATGCACTTGCAAATAGTATGCATACAGCATCCCTCTGCTCTAAAGAGGTTACTCCCCAAGAGGGAGAACAACAAATGAGGGTAATGACAGGTCATATATACTTGTGGCTGATTGGGGGCGGGGAAGATAAATGTTGTAAGTTTTGTTAAAATCTTCAATTTCCTATATATATAATATATATCCAGGAAAAAAATTATATAGTTTATACAGATGAAATCTCTCTAACATACTAGAAATACCGTGGTTACAGCACCCTCTAAGCTGAAAGCATTTTGAAAGGAAAAGATTAAGCAACCTCCGCTCAGATTCTCTAGATGTATCTTGGTAGAGAGGTGTTGCTACAAAAATGATATGGAACTTTGTAGTTTAGTCTTCAGATGAAGTGTGAATGACAGATCAAGACGTATCACACTTGCTAATTAATATCTGACACAGCAAATGCCAACAAAACATTACTTTGCAATCAGGACACGTTTGGCTAAACTGAAATGTACAGGATCAGATTCCAAGTAAGAAAAACAAATGTTATTCCTAAAATAATTATCACTAACAGATAAAGAAACAGTAGGCCCCTTTTTCACCCTTATTTTTTTCTCTCAATTAGAAATAGTCAAAGAGTATTGAGTGAAGTGCATTTGTATTTTAGAAGCTTTTAGAAACTTATCACAATATTTTCTAATTATTTCAAGAAAGCATAGTTATCCTTTATGGCAGCTAATTCTTGGATACTATTCTAAAGACTGAGAGCAGAAAAGACTTCAGAAGAGAGCTTCCACAGCTCCTTCTCAGCCCAATAGCCCTGTACACCCTGAAAAAAAACTTGCTCCTGATTTGCTTCTCCACACCAGAAATAGGGAGAGCAGAGGACTCCATTTGCACAACAGCGCTTAGGGTACATTCCCTTGTCTGCGTTCTCCCTCACCTACAGAATGGCATGGCCTACTTTCTGTCACTCTTGTTTGTGGTTAATATAGGCAAAATATCTAAAATATTGTTTCAATTATGGAAGACAAAAACAAAGATAACTTTTTATGATTTGCACATTACATGTATTCCACTGCATTCTAATGTGGCACAATTTCATTCGAAAATATTTTTCAACCATTTATAATCATCATCCATTGCAATACCTGCAAAAGCCATGCAGACGTTGTCATCAAGGGCACAGATCTTTCGGACAGTTCTTTCATCCTGAAGTTTTGCCACAGATTTCTTTTCCACACCAAGGACAACAATATCTTTTCCTCGTACTCCAACCTTGAATATTGCACAAGTTAGAGATTTTTTTAAGTAATTCCAGAAATAGGCACTTTGTTCTCACATAGAAAACTCATTAGCTGCAGAACAGAACAAAACTGAACAGAAAATGTGCAAATTTGGTCATATTTTCAAGTCCTTTGCCTTCTGAGGTCTTCCATCTCTCCTTCCCACAGCCTCAGCAGAGGCAGCACCACTATTCTTGTGCAGTCTCTATCCTTTTGCATTCCTTCTCCTTAGTCTATCTTATGGACTCGGTAATAATTTTGTCTACATTCAATTATTCTTGCACAATTTCTATGACACTTCCTGGGCATACCTAGTGCTTTTCATTCTTTTTCTTCATCCAAGAGATAGATCTGTTTGGGAGATTGATACCAAAGCTGTTCAACAGGACCACACCTGAGTTGGGATGTCACTTCAGAATGACACAGATTCCTCCCTCTTCTTTCTCCCAACTCACCCAGCCCATTTTAAATCTATAAACTCCAGCAATTCCCCACAGCACCACTTAACTCCTACCATTTATGACCAGCTTTTCTCCCCACACCATTAAATTATATCAGAGCTCTCCAAAGCCCTTCCTCATCATTCATCATCACCTCACTCCACCCCCTCCCATCAGAACTCTCACCTCGTATCCCATGTGGGAATGTGGGAGAAAGTAACTAGAGTTTGAGAGGTTTTTGAAAGCCAGCTGAGATGAGTTAATTACAGGCTGTAATGAGTGAGGGCACTTGGCCAGATAAATAAATTGGTTAGTACTGTATATGAAAAGCCTTTTCAAATACAGTACTAACCAATTTATTTATCTGGCCAAGTGCCCTCACTCAT
>JAJKFI010000013.1:13050991-13101502 GCA_029204185.1 Lerista edwardsae
ATGAGTGAGGGCACTTGGCCAGATAAATAAATTGGTTAGTACTGTATTTGAAAAGGCTTTTCATATACAGTACTAACCAATTTATTTATCTGGCCAAGTGCCCTCACTCATTACAGCCTGTAATTAACTCATCTCAGCTGGCTTTCAAAAACCTCTCAAACTCTAGCTACTTTCTCCCACATTCTTCACAATTCCTTACCATAGGTGTTTTTTCCCCACCCACCCAACTCCTCCCTCACACGACTCCCACTTATCTGACAATATACTCTGTCCCTCCAACTGTTTCCTGCAAGTAAAACAGGATTACAGCCGAAGTCTCACTGAACATAGTGGGCTTATTTCTGAGCAAAATAAATAACAATTTTCAAACACCTCAGCTAATTGGAGGAAGGGTGGAGAAGTATGGAAAAGGAACAAAAACAGCTTTATATACCTTATTCCAGCAATTCTTATTTTGCAATACTAACCGTGTTTCATGTGTCCTGAGCCACGCCAAAACTAGGGGATTTCCTTTTTCAACTTTTTTAACCAACTCTTCCCTGAGCTCAGGGGGCCCGATGCAGCCCTCAGCCCCCTGCAAGCCTCTGGTCCCCTATGAGCCTTTGGCCCTCCTGACCTTCCTGACACAGGCTGCACCCTCCAACCTGTGTTTGGTTGTGTTGGAGGTATTCAGAGGTCAGGGAGGCCACACACAGCCTCCCCAGCCCTCAGAATGCCTCTAGAAGGTCAAAAATAGTACCACCAGAAGTGATTATTTTAGGCCCCCTGGATGTCTTAGGGTTGGGAAGGCCTCCCTGACTCTCAGAACTTGCTCTGGGTGTTCCCATTCCTGTGATCTTCTGTTTCTGAGATATTTACTTCAGCACATTTAAATAAGCTGCTTGTGGGGTGGGGAAATGGGAGTCCATTAAAGTGTGTACTGTATTTCTGTGATGTGATTTGGTGCTTGGAGGAATCCTGGCATTTTGAGCCCATTCATTCATTCATCTAAGTTCCAGCTCTAATATATTTATTTAAATTTTATATTTAAATTTATGCATTTTTCCAGCGCTTGACACCATGCTATTTGATGTGGTCCTCCGGCTAAAAAGTTTGGAGACCCCTGCCTTAGCTCCATCGTCTACATATGCGTATGGGGGTTACAGTTTACACAATTGGAGCAACTGTGGGGTAGTGGTTAAGAACAGGACCAGGGCCATTAGATTCAAATCCCAACCCTGTCATTACACTAGCTCCCTTGGTGTCTTTAAACCAGTCACTCTATTGTGGCCACATATGGTGAGAGAGCACGGCTGCTCTAGAAGGAGCTCAGGCTCCTGCAAAACTTAGCATTTTGGATTCCCACCCTCTAGATACGCCACTGGTTCTCCCACCCCGCCTTGGGAAGGGGAAGGGTGGCCGTGAAGGCGAGGGGGCAGGGTCGCTTTACCCAAGAGCTGGGGCTCCTGCAAGGCTTAGTATTTTGGACACGCCCCCTCTAGGAAAGCCACTGGTTCTCCGAGGCCGCTGTGAAGACGAGGGCCGCTTTAGCCACGAGTTCAGGCTCCTGCAAAACTTAGCATTTTGAACTCCCTGCCTCTAGGAACGCCATTGGTTCTCCCGCGCCACCCTGGGCGCCTTGCGAAGGGGAAGGGCGGCTGCGAATGGCTGTGGAGACGAGGCCCTTTACCCAGGAGCTCAGGCTCCTGCAAAACTTAGCATTTCGGACCACCCCACCAGGAACGCCACTGGTCCTCCCACGCCGTCCCGGGAGCCTTGCGAAGGGAAAGGGCGGCTGAAGGAGCACGACACCCACGACCGCGCTTGCCGCCGCTGCCTGGAAGTGGCGCCGGATCAGTCCCTCGCACCCGCCCCGGCCAAGGCCGCCTCCTCAGCGGGGCCTCCTCGCTCGTCCCGCCGGGCCGCAGCTTACCGCGGTGGAGCCCTTCTTCACGGCCTCCTGGGCGTACTCCACTTGGAAGAGGTGCCCGTCCGGGGAGAAGACGGTGATGGCCCTGTCGTAGCTCATGGCCGACGCCGCCTGAGAAACCCCGAGGAGAGCGAGCGAAGCAGCAGGCGATGCTCGCCTCAAAACAGCACCGTCACCTTCCCTCAATGCGCACGCGCAGCACCTCCTAACCCGCGCGACGGGTATTCACGCAGCGCACTTACGCAGCCGTCGCCACTTCTTTTTTTTTTTTTAACCATAGAGTTCTAAGGACATACAGTGCTTGCAGGGACATATGACTCTTACCTGCCTCGCGTACGTTCTTGGCGTACCACGGCGGCTGTCCTGATTGGTCAGCTAAGGCGCGAGGCACTCCCCGCCAGTCTCATGAGGCAAATTCTGTAGGAAGTGATTGAGCTTCTCGCTGCGCTAGTAGCGCCGGCGAGGAAACTAGACAAGCCAAGGAGACAAGCGTCCTAAAGGCGAGCTGCCGTTACGCATGTGACGTTGTTGAGGGTGGGTAGCTTTCGCTTTCCACCTGCCGCTCCACGCAATTGGCGTGCTGTGTCCTTTTTTTACGCACTTGGCGCACCGAGATACTACCGCACGGAAAAAAAAAAAAACAGGGAAAGATGCTATTTGCTAGCGACAGGAAACCCAGCAGCAGGGATGCACCATGTGTAATTCAAAGGGGAGGAGGGCAAAGTGGATCTGGAGAGGGAGGGAGAAGCAAATACGCTCAGGTGGCTTTGCTTCCTCCCCCCGCCCAAACCTCAGCAGCTGGCTCTCTGCCTTGCATTGGAAGTAGAAGCGTCCAGGTAAAGGGGGTGCACGAAGGTTCTTGGTGCAATGCCCCTGGCTCATTGCAAGGCGCAGATTGTACCATCTCTTCGCGCTCCCCTGCCTATGCACTGCGGCGAATGCTGTGCCTTTGCACAGCAATAGCAGACAGATAATAATATTACTGCCTGGGAACCACTATATTACTGACATACCTTTTTTTAAAAAAAAAACAACAACATCCAGCCCCTTCCACCATGTCGGTTGCCTTTGCTTCTGCTCGCCCAAGAGGCAAAGGGGAGGTCACCCAGCAAACTATCCAGAAGGTAACCGAAAAAGGAAAGAAAAAAACGAGCATGCTTTAATATTGACAAGCGCTTATGTGTATGTGTGTGTATGTCTATATGTGTATGGCTGTACCGAGCGCGAGGGTCTCCCTCCACTGCCGGGCGGGAGGAGGCTTAATTCTGTAAGAGACTCCTGAAGATAAGCCGTGCTTTGGTAGAGGCTTGGAAGGGTGGACAGCTGGTGAGGGGAAGGAGGAGGTGGAACAAAGCAAAGGTGTTCGGAAGGAGAGACTGGAGTGGGCATAACATTAGCCTGGGGAAAATGTGCGACATGGAAAACCTTGGCGTTTGCCTGCACGCCGGTCCCTCCTTGCACAGAAGGACCTGCAAGCCGGCTGCGTTGCAAAATCGCCGAATCGCGAACAGAAGGTGGCTTTAAAAAAAAAAAAAAAAGCATCCCGGCGTCTTGAGAGCGAGCGAGAGCCTCTCGATCCATCGCTGTGCGCGTTCATCATTGTATTCTCGTGTGCATGCCGTGAACGGTGGAAGGGCTGTCACGGTTGTTTCTTCTTCTTTTTTTTCCAAGGGAGGCACAAGAAAGTGTGGCACTGAACCGTCGCCGCTCTTGGCCCGAAGGGATGCTCGGGATGATGATGAAGGGAGGAGAAGCGTTTAAACTCTTGGTTTTAAAGCAAATGCGTGCCTTGATGTGCAGACGGTGTTGTTGGGCATGGGATGGCTCTGTGAGATGATTTCTTTTAATTGCGCCTCGAAGGGAAACCTTTGATTTGAAATCGGGCGAGTGGGTCGGTGGCCAGGCTCGCGTTTCTTAAAAAAAAGGGGGGGGGCAGAACTGTAACCCATCAGAGCCTTCGTCGGGAAGACAAGGCAGGTGCTCCCCTGCGTGCAAGTTTGTGATGCCGCTTGGTGGAGGAGGAGGAGGCAGGCAGGCAGGGTGGCGAGGGAATGATTGCGTCCTCCATCACTCCCCCCCCCCTCCACTTTCCTGGGCAGGAGCTGTAAATAATGGCAGAGGTGTGGAGCTATCAATAGTGAGTAACAGTGGCGTTCCTGGGGTGGCGGTGGTGGAAATGCTAAGTTTTGCAGGAGCCTGAGTCATTCGCGGCTAAATGTAGCATTAGCATTTACCCGCCCACCTAAGAATGCCACTGATGAGCAATGGATCTGTTGGCGCTTAAAAGACACCCACGATGACCAGCGCTGCATGCCGGTCTCCTCCCTCCCTTCCCTCCCTTCCCTGGCCACGACACACTCCGAGTTGGGCCGTGTCGCCAGGGGCTGGCGGCGGCTCAGGAGTTTGCTGAGCTCGGGGTCGAAGGGACGCTCCCTGCTGGCAATTGCGGTGGCGAACGCGAGAAGGCGGTGTCGGGACGCAAACGCGCCGCGCAGCGACCTTTCTCCCAGCTCGCCTGCGAGAGCCGGCTTGTCTGCGAGTCTTAAAAGGTAAAGGGTCCAGCCAGAGGAAAGGGGGGGTACACAAACAGGTCCCCCGAGCATGCTCAGATCTGGATGTGGACCTTGTTGCTATTAGGCACTCCCGATCTCCTAGATCTGGTAGGGGTACAATGCTGCCAGAGTGCTACCTACACTGCATCGGACGTAAGTGCCATTGAAATCAGCAGGGCTTGCTTCCAAATCAGCCTGTTCAGGAGCAGACTGCATTTCCTGTTGAAGGCCATGGGAGAGAGTACAGTATTTATTTACAGTATTTGTTTGTTTGTTTGTTTGTTGTTGTTGTTGTAGCACCATCAGTGTTCATGCAAGAGGTCCCTGCCCCAGGGAGCTTGCAGTCTAAATAAAAATAGAGGTCTGAGCACATGCTTAACTTTCCTACCTCAATGAGATCAGTGGGACTTCAAAGTCCCACTTCTGGCTGGAGCGTCTTTGACTGGAGCATCGGATCCTATGATACCTTGACCTGTTCTTTGCTCGTTGGTACTGGATGTTTGTTTCCTGTTGTACTTAGTAGGCTAGTACAATACTGGGAAGTAGATGTGGCAGGTTTTGTAATATATATTGAATGTTTATAGTTCTGAAAATGTAGTTCTGAGATGCTTGACAAAATCGTACGAACATCAGAAATGTACCTGACAAAAGACTTGCACAGGAGGGGGTGGGACCCCCAGAGGCCATGAAATTCTATCCTCTGTGTTGGGTCTTCTCAAGTCTGTGTCAGCAGTTTAGTTGGTGCAGACTCAAGAAGCCCCATTGAGCAGGCTGGGGCTTTACTCAGGGTAAGGGGACAAATGTCTAGTGGTGGGCTTGGGGGTGCAAGGGGTGCAAGGGGTGCAAATGCCCCAGGCACTGGCCTGGGGGGGGGTCAGCAGCACCAGCCACCCCCCACTAACCACCAAGAATAAAGCTGCTCCGGGAAGTGGCCATGGTACAGTCAACTAGTGCCACCTGCCTTCGGAAGGGCTGCCCCTGAGGGCAGTGTTTATTAGCGGCATCACTCCAGGAAATGTCCACATGGGGTTAAAACCAGTGATGTCATGCAAGGGTACGCGGGGGTACGCGAGTACCGGTTTCTAGGATTACAGCTGGCCCTGCCCATTCGCCCGCCCACTCGTCGACTCCGCCCTCTGCAACGTTTGAATTTCCTGCATGTTTGAGTTGCCTGCTCGTTCTCAGAGCCAGGCAGGCAGGCAGGCAGCGAGCGGAGCCTTTCCTTTCCTTGCCACTGAAAAATGAGTTGCTCTGGGGTTTTAACATGATGCCAGGCCTCCTTAACATGTTCTGGGGGTGCTGTGGAATACTGTTGGGTCAGTTTAAAATCATCTGAGGCCTCAAAAAGGGCTTTTATTTTTTCATGTCATTTCCTGCCACGACATCACTTCTGGCTTATGATGTCACTTCCGGTGGGCGGGTCCCGACACGTGCCAATCAAAAGTGAGTACCTGTTCTTAAATCATTTAGATGACACCACTGGTTAAAACTTGCCCTGCACGGCCACTTCCTGCACCAGCTTCAGTGCAGCTGAAGTACCAATTGGGGAAGCAGCTGCACAGGACTAAAACTAGCCCCACATGGCCGCTTGCCGGACTGAGAGCTGCGCCGAAGCCGGGGGCAGCACCTACAGGGGGGCACACCCCTGTCAGTGTGTGTGCCCCTGGGCACTGACCTGCCCCAGCAAATGTCCCCTTCCTCAGAGATCTCCAGCCTGCTCAGATCCACCACAGGGTCCAGGGGCATCCGTTTGCTGCCTGCTGCTCCTGTGCAGGATAGGATTAGGCTGTTAATGTTTACCTTTTGTACAAGAATTGTGAATGGCACAGCCTTTCTTGCGCAGAAGCCCCACCGCATGACCAAAGAAGGCTAAAGTTTCAGCCACACCTCCTCCTTCGACTACTGCAGCTCTTTAGCATCTTAGTGAGATTGGGAGAAACTTTGAGTCAGAGCTACAAAGGCGACAGTTGTTTCCATTAAGTTTGACCCAGCCAGATTTCCGCATGCCTGAACCATATTAGCTTCAGCAGCACAGTTAAGCACCTGCTTAACTTGGGGTGGAGCAGGCGTGTTCTCTGTAGTGTTTTTTTTCTTCCTGTCTCATATTCCATACTCTTTTGGGACACTTCTATAGGTTATCGGAACCTCATTTTCCATTAAGGGGCCCTCCTTCGTTTTATGGCTCTCACTCTCCTTTTCCTTATCATCATCACAGATCTGCCCCCCACTTCATTTTTCTAACCATAAGAACATAGGAAGAGTCCTGCTGGATCAAGCCAAAGGCCCATACTTGCATCCTGTTGCAACTCCCTTACACCTGGCATTCTTAGTAGCCTACTTCTCAAATAAGTAGGTTGCACCACCCATGGCCTGTAACCTGTGATGGATCTTTCCTCTAAAAATCTGTCCAGTCCCCTTTTCAAGGCACTAGGCCAGATGCCATCACCACCTCCTGTGGCAAGCGGTTCTGTAGACTCATTACACACTGGGTAAAAAGTATTTCTTATAGGAACATAAGAAACATACCCATAGGTGTCTCTATGCTCCACAGGCACTGCTCCTTTGCTACTCCTTTGCTGGCCCTTTCTTGCTAGCCCCATCACACTCTTCTCTCTCTTTACTCCAACTCTCAGCTACCCCCTCTTCCCTCACCTAGAAGCCTCTCTCTATTACCCTGTTTGCTTTCTCTTCTCTGCACCCTATCTGTAACCCCAAAAAGACATCACATGTGATTGGAACACCAACAACTTACTCTGTTTCAAAAATCAGTCACAGTGGCCCCAATTTGGACCAGGGCAGAGGATCTGCCTTTTTTTCCTGAATTGCAACCCTCATCCAAATCTACCGCTGTTATTACTCAAGGGGAAGCTTAAATTTGCACCCTAAGCTTCCTTTTTGCAGCAGCTGATACTGTAGCAGCTTCAGAGGAGCTGTTTAAGCTGGAGAATATTTACTGGCCCTGCGACTCACCAAAAATAGGGTTGCGACCCACAGTTTGAGAACTGCTGGACTAGTGTATTGCACTCAAGCTCACCACTCTCCTCTCCTCCAGACTTCTACTCTGTCTCCTTTTTCCTTTTCTATCCAGGAGGAGGAGGAGGAAGAGAGGCAACAAGTAAGCAGAGGTGCACCTTAGGTAGCTGTTTCAGTTGGCCTCATGGATGGCCCAGCTATGTTTGTGCATTAGAACATGAGCCCTGCTGGGTTGTGCCAGGGGCTCTTCTAGTCCAGCTTCCTGTATCTCACAGTGCCCCAACTGATGCCTTGGGGAGTATTCAAGACAACAAGATGCATTCCCTTGCATCTGGTGTTCAGAAATACCTCTAAAATACGTAGATGTTGCATACAGTTTTCCTCACTTGTAATCTGTGACAGATTTTTCTTCTATAAACCTGTCTGATTCTCTTTTAAAAGCATGTAGGGCAGGTGCATTCACAATACCTTGTGGCAAGGAATTCCACAGAATACTTAACGTGCTTTACAAAATGTTGTATTCTCCTAAGCATGGACACTTACAGGCCTGAGCAGAGCTGAGCTCTTTTTCTATGTATTGATAAGAATAATTCTGCAATTGAATTAGTTGCCTTGACAGAGCAGTCGAGCACATGCTTTGTGTGCAGAAAGTCCTAATTTCAGTCCTTGGCATTGCCATATGGAACTGGGAAAGAGTGCGCATGTGCATGTACACCCCCCCCCCCGAGATGCTGGATCATGCTACTGCTGGATTTCTGATGGTGAACCTATGACATGCATGTCAATAATCACTCGCCATGGCATTCTGGGTGAAACACCTGCGTTCACAGACAGCTGGGTTTGTTTTAAAAAGGTAAAGGTTTCCCCATGACTGAATGGTCTAGTCGTAACCAGTGGTGTCATTCAAATGATTTAGGAACAGGAACTCACTTTTGATTGGCACTTGTCGGGAACCCAGAACCAGCCACGGAGCCCGTTAGGATCTAGAATGCCTGTTCTGGTCCATTCCCCCTGAATGACATCACTGCCTTTGCCCCCCTAGGAATCCGGAGTTGCTCCCTTTAACCCTCTGAGTGCCGGCCAACCAAGAAGAAAAGCTCTTTGCAGAGGAATTGGGAGGGGGGAGGAGGGAGAGTGAAGTGGGCAGAGTCAGCCCTAATTTTAACTAGTGGAACTGAGTTCCCCCACGTTCCCCCTGCATTACATCACTGGTCGTAACCGACTGTAGGGGACAGTGCTCATCTTTGTATCTAAGCCTGTAGAGCTGGTGTTTGTCGAAGGACAAGCTTCCGTGGTCATGTGGCCAACGTGACTATATGCCGTAGTGCACGGAACACTGTTAACTTCCCACTGAAGTGGTCCCTATTTATCTACTGGCATTTTTAGGTGCTTTCAAACTGCTAGGTTGGCAGGAGCTGGGACAAGCAACGGGAGCTCACTCCTTTGCATGGTTTTGAACTCCCAACCTTCCGGTCAGAAAGCCCAGCAGCAGCAGTTTAACCCGCAGCGCCACCACGTCCCTTCTGGGTTTGTTTTACTGATATTCATTTTTGTAATTATTTGATGTTTCTTTATCTAATACATAGTACCATACATGATTTGTCTGCATTTAAAAAAATAACAATGTAAAGAATTGTTTCTCTTTTATTTGGGAAGAGAAGTAACTGGCCAGCAGAGTCAAGTTAGGCATTTTCTGAATTTTTGACACGCCAAGACCATCTCTGTTCGCCATCTCTGTGCTAGACTGAATGGGACACAAACTAGTCTGTGGGTGCAATCCTAACCTGAAGTTAGGCTGGCATAGTTAGACCAGCAAAGTTTGGCTGGCACAAGGGCCACCTTAAATTATGTTTGGACCTCTCTGAGTCAAAGAGGCCAGCAAACAGATGTGCACCATCCTTCCTGACTCCGAGAGTGGTGCAAGCATGCTTTACGGTGGCCCTTATGCCAGCCTAACTCCATGTTAGAATTGCGCTCTGTGCGTGTGCGTGCGTGCGTGCATGCGTACTTTGAGTTTTTAAGATAGGGCTGGATGTAAACTTCAAAATAAATTAGCCAAATTAACGTATGTGTTTCTTATAAGGAATTTCTGCAGCACTCTTTTATGCTGGTTGAACAGGAGCCTAGATAGTTCAGTGTGTCATCCTTTTAAAAAAAATGGCAAGAAAATAATTTTAGCGTTTTTGGCATTCTTCACCCAATAAAGAAAATACCCATACTCCATTTCCTGTAGTTTCCCTGATTTTTTTTCCAGCAACACTCCCTGGAAACCAAGTCTTCTTTTAGAATTTGGCCTACGGCAGAGACCAATCAATCATAGCTTTTGATTCATTCCTAAACGCCATTTCACTGGCACGTGGCTACACAAAATCTTTCTCCAAAGAGAAATGTTGCCCAGGAGGAAGAATGTGTTGGGGATGCATTCTCCTTTGATGGCTGTTTCAGACTAGTCCACGATGCAGATTTCAAACAGTGCTTAGCAGCCACCTCTTCCAACCTGCTTATTGTGGAGTTGTCTCAATAAAGTCGATTGAGTCACTGGTCAGCGTGGGATGGTTTATCTTGCAGCCCCTACTCATTGCAAAAGACATCTGCTCACCCTGATGTAGTTGGAAAATATGCATATCCATATTAATACCCGTTATACTTTGTGTTTATATAGCACTCTCAGGGTGTGCCAATGCTTCGCGTGCATTATCTTGATGTTGTTCTTGTAACAACCCTGAAGGGCAGTATTGTTGTCTCCATATTGCATCTGAAGAACGTCATGCAAGGTCTGCCCTGGCTGATCCAGAGGTGATCACGCTCTATTTCGGCCCAGGCATCTCCCCAAGGAGGTCTTGGCCACTGTTTGAGAATGAGGACTGAGACACAAATGCTGATCTTAGAAAAGCTTTATTTGGGTTAGGAAACAGGGAGGTTAGTTGCATTGGTTTGCTTATCTGTCCCTGTGTTGTTTTGCTAATTTTGTCCAGATCCAAACATACTCATGCACCATGCAACCAGAGTGGAGCGCAGACTTTTGAGGCTGGAGTTCTGATGTACGTACTGTATGTTGCCTCCCCCCCCACCCCTCTCAGTTCAGCAATCTCCAATGAGTGGAAATTTGGGCTCCTTTTCTAGCCTTTTCTTGCTGGCTCCGCTCTGCTGCTCCTTGAGTCACTCCCTCCTCCACCCGCGCATCATCAGTCTGCCAACCCTGCTGTTATCTCTTCCTCCTTCCTTGGTGCAGCCCAGTGACATTCCACCGCCTTCTTTCACCCTTCCTTTAAGTGTCCCGGGACAAATCGTTGTTAGTGACATCAATGATGTTTTGCAGCTGATGTTTGTGGAGCACTAGGAGATCTTTCATGGACCCAAACAGCAGCTTGATAATCTCTCGGCTAGGCCTTTAAATAGCCCTATACTAACTTTGACCTGGAGCATAGTGATGGGGAGAGAAGGGGAAATCCTTTTTCCTGGCCTGATTTCCCAAAGAAATCACCTCCCTTTTATTTGCCCTGCCCATCTGATATCTATGCCTTTCTGTGGAGCACACAGCCACTGGGGTGGGACTGGTACAGGGTAGAGTTTTGCACCCCTACTACCACCCCCTGATCAGATAACATGCACACCCTTTTTCCAGTGCCTGCAATTAATTAAAAAAAACTACTACAAGAGACTGATGTCAAATCTACTTTGGCACTCAGTAAGGAAGCTTCAAAAGTCCGTATGCATAATAGTAGGGCATTCTGCTAATTAGTATAAATAGCATTCCATCTGCCTCTTCTACTTTGCTTCCATGTTCTGGCAGTCAGTAGATATTTATCCCTTTGGGAAGTGATTTACTTATGAAAGAGTATGTTCCGTGTCTGTATTTAACGGTGGTTAACAGACCTGAAGAAAAGTCATGCAAGAAATAAGGATTTCAGAAAGTTTCATACGTTAAAAAGACACAAACAGGATCTTCAGCTGTGTTTCAGCCACTAATACCATGATCTTTTTTCCCCCTTTAATCCAGATGTTGGATGAAAATCATCATCTAATACAGTGCATTATGGACTATCAAAGCAAGGGCAAAACAGCAGAATGTACTCAGTGAGTATGACCTTTAAGTGTCCTTTAAAATATTGGGTCTCTGGTTTCTCTTTCAGATAAGAGGCTTCTTTCAGTAGTACGTTAAAAACATTTATAGGACTGGACCTCTTTCTCAAAGTCCGGGGTCCTCCGGTTGCTGAATTTGGGGTAAGCCTCTTAGAGTTTATAAAATTTACTCTAACCTGAAAAAGAGAAAGCAATCCTGAGGAGCGCAGCTTTAATTTTTTTTCTTACATGGCAAATGGCCCATTTCAGGCAGTGTGATTTAGGACAGAGACCATACAAGTAGCAGCCACCGTAAGCTAGTGCCGTGTCTGTAGTATTCCCTTTCTGGGTAAACACAAGAGTGGGCTGTGGCTGCCCATGCAAATAAGGCATGTTGGCGTTTTGACCAGCAAGTGTTTTGTCTCTGTACACACAAGTATGCAACAGGAAACACCATAAAGTGTGATGCAAAGATGTCTGTCTGTGACTGAGAGGGCAATCCTAACCTGAGAGTGGTCCAAACATACTTTACAGTGTCCCTTGTGCCAGCCAAACTTTGCTGACCTAATTGTGCTGGCCTAACTCCAGGTTAGGATTGCACCCTGAGTGGTTTGCACATATTATGAAAGAGAGAGCGCACTGGAGCACTGAGCACTGAACCCACGCCCTAGTGACATCTAGATTAGATTATTGCAATGCGCTCTACGTGGGGCTGCCTTTGAAGACGGTCCGGAAATTACAACTAGTACAGAACGCGGCAGCTCGGGTGGTTGCTGGGGCACGTCGGTTTGACTCTGTCGAGCCGTTGCTTCGGCGACTACACTGGCTGCCGGTTCTGTTCCGGGCCCAATTCAAAGTGCTAGTCTTGACCGTTAAAGCCCTTTACAGCTCGGGTCCGGGGTATTTGAGGGACCGCCTCCTTCCATACAATCCAACCCGTACTCTTAGATCATCTGGGGGGGCCCTTTTAACTGTGCCGCCGCCAGGAGAAGTGAGAGGGGTGGCGGCCAGGAAGAGGGCCTTCTCGGTGGTGGCCCCCCAACTTTGGAACACCCTTCCCCTAGAATTGAGAACTGCTCCCTCTTTGTTTACATTTCGGCGGGGGCTGAAGACCTTTTTATTTCAAAAAGCTTTTAACTGCTGACAGGTTGACCGGCTGGTTATTATGATTCACAGGGTTTGTTTTTTGTTTTTTGTTTTGTTTTTTAAACTATTTTAAATTGTTTGTGGTTTTTTATTTTTTGCTATTGTTGTTTAATACTGTTTTAACTGTTTTTAATGTTAATTGTTATGTTGTATTTTTTAATATATATATTTTGTAATGCCGCCTTGGGTGCCTTCGGGCACAAAAGGCGGGGTAAAAATCTATTAATAAAATAATAAATAAATAAATTGTATATTTGGAACAGCAGTTTATTTATACACACACACATATACACGCACAGCACGTTAGGGAGCATAAGACTCCTTGGTGACCCACCCCCAGTAGTGTAGCTACAGGGGGGCACAGTAAGTATTGCAGGTGCCCAACACTCTGTAAGCTGGCCCCTTGCACTTGCAGTCAGAGCCATTCTGGGCAGCGATGGGAATGCACAGTGTTGCCGTTGCTGCCCGGAATGGCTCTGATGGCAAGTGGGAGGGGCCAGCTTACACAGCGTACTGCGGCACCTGCAATACTTACCGTGACACCTCCTGTAGCTACACTACTGCCCACCCTTCTTTTTGGACCTGATTCAGAGTGTTGCATATACAGGTGTGCCCCACTGTCCGCTGGGGAAGGTTCCTGGCCTCTGTGTAGATACTGGAAACTGTGGATAAGAGGGAATTTATGTCAAGTGTAGGGTTCTCCCCTGCCCCCCATTACCATCCTTTGTTCTTGCTTTTACAGGGCGCTAAATGGGAATGCAATGACCAGGCTGGCAGGTGGCACGATAGGAGAGACTGATAGAACATAAACAGGAAGTTGCTTAACGTTTACATTAACTTAACAGTAATGTTAATGTTTCGGCCATCTTTCCCTCTATTGTGCTTTCTGCCTACTTGGTTGTAGCATCCCCATTTAGCGACCTGTAAAAGCAAGGTGGTTTTCTAGTGACCCAAAGAAAGACTAAAGGAAGGGAGCCCCACCCCGATCCGTGGATAACTGAAACCATGGATGCAGGATCTGTGGATACAGGGGCATACCTATACTCTTAACAACCCTCTTTCCCAGGGATGCACCTAATTTTCCTGGACTGTTCCTTTTCCTGGACTGATTTATTTTATCCTTTTTTTAATCCTCCTTTTACATTCAAGAGAGAGCCTCCCCCTTCTCAGGAACACTCTCCCGTCCTGCCCCCAAACCCCACAACACCGATTCCTGGTGCACCAGGCAGTGCCGGGCCGGCATTGGCCTGGCGTTCACCCATCGCCACCAGTAATGGCTTACTGCCCGCGCTGGAGGTGCCTTATAGCATTTTTTGCAATAAAAGCGCTTGCGGTATGTCTTTGTGCCGCCTGCCCTAAGGCCCATAGGATTGGGCCCTAAATCTCTGAATGGGGTGCTGGATCCATGTGGCCTGTAGTGCACATGCGTGTAAATGCATGCACAGGAGCATTAGATCCCCATGGTGCAAACTGTCATTTTCTGTGCTGCAATGCGCGAGGTTCGCTTTGAACAGTGGCAACTGTGGCAGTGCGTTACAGAACAATTACAGAACATTTTGCCTCGTACCTCCTCTTGTAGGGAAAGTTGCAGCTCACCACAGGTAAGCAGACAAATTTGACTCCTGATCATGTGCAAAACTTCTGTATCTTCCTAAGTTGCAAAGAAGATTAATTAAATCAAATGCGTGCAGGTGCTGCAAAGAAGAAAAGGTAAAAATGTTCCGAAAAGGAGAAAAACTGCTGACGTGGTTTATTGTCTTTGGATACAAGTTAATTTTCTTTGCCTATAGGTATCAACAAATCTTGCACAGAAACCTGGTTTACTTGGCGACAATAGCAGACTCTAACCAGAATATGCAGTCCCTGCTTCCTGCTGTAAGTAAAGTACCAGCATGATGTTGGATACAGTTTGTTGAGTGCTGCCTGATGGGATCTAAAGAAGTTCGTGACTTTCAGCTTAATAGTTTTAGCTACTTTATAAGGGAAAAGTACAAAGGGGACATTTCTAGTGTGGGCTGGTCTGGAGCTATATGTGTCTTGGGAACCTATAACAAGATTATAGTTGGATACCAAGGGCATGCAAAGTGCATTTCTTTACCACTGGCCTATACAAATTTGAGGTTTGGAAAAAGAGTTTCCAGGAAACAGGATATGATTTCTAGGCAGACCTGAGTGCCCCATAACTCTTAGTTTGGAAATCAGACATACCTAACCTGGATATGGTGCCTAATTTTCTTTGGAAGAGTTCTGTGGAAAGGGACATAACAGAAATATAGTAAGCCTCACTCTAGTATTGAAACTTTTGTTGTTGTTGTTCCTCCTTTGGTCCACATTCTGCTCTTGCCTGATTTGCAGGCAAGACAGACAGCCCTGGATGGTTGAGGGTAAATAGACCCTCTGAAATGACAGGATAAGAGAAGTTTCCTCCAGGGGCACATTTCCTGGCCCTGGAGCTCTTAAATAGATACCTTCTATCAGGCTGAAGTTGGCAACCCTAGCTAGATGATGGATGGATGGCACTGAGGTCACCCTCAGAGGTTCCCCTGTGGGTGCCTTTGCCCCACAGCAAGTGACTGGGAAAGGGCCTTCTCAATCATGACATCCTGTTTATGGAATGCCCTCCCCCCCCGGAGGCCTGTCTAGCAAGAGGCTTTGCTGTTCCCTTGGTGCAAGTCCAATATTTTCTTCTGTCAGGCTTTCCATCTGCGACAAATTGTTTCTGCAAGCTTTTATCCGCTGTTTCTATTTTCCAGTGTTGTTGAGTGAGGAGACCCATTGCAGAACAGGTTTAAATCGCCTTTCCCTGCTGAAGCCACCTGATTTCTCCTCCCACCCCATACAGTGTGCTTGTTTTTTTTGGCATGGATGCACCAGCAAAGGCAGGGGCAAGGATAGGACTGGGCTGAAAGTTATACAAGCCTTTCTTAGTTGAAAAGATAGCTGGTGCAGAAATTTACCAGTATCATTTAAAGAAATGTACAAAGAAACATTTCACCTCCCACCAGCCGCTTTGCCAGGTACTCATGGAATATGTACCAGCGATGTGATGTTTTCACCAGTGATGTGATGTGGCAGGTGAGGAAGAATGGCCCTACTATGGTGCTTTGAAAAGTGCTTTCGCTGCTGCTGCTGCTGCTGCTGCTGCTGCAGCTGCAAGCGTAACCCAAGAGCCTCTGGGGCGATTGGTAAAGGTTTCCCCATGACCGAATGGCCTAGTCATGACCGACTGTAGGGGGCGGTGCTCATCTCCGTTTCTAAGCCTGTAGAGCCGGCGTTTTGTCCGAGGACAAGCTTCCGTGGTCATGTGGCCAGCATGACTACATGCCGTAGTGCACGGAACTCCGTTACCTTCCCACCGAAGTGGTCCCTATTTATCTACTTGCATTTTTACATGCTTTCAAACTGCTAGGTTGGCAGGAGCTGGGACAAGCAGCGGGAGCTCACTCCGTCGCGCAGTCTTGAACTCCCAACCTTCCGGTCGGAAAGCCCAGCAGCAGCGGTTTAACCCGTTGTGCCACCACGTCCCTGGCGATTAGTACATGTTGCTCAAAGCTGTGAGTTTTAAGTGTTTGTACGAACACAGCAGTGGCAACACTTTTCAAAGAACATCTCACCTGCCACACCCACACCACACATTGCTGGTCATGAAATCGGGCCAGACCAAGGTTGAACTTGGCCCTGTGAAAATGTTAGCTGTGTTTCTTTCACATGACAAAATTTGCTTTGGACTTCTAATAAAGCTTTATCTGCACAGAAAAAAAAACTGAATTCCAGCTTGTCTTTTTAAATGAATGTCAGCTTCGGAGTGGTTGCAGTTGGCATATTTCTGGATATTAAGATGCATGTCTGAATTCTGTGTTATTCTGGTAGTGCTCCCATCTGGGAAGAAAAAAAATGATAGGCTTAGGTCTTCTGCATGTTTTTTTCAGTGTTCTCTAATTAAATTCCTGCTAATTAACAGAGATTGTGAAATAGCAGAGCGGCCATTATCCAGCACTTTTCAGCCTATCTTCCAGCCCTTTCATTTAACCTCCTACCCTAATCGCTGATATAAGTATCAATCCTTTTTATTCAAAAGTCTGATTACCCTCTCCCCCCCCCATCTTGAATTCCTTCTATGCTACTTAGATGAGATCGTCACACATGCTATTACTACAGCCCTTGAGTGGCTTGTTACTGAAAATGTTTTATTTGGGAAGCAGCTCATTAATTTGTGCCAAATAGTAAATAACAATAGCAGGAATTCTTCCAAATCAACCATTTTGAAAAAGGAAAACCTACTCCCCACCCCATGCGCACAACAATCCCGTCTCACTGATTCTGTCTTTTCCCTGTTGCCGTCTGCAGCCACCGACACAAAACATGAACCTCGGTCCAGGAGGCATGAACCAGAGCACATCCAACCAGTCTCTCCATTCGCAGAGCAGCCTCAGCGATGCCATCGGGACAGGCCTGCCACCTTCCTCGCTCATGCAGAGTCAGATTAGCAATGGTGAGCTTTTCACAGTTGCCTGGCAACAGCCGCATCTCCAATCCCAAACGTGCCTGGGAAGTGGCCTTTTGTGGTTGTTTAACCAGCCTCCATGGCGTGTGGAGAAACCTCCGCGTGGGACTGAATGTGCACAAACCGGTCGCCGTTTGTGCAGGTGCCGTGAGTCGTCTTCGGCAACAGCGTGTTGTCCAAACAGCGGGTTCCCTAGAGGCGGGATCGGTATGAAAACGGAGGGTGCAGACTGGTGCTGCGGAAACTGAGCGACGCTGACTTGAGCAGGGTTGCATAAAAGCGCAAGGTGCCAGAATGAAATCCTTGCCCTGTCACCTCTGATCTAACTTCAAGCATTCTGAAGGCTGAAAAGGAGGAGGGGAGATGGTAGACAGGAAAAAGAGCTAGAAGGAATGGAAAACCCCAGAGGATTTAAGTGTCTCGTGTACCATCCTGTGCCGAAGCCCATCTAGTCTATCTCCCTATTCCCTGCAGTGACCCACCAGCTGACTCTGGGAAGCTTGCATGCAGGGTTGAAAGGCATGCGTCTCTCCTGCCACTGCCATACCTGTTAGTTTCTGCAGTACTTTAATAATGGTAGCGTTCAGTGAATGCTTTCGTATCTTAAAAAAGATCCACCACCGTTCTGGTTCACATGATTATGGCCAGTAGTGTCATTCACAAATGAGCTGCCGGAACGCGAGGCGGGACTTACCGCCTGATTGGCTGCTTGTTCGTGACGCGTCACTGCCTGTCCGACCGCTGCGCGGGCACCCCTGGCTTCGGAGGGGGTGCCCGCTTGCCTGGGGCGCGCGCTGGGTGCCTAGGCGAGCCGCGGAGGGGCGCGCCACCCGGAGGGAGCCCCCGCGGCGGGCGGGCAGGCAGCGACGCATCACGGAATGCCTGTCAATCAAGCGGTAAGTCCTGCCTCGCGTTCCGGCAGCTCGTTTGTGAATGACATCACTGATTATGGTGCATGTTTGAAGGCGGAAGCCAGCTGCTAAAGGCTTGGAAACTGAAACTAAACTGTGTGGTGGATCTGGCATTCAACGTATAGACTCTGCACACTTCCCCCTCCTTCTGTTTGTTTCCTCAGTTCCCCGCCCCCAATATGCTAACTGGCTATCATTCCCAAATCTGGGGTTGGGGTTGGAATCCATATTCTGCAAAGGATGATGGAGTTTAAATTTGGAAAAGCAAAATAACGTTCATTTTGGAAAAGTGGCATCACCCGATCACAGCCTGTGGGTTTTCCTGCTGTATGGTTTCCACTGCAGAAATCTAGACCAGCGGTTCCATGGCCCTCTGGTGGGTCATGACCCAGTTTTTGCAAAACTCATGGGGTAGATTAGGATATGTGCATCAAGGATTAAACAACCTTCTACTTGAGGGGAACACTGCTTCCCAATCACCATTATAGCCACAGAAGCTTGAGTGGCTGGTAAAGTGAAACCTTTTTTCAGGTGGGTCCCAATGCTAAAACGTTGGGAAAGCACTGATCTAGACTTCTTGAACATAGGTGAACCTGAATAAGATTTAATTGCATCATTTCACACGCACACACCTTGTTTCCTCCTCTGATTTCTGCCAGGTCCCAATCATGTGTCTATGCAACAGTCGGGCCAGAGCACGATGCCTACCACGTCCTTGAGCATGACTGTCAGTACCCACGGTACCGGACCGGGCTACAGCCACACAGTGCCTGCTTCTCAGAATGTACCAATGCAAGGCCAGGGATCAATAGGCAACTACGTCTCACGAACAAACATCAACATGCAGTCGAATCCTGGTATGGATTTCTTGAGTTTGATTTATGGTGGTGGTGATGATGGTTGTATGTCATTGTAAAGTGTCAGGGGCAGTGGTGTCATCTAAATGATTTAAGAACAGGTACTCACTTTTGATTGACACGTGTCGGGACCCGCCCACTGGAAGTGACGTCATAAGCCGGAAGTGATGTCGTGGCAGGAAGTGACATGAAAAAAGCCCTTTTTGAGGCCTCAGATGATTTTAAACTGACCCAACAGTTGCAACAGTATTCCACGGCACCCCCAGAACATGTTAAGGAGGCCTGACATCATGTTAAAACCCCAGAGCAACTCATTTTTCAGTGGCAAGGAAAGGAAAGGCTCCGCTCGCTGCCTGCCTGCCTGGCTGGCTCTGAGAACATGCAGGCAACTCAAACATGCAGGAAATTCAAACGTTGCAGAGGGCGGAGTCGACGAGTGGGTGGGCGAATGGGCGGGGCCAGCTGTAATCCTAGAAACCGGTACTCGCGTAGCCCCGCGTACCCCCTGCATGACATCACTGGTCAGGGGCCAGCTGCAGGGCACAGGTTGAGTTGGGGAGTGGTGAACTGATGAGTGCCCTCACATCTGCCTGCTGCCCGCTCCAGTCAATGCTCCAATTCTTTTCTCACTTGGAAGCAGATTGAGGATCGGGGCAGAAGAAGCCCCCTCCAGGGCTGCTGGAGGAAGGAGGAGGGGGAACTGCCACTGCCACCTTAATCTCCCCACCCACCTGGCTGCTTCAGAAAGCAACAGAGTGGGCTGGGAGATAGAAAAGGAGAGGCAGAGCCACCTTCCTTTCCTGTGCAGCCACCTTCTTCTTACTGCACTCTGCTTCTAATGAACAGGAAGAGCGGTGCATGCTGGGAGCATGGTCTGCTGTTTCTGTTCATTTGAAGCAAGACCATTTGGCTTTAATGTTATTATTTGCCTGTAAACCGCTTTGTGAACTTTATGTTGAAAAGCGGTATATAAATACTAGTGATTGATTGATTGATTGACCCATGTGGATTAAGGAGGTTGTACTGAGGACAATGTAAAGCCAGGGAGTGGATTGGAGGTTTGCCTCCCTCCCTTTTCTTTATCCACCCTGGGGTGGGGGGAAGAGTGGGCCCCTCAGGCCAAGCTTTGACTGGACCTGGCTAGCTAGGATATGAATGCTTTTCAAAGAGGGAGGGGAGGTAAATGCTGGCTGCTGCAAGGTTGAAGGCAGGACTGGTGGAACAGTTCTGTGTCACCCCAAAGCTTGCTTTCTCTTGGCGTCTATTATTTTATATTTCTTACAGCCCAATCTGACCCAGTCCTATCCAACTTTTTCAGTGCCAATGCAGCTTCCATGCAGGGGAGAGAACAAGTGCTCCCTTACCTTAAAGGGGCCTTTGTGACTGCCCCCCCCCCCACTGCAGGATGCAGTGCACACCCTATTGAGAGAGCTGCATCGGAGCTGGACAGTTAGGATGGGGCTGTTAGATTTGCTTGGTAAAAAGGTAAAGGTAAAGGTTTCCCCACAACCGAATGGACTAGACCGAATGGTCTAGTCGTGACCGACTGTAGGGGGCGGTGCTCATCTCCATTTCAAAGCCTGTAGAGCCGGCGTTTTGTCCAAGGACAAGCTTCCGTGGTCATGTGGCCAGCATGACTCTACGCCGTAGCGCACGGAACGCCGTTACCTTCCCACCAAAGTGGTCCCTATTTATCTACTTGCATTTAGGTGCTTTCGAACTGCTAGGTTGGCAGGAGCTGGGACAAGCAACGGGAACTCACTCCGTCGCGCAGTCTTGAACTCCCAACCTTTCGGTCGGAAAGCCCAGCAACAGCGAATTAGCCCGTGAATTAGCCCGCCACCACGTCCCTGCACATTTGCTTGGTAGTTTCAATTTAATGAGAGGCAGGAACCATGTAGAAGGGAAGAAATTACCATAAAAATGCATGCAGTAGCTCAGTGGTATCAGAACTCTGGTGTCCTTAAGGAACAGGCTGGGAAAGATCTGCTGTCTGAAACCAAGAAAAGCTGTTGCCAGTTAGCAGGAACTATACTGAGCCAGCTAGAACCAGTGATTTGCTTCAGGGCGCAATCCTAATCTGGGGTTAGGCCGGCACAGTTAGGCCAGCAAAGTTTGACAGGCACAAGGGCCACCATAAAGCATGTTTGGACCGCTCTTGGAGTCAGGGAGGATGGTACACATCTTTACGGTACTTTACGGTATCTGTTGTGCCAGTCAAACTTTGCTGGTCTACCTGTGCTGGCCTAACTCCAGGTAAGGATTGCATTCTCAGTAGAAGTTAGCTTTGTATGTAAAATTTAAGAAAGTATAGTCATTCCTTGGTGACCACAGGGGGTGGTGGTTCCAGGAACCTCCATGGTCACAAGTTCACTTCTGGGAGCATTCTCAGGTGGTGGGCCTCAGGCCTCCCTGTGCATCAGAACGTCTACCAGACATGACCGGAAGTAACTTCTGGTCACTTCCTGGAGGCCATCAGGAGTGGTCCACAGGCCTGGCATGACCTAGAAGAAGTCTTGAGAGGTTCACAGAACAGCATTGAGGTGCGACATGGAGCATCTGGCTGAGGCTCACAAGAAGTCCTTTTCTCCTAATATTTTTGATGTGCAGTTCCTTGAATCCGCAGAGGTGCGACATGTGGATATGGCGGGCCAACTGTCATACAGTGTTTGTCTTGCAGTCTCCATGATGCACCAGCAAGCAGCAACGTCGCATTACAACTCTGCACAAGGAGGGAGCCAGCACTACCAAGGGCAGTCTTCCATTGCCATGATGAGCCAGAGTAACCAAGGCAACACCATGATGGGCCAGCGGCCAATGGGCCCTTACCGACCTTCACAACAAGGTAAGTACCCTGTTTCCCCGAAAATGAGACCTAACTGGAAATTAAGCCCCAGTTACGATCATCAGCCAGACGGACTCGTTTACATAGTATGTTCGCAGAGGTGGAGGGAGGGTGTAGCGGGGATAAAATCACTGACAGCTGTGTTGCCGGTGCACTAAGAGCAGGCTCCATGGACAAGATGTGTTCATTTAAGGAGAGCTTCATTGCTGGACATGAGAGACTGGGGCCAAGGCAGCGATGGGATTCACAGATTGACAAGGGGGACGCTGGGCGGGACTAATGCGGGGCTTCCGCATGATTGGCTGCCCGTCCGCAGCGTTCCGCAGCTGTCCTGGCCTGGGGGGGGGGGCTGCCTCCGGTTAGCGCGCCCCACCGCTGCTTGCCCAGGCACCCGGTGCAACCCTCACCTGTCCCCCGCGGCGAGCGGGAGCCCCCCCGAGGCCAGGACAGCTGCGGAACACTGGGGACAGGCTGCCACTCAAGCGGAAGTCCCGCCTAAGTCCCGCCCAGCGTTCCCCTTTTCAATTTGTGAATCCCATCGCTGGGCCAAGGGTTCCGCAAGAAATGGAGTCGCAAGAAATCTAGGCTGGAATTCAGGGTTTGGAGAGCTATGACTATGTTCCAGAAGAAGATGACATGACTGTATTTGAATAAATGTAGATTGTTGTACATAAAAACATGACATCCCCTGAAAATAAGCCCTAATACATCTTTTGGAGCAAAAATTAATATAAGACCCCGTCTTATTATAGGGGAAACAGGGTATTAAGCTGTTACATGTCTTGAAAATCCACAGAAGCCAGGAAACCGACACAGGTTCACCTGGGTACAAAACTGGCGTCTTGGTCAACCATCCATGTGTTCCAAGCATGTTATTAGTACTGTAAGGCTGCTGTTAGAGAAGCCGAGATAAACCAGACTTTGAAGCTCAGATATTGGCAAACTCTGCTTAGAATGAGTTAGGATCTTTGGGTACGAATGCCACAAAACGTTCCTGACTTCTTCTAAGCCTAGATTGGAAGTAGAATCCTTCCTCCTCCTTACGTCTGAGCTTAGGGGACGTTGTACAACCCCAGGATTCAGAACTGGCTCTGCATGTCTGAACCATCCCTCTTCGACTTGCTCATATGCTAACTGAGATACTTTTACTCTGCTTCGTAGGGTCATCTCAGCAGTACATGGGCCAGGAGGAATACTATAGTGAACAATACAGTCACGGACAAGGATCAACGGAGCCCATGAACCAGCAATATTATCCCGATGGTAATGTGGCCGAGTAACGCGTGCTGTGATTCCACATGCCTCTGACCTGCAGGATGGAACACAGAGGCCCTTCCTCTTACATGCTCTTAAGTCTGTACCCAACAGTAAAGGCCCATTGATCCTAAGGGGCTTATTTTCAAATAAGCACGAAAACAGCTTCCAAGAGGGCAAGTGCTCAAGGGCCAGAGGAGCCCTGCCCAGAGACGTCATCCGGGCGCGCCAGGAACCGGAACGCCCGGATGATTGACAGCCCTCCGCCCCTATGGCGGAGGGCAGCCACGCCTCCCTGCGCCTCACAGCGCCCGAATCGCTCCATTTCAGAGCGATTCGGGACGCAAGGGAGGGAGGGCGGGCCCAGGAGCAGCTCGCCCGTCCTCGGGAGAGGCGGCGCGGCCCGGGCCCGTCCGCAGAACTGGCGGAACGGCGTACTGGGCCGTTCCACCAGGATGACACCACTGGCCCTGCCCCATTACCTTTTGTGGCAGTCCCCTTGGCTACTGTTTTAAGGCTATAATGGGTCCAGCAAGGTTGGATCAGGTTGTGCAGATTGTATTATGAGCCTCATGCCTTTTCCTCCTGATTCAAGAACCAGAAAAACTAGATACTCGGTAGCCTAGGAGGTGAAGCATGGATCTAGATAGATGGGCTACATTTGGGCAGCTTTGTGACCCAAGAAAACTTAAGAGTGCAATCCCAAACTGCACTGGATTAGTGAAGCCGGCAGGCTTGCGCCAAATCCAGTGCCACTTCGGTGCACTGTGGAGCCTCCCCGGGGTAAGGGCACGTTTGCGCCCTTGCCCCAGGGGAGGTTCCAGCCTCATTGGTTTCCTCAGATCTGCTGTATTGCAGGCGCAGGGCCGAGGAAGCCACGCGGCCTGAGGCTTGGGCTGGCAGTGCTGCTAGCATCGGCCCAACAGCACTCACACCAATGTGGGGGTGCCAGTTGACACCCCAGTGTCGGCGCTAGTGACATTGGGCTGATGCAAGCACATTGAGTCAGTCCAACATCAATCTTAGGATTGCACTGTCAGGCTATCTAAGCAGAGAACTGGCAGTACATGTGACCAAGCAAGGTTTGGAGTTCGTTCATTCATTCATTCATTCATTCATTCATTCATTCATTCATTCATTCATTTGAAGAATTTGTACCCCGCCTTTCCCATGCCGAAGCAAATGCCAAAGGCTAGTCATGAGCAGGCTAGTCTAAACCACCATTTTTTCAATGGGTTTTTTTGCAAATCTACAGTATTCTTGTGATCTGCCAATCCTCAGTCCCAGATGTAGCCTTCCCAGTGTGGTTCTCTCCTTTGGCTGCGTGCCATCAAGCCTCAGCAGGCAGTCGCAAGTCAAGCCTGGACAGGTCCTCAAGGTCGTATTCCGTTCTTTTGCCGGCTGGCCTTCTCACACACTCCACCACAACTCTCACTTGTGGTGAGTCATCAGCTCCACAGCGACTCTGTTCTGCCACCACAGGTCCTGTGGCTTGTCACAGCCTGGCATCCGTCTCCCATCCAAAAACAAACCACAGATTCTCCTGCTTAGCTTCAGGCAGTGCCAGCACCTCAATCATCAGTCCATACCTCCTGCCCCTATAATAACTAATAATAATAACTTGAGTAGATAATAACTTGAGCATCAGCTGCAGGAAAAACAGAAGGGGAGGGTTTAACAATGATCACACTAGAAAAGAACGGAGGAGGAAAGCAGTGAGAAAAAGTAAGCACTTTCTCTAAGCGCTTTGCGAATGCAACAGATGCCTCCATCAGTACAGCTAGCTCTGCCTGTATCCTAGATGTGTCCCTGCTACTGGGCTAGGTAGATAATAGAGTAGGGCAAGCACTAAAAGCTCTAAAAAAAAGCTCAAACAGCTATAAAAGGTCTTCAGGAAAAACAGAGAAGTCAGATGTAAAGAATGATCCTATATCCTTTATGCTTGAAAATTTTCAGGGCAAACTGTTTCTCCTGGGATAAAAATCTTACTAATCTGCAATTCAGAAAAATAAAATCAGAATTTGAACTCAGGTGCTCCTCATTTAGAAATTAAGAGACCAACCCTATCCAACTTTCCAGCACGAGTGTAGCCACAATGCATCCTCAAGGTAAGGTAACGCACATTTCCCTCCCTTGAGGAGGTCTCCCTGACCACACACACACACACACACACACACACGATGTGGTGCACACCCCACTGGCATGGCTAGAACAGCGCTGGGAAGTTGGATAGGGTTGGGCTCTAAGGCTGTAATCCTTGCACATTTACCTGTGAATAAGCCACACAAGATACAGTGGAGTGTTCTGTCAAGTAAACACACACAGGATTGTGCTATAAAGCTGCTACATTTCTGTCCACCTACCTGTAATCCAGGTGTAAGTTGTGCATTGGGCATATTCACCTGCTTTAGGGCGCAATCCTAAGCACCGCCGGACTGGCAAGGCTGACGGGCCAGCGCTGCTTAGGATGGGCTGGAGCCTCCCCACAGCCAGGGAGCGTTTGCTCCCTTACTGTAGGGGAGGCTCCAGCCTCCCCTATGGGCTCCTCGGATCTGCGCCCACTATTTAGTGGGCGCAGATCCGAGGAGACCACGCAGCCCGAATCAGGGCCGTGTGGCCTCCCAAATGGATCTAGGATTTGGCCTTATGGCCAAATCCTAGACCCGCCCACTTCCCGCCCTCCTCCCACCAATCCCTGAGCCACCCTGTCATGGTGCCTCCCTTGTGCTGGCCGGCTTCAGCCGTAACAGGTCTGGCGCTGCAGGGGTGCTGATGGGCACTCCCGCATCAGTGCTAAGGGCGCAGCATTGACACAACCTTGTTGCGCTGACACTGTGCAGGTTTTAGGATTGTGCTGCCTTTCAGACTGTTTCTCCCCTGCTCAAAATTGCCGTTCTGTAAAAGAGGCAAGGGATCTGTAACGGAACTTTCAGCGCCACAGTTCCCAGTATTCTTTGGATGGGAGGAAACCATTCACTACCGTTAAACTGGTATATAAGTAATGTACATTTGCTTGTTGCCTGGGGAAAGCAGTATTGAAATCCCCTAAATACAATAGTGCAAACATGTCCTTCCGGTTTTAAATTAATTGTCCTGCATTTTAAACAATGCTTATCTCTCTGTGTGTGTTTAGCGGGGTCTTAAGACTTTTTTAATTTATGGAGGCATTTAGCTGCTGACATGCTGGGTCGGCATTTTTAACTGCAATTGCGGGGGGGGGGTGTCCATTGAAGCCTTTTGTTTTTAAATTGTTTTGTTTTAATTTTTTATTCTATGTTTTTATCTTGCATTGTTTTATTGTTTGTAATTTTAATATTGTGAGCCAATATTGAGTGCCCCAATATGGGGCAGAAAAGCAGGGTAGAAATTCACTGACTAAGATGATGACGTTTTGAGTTTTTCAGCCCTCCATTTGTGATGCTCTTTTCTTGAATGTGCTTTTACCATCTGCCTGTAGGTCATGGTGATTATGCATACCAGCAGTCGTCTTATTCTGAGCAAAGCTATGACAGATCGTTTGATGATTCCACACAGCACTACTATGAAGGAGGTAAGAAGAAATACTATGGAAGTGTTTCTTGGAGAACATACCAGACTTGGCACATGTGCATGTGCGTGCATTGTTTTACTCTTGCTTGCAGCACAGACATGTAATTGCTCTTAGGAAAATTAAGCTTCTTTTAAAGAGGTAAAATGTAAAGAGGTAATATTTTCAAGAGAATAGATGCTTTTGAATTATGGTGTTGGAGAATACTCTTGAGAGTCCCCTGGACTGCAAGGAGATCCAATTGGTCAATCCTCCAGGAAGTCAAGCCTGATTGCTCCCTGGAAGGACAAATCCTGAAGCTGAAGCTCCAATACTTTGGCCACCTCATGAGAAGAGGTGGAAAAGAGCCTCATGCTGGGAAAGATGGAAGGCAAATGGAGAAGGGGGCGGCAGAGGATGAGATGGTTAGATAGTGTCACCGAAGCGATGAACATGAAATTGGGCGAACTCAGGAAGCTAGTGGAGGACAAGGAGGCCTGGCGTGCTGTGGTCCATGGGGTCGTGAAGAGTCGGACATGACTTAGCGACTGAACAACAAAATGTTTTTATCGGGGGGGGGGAATTATTAATATCCTTTCAGACTGTCCGTTGGCCTGTCAGGTGATTCAAGTCAATAGAAAATTCCTCTGATCTCAGAATTCCCCGCTCGGAAAAAAAAATTAGATTCATGGAATTGGAAGAGGATATTCAAGGCCATCTAGTTCCACCCCTGATCAAAGTCGGAAAATCCTTTAGAGCATTTTGTCTGTTCAGAATATTGCATTTGTCTGTGCTGGATTTCATTTTGTTAGTTCTAGCCATGGAGAGCCATTGGTGAGCCTGCTTTTCGTATAGTTGTCCAACCAATTTGAATCCTCCTCGTGGTTGTATCATTTAGTCCAGCAACTCGCAAACATTTCGGTCCCAGGAGCCGTTTACACTCCTAAAAGGAGTATCAGGGAGACCCAAAACCCCTATGGCTGAGCCAAGCCCAATACCAACGAAGAGTTGGACAGTGGCATTCCCAGAGGGGGGCAAAACTCTTAAGTTTTTCAGGTTGTGAAAAGTGGCCTGTGAAAAGTGGCCACACCCCCTTGCCTTCAGGGCCATTCACAGCTGTGAAAGCAAAGCAGAGGAGATGCTGCCGCTTTGCTTTCACAGCCACAAATGGCTCTGAAGGCGAGCGGGCATGGCCGCTTTACACAGGTGTTCAGGAGCCTGAAAAACAGTGCTCTCCCCAGTAACTCCACTGGACTCGGGACAGGAGGGCAGTGAGGAAGGAGAGCCAGAAAAAGGGGAGGCAAGAGGGACAGATGAGCAAACCTGGCAGGGGTCAGATGGCAGCCACATGGTGTGCTCGTGGAAGCCCCTGCAGGAGTCTCAGGGAGCCCCAGGGTTCCTAGGAGCACACATTGAGAAATGCTGATCTAGCCCATATTTTACTAGCTTGATGATCAAGATGTTATGGGGGAACTTGGTTGAATGCTTTACTGTGATCAAGATAAACTGCATCCACAGTGTTCCTACCATCTCCTAAGCTTGCAACCCAATGAGAAAAAGAGATGAGATCTGTCTGGCAAGATTTATTTTTGACAAATCCATGTTGCCGCCTAGTAATATCTGCATTGATATAAAGACAGATGAACTATTCCCAATTTACCCTAATAACTTTGTTGTTCAGTTGCTAAGTCATGTCCGACTCTTCGCGACCCCCTGGACCACAGCATGCCAGGCCTCCCTGTCCTCCACTAGCTTCCGGAGTTCGCCCAATTTCATGTTCATCGCTTCGGTGACACTATCTAACCATCTCATCCTCTGCTGCCCCCTTCTCCTTTTCCCAGCATGAGGGCCTTTTCTAAAGAGTCCTCTATTCTCATGAGGTGGCCAAAGTATTTGAGCTTCAGGATTTGTCCTTCCAGGGAGCAATCAGGCTTGACTTCCTGGAGGACTGACCGATTGGATCTCCTTGCAGTCCAGGGGACTCTCAAGAGTATTCTCCAACACCATAATTCAAAAGCATCTATTCTTCGGTGCTCTGCCTTTCTTATAGTCCAGCTCTCACATCCATACATTGCTACTGGGAAAACCATAGCTTTGACTATGCGAACCTTTGTTGGCAGGGTGATGTCTCGGGCAAGAGACACTTTTCCAAGCAGTGTTCCTCTTATATTTAGCAGGGGGAGACTAATTTTCCCTCTTCACCCCTGCGCAATGTCTTTTCTAGTGGCTGTTGCTGGCGGTGTTCTGCATTTTTTTTAGATTGTGAGCCCTTTTGGGACAGGGAGCCATTTAAATGTATTATTATTATTTGCCTGTACACCGCTTTGGGAACTTCATGTTGAAAAGCGGTATATAAATACTTTTTGATTTTTTTGATTGATTTATAACTTGTTCTTATCTGTGGATTAATAATCTGTGGATTAATTCACTGTGTGGTCCTCCATGTGGAGCAGCTGTTAGGGCCGACTTTAAGCCAATGTGACCAACGTCATCACATCGGGCCCCGTGCTTTGGGGGGGGCCCCCGCACCAGTGCAGTGAGCATATTGCTTGCTGCTGCAGTCAGGACCTCTTAGGATTGTATGTAGGTCAGTGAGGCAAGCACAGCAGCTTTACCTTGGGCCCTCTCAGCTGCCCCAGCTTCTGAAGTGCCCAAAAAGGGCCTCCTGGAAGCAATTGGCAGTGAGTCACCCTGTCACCCCCAACTATTTCCAGGCGTCACACTTTGTGTGTGGCACCACAAGTGCTCTTCTTGGTGAGTGGGGGGGGGGCCCTGTGGGGAGTGTGGGGGGCCCCACAGGAATGCCCCGCATTGGGCCCTGCCACTCCTAGAGCCAGCCCTGCAGCTGTGTATAGATGAACAATCTGAATGAATTCACATAGGAACTGCAGCCAACCACATTGAGAGGTGTCATTTTCTGGCTGTAGTTTACGTGAGCACAGCAGCACATTTTCCTGTTTGGGCAAACGTTCCTGTTTGTGGAGTGCTGCCTATGAACATGGTTCCGAAGAGCAGTGCCCATGGGGCATCCTTGAGCATACAAACCAGGCCAGCAGTGTCATGCAGCCGGAACGCTGGGCGGGAGGAACAGGTGAGCTGCAGCCCGCCCGTTGCGTACCACTCCGTTTCGCCATCTTCCCTGCCCGTGGGGAAGCGTTCCGGCTGCATGACGCCGCTGAACCAGGCCTTTGTGGTTCCTACGATTCTGGTTAGCGAATAACTAAACCCTCTTGTGCTTCTTTCTTTAGGAAATTCTCAGTACAGCCAGCAGCAGGCGGGATACCAACAAGGAGCTGCACAACAGCAAACATATTCACAGCAGCAATACCCAAATCAACAAAGCTATCCAGGACAACAGCAAGGATACGGTAAGGACTCCTGTTCAGGAATACCTCCCATAACTCCGCTTCCTTAAGCACTGGCTTGTTACAGCACTCTTTTTCCTAGTGTGATTGACAGCTATTCTAGCCAGTGGGAACAGTGCATTCTGGGCCAATCAGTTTCTCCTTTCTAACGATTAGATTAACAGTGTTTGCTTTAGTGCTGTTTCACATAGCGCTTGACTTTCTGGAACAGATATCCTGCATTATGAGAGATATCACTGTACTAGCACGTTTTGCTGCTCTAGATTGTGCCTAACCATGTCAATGTTCCTTCAAAAAGGACCGCACATAGTCCAAACTCCTTTTCTTGACACAACAACCCTGTGAGTTGGTTAGGCTGAGAGATAGTTGGAAGGTCAAGCAGTAAACTTCGTACCTGAGCAAGGAATCTGAGCCTTTCTAGTCTAAATCCTACACTCATAAGAAGAGCCCTGTTGGATCAGGCCAAGGGCCCATTTTGTCCTGTTTCTAGTATCTCAGAGTGGCCCACCAGATGCCTCGGGGACACACACGACAACAAGATATTTGTATCTCACTGCCATTCCCCTGCAGTTGGCATTCTGAGGTACTCTTGCAGACCTATTGAACACACCATCCCTCCCTCATCAGTCTGGGGTAGGTTTTAAAAAAACTGCCATCCATGGCTAATTTGGATGACGGAAAAAAAATTCCTACCTGGTATCATAATGAGTGACCAGCTAATCTCAGACGGGACATACCCATCATAGATTGTAATTTGTGATTGAGTATTCCTCCATAAATACGCCCAATCCCCTTTTAAGGGCATCACCACATCTTGTGGCAAGGAGTTCCACAGACTAATTACATGCTGGATACATAAATATTTCCGTTTTGTCTGTATCTTCTGACAAAAGGAGACTCGTCTTTTGTCTCCTGACACTCAACTTCAGTGGATGTTCCCTGGTTCTGGTGTTGTGCGAGAGGGAATAGAGCTTCCCTCTAACCACCCCTTGCATAATTTTGTGTGAATCATGTCCCCTCTCAGGCACCTTTTTCCTAATCCTTATTCACCTGTTTGGTCAGCAAGTAGGAAAAACCCTGGCACGTCTTGACAGCCAGACTTGTAACGATGTGAAACCTCCATCTGGGGAACTCAAGGGCTTTGCTGTTGTCTTCCCAGGTCCTGCCCAAGGAGCCTCGTCACAGTATTCCAGCTACCAACAGGGCCAGGGACAACAGTATGGGAGTTACAGAGCTTCACAGACAGGACCAACTGCACAGCAACAGAGGCCTTATGGCTATGAGCAGGTAAAAATGACCATCCCATTTGCCCCTCGCATCAGGTCATTAGAAGGAGATAATGCTCCGTCTGTGGTCCTCTTGCAAACATAAGAACATAAGATGAGCCCTGCTGGATCAGGCCAATGGCCCATCTAGTCCAGCTTCCTGTATCTCACAGCAGCCCACCAGGTGCCCCAGGGAGGCATGAGACAACAAGATCCTGTTACCACTCCCTTGCACCCGGTACCAGTAGCCCACCACCTTTGTAAGGAGGTTGCACAATCCATCATTGCCTATAGCCCGTGATGGACCTTTCCTCCAGAAATCTGTCCAATCCCCTCTTAAAGGCATCTAGACCAGATGTCATCACCACCTCCTGTGGCAAAGAGTTCCACAGATTAACTACCCGCTGGGTAAAAAAGTACTTCCTTTTATCACAGCTCCTTCCTTTTGCAAAGCTCTTTGTTATTCCAGATAAACCAAGAATAGCCTTTCATGAAAACAAAACAGGACTCAACAAGAACATGGGATTTTGCCCAACAATGCAATAATTTTACAGTGACCCACAGTGATCCAGTTCTGTTTCAGAATCGTCGCTGACTTTGCTTTTGTAGGCTTATATGTTACGTAGTCTTAAAAACTGATTTTACAGTCGTTCCCTCACCCTATTGAATCCTGGAATTGTAGTTTAGAAGGATGCTGAAAAGTCTCTTCTAGCAAAGTCTAGCCAAGAGAGAAGGCTCAGTACTTTGCGAAACTATCGGTGACCTTCTCAAGTTTGGTGGACGCAAGTGGTTTGAATACTCATTTGCTGCATTCCAAGGCACTTATTTTCAGAGTGTTTAAACAGTTTCCACCACAATTTCTGTCTGTCTCCACCCTGCAATCCACAGGATTTCTTGAAAGAATTTGGGATGGTCAAACTGCTATAAAAACAACATAATAGCCCTATTCAAATTAACCACTCACTACATTATACACTAGACCATTCGGTCGTGGGGAAACCTTTACCTTAACCTTACATTATACTCAGCAGGGAGAAGGGGCTGCATTCACTGGCTTCCATCCCCAGTGCTTCAGCAGACAGTCAAAGGTCTACTCATGTGCAGCAATATAAAGGCTTTCCACATCAGCTGTGAAGCACCCCACCCATCCAAATAGCATGGCAAGTCTATAGGCACACTACTGTACATGCATAGATCCCGCCCCTTTCCTAAATTGTGCTGAACACTTGAATAAGGGGGCAGGGCTGGTGGGTGTGGCCCCACTCTCCCCCCCCCCCACATTGAGTTGTTCATGGAAGAGTCAATTTGAACAGAGGGAATGCTGTTTAGGAATACTCTTCGTATCGGCAGAAACGATTGCATTTATTTTTCAGGCAGCCCAATCCTAACAAGTGCTGGCACAGAGGTGCTGTCAGCTGGCTGCCCGCTTGTGCTGGCTTCAGGGCTGGGAGTATCAATGTACCCAGCACTTGTCTGGAGTAGGCTGGACATCTCCTCAAGGTAAAGGGATTTTTCCCTTTATTCTGAGAAACGCCCCAGTCTGCCCTTTGGTGCTACTCGGACATCTGCCAGCTATTTATTTATTATTATTTATCTAATGAACTTATACTCCTCCGTTCTGCTCCTATGTTAGGGCACCCAAGGCGGCTTACAATAAAAAATACAGAATACAATTTAAAAAACAGATAATTAAAAAGCAACAGACCACAATGGACAATACAGTCATTAAAATTGCAGATTAAAAATACCAGTTTTAAAATTACAAATTAAAGTACAAGTTAAAGGCCAGCCCATCATGTCAGCAATTAAATGCTTCCTTAAAAAGAAAGGTCTTAAGACCTGGTCTTAAGGGACGTGGTGGTGCAGCGAGTTGCTGGGCTTTCGACCACAAGGTTGGGAGTTCAAGACTGCACGACGGAGTGAGCTCCCGTTGCTTGTCCCAGCTCCTGCCAACCTAGCAGTTCGAAAGCACCTAAATGCAAGTAGAGAAATAGGGACCACTTCGGTGGGAAGGTAACGGCGTTCCGTGCGCTACGACGTATAGTCATGCCATCCACATGACCACGGAAACTTGTCCTCAGACAAAAATGCCGGCTCTACAGGCTTTGAAACGGAGATGAGCACTGTCCCCTACAGTTGGTCACGACTAGACTAGTCGGTCGTGGGGAAACCTTTACCTTTACCTTAAGACCCCGCCAAAAGATTGCTAGCGAGGGAGCTATTCTTAATTCCAAGCGGAGGGAATTCCACCACAGAGAAGGCCCAATTCCTGCCCGCCATCCCTCTCACCTGACCTGGTGGTGGCACAGTCAACAGCCCCCCCCCCAGATGACCTGAGAGCACGGGTAGGATTGTATGGAAGAAGGCGGTCCCTCAAGTACCCTGGACCCAAGCCGTAAAGGGCTTTAAAAGTCAAAACTAGCGCTTTGCATTGGGCTCGGAAACGAATTGGCAACCAGTGCAGCTGCCGAAGCAACAGCCCGACTGAGTCGAATTGGTGAGCCCCGGCAACCACACGGGCAGCCACGTTCTGCACTAGTTGCAACTTCTGGACCGTCTTCAAAGGCAGCCCCACATAGAGCGCATTGCAGTAGTCTAATCTAGATATCACCAGGGCATGGGTCACCGTGGCCAGGTCTGAGCGACCCAAGTATGGTCGCAGCTGGTGAATCAGCCGAAGCTGAGCAAAGGCTCCCCTGGCCACAGCCGCCACCTGAGAGTCCAGGAGCAGCTGCGGATCCAGGAGAACCCCCAAGCTGTGGTCCTGCTCCTTCAGAGGGAGTGCAACCCCATTCAGAGCAGGACGATAGTC
The DNA here is from genome assembly GCA_029204185.1 of Lerista edwardsae. NCBI lineage: Eukaryota > Metazoa > Chordata > Lepidosauria > Squamata > Scincidae > Lerista > Lerista edwardsae. The sequence continues at coordinate 13,084,973 of JAJKFI010000013.1, forward strand.
AAATACCTGAGTCGTAGCCTTCTGGACCAGGAGAACCTCTGTCTTATCCGGATTTAATTGTTCACCCACATCCAGTCCCCAACTGCCTCCAGGCAACAGTCCAGGAGTTCGACTGCCCCCTTGGAATCAGGAGGAAAGGGGAGATAAAGCTGGGTGTCATCGGCATACTGATGACACCCTACCCCGAACCTCCGGATGACCTCTCCCAGCGGCTTCATGTAGATGTTGAACAGCATGGGGGATAGAATGGATCCTTGCGGCACCCCAAACCTAAGAGGCCAGGCTGCCAAGCAAGCATCCCCCAGCCCCACCTTCTGAGATCTGTCAGCCAGGAAGAAGCAGAACCACTGCAAAACAGTGCCCCCGAGCCCCAACTCAGCCATCCGACCCAGAAGGACACCATGGTCGAAGGTGTCGAAGGCTGATGAGAGGTCCAGCAGGACCAACAGGGACGCACTCCCCCTGTCCATTCCCGGCGCAAGTCATCCACCAAGGTGACCAAAGCAGTTTCAGTCCCAAACCTGAAGTCAGACTGGAATGGATCCAGATAATCCGCTTCCTCTAGGACCCTCTGAAGCTGGGATGCCACCACCCGCTCGATCACCTTGCCCAGGAATGGGATATTTGAGACTGGCCGAAAGTTGTTCAAATTGGTGGGATTCAGGGAGGGTTTCTTCAGGAGGGGGCTTCAGAATAAGTGGCAACACCCCCTCCCTCAAGGATGAATTCACCACCCTCCCTGTCCACTCGGCCAGCCCTCCCCGGGCAGATCTAATTAGCCATGCTGGACAAGGGTCAAACGGGCAAGCAGCAGGTCTCACACTCCAGAGAATTCTGCCCACACCCTCAGGTTCTACAAGCTGAAAAGAATCCCAAATGATTGGATTGATAGGTGCCCCGGGGACATCACTAGACACTCCCAATGTGGTGTCCAAGTCATGCCGAATCTGATCGACCTTCTCAGTGAAGTGCTTGGCAAACACTTCACAGCAAGCCTCCGTGTGTTCCTCTCCACCAGCAGGGGGGGGGGCAGATGCAGTGGTGTCATTCAAATGATTTAGGAACAGGAACTCACTTTTGATTGGCACTTGTCGGGAACCTGGAACCAGCCACGGAGCCCGTTAGGATCCGGAACGCCCGTTCTGGTCCGTTCCCCCTGAATGACATCACTGGGCAGATGGAGTAGGCCATGGACCCCACGGAACAGCTCAGCAGCATGATTCTCTGCAGATATAATAGTCGCAGAGAAATAAGCCTTCTTAGCTGCCAGCACTGCTGTCGAATAAGTTCTAAACTGGGCTCTAGCCCATATGCAGTCAGATTTGGCACAAGTTTTTCGCCACTGTCGCTCTAGCTGTCTGCCCTGCCGCTTCATCGTTTGCAGCTCCTCGGAAAACCAAGGGGCCACTCTTACTCTGCAACTGGGCAGAGGCCGCTTGGGAGCGATCTCATCCAGGGCTCTGGTCATCTCCCTATTCCAGAGGTCAACCAGGGTACCAGATGTGTCGCCAGCTCCGGCAACAGGAAAATCCCCCAGAGCCCTCAGGAATCCATCCGGATCCATCAATCTCTGGGGGGCAGATCATGCAATGCAATCCCCCACCGCTGCAGAGGTGAAAAGCTGCGATGAGCCTAAATCCCACCAGGAAGTGATCTGTCCTTGACAAAGGAGTGATCTTAAACTCCTCCACCACCAGATCACCATCAACCTGCCCAGCAGTAAATACCAGGTCCTATTTAGCAGTAGGATTTCTGTATGATGGAAACTGGGGTGCCAACCTCTAGCCCTCACCGGCCTTGGCACCCCAACTCTCTGCTCTGTACCTTAGGCAGGCTGTTACCACCATGGGAGGACACCTTCCCTCCCTTCTTTCTCAGTCTCAGGTACAAACACCAGTAGTCTGTTTTTGGTTGCTCACATTCCTTGTCTCCCCTCTAACAGAGGAGGAAAGGGCAAACCACTCTCACACCAACCTCCCAAAGCTTCTTAAACCTGGCATGACTCACTCAGGCACTCACTATTTACCTGGCAGAAGCCTGAGCAGCCCCGTGTAACACTGGTAGGCTCAGGAAGGGGCAGCGATGGGATCTACAAACGACCTGAAGGAACGCTAGGCGGGACTTTGGCGGGACATCCGGGTGATTGGCAGCCCGTCCGTGGCGATCCGCAGCTGCCCTGGCCTCCGGGGGGGCTCCTGCTCGCTGCGGAGGATGGGTGAGGGTCACGCCGGGTGCCTGGGCGAGCAGTGGTGGGGTGTGCTAACCGGGGCAGGCCCCCCCCCCCGAGGCCGGGACAGCTGCAGAACGCTGCGGACGGGCAGCCAATCACACGGAAGCCCTGCGGAAGTCCCGCCCAGCGTTCCCCCAGGTCATTTGTAGATCCCATCGCTGGGAAGGGGGTTAGGATACAGAAAAGGAGGCCTCTGCCTGCCCTGCCCCTTCTCATGCCTGATTTGCCCTCACCTCCATAAACGCTGCTGCCCTCCAACTCCTGCACTAGTAGGCTATCTCTGCCAGGATACAGGGGCTTGGATACAGCATCATTGAGATGGCACAAACCTTCCCACCAGAGCTGCCACTAGGAAGTGCTTTATGGCACTTTTACAACAACTGTCGCCAGCTCACCTACCGCTCACGTTAATCAGGATGGTGCTCTAACTCTCTTCTTCTCTGCCTTCATTAACAGGGCCAGTATGGAAACTATCAGCAATAAAAGGACAAGCACCTGTGTCAGATCTGTTTCAATATTTATGTCCATCTTTTGAACTTGGATGTACGGGCGGTTTTGGATTAATTGTACTATGTTGGTTACCCCTTAGCACAAAGGAGTATCTGTATGTGAAATAGTATTTCATTTCATGCTGGATATGAAGCAGTGCACTACTGATAACAAAGCAATGCTTTCATTGTTTGTTTGATATATTTTGGTGTTGTGTATAGTATTGTATGTTAATCCACTGCAGAGGTTCTTCCTCCACCGTCATCTCCCACATTTAATATTTTAATTAGCTTTAGATGCCACTGGATCGTCGGAATTCCTTGTGTCCTGCTCCCTAGGTTTTTTTTTTTTAATGAGAAAAAGGCTACAGTATTCTGTCATTCTTTAACCAGTTGACATTCTTTTCATTCTCTGATCATGCAACTATTCTAGCCTTCATGATCAATGTGGTACATCAGCACAGATGCATTGCAGCTTATTCCGTATGCTCCTTGCTTCTGAAATTCATAGGTCTTTATTGAACTACACAGTGATAGCGTCAGGATTTTTTTTTTTTTTACTTTGGATTAATTTATATTCTGCTTCACACATGACAGAACAAATGGACGTTTTATTTGCTGAATAGCTTGGTGTGCAGCAGCAATTTCATACAGCGGTGACTAGTGCTGAATTAAGCTACTTTTACATGAGTTGTTTACTATGAAGTTTATGTGGAAACTTACCTTGGTATGTAAGAGGCACATATATTTCATAATTATACTGATTAAACTGCAGAAATGTGAACAGTCATTCTAGCAAACTCATGCTGAACTGGCAGAGAGAACTATTTGATCTTAGTTGCTCTGGGAATGTGGTGATGGGTTTAGTTGGGGTCCAGATAAGGAATTCTGTAGCTGTTAAAGGGGAAGATTGACTGTAATGCTCTTGGGGAGCTTCTGATGGAGAGCAAAAATTCCCCTTTCCTGGCAGCGATTATGACTATATAATTATCTTCTATATGCCTGGACACATTTCTGCACACACTGGTATTGCTTCAGCCATGTAACTTACGACATAAACTTAGGGCATGCAGGCTGGGTGAATGAAGAGTGTTGTCTGATTTGATTAAGTCCCACTACAATGGTATCAGATTTTAAATGCTGGGAAGATACATTTGTATGCAGTGCAGGTTTCAGCTATGTGCATTATGACATTTATAAAAAGGAACATTTGAGAATCTTTACAACCAACGTGCCCAAAGTTTATTTCATAAGATACCCATTTCTGGAAGATATATAGAAGAAGTCCACATGTTTCAGTGGTGGGAAAATAGGTGCCTTATTGGGTAGGCAAAACCGTCACAGACCCATAGAGTAATAGCAATGGGCTGCCCAAATCTGGGGAGATGAAATTTTCCTTTCTTCCACTGCTCAGTGTCCTCCAAGGAAAGTGAGCTCCAAGGTCCTTCCATCTTCAGGTTGCAAGTGTGCAACTACACTGATTTTTTCTCTCTCTGATAGTAACAATTTATACAAGGAGATGGCATGTAAGCAATTCCCATCACAAAGTATGACTTTTTACCAGTGACCACTGTGAGAGAAGGTCCGGTGTTATCGCGCTTCATAAAATGGCATCATTGCAGACTTGCAGCCTGATCCTTATTCCAGAATACGTCCCACACAGTTCTGTGGAACATACTTCTGGGTCAGTTAGAACTGCAGCCTTAAAAGATCCATGTCTTCTGAATTACATATCTGCACTGTTTGACCGTCGGTAGCAAAAAATGCAGGGGAGCTGATTAGCACCTATTTGAGAAGGGATCCAATCCAAGTGAAACATTTTTTAAACCCCAGACGGTTGAGCGTGTGCTTAATGGTCTCCCAAAGACATCAATGGGACGTACGCATTTTTAACTCCAGGTGACTGTTCATCTTCCAGCTGAAGAAGCAAGAATTGCAATGAGACCTTGAGCAGCCCAATCCTTAGCTGCCTGGCCATCCAAGCAAGCAGCGGTAAGCCAGGTGGCTACTGCTGCACCCCGTGGTAGCGAGGCTCCGTTGAAGGACATTCGTACCCTTTCCCCGTGGCAAGGGTGTGGGTGAACAGTGGGTCTACCAGTTTCTGGGCTGGCCAAGGTCGGGATCCGGCGGTGAAGGTCACCGCTGGTGCCCCCTCCATGCTCCTCCCACCCAGGAACACCCTCCTACCCCACCCAGATCCAGTGCAACACCGGGAACAGTAGCACTCGCTGCCACTGGTGTCACATTGCCGCCTCCGGGCAGTGGAGGCCAGCATTGGCCCAGCGTTGGACTTGCCTCCACCACTGGAGGTGCCTTATGGCACCTTTTGTGACAAAAGCATGGGCGCTATATTCGTACCGCCCATACTATGGTCCATAGGATTGGGCCTTAAGTTTGTTTAAAACGAAGTATAAGTTATGGATAGAGGTGTTCCTAAAGGTTTTATTTTTTCACAGATTTCGTTTTTTCCCCCAAGGAGGAAAGTGCAGAAAGCTGTGTTATGTGCTTTTCTTTTAAGGGCACTTTTTATAAATTATAATTGCTTTAAAATGGTACTAGGTCGGTGATATAGGTGGCATAGTGTCAGCAAATGTACACACGCACGCAGTACAGCCCAAACAGCCTACAGTGACCAATATGTGGAGGTGTTGGAAAATGGTGGTTGTTTTTTTGCAGATTTTTTTTTTGGGGGGGGGGGTTGTTTGTTTACAGAAATGAGAAGTGTAGAAAGCAACGTTGTGCGTTTTATCATTATCGAAAAACACACCTCTAGTTATGGATGCACAAGGATTAAATTGTTCAGTACAATGTTGTTCAAACTTTGTTTTGGGACCTCCTTGGTGGTTCGCGACCTGATGTCAGGAGGGTCGTGAAAAGCTGGGAGCAGCCATCTTGGAAACTGCAGACCTTACTCTTGCTGTATTCCTTTTGTGCGTGTTAACAGTTTGAATTTTCAACTGAGGGGTGTTTTTTTTTAAAAAAATGATTTTTTTTCAGTTCAGTGCTTTCACATAATATTTTGTCCTAATCTTGCTTTCTGTCAGGGATGTTTCATGGTTGTACAATTGCTGCAGTCCAAGAACGCCAATTTGCATTTCAGGAGTGTCATTTTGTTATGTTACAATGACATCACTTCCTGCTTGATGATGTCACTTCCTGCGTCAACTTATCTTCCAGATTAATGACATCACTTCCGGTGGGTCCTGTCATGACTGCCAGTCTAAAAAGTGGGTCCCGGTCTGAAAAGTTTGAATACAACAGGCTTAGTATATCAGAAGTCAATATGGAAGCTGTTAGGAACTTTCAAAAGAGACAAATGTAGCTTTATGGTAGTTGCCTATTTGGAGCAATAGTTGTAAGTTCAACTGCTGCATAACAGATGGCACCCATTCCCAAACATTCCTGCTACTGTCATTAGCTTACTTATTAAGGTAATGTTGTTCAGTTGCTAAGTTGTGTCCAACTCTTCGAGACCCCATGGACCACAGCACGCCAGGCCTCTTTGTCCTCCACTAGCTTCTGGAGGTTGCCCAAATTCATTCAATTATGGTAATACCACACAATATACTGTACAGTAGACGTATTGTAAAAGCTTCCCCCCCCATATTTCACAACTTTTGCTACCAATAATAGTGATATTGGACTTATGGACAGACCCTTGGGGCATAATGTGTTGGCAAGGAGGAAGACTTCTGCATAGCTTTGTATCCTATCCTAGCTGATGAGTAACTTTCATCAGTCTTGATTATGGTACATCAGTTGTTCTACCACATTTAATAATGCCCATGCAAGTTACCCACTTAGTTGCCCATTCTGGGTTTGATCCTTGCATTGTTCTCCTTATTCAGATTTTCCAGCAAGAAGCATAGCCATAAACAAAATAAAATCAGGTTACAAACCTCTGCTCTGCTCTTATAGTTCTTCCTTGCTATTTCAGTTTCAGTACCTTGTCAGTAGTTCAGAAACTGTGTTTGTTTCGGGTCAGCCGATATACAAATCTAATTGTGGACTTTTATTATATCTAACAGATTGGAGCCCTCAGCGTTTAAGGAAACCCAGGGAGGTAGGACGGAGCAATAGATACAGAGGCTGTGGCATTTAAAAGGCACTGTCATCACAAAAATTAGTGCTTGTTCACTGGGTGCCCCTTGGACACACTTCTGGTGCAGTGAGCCCTCCTGCTGGGGGGTGGGAGGGAGCAAAAGCACAGCAGGAGTACCGCACATAAAGATTTTAAAGTGGCTGGGGAGAGAGAAAAAGGGAAGCTATCAGTTCTCTCCTCCCTTCACAGTTCTTGCCTATCAGTAGTTGAACTGAGACCCAGAGGCTCGCCCATTGAGCTTGCCATCACCGGAAACAATAAGTGGCCATCAAAGGAGAATGGATGCTTATCAATCAGTTTTTATGTGTTTTACTTATTGTGGTTACATTGTACTTTAATGTTCTCTGTAAGCAGCCTTGGGCATTTGCTTGGCATGGGAAAGGCGGGGTATAAGTTCTTCAAATAAATAAATGTTATAAGGGGGGGAAATAGGATATGGCGGCAGAGGCCCTCCCTCCCTGGCCTGATCCTCCCCACCAACCACCCAGTTCTACCCCCTCCCCACCTTCCCCGACCCCAAAAAGCTGCACCATCAAGCACAAGTGCTCCTTACCGCCAGCAGCTTTGTGGCGTCGGAGCTGTGTTAGGCCAGCGCTCCCCACTCCTAGGGTGCCACAGACATGCTTTACAGCACATTCGAGACACCCAGAGCTGGGGATACACATATACACCGGTATTACGGCGCTTGGGATTGGGCTGTAAGAAGGTATTTTGTGTGTACATGTTTTAATTAATTTAAATAATCAAAGATGAATTTGAATACAGTCCACAGCACTGCCAGGATCAGAAATACACTTATATGCTGTATGGCCAAAGATCCCCAATACAGGGGCATAGAAAGCTATGTGGCATCACACATCTGGTTCATGCGTACACCTGTGGCGTTGCTGAATACGACTGATTGTCTCCTGCACGGAAAGTGTTGTGCTCCTGTTAGACCAGGTGATATGCAGAAACCTTTTCCAAATTGGCTTGAACAGAGCAAAATAAAGTAGTATAGTTTACTCCCTATGGAATATTTTCATTACCGTATTTTTGGCCTAAAACATCTGGATGCTTTAGACTTTATGCAGAAGAGACAACGGTGAGCTGCCCATGAATTGAAATAGTGAATTTTAGCGTTTTCCCCAGTCTTCATTCTCGTCTTCCTCTTTCTGAAATTGTCATGCAACTCAGCAGAGCTGTTCCCAACTCTGTTATGCCATCCGTGCAGCAAACTGATAGCCTCTATTCTCTCACCCTGACCTGCTTGGACACACCTCCAGCAAGAGACCGTACAACCTAGTTGTCATGTGATGATCAGTGACTGTCTGTTGGAAGTTGTCATAGCAGCCCATAGCAAGGAGCTAAGTATATGGTTCTTTGGCTGGCAGACATTGTGAGATTTCTAGCTAGCTGGGGCAGCCCAGAGTTGCAGTAGGGTCTTCCATCTCAGCTATCCCAGGTATTTGCCAGGGCTTGGCTACCTGGGCTGGCGTGGGGGCAGAGGGTTACACACCCAAGTAGTGGCAACTTGAATAGACTCCACTCTTATATAAGTGAAGAGTTGGAATATGGCCACCTTTATATTACAGTAAACCAGAAAGGATACCCTGCATTGTTCCTTACCAGCTTTGACATTTGCTTTTATGTGGGTTTTAGCATTGCTGAAAATTACTTTTTAAAGACAAGCATTTTCAAGATTAAAAACAGCAACATCGCATCAGTTGGAAATGTCTTACATTAAGAATTTCTTGAATGTTGTGTATATACTGTATTTGAAAGAGCGCTTTGGAAATAGTTTGTACATTATTTCCTAATTTATACATGATTTTTAGTGTTAATATTTCTAACTGTTAATAAAATATTTAATGTGTTGTCCATTTTTATGTACTGATGTGGAAACAAAAGGTGAAGCCAGCATTTTAACTTTTTTCATTAACTGTATCATTTTATTTTATTTTTTTGTAATACAGAATGTTTTAGGTTAAAATGAATCGATTGTGAAGCCAAGTAATGGTACTTTTTCGTATGATGGAAAGACTTTTAAAAGAACTGGTTGTAATCATGTTTTGAAGTCTAGTTTTTTTTTTTAATTGCAAGTCTAATGACAATGATACATAAATCCCACCATTTATAATCTGAAATATTTCAAGTAAAGATCATTGCATGAGGATAAAAGTTGTTCATTTCACTTTTCAAAATGTCAAATTTTATTTACTTTCCAAGAGCAAGTTCTTTATTTTCATACTTTGCCAACTGTAATTGGAAGGGATGAGGAGCCAGCACAGAAAGCTGAAGGGTTTCACAGCACAAGCAGTGCGGTCATTGTTACACAGGATACAGCTGCATTTTCAACAATCTGAGAAGCTCAGGATAGATTCTCTTCTGTTATTAGCAACATCTTCCACAGGGGCAAGTGAAAACTATTTGACATATTTCTTAACTGGATTGTAGCTAGATTTATGGACACTTTGCACACACCATGTATGTGACATTAAGGGCCTGATCCAAAGGCCCTTATTGCCGGTGGTACATGCATACCGCCAGCTAAAAGTGTCACAAATGTGCTTTGCCACACCTAGACAGGCAGTGCTGGGCCAGTGCTAGTGGGCTGAGATGTTCCGGCCAAGAATGTTGGATAGCTGGATGGGCCATGTTGTCACAGACTTGAAGCCATGGAATTACTAAAATGGCTGACTCAGATCAGCGCCCCGAAGGAGGAGGATTGCCGCCGGAGGGGCTCTCTCGCTCGCACGGCGCGCGTGTAAAAGTTAATTTCAACGTCTTTAAGCATGCCTGCGTGTTCTGCATACGGGTGTGCGAATCGCTGGACGAAAAATGGGATTTAATTTCCGGGGAAAGATTCATGTATTCACATTACATCGGCTCAATAAAACGACCGGTAATATTTTTGAAATTCTGAACATTAACAGACATTTTTTTAATGGGGCATGGCCGTTTTATTCCTGCTTGTGTAGATTTCAAAAAATAAGTCTGTCAAAACAGTGCAATCTGAGTTAAAATAGACAGCATTTCGTCCGGTGTGTTCAGTAATATAATTACGCGGAATTAAACCTTGGAATTGCATATTAACTCATAATAAGGTTACCAGAGATGTTTCTCCACGATCACACGTTATTTTGGTAAGTTTTTACTTCAGGAGTAAATGATTAAGCGCTAAACATCATGCGAAACCCATTGGAAATCATTGGAATGAGCAATGTTTTGGACATACTGTCATGGCTGCTAAGGAGTCAATGCGTTTCCATACATTCTAAAGGGAGGGCCACCCGTTGGTTCCGGCAGTGCCAGCAACTGGTAGGTATATTTGAGGCAGGGAGAGGGGCAGAACTGGGGGGAGGGGTCAATGCCCTGCCTCGAGCCAGGCAGACTGGCATGGGGATGCTACATTCTCTGCCAGCAAAGTAGTTGGCAGAGACTCAGGGAGTCCCATTGCAGGGGCCAGGGCTTTCTCTGGGGAAAGGGACAAATGACCCCTTCCCTCAAGGAGACACTGGCAACTGCCATGGATCCCACAGGATGCAGCGGTAGCCATTTTGTTACCTTTTGCTCCTATAGGAGACAGGCAACTCAGGATTGCGCTCTAAATGTTTTTACTGGCCTTGCTGTTCTTCATTTTTCTTTGATAAATAGCAGTCAATGGCCCCCTGTGGATCTGGACTAAGGTTTGCAACCTCCAGGACTAAGGTGGAATTTTCAAGGATCAGCATCAATCGCTGGGTAACTACTAAAACTGTAAGAACATAAGAGCCCTGCTGGATCAGACCAAAGGCACATCTAGTCCAGCTTCCTTTATTTCACAGTGGCCCACCAGATGCCTCAGGGAGTGCATGAAACAACATCCTGCCTGCAGTCTGTGCTCTGTTGCCACTCCCTTGCACCTGGCATTCTGAGGTAAATTCTGAGGTAAACACACTGGTGCCCAGTCAAGGTTCCCCACAGCATTTCTCTTTGACAGCCACCTGAACCAGATGCTCCTCTTCAGACATTGCTCATAGGAACATAAGCACAGCCCCACTGGATTAGGCCAGAGGTCCATCTAGTCTAGCTTCCTGTATCTCACAGCAACCCAGAAGCCTCAGGGGGTACATGAGACAACAAGATACCTGCATTTAGGGATCTTTTGGCAAATACCAGCAGCGGAGGGGAATCTGGACTGGACTGTTGGGGTAGGTTTAATTCTATACCGCACACGTTTCTGCCACATTCCCAATACTGCTCTTGTTGTCCAAAGAAAACTGAAGTACATCAGAACCAGTGATGAATTCAGGGTGCAATCCCAAATTGCACTGGAACAGGCAGGTGAACACTAGAGGGCAATTCTGGGTAAGGGACTAAGGGGACATTTTTCCTCTTACCCTGTGTCTTACCCTCTTGCCCCAGTGAGCCCTATGGGTCTACTTAGATCTGCACCTGTGATTTTGTGGGTGTAAATCTGAGCAGCCCAGGTAACACTGCTCAGGCCAGGAATGATTATGGGGGTTGGGATTTGGCCTGCACAGCCGTGACCACTACCACCACCCCTCCTGCGCCCAATCTGCTTCCCAGTCTGTCTTCCTCCAACCAAAAGTGCCCCCTCCCTCCCTGCCCTCTCCCACCCCCTGCACTGGCCTACCTGGGTCAGGGCAAACTTGCCTCCTCTGGGGCAGGATCCACCACCATCAGTCCAATACACATCCTTGTGCTGGTCTAGCTTTATGGCACATTCACAATACTCCTGGGCCAGTGCAAGGGGCGTCCACCAGCACAATGACCAGTCTGGTTTATTCTGCCCATATAATGTGGCTTGGGTGTATCCCAGTACCAAATGCCTTATTGGGCCCATGGATAGCTGCAGCAAGCCTGGCACTCTCCGCTTAGATGAAAGAATGTGCTGCCTTTAGCATAGGGACTGCTTTTCAATGGCTAATACTCACTCCCATCATCCACTTTGAAGTAGTAGTCCAGACACTAAAAGGGTGTGAAAATATAGGAAGGGGAAGTCCAGTGTGAACAAACTGAACAGAGGGAGGGGGGGAAGCCAATTACAAATGTCTCAAAAAGAAATCATTAAATGTTCATATAAAAGTGAAGAGGAGAGGCACAAGTAGGCTTCACCAGTTTAATTTCTGCATGTCAAGCAGCAGCAGTTAAAAGCACCTTTTTAACAGCTTACACACACACACCCCATAACACACACGCACACAGAGCACACTCTGTCCAGCCACTAAAAAGCCGGTTTGCCCACCTCCATCCAGGTGATAAATTGGGCAGCTTACTCAGTTTGTCTCCAAATTAAGAGGAATGCATCTGGCGCGGTTTTTCCCCTTCTCCCTCTCTGCACTGCAAAGGGGAAATAAACCCACACCTCTTCTACGCCATTGCCTCTTCATGTACAGCTGGGGAGGGAATTAATCTTCAGTGCCCCCCTTGGGGCAGCGAGCGAGCGAGCGAGAAACCAGGACAAATCCCTTTTGGACTTGCACTCTCTCAAGGAGGGGAGCGTGCAAGCAACTTTTCTTTCCAGGGAAAACAGACTTGAGCCTCCCTCTCATTCCTCCAACAGCTGCTGGGCTTCTATGAGCTCCGGACTCCGCCTCCTGCGAGACCACGCCCTCATCCATCAGTGCAGCGGCTTTTGGAGGGAGGAGAAGGAGGCACGCCAATAGGGATACGAAGGGCGGCTCTGAGGACCAATAAGACGCTGGAAATTAGAGAGGAGGGCGGGCCCTTACCTGTGACTGGCAGATTTTTTTCATGAATAGGGGGGAGAGGAGGAGGAGCGGGGGAGAGGAGGCGGAGCGAAGCTATAGGAACGCAGCAGAAGAATGGCTCGCGAATATGAGTGACAGGAGTTCTAGCCAATAAAGGAAGAGACTGATCCCTGCTGCAATGGAAGGGTGGGATGGCTCTGAAAGGCTCAGCCCCTTTTAGCTGCCCGGCCTTGCAGCGGAGGCCGCGCGTGCGTGAGGGAGTCTTGCGACCAGGTACGAGGATAAGAGCAAGATGGGGGTGGATCGACGTGTAGGAGGGTCTTTTGCTGCTGGCAGAGTACGAGGAGTGTAGCTCCAGTTGCCAGAGCATCTGTTGAGAATTGGCGGGTCCTCTTTTCATTGCTTCCCCGGGAATCTGGCAGCTCGACCCCCTCTGCTCTGTCCCTGCGCAGCCTCTGCAGACCGGTTCAGCTGTCTGTGCCCAGCAACACAGTGCTTGGTGGAGCGAGTTGCGTGCTAATGCAGTGAAGTGGTCGTTAGAGCAGGAGTGTGCTGACTGGGGCTGAGAACTGGCAAGTCTTTGCTCCAGAACTCTGAAATGAAGTAGTTCTGTCCAGGAGCAGCGGGGCCTGATGTGGGGTATTCCCAAGTGCCCCCCCCACTACTCTCCCCCGTGGGGCCCCCACTCACCAAGAAAAGCACTTGTGGTGCCATGCGTGGCACCTGGAAATACTTGGTGGTGACACGGTGACATCACCACCAACTGCTTCCAGGAGGCCCATTTTGGAGGCAGGGGCAGGTAGCCTTCCCAGGTGCCCCTTATTATAAGGGACTTCCTGTATTTAAGATTTAAAAATCGGGTCCTGTATCAGTGTTTAACGGGACTTAAAAAATCCCGTTCTAAAATTCTGCTGCTGTTGCTGCTTGCTGCTGCCTCACCATGGCTGGGTAAAGGGATAACATAAAGGGATGTTCTTTTCCCTCTCTCAAAACACCAGAACCAGGGGGCATCCGCTAAAACTGAGGGTTGGGAGAGTTAAAACAGATAAAAGGAAGTACTTTTTTACCCAGAGGGTAGTTAATCTGTGGAACTCTTTGCCACAGGAGGTGGTGATGGCATCTGGTCTTGATGCCTTTAAGAGGGGATTGGACAGATTTCTGGAAGAAAAGTCCATTGTGGGCTATAGGCAATGATGGGTTGTGCAACCTCCTTACATTGGCAGTAGGCTACTTCAGAGTACTGGGTGCAAGGGAGTGGCAACAGGATGCAAGCATCTTGTTGCCTCATGCCTCCCTGGGGCACCTGGTGGGCCGCTGTGAGATACAGGAAGCTGGACTAGATGGGCCTTTGGCCTGATCCAGCAGGGCTCTTCTTATGTTCTTATGGCTTACTGCATAATTTTTATATTATTCCTGGTAACTGTGGAGTGGTTTGATAGAAAGCAGTATCCCGATACCTGTGTGTCCCTTATTGTCATTTTGAAAACCTGGCAAGTCTAGGGGCAGGTGGGAAGGCCCAAGGTAAAGCTGTTCTGCTTACCCCTCTCACTTACAGTTCATACAGATCCCGGCTACAGCAGCTGATGATATGTTTGTTGTGCTGGTCTGGGGGCCCCCAAAGTGCAGGGCCCAATGTGACAACGTTGGTCACATTGACTTCAGGTCTTCTCTGGTTATGGGGCCTTATGCCAGGGTGACCAGATGTGACAACGAGGTGTGTTTATTTTTGTTTTTTAAAATGCATAAAAACACAAAACACTGCCTATTTGGTGTGGAAAAATGTCTGAATAAATCCACAAAATACAGCATTTTGATGTTCAGAATATTTCCCAGAAATTAAAATAGATTACTTTGCCAATTAGGAATAATACTGTGGCTGCATCTGCTTATATCACCTATGTGGTACACTTTAGAAGCATTTAAAATTAATAGAAAAAAAGAGCAGATGGAATGAGAACTTGGAATATAAACACATAATGCTGCTTTCTGCCTTTCAGATCATGAAATCTGTGAAAAAAATACCATTTTCAAACACCCCTAGTCATAACCACTATGGATGACCCAGCACCCCAAAAAGTAGGACGTTACACAGTAAAAGCTAAGAACAGTCCTATAATGTTGATTTTGGGGTGTCTTGTCCTCCTTTAATGGAACCCAAGGAACAAAGAACAAGCATGCAAGCAAACTATGCGGGCAGCCCCTCTTGACACTGGCACCCCCTGTATGTCTAGAAATGTAGGACCCTTTGAAATTTACCCCGGACAGAAGGCTGAAATGTAGGGCATGTCCTGGAAAAAGAGGATGTCTGATCACCCTGCCTTTTTGTTGTTCAGTCACTAAGTCCTGTCCGCCTCTTCGCGACCCCATGGACCACAGCACGCCAGGCCTCCCTGTCCTCCACTAGCTTCCGGAGTTTGCCAAATTTCATGCTCATTGCTTCGGTGACACTATCTAACCATCTCATCCTTCTCCTTTTGCACCTTGCCTTAGGCAAGCTATTATCTCTCAGCTCCCCTCTCCACCTCTGTAATGTGAGGATAATACTGTGCTGGCCTGCCCCGAAGGGTTGTTGTAAGGATTACTGTGCTATTGCATTTCTGAAGCAGCTGTGAGATGGGTCATCCATTTCACTACTTGCTGAAGCTTGGTTATGCTCAACCAGTGTTCTCAACATACCCATTTGCCTCTGTGAATAGCTTCTGAACGGATTGCACAAGGGTTCGTGTTTGGATGAGATCTGTATTTTTATTGTGTACATAAAATGGGAGTCCTGATTTGGGAGAGAACCACAACAATAAAACCATTTGTGAGAATGCACTTTCGCAGGCAGCAATTCATCCAATTTCAGTGTTCTTGATTTCCTAGCCCTGTGGTAACCATTGCAGATCAGAAATGAACAGCTGTGCGTGATTGGTCTTTTCAAGAAGGAATTTGTGCCCATTTTTGTTGTGTTATTTATAACTGCGCTGTTCATAATCTTGATGTGTGTGTGTGTAGTATGGTTTTTACTACCTTGTTCTTTATGTCACCCTCTTTCTCCTTTGTCCTTCCAGGTGAATATGCTGCAAATAAGACCCCTTGGGGCCTGGCTGGAAAGTCACTGGAGATCCGCACATTTATATGTACAGCGTTGCTTATTTAAAAAACCGGTTAAAGGCTGGCACAGGAATCTTTGCACAACTAGCACTAGGTGTTCAAAGAATCGGCGGGTGGGTTATAAAAGAAACATTTCGGAAAAGAAGCTGGTGAGTTATAAACAAATGCTGATCTAAACCAGGGGTCTCCAAACCCCGACCCAGGCTCCAGATGCAGCCCTTAGTGCCTTTATCCAACCCACTGCAAGCCTTTGGTCCCCTATGAGCCTCTGGCCTTCCTGACCTTGCTGGCATGGGCTGCACCCTCCAAGCGGGGTTCTGGTTGTGTGCAGAGGTTGTTCTGAGGGCCAAGGAGGCCGTGTGCAGCCTCCCTGGCCCTCAGAATGCCTCCAGAAGGCCAAAAATGGTCAATTCCTGGTTTTCCCAGAAGCGACGTTTTCAGGCCCTCTGAAGTCGTTACACAGCTTTCTGAGGGTCGGAGAGGCCTCCTCGTCCCTCAGAACATGCGCTGGGTGTACCTGCAAAGTTTGTATGTTTAAAAAAACTTTTCATTACCCACCAAAAATTGGCTCGCAACCCACAGATGGGTCCCAATCCACCGTTTGCGAAAACTGTTTTAAAATAAGTTACAGTACCCCTGCACACAAATTTTCTAAGGCAGTAATCCTGTGCATCCATGGGGTTTTCTTGGCAAGAGTACTGGAGTGGGTTGCCACTTCCTTCTCCAGCGGATCACGTTTAGTCAGAACTCTCTACTGTGACCTGTCCATCTTGGGTAGCCCTACATGGCATAGCTCACAGCTTCATTGAGCTACTCAAGCCCCTTCGCCACGACAAGGCAGTGATCCATGAAAGGGATCCATGAAAGGCATTATGACACTGGAAGATGAGACCCTCAGGTCGGAAGGTGTCCATTATG